>WNWU01000012.1:21915764-22235046 GCA_012654045.1 Ptyas mucosa
TTATTATTATTATTATTATTATTATTATTATTATTATTATTATTATTCAATGGACACTTCAATGCCATGCAAATTGGAAATCTGATTCTGCCTTCAGAAATCCTTTTATGTTTCCTTTTAGCCTCTTTTTCCACTGAGAAAGAAAAGTTGTTGAGTTCACCTCTGAGCTGTTCTTGTCTGCATTTGCGCATACATCTCAGAACGATGCTCTGGCTGCCAATTCTTGCAAAGCTGCCTCGGCCATTTACTAAATATATCAAACAAAATCTGCAGGGAATCATACCACATCACAGTTTCAGAGCTGTTTCTTATTTTCATGGCTCAGCCTTGAAGGAAGCCCTAGCATCCTTACTAAGCCAATCCCACAGTCATACTCCTTAGAAAAAGTGGCTTGAGGAAGTTGCCATTATGCACACATCACACTTGGTTGTATAAAGTATGATAAAGCCTGTTTATGTATAATATATTTTTACTTCCTACACCATGATTCTATGCACATTTAGAACTAAGTAAATTCTACTGAAGACAGTAAGGACAGTTGCTTTCAAGAACATTCATATACAGGTAGTTCTTGACATAGAACAGCAATTTGGATTGGAATTTCTGCCACTAAGTGAGGCATTTGTTGGGTGAAACATCATGTGACCACACCACTTGGTGACAGCAGTTCCAATAGTCCCAGTTGCAGTCATTAGGCCAGGACACTGCATTTGTTAGGCCAGGACTTCATATTTCTCTTGCTCTACCCCATTTATCTTTGCTTCAACTTCTCCAATCCACCTATCTCTCCCCACCCCCCATCTCTGCCTTTTTTGTCCTTATTAATAAAATGTTTATTTAAACGCTCAGAAATCCAGAGGAAACTCTTTGTCATATGCTGACAAACTCTGTATAGAAGAAAAAGTCAGTAAAAAGAATTGCCAGTTGAACATTTAACTTGTTTGAAGGCTTTTATTGGTAGGCGCTGCATGCAAAAATGGTTCATAAATAATCTGGATCTAGTATTGAATTTTACTTGCATATAGTCAGTGTGAGCTTTTTTGCTATAATCAAAGACTGGGCTATAAATCTTCATTTATATTTGAAATTTGGATTTCTTCTAATCTTCATGTAATCCAATTTGTGTGTCATTATAAATAATATGTTTGGAATGGCTTGAAAAGAAAACCCTTCATTGTTTGGCAGCACTGTCTATCTGTTATATATCATATATATCATATCAGAATCTACCTATAGTCTGAAAGAGTTACCAATATATTTGGTGCTGATGGAAGGCAAGTATTGACAATGGGTATGTTGTAATATGAGGTGAACAGTGATGGAATTCACATTTTTTTACTACTGGTTCTGTGGGCGTGGCTTGGTGGGCATGGCAGGGGAAGGATACTGCAAAATCTCCATTCCCACCCCACTCCAGGGGAAGGATACTGCAAAATCTCAATTCCCACTGCACTCCAGGGAACGATACTGCAAAATCTCCATTCCCACTGCACTCCAGGGGAACGATACTGCAAAATCTCCGTTCCCACTGCACTCCAGGGGAACGATATTGCAAAATCTCCATTCCCACCCCACTCTGGGGCCAGCCAGAGGTGGTATTTGCCGGTTCTCCAAACTACTCAAAATTTCCGCTACCAGTTCTCCAGAACCCCTGGAGGTGAACCTGCATATAGACTATTTTAAGTTACTTTTAAGTTTAAATGTTAACAAAGCAATTGTTTCATCTAGTTGTCTCAGAGAAATAAAGGAGAAAGACAAAAGAATTTCTGAACAAGAAAAGGGGTAGGTGGTGATAGAAAAATACATCATTTGCAGATTTCCCAGATTTAATGGGATCTCACTTTAAGTGTGAAGAAGAAAAAGAATACACACATCAAAAAGGATATATTATACTGATATAGCCCTTTCCCTACTTATTCCATAATAAAGCCTGTTGTTGTTGTTTGTTTAAAAGCCTGCTGGTCAAAATTTGGGAAAGTACTGGTTTGGGAAAGTCTTACTACAGATCTAATACAAGATAAATTAATCGATAAAGTCCTTCCAAATTCTGGTCGATTTTAAGACTCAGGCTGAGTTTTATTCAACATTTTGCAAGCTCCAGTGGCGAAGACCAAATAAATCACATTATGACTTCATATGTTATGTGAACTAGATCAAAAAGTCTTAGGCTGCAGTCCAAATTCACTGGGACTTCCTGACTTACTTTTTTGTAGGAAAAGGATTCTGTAGGATTGCTTTGCTAAGTAGTTATTGGTGATGCCATTAGTCACCAGAGAAGAAATCTGTTTAAAATAGTTCCAGAGGGATACTCACAAGAAGCCATTGAACATAGATTAATTAATGGTGTCAGTGTGCTGTTACTTCTTTCCTCTATAATCTAGTTTTGTAGCAAGAAAGTAATAAACATCCAACAAGAAAACTCAAGGGAGACCAGAGCTTGAAAATACAAATAGCGGTTTGCCCTAGAATCCAGAGTCTCCAAAGGAGGCTCTTTAAAATGGACAACTGACTCAAGAAACTTGAGGAGCTAAATACACATAAAATAAACCACAGTAGTGCTGATGAAGGGAAAACCATTAAGTCCTGTGAGGTTTGTTTGATGGTAATAAAATAACTGGGCCACAGATTCAGCAAAAGATTTATAGTAGGTATGTTGGCAATTCTAATTCAGGGATTTAACAAGCAGGCCGTCCTGATCTTTTTTCCTTAAAAATCCACTTTTACTTAATAAGGGATTATATTATACAATACCATGATGCTATATATTAAGGTGGTATCCTTTCGTATTTGATAAATTGTGATCCTGTAATTAGAAGGATACAGGGAAATGGAGACATTACAAGTTACACACAGGAGTTAGTCATGAAGGATGTAAAAAGGTTCTGTGACTATTGGACATTATCTTGAAAGTTCATTGTTTAAATACAAATCGACTTGGCTAAATTTTGGGGTCAATCTTGAAACAATCAAAGGCCCTCACAACTTCTGTAATAATATTCAGCTGCCTGGTCCAAGGCTTGGAAAACTTGTGATGACATCAGAACAACTAATAACTCAGCAATAACATAAAGGTAAAGATAGCTAAGTATCTTTAGATATTTGAGGGCATGGATTATCTTGTATCTACAGAACCATTTGCTTAATTTATTATTGCATATGTATGGAATGTAAATTCTGTACCAACCACTTTTAAAACCATGCTTATATAATTCTGATTTTGATGTGATAAACCTTTTTTTCTGTAATCTGTATAAATTATATATATTGTACAACTCTACATAATTTATATTGCAGCATAACTTGTGTTTACAATGTGGTTATGGAAAGTAATTAGTTATTTTCCTACTCTTCCATATCTAGGATTTTTAAAAATACTCTGACCAGATTTCACCTCATACGTAATTCCAATCATATTTAAAGCCATAAGGATCAATAACAACCAGGACAGGATTTTGGGGAGACTTAATGCGACCACATGTTTATTGGACCCGTGTCCCTCCTGGTTAGTACTGGCTTCCCGGGAGGTTACACGAGGCTGGCTCCAGGGAATTATTAACGCTTCGTTGAGTGAGGGATACTTCCCCGCCGCCTTGAAGGAGGCGGTGGTGAGGCCTCTCCTCAAGAAGCCCTCCCTGGACCCAGCAATATTGGCTAACTATCGTCCTGTCTCCAACCTTCGCTTTGTGGCGAAGGTTGTCGAGAGTGTGGTTGCACGACAGTTCCCACAATTCCTGGAGGAAACGTCCTATCTGGATCCGTTCCAGTCGGGTTTCAGGCCTGGTCACAGCACGGAAACGGCATTGGTCGCGTTGGTTGATGATCTCTGGAGGGCCCGGGACAGAGGTTGTTCCTCTGTTCTGGTCCTATTAGATCTCTCAGCGGCTTTTGATACCATCGACCATGGTATCATGCTGCACCGGTTGGAAGAGTTGGGGATGGGGGGCACCGTTTTACGATGGTTCTCCTCCTTTCTCTCCGACCGGTCGCAGTTTGTGTTGACAGGGGGGCAGAGGTCGACCTCGAGGCCTCTCATTTGTGGAGTGCCACAAGGGTCGGTCCTCTCGCCCCTTCTGTTCAACATTTATGTGAAGCCGCTGGGTGAGATCATCCGTGGTTTTGGGGTGAGATATCATCAGTACGCTGACGACACCCAGCTGTACATCTCCACCCCAGACCATCCCAACGATGCCCTTGAAGTGATGTCCCAGTGCCTGGAAGCTGTACGGATCTGGATGGGGAGGAACAAGCTCAAGCTCAACCCCTCCAAGACTGAGTGGCTGTGGTTCCCGGTTTCCCGATATAGCCAGCTGACGCCATCGCTGACTATCGGGGGCGAGTCTTTGGCCCCCGTGGAGAGGGCGCGCAATCTGGGAGTCCTCCTGGATACGCAGCTGTCCTTAGAGGAACATCTGACAGCTGTGGCCAGGGGGACCTTTTATCAGGTACGCCTGATTCGCCAGTTGCGCCCCTTTCTTGATCGGGATTCCGTGTGCACGGTCACTCACGCCCTCGTCACCTCTCACCTGGACTACTGTAATGCTCTCTACATGGGGCTCCCCCTGAAGAGCACCCGGAGGCTCCAACTGGTCCAGAATGCGGCCGCGCGGGTAATCACGGGGGCTACATGGCGCTCCCACATAACACCGCTCCTGCGCGAGCTGCACTGGCTCCCAGTGGTCTTCCAGGTGCGCTTCAAGGTGTTGGTTACCACCTTTAAAGCGCTTCATGGCATAGGGCCCAGTTATCTACGAGACCGCCTTCTGCCACCGACAACCTCCCATCGACCCGTGCGCTCCCACAGAGAGGGTCTCCTCGGGGTGCCATCAGCCAAGCAATGTAGGCTGGTGACCCCCAGGGGGAGGGCCTTCTCTGTGGGAGCTCCTACCCTCTGGAATCAGCTTCCCCCTGAGATAAGAAAAATCCATGACCTCTGTGCCTTCCGCCGGGCCCTTAAAACATTTTTCTTCCAACAAGCCGGGCTGGCCTAAGCGAAGCCTTTTAAATGATTTTAAAGTGGGGTGTTTTTAAATTCTGGGCCAAATTTAGATATTCTTTTTAATTGGTTTTTAATTGTTTATATTATGTGTTTTTACTTGGCTGTACACCGCCCTGAGTCCCCAGGGAGAAGGGCGGTATAGAAATCTAAAAATAAATAAATAAATAAATAAATAAATAAAATAAAAACCTCTCCTTAAAAATGAAAAGGAAATTTTCAGGGAGCTGAATTCTCCACCTAAGCCATGTTGTACAGTTTCTTTGCTGCGTTGCAATAGAATCACCACTTGCACCACTGTAACGAGCCTGATTATATTGGCTGATCATCTTTTAAAATTTATTTGTGGTTGAAATGTCCCCAAACTTAGCCAGTTTATTTAGTGTATTATATCTATAAGTGTCACTGGTTCTCTTATACAATATATTTCAGATTTTTGAGATGTGAGTTCCCTTCTCAATGTAGTATATATTTTGGTACTCACAGTAGAGGCTTCCACACACTCAGTCTCCTTTCAGAAAGATACAGAAATGCTACCTGCCTGTATTTGATGCTTTACATTGGAATCTGAGCCAAAAGAAAAGACTGTTATACTGCTGAAGGCACAATAAGAGACATTTTGGGATAGGCCAGGCCATTTTTACATCTAGGTATTACTTTTGTAGGAGAAATTAGTATATCTTCCTTGGCTTGGTACATCTGTGTCTTTTGGTAGGAATGGGATAATGCATTGGTTTAAATAATAATGCTTATTTTCACAATCTTTAGCCAGCTTTAATGATGGGATATTTATTACTTGGAGAAAAAGAATTAAATCTTGATTAGATAGCTTTTTTTTTCCATGAGCAGGTGAATTCCTGATCAGTTCATGTTGTTGGTATCAAATGATTAGAGACATTGTGATTAGCGTATTTATCTTAGGTTATTCAGATGGGAGGAGTGACAGAAAGACATTCCACATGTAGATTAATTGTCTGAAATGTAGTTTAGGATATCACACACACACACACACACAGTGAAACCTATATGTACATGATCTTTCTAATTAATTTTAGCACATGTTTGGTCCTTAATTGTATCTGAACATCTATCATTGGTAGTCCATTAGTGATTGTATTTCATGATTTGTATACATTAACATTGTTAGGCAAGGTAGCTATTAAGTGAGTTTTGTCCCATTTATAGTTGTTTTTCCACAATTAAGTGACTCATCACAGTTGTTAAGTGAATTATGTGGTTGTTAAGCAAATCTGGTTAAACCCCCCCCCTTTGTCTTTGCTTGTCAGAAGGTCACAAAAGGTGATACCTGCAACACTACAGCTGTCATAAATATGAACCAGATGTCAAACATCTGAATTTTGATCACGTGACCGTGGGAATGCTGCAACGATCATAAGTGTGAAAAACAGTCATAAATCACTTTTGTCAGTGCCATTGTAGCTTCAAATGGCCACTAAACTATGGTTGTAAGTCAAGGACTATATCTGTACAGTATACAATTTGCTTTGAAGGCATAACTAGTGAGGTGAGTGCATACTGAACCAGCTGAAGTCTGGTTGGTCTTCTAGGGAAGATATCTAGAACAAATTGCAGCAATCTAGGCAAAAAGTGACAAAGTTACATATGGTTATGTACAACACCACCTGATCCAGAAATGGCCCAGTGGGCACATATAAGATGCAGTCGTGCAAAGGCCCTTCTGGTCTTGGACTTGAGTAGTTGAAAGTTCAGAAGAACCTCAAGTTGCCCACAGCTCAGTACAAGGAATATGACCCTGTTCAGAGCTAAAGGCAGAATATATCTGGATTGCAGCCATTCCATCTTGCTAAGGATTCATCTGAACCTTTATTTTCCTGCCCAGAACCTAATAGTCTTCGGTTGGTAGGAAAGGACCTAAATGTGCCTATCCCTGCTGCTTTTGAATGAATCCCTGGCTATTTCTAGAAAGCATGAAATGGAAGAAAGAATGACATTCATTCGCATCCAGCCAGCTGAGATGCCAAATAAGTGCAAACACAGATTCCACATCTTCCCAAAGGAGAGATCCTCTCTGTC
This sequence comes from Ptyas mucosa, assembly GCA_012654045.1. Taxonomy (NCBI): domain Eukaryota; kingdom Metazoa; phylum Chordata; class Lepidosauria; order Squamata; family Colubridae; genus Ptyas; species Ptyas mucosa. The sequence continues at coordinate 21,922,813 of WNWU01000012.1, forward strand.
ATATACACAGAGATATATCAAGATCCTCTGTTTCGAAGGAAAAGTTTGGGCATACATCACAGGACTGAGGTTGAGAAAAGAGTGGATTAACATTGTTGCTCCAAAACTAAGTTTGGAATTTTCAGGAAAAAAGGGAAGTTCAGTTAGCTACTAGTTGTAAAGGGAGAAGGAAGAAGTCTAGGAAATAATCTGCATTAGAACATTGATATTTATTTCCCCGTGCTATGCAAGTTTGCTTTCTTTTGTACTAGTTCAGTATTTTGTGTACTTCAGCCTTTTGTGAATATTTCTGAATGGGAATGAGGAAATAATTTCCCTTTTGAAATTTTGTGATTTGGAACAATGATATGAAATTCCACTCCAATTCTTTATAATATGTTCTTTTTTATTTATATTTTTATTTATAGTGGATCGTGTTTTTGGTCTGTTTGGAGCACTGTAAACATTGGGGTGGTTTTATTTTTATGTAATTTCCTTTTAAGCTATTGTTTTTTCGTGATTTAAATAGTGTTCTGTTTTCTTCCTTTAACAGGAAATTTTGACTTTTAAATATCTTAAATTAAGAAGTTATTCCAGATTTTACTGGTTTCTAGTGAACTTGGCTGCACTGCCAGGAATGGCTGAAGCCTCTAACCACACTTCTCAATGCTGTACTGCCAGGAGGTGGTGGTACAGGAATTACGTTTTTTGGTTTTGTTTTGTTTTTCATTTTAATCACCAGAAGCTAACACAGAGGGTGGGAACAATTTCTCTCAGACACTTCAAGGTTAAGTGCTAAATATTAGGTAAGGCACCATCAAATATACCAAAGCAGAATGTCAAGCTTCAAAGCCATTTTGCTGTTGCCATTATTATCGCATCTCAACTTGCCAACAAACTATGGGGAGTGGGAGATAGAACATGACCCAGACATCAAGATGTCTGTGTGAGAACCAAGGACACTTCAGCAGATGTTTACAAAAGCCAGAGAGACTTTCCCACAGCAATATCCGGACAATGTATTGGACAATGTGACCTGAGCTAATTGGAGGGTGGAAGAACGTGAGCTTTAACTATGGGGCTTAGCACAGGAAAAATCTAAATCTGGTTTTGCCTTCAATCGTGCAGAAGTGATATAGTCAATAAAGTTTTGCATGAAGAGATTGGATCGTCTCGATGGTGCTTACTTTGATTGGGGTTCGTCAGTCGAAACTGTGACACAGGTTGCTAGCGAGTGAAGACTCAAAAGACCCAAGATAGCTGAATGCCTCTAGTCTTCCACCCTGCATGCTTCACCATGTTTCCTACAGCCACTTTGCCTTGGACTTCAATCTTTTACAAATCTAATCCTGGGAAATACCATATCAAACCAATGTATAGAAGTCTCTTCTAAGAAAAGATGCCCAGAGTATAAATGCAGTGGGGTTCTCAAATCCCGGTAATATAGCCAATGCCATTTGTTTTGTTTTGTTGGTTTGCATATTTATGCGATTGTAATATTTACAGTATTAAACGGGTATATTTGCATGATGTTGCTGACCCAATTAGCCCTAGCATACAGGTAAAAAAAAACATAGGAAGCAGCCTATTTGGCAACCTCCCAGCCTATTTTTTTCCCTTGCAGAATTAAAAAAAATTGATATCTAGAGTGGTGCATTTGTGGTTGGTGCCATTGTGAGAGAGTGGGATGACATCTTTCCTCACCCACACATTCTCTGGATTATGGGAAAGGGAACAGAAAGTAAAACAGAAGAAAAGAGTTGAGTTTGAATAACGCATATGATTAGTTGGCTCAGGTGACATTTCATTCCTTGATCGAGCCCCCTACTACACTGACTGGGCCTTAGCTATTTATGATATGCAACCTCCGCCCCAATGCAGTTCAGGGTGTCATGCAAACAAGTCAATTTTTTGCTGCTTCAGAGGGCCTTTCAGGAGCAAAGGTGAAGAGCAGTGATGGTAACCTTTAGCTGCTGAGGCAGCATTTGCTTTATTCATATATTTATTGGTCGCTGAAGGCCGCGGGGGATGTAGTGTTTATAAAAATGTATTAGGGGAGGTTTATACAAAATAGGAGAAAGAGGAAGAAAATCTCAACTTTATCACCACATTTGAGCCCTAAGGAGGCCATTAGTATAGAACTAGAGGGATGTTTGCTGATCAAATTGACAAATAAGCAGAGTCACATCAGAAAAAACTATCCGCTTTATATGGCTGTTTGAACAAACTTATAGAAATCACTGGAGAAATTCAAATTGATTAGATAGGGTTCAGTGTTAGAGGAGGCCTGGCTGCAAATGTGGGGGTTTTGTTACAGATAGCAAACTACGCGTTGGCCTGGATTTGCGAATCATCTCAAACAATAACAAAAGAGGATCTTTTTAAGTGGGCCCCATTGCCTTCTGCATAGCCGAACCAAGTAAGCCATCACTTTAATGTTTTCCCAATACCCGAGACATAGAAGAGACAGGTGCTTCCTTGACAAATTGTGGGAGAATTAAGCAGGTGGTTCTCTCCTTCACTGCATGGGTTTGGAGCTCCTTACTAGAGGAAACGGAAACAAGAAATGTTGCAGATGGCCCCTTCAGACCAATGCAGGTAGCTGACTGGAGATCCAGAGGGAGCAGAGAATGACCTATGTTTCACTTCTTTTCATAGATGGTACTAAGCCAGCAATTTTTAAACCATGATTGTGGATTTATTTTTCCCTCAGAAGAGCCATGACTTTGCATTGAATTGTTTATGTTGTTTGTTTGTTTTTTAATCGTAAGTCTCCCAGATTTGTGCATGATTGGGCACCAGATAAATCAAATTCCTTCCTTCCTTCCTTCCTTCCTTCCTTCCTTCCTTCCTTCCTTCATTCATAAATAAGCAACCAAGCAAGCAAGCAAATAGGCTGTAGTGACCTTTCACACTACATGTGGATTCACAACAGACTGTAAAGAAACATTTAACATAACCATAATGCAATTTAGTGTGATGGTGAACACAGCTAATGTATAAGAGCCCAAATAAGGGGAGGGGCGCGAAAGCTGTCATTGATTACAATGGACTTTTCCTGCTGCAAAAGTGCTAGCTTTTACATGGCATCCCATTGCTGTTGCTGCCACTCCTTCACACTATTTGTCTCATCTCTGTCCTTGAAAGACAGTATGGGGAGCCACGAGGATACTTTGCTGGTGTCCCAACAACAAACCTGAGTTTACTTTATTTGCAGATTTCCAATGATACTTACAGCTATTCTGGAAAGTGAAGCACAAAGTGTTATTGCAAAGGCAAAAAAAGAGAGAGAGAATATTATAAATTGGCTTTTGAAGATGTGCCATTATCTTAAATTTAAGAAATAGCTGATTTTGGTGGGTGACATAAAGGGTGATAATTGGTTCTTAAGTGCATTAGCAAGATAGGTTCATAATGAAATACTAGGGAGTTTCAGAGCACATTTTTGGCTCATATGCTAGTTGTTTTGATTCATTTATGGAGATGGGATTCATTGCTATGAGCATCTCAGAACACCACTCTGAGAAAAAAGATGAAAGCATTGTTATTCCCCTTTCCCTTGATTTCTAAAAAGAGCAAAATTAATATGCATGTGAAGGTAAGGGAAAAAATTAGAAGGCCCTCATTTTTTAAAAATAAGAGCCCTAGTTTTTAAAACAATGGTACTTACCAGCATAAGTAATTAATAAAATGTATTTTTACCTCTTAATTATGTTTGCAGGGAAATTTTACTGCTTTAAGAGGAAAATACTTTGACATTTAATATGAAGATCTCCGTACTTTATGTACTTTTATCATTCACTTTAATGTAAAGAAAAACTGGGAAGAAAATTTACAGAAGCATGTTCTAAGCCTAGGGAATGGGGGGGGGGGGGGGGAGAAGATAGAAAGAAACTCAAACTTCCTGGGGTATAAGAGGAAGAGAAGAGAGAAGTTCAGATTTTGTAATTCTTGCCCATATCAGTAGAGTTACAGTATTCTTAGGGACTTTCTTTCCTGACTTGCTCTATCTCAAAGGGGTTGACATCATTCTTGAAAGCCTGGTTGTGTTTTTCCTTCCTTCTCTTAAATTCCAGGGTATTAAGTTTGACAGGGAGTTTTCCCCATGTTTTTATAATTTTTGTCACATTATTTCTTCAAAATCATATCGGTATCTATTCACACATTTAGAAGAAGTTGAATGCTTCTAACCAGTGGATTTACTGAAAATTGGCCTCAATGTTTGTCACTCGGGATTCATGATTTGTGATTTTTAGGGGACGCTTCAGAAATGTTCACTAAGCAGTCTTGTAAGCTTGTACAAAAGTTCATAATGTCAAAATCATATATCAAAGCTTGCTTTTCTTTAGCAGAACTGTGTTTCTATTCTCTGTGGAAACATTTGTGTTATAATCAATCAACATACTTAGCAAAAATACATCTGCCCAAAATTCAGAGAAAACTATCTTGTTTTGTTTTGGAGAGATAAAGATGGAGGTTAAGTCTTAACAGTATTTAAACTTTGAAAACACAATGTAAATGTTGATAGATTCTCACATTGCCTTATTATGGGGTGGTGGGGCAGTGTTCAGAAGGAATTACTGTGTTAATATATCTCCATGCCTTACCAAGTGGATCATTATCAGGACACTTAGACAATTAGAAGGCTTTTAAATATATGTAAGCAATGATTATTATATTACAGGTAGAACATTTATGCATATGCGTGTGCGCGCGCATGCACACACACACACACACGCACACAGAAAGAGAGAGATTTTGGTCTATAATTCCGCATTTTTTTTTCTTCCAAAAATGTTTGTATCTTATACTTTGTGATTTGCACAAGCAAAATAAAAGGCTTAGAGAAAAAATAACTTTTATATACATATATATACATACATACATACACACACACATACATTTCTGAACCATTATCAAATAATCAAATAATTTTTAGGCACATACAGGCGTACACTAGACCAAAGGAAAAGGTTTGTATGTTGTGTCTCAGCTTATGAGATGGCCAATGAGCTTAAAATTACTGCTTAAGAATTATTTTATTCTCCTTGATATACTCCACAGAGTGAAAAAGGTCCAGGTTTCAATAAATGGATTTCAGCTGAAGTGCAATTCAATTGAAAATAAGTCTCAGTGATTGTACAACATGGCTGATATTAATATTTCTCCCTATATTACCAAGTGGATCATTATCAGGACACTTAGAAAGTAAGAAGTGTGTGTTTAAAATGAAGTGTTAATTTTTTTTACTAGGGGAGTAAAACAGATTCTAGGTGGTACTGTAGATGCAGAAAAGTGATAGATGTAGATCCAGAAAATTTGTTAACATGTAATGAATGGACATTTTTCAATTTCAGTGGAAACCCTATTTTTACTCAGTGACATGCAATGTGATGGGAGTCAAAATCTATAGGATGGCAGGTGTGACATTGCAATTTCAACCCCACCTCTCTTATACACGCACTGAAATTTCATGCATGAATAAAAGGAATAGGGCATGGGTTCTACCCCTTTGCAGATTTTGATGCACACATGAGTGTACATACATACACACGCACCGTACCTTGCCTGATGCTAGGCTGAAGTCATGAGCAGTGAAAAGTTTTTTATTATGATTATTTTTTTAATAGAAGGGATTGCTTTCTGGCCTTGGAAACACTGAAGTGTAAAGAGTTTGTAAAGCAAACTGCAAGCCTTGAATTCATATCTGTTGTGCTTACATCCCTTGGATGCTTTGGTATGTTTCCTTAGCCTGTCATTCTTTTTCATACAGCCAGCAAATAATATTAAAAGGTTCTTTAGTGTTTCTCAGAAACAATCATGACAAGTGGGAAATACTGGGCAAAGCCCCACTTGAAATTTAACAGAGATAAATGCAAAGTTTTATGTTTGGGTTGGAAAACAAATCAAAGTTAAGTTTAAGACAGAAAGAGAGCTCCTAGATAGCAATACATATAGTGTGTGTGTGTGGGGGGGGGGGGGGGGAAATCTGGGTGTCTTGGTGTGCATTCACAAGCTGAATATGAGCCACAATGTGATGCAATTGAGAAAAAAAAAAGTAAGTGCAATCAATCCTAGATCATGTTGCCAGTAGTATCAAGATCAAAAGAAATTGCCATTCCTCTCCATTCTACAATGGCCAGAGTGTACCTATACATGCCAGGTTCAGTTTGGGGCACTGCATTTTAGGAAGAACACTGACAAATTGGAGCATGTCTAAATTGAGACTAAGATGATAAAGGGCCTAAAAGGAAAGTTTTAGAACGAGCAGTTAGATCCTTTGGCTATGTCATCCTGAAAAAGAGAAGGCACCCGGGAAATGGGATAGCTGTCTTTTAATAGTCTTTCATCTGCAGGATATTATGAAGTCAAGGTAACATTGATGCAGAAGACAGGACAAATAGCAATGGATTTAAATTAAAAGAAAATTAATTTCAGTTAATTATCAGGGGGAGAAACTTGGAACGGTAACATTTATTCAATACGGATTGTCCTAGGAGCTAGTGAACTGGACATGTTTAAGAAGAAACTGACTATTTAGGCAGTGGGTTGGATTCGATGATCTCTAAGAATCCCTTACATTCTCTTGTTTCTGTGAGAATGGTTGGCACATTTTCTCTGGTGTAAATAAACTGGGGATTCTAATACTAGCCAGTGGTAAAGAATGATTATTACAATTCACTACAGTTTATAGGCCACTAATCCCAACAAGTCTCTGCATTTTACAAAATAATAAAAAGGTTAGTGGGAAAGAATGGTAAAGCCAATAGCAGCAGCATCCAAGTCCATAGGGCTTGGGAAATGTATTCCCAAGGCTAGCCAGGTTTTAATGGCTTTTATTTATTTATTTATTTTTATTTTATTAATTATATTTCTATACCGCCTTTCTCCCGTTGGACTCAAGGCGGTGTACAACCAAGAAGAATATAGACATACAAACATCATAAAATTGCTAATTAAAATTATTACTTAGTTTGGTCAATTAAATAAAACCCAGAATTTTCAAGAAACCAGTGTGCTGGGAGACAGTCTGATCTTGGGAGAGAGATGCCTAGCCATCAAGTGAGAAATTAGTGGTTTTGCAACATCTACTGATTAATAGTTTCCTCGTACCTCTGATTAGAAGACGGGAAAAGTAGAACTATTTCCATTATGTCTCATTTTGCAGAAGAACAGGTATAAATGATTGACTAGCGGTCGATAGCAGGTTTTCCTAGGGAATGTCATGACTATTGTTTCTGTGGTAATGCCTTTTCTTCGTATTAATCTAATTATACATTCCTTTGTCACTGTGTCCCAGATTGTGATCTCACTTCTACAGAAATGAGTCCAGATCTGTTTCAGGAGACTTGCTGGGGGCCACTTACATTTACATATTGCTTTTTCTCTACTGTTCAAAAGTAAAAGCTGCTGAGCATTAACAATTTTACAAATGGCTCTTGCTTTCTATTTAAAGACATTCCTGTACATAAAAATGAAGGTCAAAACACTTGAAGGCCAGAGAAAGCTCCCCTGCTAAACGTTATCAAAAGGCAGCAATTCTGCTCATGTTGGGTTTTTTTTTTAACCTACCTTTATGAATAGTGATAACTTTATATGATACTAAAGAAAATAAATGGAGTATAAATAGAAAAAGTATTTTACCCTTAGGTCCTGTGGTTGAGTGATCCATAAGCCATTAATTGTTTTGTTCCTATCCAGTGTATTTGTCGCTACAAAGGCTCTGGGGTACTTCTGAATTGAACCTGGTACCTCATTACAGTAGTAGTATAATTACACACAAATGGAAGGTGAGTGTACTTGTAAAAGGGAGGAAAAAATAGCCATTTAACCCACAAGCCTAAATTGCTGAGGATAACACCATCCATAAGTCATCTTGTGTAATTTTTGCTTAGTGCTTAAAAACTTAATGAGACTCAGGCCTTCTGCTGAATAATAACACCTTCAGAATGAAGGGAAATTAGAAGATGGAAATTTTTCATTTATCCCTTTCGTATGTAGATTCACTTGGGCAGTATGTCTAACAATGAAAAATTTATGAGCTTCCTAAATTATGGGGAATAAGCTGTAACAGAAGGTGTATGGTAGGATAGAATTGCAGATATGAGAAGTTTAATTCCTCTTAGAATGAAATACCAATCCTTCTGGGTCTTTTGTGATCTCTGCAGGAAATAGAGGTGAGGTTTTTTTTCTTTCTCTGAGAATCTTTTCTATACCTTTCTATCTTTTTCAGTTTGACCCTGCAACACAAGTAGAAAAATTAAGATTATTAAATTCAGCTATAAATTGCACTTAAGTTTATTTTAGTCATTTTGATTGCTTTGTTTCTACATGCCCCAGTTCAAATCCTTCACAAAATCTTTCTGCCATTATTTCTTTAGAGAATCAGCAGGGCCATTTGGGCCATCAAGTCCAATGCCTTGTTCAGAGTAAGAATCCAAGTTAAAGCTTCCTAGATGGACAGTTATACAGCATAGCCTCTGGAAAAACTCATCACCTTCCTAGGTAGCTACTTTCGGACTGCTCTTACTGTTAACTCACACTGAACTAAATTACTAAACATCATGTCATGAAATGTTTTGACAAATGGTTTACTGAACTCAAGATATATTACATCTGTAATAATCTCACAATCTATTAAGAAAGCTTCCAACTAAAAAGTGAGATAAAGTTAAGCAAGATTTGTTTTATCCTACTGCCTCTTCTTCAGGATTTCTCAAAGATAAAAGTTCAGCCATTCTAGCTTCTTTGGTACTTTAGGCTGCAGTTCATTTGGCTCCAGAGAGTTAAACTCATTTAAGTAACTAGATTGTCTTCTAAATCCTACTTTTTTCAATGCTTGTGCCTGTATTCTTATGGAAACAGGTTACCCATTAACAATTTGTCATCTATGGAAGATGGTCATATTGAGTCTTCCTCTGAGATACCAACTTATATGTATAGTCAGTGTACCATAGAAGACAGCTGGGAAGTCTTTGGCTTGTAAATACAGTGGTACCTTAATACTTGTCATTAATTGGCTTGCGTACCAAAAACTATGAGTACCAAACAAATTTTTCCCATAAGGAATAATGTATTAGTCATGAGGCAACCAATACTGATAGGTTGTAGCTTGTTTGTCAAACAGCAAACAAATGGCGAGTACTGATACAAAATTTTCAGGTCAAAATGTTTCAAGTATCAAATTCATTGAGTTTTAAAGCAGTCAAGTACCAAGGTGCCACTGTATAATCCAGTCTTCCAGTCCTTGCCATCCAACTAAAGAATTTCGGGAAATACCTCTTCCTCATAAACCCACCAATACTGTTCTCTCACCAGGAAGCAGTCATTTCAAGGTGCTGGTAGCACCTTCAAGTTATACTTTCTCAAGTATCATCTCTCTCTCCCCTTTGCCTAAGATGAAAAGCTAAGTTGAGACAGAAATATCACTAGGATATAGGGTAAAAAATACAGATAAAATTACCCTGTCCATTTTTGTCCAACTCTAGGGTGCAGTGCTGATCTCCGTTTCTTGGCTGAGGGAGCCAGCATTGTCCGAAGACATTTTCCATGGTCATGTGGCCATCATGGCTAAACACCAAAGGTGCATGGAACTCAGTTACCTTCCCACCAAAGTGGTGCCCGTTAGTCTACTTGCATTTGCATGGTGTCAAACTGCTAGGTGGACAGGGGCAAGGAATGGGACCTCACCTCATTGTGTGGCGCTTAAGTCTTGAACCTGGCCTGTCCACTTTCCAGCTGACAAGCTCAGTTTCCTTAACCACTGAACCATTGCACCCCTAGGATAGGGAAGGTTAGATAATTCCATAGAATGATTCCTAGGAGAATCAGGTTGATTCCTACCACATCAGGGCATATTTTGATGCTGCCTTCAGGATAACTTTGAAGTTCTGTGCCAGATTAAAAGGATGTTTTAAGGGATTGTTTACAAGGATTATAAATTATACCTTTGTCCACAGAAGAAAGGACTTCTGTTTAGATCAGCATAAATAGTAAATGATTCTTATCTTTCCCCCTCCTTGGAATGATGCTGGGACAATATGTTATTTTGAGCCAGGAGGTGTACCTGTTGAAGAACAAAGCATGTTGTACTGCTACATCCAATATAGGCAAATAGTTGGGATCATATTAATAAAATTATTTTCTAAAAGGTGATACCTGTACTGTTTCAAATATTCAATACCAAACTTGGTTTCCTAAATGTTTGTCAGCAATAAAACTGTTACAGTCAAGCTTCTCTGCATGTTGTGGTCTAATCATTCTAGTTTTTTAAAGAATTCTGGTTTGGAATTGTGTTGGCTGAATCTCAGACCAAAAGAGACAGGCAAGGTGCCATACCACCCTAGATCCTTGTGTAAACGGTTTTTTTTTAAAAGAGCAAGTTTCATAAAGAAGTTGGTACCTTTGCCCAAGGTCCAAATATATTGTGGGTGTTGGGGTTTTGTATTGTTTTTTGTTTTAGTTTAAAAAAAAGAAATCCTCACCAAGAACAGCCAGATGTTGTAATAAGAATAGGCCCTGATGGCTAGAGTTATCTTTTTTCAGTGCAATTTTAACTCTCCCTTCTCCTTCTTTCTTGTAAAAACTCACCCATTCCCAGAGAGTTAGCTAAGCTCTTTCACAAGCTGCAAAAACAAATGGATAACCTTTCATAAATTTATTTTCTTTCCAATTTCAAGTTTTTCAAAAAGTTAATGTTCTTGGCAAGAAGAAGAAGATAAAGACAGAAAAGAAAGGATGAATGAAAGAAAAGTATTAGAGACTATGGTCTCAGTTCTTATGGGATTGTGTGTGAGGTAGATAAGAATAATAGCAACAGAACAAAGAGAATAGGCAAGTTTGTGCTGCTACTTCCAACCACTGCAGTCCCTATTTCACCTAGGAAAAATTAGCATGCTTCCTTCCTTTCAGTTGCTTGAACTTCTTTTAATTGTTTATTTATACCATGTATCTATGGCTTTTTAATAAAATACCAAACAGCTATGATGCAAACTCAATTCCATCAAGTTAGCTAAATTACCATGTTTCAAAGTCTTTGTTTCTTTCTTTGTTTACTAAATATTTGAATGCGCCATTAGCAATAAACCTCTGTTTATGCAAATTTGTCTTTCAGGATGGATATGTAGTGCTAAAAGATTGTCTTCCCTTTCATAGAACCGGTAATCCTCTTGGAAAGCCAGACTTCTTTAAATATAAATTTTACTGAAGAATTTTTTTAATGAGATAAAAACAAATATTAGAAAAGAAACAGAGAAAATAAGGAAAAACAGTGAATAAATAAGAAATTTTTAAAAAGATTATAAAGAAGCAGTTTCTTATCTTTTTATAGAAGTTATAAATGCAATTATATTTTAGAAGATATATTTTACCCTTTCTAAGGTTACACCATAATTTCCTTCTTTCCATAAGATACTTTTTCTCCTATTGTTCAAACCCATAGATCACAAGTTCATTTTTCTTTTTTTTTCCAGCAAAAAGTCCATAAGGATATCAAGTCACTGATAAATGTAGTTATTGATCTTTCTCTAATCAAATTAATTTAGCCACTGCTTCTAGTTCTGTCGTCTTCAACACACATTCATTTGGGGGTATTTCAAAATCTGAAAGCCAGATTTTTGCAGGCCAAATAAAACCTTAGGTCCTTTCATGGAGTTTACTCAAGATTAATACCAATTGATTGAGTTGTATTATTTATTTATTACTTACCTACCTACTCACTCATTCTCCCAGAATTATTTTTTTTTTAGCAGTCCAACAACATTCCTAGAGGTACTATATCCCCCCAGGAATTCTTGAAAGAGAATGTTTGAAGTGGCAGCTTTGGCTCTCCCCACATCAGAATCAGCGGAGGAAAATGCTCTGCCTCCTTTTGCTTATATTCAGCTTCTTCCACGAAATGTTTTATAATTATCTCCCTCAGGCAAATATTGATTTTAGCATCTATATCCGGTAAGATAGTGTGAGATATATAAAGACAGAGCAGCTGAGAGTCCAAAACAGAAAGTGAATGGGCGCAGGGTGAGGGAAATTTTCCTCATAAGTTCTCTTCAGTTTGTAGTTTGATGGACAGAGAGTAGGATCTCATCATAGCCAAATGCTATGATGAGTTCCTACTCAAGTGCTACAAATCCATAGAGGTCTCTGTTTCTTACATATAGGAGGAGGAGGCAATAGGTTTGGGCAGGAAACTGGCACTGAGAGGATGAACAAGTGCTTAATAATCAATTCAGCACCATGTTCATGGAATAGAATAGAATAGAATAGAATAGAATAGAATAGAATAGAATAGAATAGAACAGAATTAAACAATATAAATTGTAAAGATACAATCAATATTGTTATAGTCATAAGTGGGAAGACATAGGTACTAGGAAGGATGAGAAGAATAATAGTAATACAGTCTTAGTAAATAATTTGACAAAGTTGTGGGAAGTAGTTATTTAGCAGAGTGATGGCAAAGAGAGGGAAAACTGTCCTTGTGTCTAGTTGTTCTGGTGTGCAGTGCCCTATAGTGTCATTTTGAGGGTAGAAGTTGAAACAATTTATGTCCAGAATGTGAGGAGTCTGTAGATATTTTCATAGTCCTCTTTTTGACTCATGCAGTATGCAGGTCCTCAATGGAAGGCAGGTTGGTAGCAATTGTTTTTTCTGCAGTTCTAATTATCCATTGAAGTCTGTGTCTGCCTTGTTTCGTTGCCAAGCCAAACCAGACAGTTATAGAGGTACAGGTGACAGGCTCAATGATTCCTCTCTAGAACTGAATCAGCAGCTCCTTTGTTGTGCTTTTTTGACGACGTTTTTGATGTTAGGTGTCCATTTTAAGTCTTGAGATACGATAGAACCTAGAAACTTGAAGGTCTCTACTGTTGATACTGTGTTGTCTAGTATTGCAAGAGGTGGTAGTATAAGAGGGTTTCTCCTAAAATCTACCAATATTTCTACAGTTTTGAGTATATTTAGTTCAAGGTTTTTCTGATTGCACCACAAGGCTAGTTGTTCAATTTCCCATCTGTATGCAGATTCATCATTGTCTCAAATGAGACCAATCACTGTTGTATTATCTGCAAACTTCAGTATTTTAACAGAGTGAACTTTTGAGATGCAGTTGTTGGTGTATAGAGAGAAGTGGAGAGAGCACACAGCCGTGGGGGGGTTCCTGTGCTAATTTTACAGGTATATGATGTGATTTTGCCTAGCTTCACCTGCTGCTTCCTGTCTGTTAGGAAACTTATGATCCATTTACAAGTGTGGTCAGGTACAGCTAGCTGATTTAGTTTAGTTAGAAGAATATCTGGAATGATGGTATTGAATGCTGAGCTGAAGTCTACAAAGAGGACCCTTGCATAGGTATTTGAAGATTCAAGATGTTGTAGGATGTAGTGCAGAGTCATATTAACAGCATCATCTGTCGATCTATTTACTCAGTAGGCAAATTGCAAGGGGTCTAATAGCGGATCCCTGATGGCTTTCAGGTGGGCCAGCACTAGCCTTTCAAAGGTCTTCATAACTACTTCATAACTACAACTGGTCTGAAGTAATTTAGTTCCTTGATGGAGGATTTCTTTGGCACTGGGATGATAGTAGAGTGTTTGAAGAAAGAAGGAACATAGCAAATCTCTAGTGATTTATTAAAGATGCAGGTGAAGATGGGGGCCAATTGGTCAGCATAAGCTTTTAAGCAAGGTGTTATCTTGTCTGGGCTTGCTGCTTTTCCTGGCTTTTGTCTGTGAAATACACCTTGCACCTCATTCTCTGTAATCACCAGAGCTAGTGGACCCAATGGGATGGGGTAGGTTGTAGGAGGCTTAGCTGTTGTTGGTATGTCCGAGATGGGGATTGTGAAGATGGGTGTCAGTAGTTTTCTCTCAAACCTACACTGGTCATCTGCCAGTTGTTGATTTATTTCAGCATGGGAAGGAGGTTTGCTGTAACCAGTGATATTTTTAAGAGTTTACCACATGTTTGCTGGTTCATTTGTTGAGAACTGATTCCTTAGCTTTTCAGAGTAGCTTCTTTTTGCTGCTCTGATCTCCTTTGTTAATATGTTTCTGGCCTGATAATACAATATTCTATTGCCTTTTCTGTCGGCTTCCTCTTTGGTATGATGTAGCTGCTTAAGTTTAACTGTGAACCAAGGTTTATTGTTACTGTATATTCGCATGTTTCTGGTCGGTACACATAGGTCTTCACAAAAACTGACATATGATGTTACAGTATCTGTGAGTTCATCCAAATCTTCAGAGGTATCTTCGAAAATATTCTAGTCAAGGCAAGTCATTGCAGTCAAGGCAAGCTTGTAGCTTTAGCTTTGCCTCCTTAGTCCAAATCCTCACTGATTTAATTGTTGGTTTCATGGTTTTAAGTCTTTGTCTGTAAGCAGGTACAAGGTGAATCATGCAATGATCAGAGTGCCCCACTGCTTGTGGTAAAAACCGATAAGCATCTTTTAATGTTGTGTAGCAATGGTCTAAAGTATTGTTGTCTCTCGTGAGACAATTGACATGCTGAAAATATTTTGGTAGCTCTTTCCTTAAGTTGGCTTTGTTAAAGTCTCCTAAAATAATTGGAAGTGAATCTGGGTATTAAACTTCAACCCACATAATCTGGTCAGCTAGAGTTTGTAATGCATTTACACAAGCTTGTGGAGAAACATACACAGCAATTAGGAGAAATGAAGAGACTTCTCGTGGAGAATAGAATGGTTTGCAATTGATAATTAATGTCTATAAGTCTACATCACAGAATTTCTTTAGTATAGTTATATCTTGGGACCAGCGGCTGTTAATATATAAAGATAGGCCTCCTCCCTTCTTTTTACCTGATGCTTCTGCAATTCTGTCTGCTCTTTGTATCTGAAACCCTGGGATATGCAGACTGCTCTCATCAATTGACTCATTTAGCCAGGTTTCAGTAAAGCAGAGAGCTGCTGAGTTGTAAAAATCAGAATTGCATCTATTTAAAAGTATTTCATCCATTTTATTAGCGAGTGAATGTAAATTAGTCAGAAATAGTGAAGGGAGAGGGTTTTTTATCCGACTTTTCCTTAGTCTATTCAAAATTCCCACTTGCGTACCCTTTCTTCTTCGCCTCCGGCATCTCCTCCATCTCCTCCATTTGTTTTTGTTTATCCATTGTTCAGAGGAAGTTGCTTCTTCCTGTATTAGAAACTCTTCTGCATTTGTAAAGACTCTCTCTCTCTCTCTCTCTCTCTCTCTCTCTCTCTCTCTCTCTCTCTGTGTGTGTGTGTGTGTGTGTATGTGTGTGTGTGTAGTCACAGAAAACTGCCCATTAAGGAAAGATTGCTTGATGCTTAGTAATTGGTCTCTTGAATATGAAATCCATAGTGAATCACAGAGAATGATAAAAAACAGAAAAACTATCAGAGAGCATTTCACCAACGCTGCTGTCGGCGGTGCCATCTTGGAAGACATTTGGGACAGTGTTCACTGTCTTAAAAAATGAAAAATTAATATATACCCACACCAGATTGCTTTCTAAATACAAATCACAAATATTCGGAACATAAAGGAAGCAAAAGATTAGCAATTCTCCAGGATTCCAAATATAAAAGGTGTTCTGTAACAGGAAAACAATTTTTGCTGCAGTTATACTGCTTCTAAAGAAATAATCCTTGTGTTTTTAAATGCTTTGGATTGGCTGGCTCAAGACCACAATTTAAGACACTAATTTTATCATGGATGTAATAGATAAACCTCACTTTTCCTTTATACCACACACATAAAGTATGAACTCTAAAGGAAATCACTTTTATGATCTTGCTTATTATGAAGTAATATGCAACCCTCCAACTAAGTTTGGTTCGTACTAAGTGCTAATTTGATTTAATTTTGGTCATTTCATTTTGGTTCCCTTTGCATATCCATCATTTGATTAATCAGTTGAGATTTCAAGATGTCCTAAACCCTTCACAGTATATCCCTTGAGACCCTCTACTTGAGGAGTGATGTGCTAGTACTAACTATGATAAAGCAGAGATATGCAAATTCTTTCAGTCTGAAAAACACATTTGGCAAGACACCATATACTTTTTGAGACAATTGTGTTTGAAAGGACTTTCGGGTGCTGTTACTATAATTCTGAAAGGCCAAGAAGAGAACACAACATGAATGCAACTTGTTTTTCTCCATGAAATAATACTCCCATGATAACTACTAACAGTTTCTTTAATACAAACCATAGCCACATAAATAACTATTTAATAATTATTTTACATCGGGCTAGAAACTGGGATACCACAAGTCTAGTTCAGCCTTAGGCACAAAACCAGCTGGGTGACTTTGGACCAGTCACTCTCTCTGAGTCCTAAGAAGGAGGCAAGGGCAAATCACTTCTGAAATCTTGCTAAGAAGGCTGCAGGGATTAGACAAAAATTGACTCAAAAAGGTGCAGAAAAGAAGTTATTTTACTAGTGAAATTATTTTCCTTTATTCTTAGCTATCTCTTCTCCTTTACTAGAATGCAGAATCCTTAACAAAATATATTTTAAACATACCGGAAGTATTATATAGCGCATTGTGGATGGAATCAAAGTGGCAGTTATAAGTCACTTCTACAAAGATGGCTGATTTGATATAATACCAGACCCATGATTCCTGCTGTGAATTAGGCACTTCCGCAATCAAATGGCTGGCTTTAGTTACTTAGAAGTCTGATTTAATAAGAATAAGCCACAAGATAGGATAGGCAAAAAGTGAGCAGTCTCCTGAAATTGAAGTTAACTTAGAAGCTTCTTTTAAGAACTTCTGGTACCCGATTGTAATGGGCATAGTTTATTATGCTCAAATGTCAAACTGAACCATAGTTTGTGAACCATATTTTGCAGAAGAAAGGCCATTGGCTGATTTTCACAATCTGCCAAGCCATAAACCTTGATTTACAGTACGTACCACAGCCACTGGGTTTATTTAACACCACTGTGGAAATTATATTTTGGCTCAATGGGGAGAATATGCTGCCACCATAGTTCTTATGAGACCAGGAAAACCTGAATATAATGTTGTTCTCTGACTTTCCTTTCTTGTCTGTGCTTAATATTGGCTCAGGCACAGTGTTGAACCAGTGAGGAGTATGTGCTCCTCAGCTGTAGCAGCTAAGCTTCAGATCATCATTCACTGATTTTCTTCTCTTGACTCCTAATGGTCAACAAATATCTATCACAACAGAGTTTGAGACTCTTCACGGAAAGTAAATAAAGTGTTGCTGCCTTTTCTCTTTAAGAAAAGCCAGAAATTGATGAATACACCTTGGAAAGAGTGCTTGAGGAACTGGAGACTGTGTGCTATGAGAATATGAACATTGCCATTGAGACGGAAGAAGGCCTTGGGATAGAGTACGATGAGGATGTGGTATGTGATGTGTGCCGTTCACCAGAAGGAGAAGATGGCAATGAGATGGTCTTCTGTGACAAATGCAACGTCTGTGTGCATCAGGTGAGTAGCAGTTCTCTCTCTCTAATTGGGTAGTAAGGACAGTTCCCTCAAATTCATTGACTCATAGAATTGGAAGAGTGCCTTACCTTAGGAAAACTGACCCAGACCCAGAACAATGATGCTAAAAGAGCATTCTTATTTTCTTGTTGCTATGCCTGTAGCATTCTCAAGACTGAAACAATTTACCTTACATTTTTATCTCTGGGAAGTCTAGGGCATTTGCAGGTGCCTAGAACTACCATATCTGCAAAAAATCCTGACAACAACTACATTGAAGAGTTCTAGAGACTAGCCACAGCCAGATTCTCTTCTGGGCAACCTTAGAAGTTACCTAAAGGGAGAACAGGAGACACTCAATTTGTCTTGTTGACGATGCTTTTTGCAGTTCTTAACCATTTAGTGGTATCTTTGGATGCATATTCATGAAATTTTTGTTATTAATTATGGCCAGTTTACTGCTTGTTGTGATATTAAGGGAATAAGTGTGCCAAATTCAGGGATGCCAATGATGTCCAGGAATTCTTATGTAGCACCTGAAATGAAAGTTCACAAGACTAAGTTCCTTATTTCTCCTTCTTTTTAAATGTCTCCCCCCCACACTTCTTTTTTTTTTAATTCACAAATTGCTGAATCTGGTATCTTTAGCTACACTTTATGTTTATTTATTATCATTCAGTACATTTTTGCACTAAGCCAATATCTGTTTTAACAACTTGTTGCACAAGCTATTATAACATGAAGTCAAAATCAATCAAACCATTTCATGGTTTTCTGTGATCTGTAAACTTAATCAGAAAATTGAATAATCTTTACTTAACAAAATAGGTCTCTGCTGTGACAATGGAAAACAGCTTTGAAAAATGTTTTGTAATGAATTTGATAGAATTGAATTGAATTGAATTTTTATTGGCCAAGTGTGATTAGACACACAAGGAATTTTTCTTGGTGCATATGCTCTCAGTATACATAAAATAAAAGATACGTTCATCAAGAATCAAGAATAGAAAAAAGTAACAAAAAATATTATTGCTATTAAGATGGTAAATAAAAAGATTTCTTGTGCAGTTGAGAAGTCCGGATCAAAAGTTCAAGATTAAGGCAATAGGGTCAGGCAGTCATGGAAATTTAGGGGTAAGAATAATGTATTGCCATCCTCTCACCCTTTCAACTCTCATTCATTCATTCAGAAAATTGCCTAATCAGATTTTTTGGGAGGAATATTACTGTTTCATCTACATTATGTTAATCGTAGGTAGGAACCAGGGAATCACATACACTTGATATTTGTAAACTAATAGGGTCATTTCATTTATAAAATGCATCATGGTATTTATCATAAGGTATATTAATCTTGATATGTACTCATCATATAAGTAACTAACCTTGGTCCTTATATTTCTTTTTAGGCTTGCTATGGAATCCTAAAAGTTCCCCTTGGAAACTGGCTCTGTCGGACCTGTGCCCTGGGAGTTCAGCCAAAGTGTTTACTCTGCCCAAAGAGAGGGGGAGCCCTGAAACCTACCCGGAGTGGAACAAAATGGGTTCACGTTAGCTGTGCCTTATGGATTCCTGAAGTACGAGACCAAGTGATTTCTGCCTAAACAGAATGAATGGAGTGTGGATGAAATCTATTTGAATTAGATCATGCTTGATACATCTTCCACAAACCGTTCATACCATTGAATGAAATTATTTAAATTTCATTCAAATGCTAAAATTCTAGCATTTGAAACATTATTATAATTAAGCAATAACTGATTATCAGTTCCGACATTCCAAATAAATGTCATCATGATATGGGCTATGAGTATCCCCAGAGTTTGGGTCAAAGATATCTTTTATGATACTCATTTTAAGGGAGAATCGATTCATTGTTCTTCAAGGCAATATATGGAAACTGATTTATCTTATTCTTAGGTTAGCATTGGATGTCCTGAAAAAATGGAACCAATTACAAAAATTTCACATATCCCAGCAAGCAGATGGGCTCTGTCATGCAGTCTTTGCAAGGAGTGTACTGGAACATGTATTCAAGTAAGTAATTGATTCTAAGAAAATCCAAGAATCAGATCATTTTCTTTTGTGTTCTGCCCACTTGAAAAAATGATGACATCGCCTTGCAGTTTTGTATAGATGTTGTGCAGGTTTGGATTCACTGGGCAGCAATATAAAAAGTTTTAAAAGTCTATTATTGCTGGCTTTTCAGAATATTTAAGCAGTGCTGCTGCCTTTATTTAGCATATTAATATCAGCGCACTTGGATTTGTTAACAACAGAATCATTCAACTTAGAATACAGCAAAAGACTATTTAATTGAGTCCCTAGATCTGAAACACATTTTCCCAGACATGATACGTTGTTCTTTGATTAGTGCTGGAAGAGTTGTTATGGCATCTTCATGCTGTCTGCTGCATCTCTGCAGGCAGCTCTCTCTACTAACAGGAGAGCAAGAGAGATTGTTTGCAAGTCTCAGCCTGACTGATAGCTCTTTTTCTACCAGGCAGACAATATATAAGATAATTAATTAATCAGGTTTTTTTTAACTGCAACCACAGAACAAGTCTTTGGCAGGATTCTGTAAGTGCCATGGAAATGTCATCTTTGATACCAGGCCTTGCTTTCTTAGAATATTTTATTTATTTATTTATTTATTTATTTTATTTGTCAAGCATGTATAAGATAACACATAAAAGTATAAACATGATTATGAATACAGGAAATGGATACAAATAAATGGGGACAATAGGACAGGGACGGTAGGCATGTTGGTGTGCTTATACACGCCCCTTACAGACCTCTTAGGAATGGAGTGAGGTCAGGGGTGAAATGTTACCAGTTCGGACCAACCGGTAGCGGAGATTGGGGCTGGTTCGCTGAACTGGTAGCAACCACTGGCTGGCCATGCCCCCAAACTGATCCGCAGCCCGCAGTCCTGCCAAGCTTGCCTGCCTTCCACACAGCCTTCCCAGAACCCCCGTGGTCAGCTTGCGAAGGCAGGCAAGCAGAAGGCCATATTTGCCTGTCTTCCATGCTCCCTTCCCAGCGGTCCCCCATGCCCGCTTGCCTTCTGAGGTCAGTGTCCAGCTAACCCTAATCCGTACGCCTTTGGGGGAGATGCAGCAGCTGCTACCTTTGCCCGAAACACCTCTCACATCTTTCGGAAGCGATTGGGGGGAGCGGGAGGGGGGAAGAGCGCCCAGCAAAGGCCAGGAAGACCAAGCCGCCCCCTCCCTCCCTCCTCCTCCCCTTTCTCCTGTCTGTCTGGCAAGAAACACGGCATGGACAGCCACCGCCGCACTATTCTACCTCCTCTGCAAAACTGCTTCATGGCTCCGCTCACCTCCAGCGTCCCAATGTAACACAGGGCAGACCACGGCAGCTGCAAAGCCGAAATGCTGCCTGGGCAAGGGGGAGGGGAGAATGCAGGCATCACACCAAGCAGCCCTCCTCCTCCTCTTCTCCACCACCAGCTTCGAGGCTGGACAAGGCTCGAGCGGCAAGAGGAAAGGCAAGGCAACCGCAACTTTCTCCTCCTCCTCCTCTTTGCAGGGTTCATTGAGTTCATTTTGCAACTTTGCACGGCCTTTGGGGCTTTTGTGCAGCAAGCCCCACTCTTTCTCCTCCTCCTCTGCAGCTCTAACGTGGGTTTTTAATTCACAAGTAAGGAAGAGAAATCCTTCCCAACCCACCCAAGGACCGATTAGATTTTCTTGTCACTCATGGCAGAAATCCAGCCTTTGCATGGGAAAGAGTTGCTTCCCGGTGGCCCTTGGGGGAGACGCAACCATTGCACCCGGGCTGAGAGCGGTGGCGCCACCAGCACTGAGAGAGGCTGCTCACTTTCTTCCTTCTCCCGCCGCTGCCGCTGTGTTCTGTCCCCCCTTCCCTACACAGGCAAACACACAACCAGGCACACCTGCCAAGATTTTATTATGCAATCAGACTAGAATCCCTTGCAAATAAGAGTTTTGGCAGTAAACTGCGAAATTCTTGCCAAGTCAATTTTCACTCACAGTAAGCAAGAGAGAGTTTATCTTCAGTCCGGTCCAGTAGCAGAAACAAAGAGAGAGAAAAGAAACAAAGAAAGAAAGAAAGAGGAAGGGAGAAAGAGAGAGAAGAAAGAAAGTGACGTGAGTGACATCATGTTGGCCATACCCACCTGGTCACATGACTACCAGGCCATGCCCACAAAATCAGTGGTGAAAATTTTTAGATTTCACCACTGGGTGAGGTCAACAGTAGACATTCTAAGGTTAAAGTTATGGGGTTTTGGAGATGAAACCACAGAGTCAGGTAATTTTGTGTACTACGCTTAGGTCAGAGCCAAGGCGGCGTAATTCTAAATTGTCTAAGCCCCAAATTTCAAGCCTTTTTTTCTTTTAAATGCCTCTTGACGATCCAAGCTGAGTTGCCTGATCGGCAGAGGCTTTTTAAAAAACTCAGCTTGGATCATCAGAGGCATTTAAAAGAAAAAACGGGGGTTTTTTTCTTTTAAAAGCCTTTGACGATCCCAGCTGAGCCGCGTGATCATCAGAGGCTTTTTTTTTTTACTTTTAAAAGCATTTTTTTTGGCCGAAGAGGCTGTAGAAAAAATGCTTTTAAAACTAAAAAAAAGCCTCTGATGATTGTGCGGCTCAGCTGGGGGCGGGGGGGGGCAGGGATTCTTGCTACCGGTTCTCTGAACCACCCGCCTCCATCGCTATCAGATCGGGTGATCCAGTCCGAACTGGGAGCATTTTACCCCTGCAGTGCAGGTTCCAGACAGATGAATTGGTCTAGCAAAGGTTTTATATGCCCTAGTTTGCAATACAATATTACCAGAGAAGAAGCTTCACAAGATTAGGTTAACAATTCTTAAAGCCTTTTTGGCAATGCTGTTACAGTGAGCTCTGGCACTTAGTTCATTGGAGATGAGTACTCCAAGGTCCTTGACAGAGTGAGGGTCATCTACGAGGTTGTATCCGCCCAGATTGTATTTGGTGTTCTGATTTTTTTTGCCAATGTGTAAGACAGAGCATTTGTTGGTTGAGATTTAGAGTTGCCAATTGTTTGACCATTCTGACACATAGTCAAGGTCTCTTTGTAGGGTAGCAGCTTTGTCGGTGGTGGTTGAATAGTTTTATATCATCCGCGAAGAGAATGCAGTTGCTTATAATACGATCGCAAAGGTCATTTATGTAAAGTATAGAGTGTGGGTCCTAAAACACTGCCTTGGGGGACTTTTAACAGGTGCAGAGTTTGATAGGATGCTCCCTATTTTGACTACTTCTTGCCTGTTTGACAGGAATGCAGCTATCCACTTTTGCAGGGATCCAGAAATGCCATAAGATTTTATTTTTAGAAGTAGTTTGTCATGTACCAAAGGCTTTACAGAAGTCTATGTAAATTGCGCCTATTGCTTTACCCTGGTCAAGTTGTGTAGTCCATATGTTTTTGCAGTGTAGAAGTTGCAGATTACAGGACAAATTTTTCCTGAAACCAAATTGTTTGTTGGAGAGTACATTGTTTGTCTCTAAGTGGAGGGTAATGGATTGGTTTATGATTGATTCCATGACTTTGCAGGTGACGCAACATAAAGAGATTGGTCTGTAATTTTCAACTAGGCTGGGGTCACCCTTTTTGAAGATAGGGATGACTGTGGCTAGAGACCATAGGTTGGGCAAGGAGCTTGGTCCTGAAAGGTTTTTCATAGATTATGCTTAGAGGCTCTGCTATGGCAGTGGAAGTAGGCACATAATCCATCAGGTCCAATAGATAGAGGTGGTTTTAGGCTGTGTAGTGCCTTTTCAACGTTATCTTCTGTAAAATTAATATGTAGTAGATTGTTGCAATTAGTTGTGGCATGACTAGGAAATGTGGGGCATGAGCTATTGCTGTTTACAAAGACTGAACTAAAGAACGTGTTAAAGAGGTTGGCTTTAACGGCTTCATCATTACAGTCTTTACCATTAGGTCCTTTTAGGGGTGGGATGGATCTTAAGTCTTTAAGTTTGTTATTTACAAAATTATAGAAGGTGCGGGTGGATTTCATGCCTAGAAGGTTTTCCTCTTGTTTGCTGTGGTAATTGGTACATTCTGTCTTTATCTGGCGGCATAAAGTTTTGTAGCGGCTTTCAAAGTTAGCAACTTAGCCAGTTTTGTTTTTTCACCAAAAAGGTTTTTTTTATTGAAGCTTCCTTATTGTTATGGGTAATTTGTTTTTTCTGGTTTTGGGGGTTATTAGTGGGACGTATAGTTTAATGACTCTTGATTTTGAGCAAAAAGGTGTTATAATGGTCTTCGGCAGTATTACAGCCAGTGAACAGAATTTGCCAATCAAGAGATGAGAGGCCAGTATGTATGAGATCATAGTTGGCTTTTTTAAAGTTATACTTTGGGATCCCATCATTGTGATCATTTTTGTAAGGACGTATATTGAGACAAAAGTCAATCATACTATGGTCACTGTTGGAAAAGGGTTCTTTTATTTGTAGATGTATATGTTTCATTAACATTAAAATTATTTCTATCCTGAAATCAAAACTTGAATGCATTTCTTTAAATCTCCCCAATGTTGATTCAGTTCCGTTTGTGACAGTTCTTGGTGGATCTTCTTATTCACCCTGCCAGATGGAGATATTTTGTCACAAAGGCAGCTGCTTTCAAAGACCAGAAGGGCAAAGAAATCAGCTACACTTGGTAGTTTGGGGGCGGGGGGGGAGGATATGTTTTCTCCAACATTTCATCCTTTTAGTTCTGGTTCACATCTTGGTTTTGAAACTGAATGGATTTGCATGAAAAGTTATGTGAAATGGAAAACAAAATGTTATTCTTCTATTGAAACCCACAGTCTGTCAGTCTTCATTAAGATTGCCAGCAAGGCTATTGGTCAGTGCTAATCTTGTACAAGTTGAACGTTATTGCAAAGAAGAAGAAATATGTGGATGATTCATTTGTTTAAATGTTTAAGCAATGACTAAGCACTAATCTGGAATTTAGAAATAAATGAAATTCAATCTGCATACCCTCCCACTCCATTAGGATTGCAAATTCCCTTGCATTGTGGTGATACAGCACCTTCTTCTGGATTTGTTTATCCAGATGAATTTTAAAATGCAACTCTCTACTTTGCGTTTGAGTTGGAATAATCTTTGTTGCCACTGAAACCTTATTGGACAGAGCTATCAAAATCATTAAAGCTTAGGGAAAGCTACAGAGCTTAGCACAAAGCGGATATAATTCTGAAGAAATCAACATGAGTGGTTAAAAGAGCAACTATCCAAAAGGGACTGGCTAATTATATTTAAATAAAAATTGGAGAAAGGTTATGCTAGTAAAAGCACAAATATACTATGGCTGAAAGTAAGAAAATAGACTCCAGCTAGCATTTGACCAATATATAGACAAAGTACCCATAATAAATGATAGTTAAGAATTATGATATAGAAAAATATTAATTTGTGCATCCCCAATGACTGTCCATTAATATTAAGGAAATAATATGCCAATGAAAGCTCTGAAAGCAAAACAGGAAACATTATCTCACTGCTCCAAGGCATCAATGAGATGTAACTGTTTGTCAAACATCTTGCAAAGCTATAACTAAATTAAGTGCAGCTAGAATCATCTAACATCAGAATTTTAGATGTCAACTGGTGCCAATTTTTTGGAAATATCTATAACAATTTTTGGAAAAATACATTTACTCACTTTATTTATCGGCTCTCCACTAATATAAATTAGGGAGTGACCCTAACAGTTTGAGATCATGTATTTTCATAACAGGGATGTTATTATTCACGATTAATGTCAGTATTATTTTTAACTTATTGTATGTCTGTTGCTGGTCAATGACCGTAATAAAGTTTATATTCTCTATTCTATTCTATTCATAATTGGCTGCAGATCTTCACTGTACTCAGAGTTCTTGGGAGAAAGTGAGGGAAATGCATTTTGGTTTTTTGAGTTCAGAATAACTCATAACTTGCATATCAACTAGTTTTGATCAGTGGTTAAGGCTCCTGGTGTAGAAACCAGGAGACTGTGAGTTCAAGACCCACCTTAACCATGAAAGCCAGCTGGATTACTTTGGGCCAGTCACCCTCTCTCAGCCCAACCCACCTCACAGGGATGCTGTTGAGGGTAAAATAGGAGGAGAAAGTCTATTGAGATTCTCAACCATCCAAATCATGATTGTCTCAAAGCTGTTTTTCAAAACCAACTGAACTTTCTTAGGGTATTTTTTCCCTCAAAAACGTTTCACTTCTCACTCAAGAAGCTTCTTCAGTTCTGGCTAGAAACCCTTTTCAAGGAAAAAAAGCCAAGAAAGTCCAGTTGCCTTTTGAAAAGCACCTTTGAGACATAGGAGGAGGAAGGTGTGTTGGCTATGTTTGCCGCCTTGAATTGCTTATAAAAATAATAAAGGCAATGTAGAAATAAATACTTCATGACTTGCCAGATAAAGTTAAATGGTTTGTAGGGACTTGAATATGATAAATTAGGGTTTTACTAATCTCATGTTGATGGCAGAGGTATCCATTTCCAGTGGCCAGAATTCCACTAACATCACATAATACTCTACTCTACTATGGTGAAATTTCGGCATAGGAGACTCACTTCATATCCTAAGGCCTTTTGCTGGAGTTCCTAGAACATAAGATTCTACTGTTAATCTCAGTTCTGTCTGGAGTGAGATTGATGGGTAGCCTGAAGATTACTTGCTTCCTGCTTACTCCTCCCTTCTCTCCCTGTGTATAAAGTGATGTTCAAATCAGAAGATGCTGTGTTGTTCAGTAATAAATCGTGTTGGAGAAAAATGTGTAGATATATAATCATTACAAGCAGAGAAACAGGAGGCTTTATTTTTCTTTATTTTCTGAACCCTTGGCCTTAAGAAAGATTTTAGGGAAAAGAGATGAAAGGCACTTTCTTTACTTTTCCAAGATACCCATGTGCACTCGAGATCTTTAGCTGCCCATAAATCAACATTAATCTTTACCAGGTTTGTAATTCCCTGAATTTTCCTTTCCCCTTTTTGAAGGCAGGGGCAGCAAAAGCTCTGATTCAACCCAAATGAGATGGAGTGGCTATTGATTTGGGAGCTGTCTGATTCTCTGATTATATCAATCCTGACTCTTGATGGGGTTAAGTTTCCCCAGAATGAGCAGGATGTCCTCCTTGGCTCATGCTCAAAGAGCAAGTGGAAATCATCACCAGGAAGAGTGTTGCACAGCTACGCTCCTGAAGAACCAGTCGTGGCCTTATGTTCAACAAAATTAGGAACAGAATGTAGTGGAAGTGGCCACTGATGTCCTTATCATCACTAAATTACTGTAACACATTGTGCACCGGGGCTGCCTTAAAGACCATCTGGAATCTTCAAGTACTCCAGAAAGCGGCAGTAGGCATGCTCAGTGGACAATCTCGATGATACACAACTGCTGTTGCAATTGTATTGGTTACCTACAGATTCCTAAGTGCAATTTAATGTGCTGGTTAAAGACCAATGTGACTTAGGATATGAGTATCTTAGGGATTGCCTTTCCCTAGTAGTTTCTAGTCATCCTACCAAAACAGTTAAGGAGTTCTGTTTCTGTTATTTGTACATTGGGTGATTTGTACAGCAGTTTTATCTGGAATTTTCTTGTAAGTGGTTCATAGATTTCCAACTAGGTTGATTATGGAAACTTTCAGTGGAGTCTTTTTACACACACACACACACACACACAGAGAGAGAGAGAGAGAGAGAGAGAGAGAGAGAGAGAGAGAGAACATTGATACTGAAGGCTCTGCATTGGCTACAATTTAATCATTGATTAAACATATTAGGTGAAACTGTTGAAACTAAGAAAACAAAGTACTGTAAGCATAAGATTAGCCAAAACAGCTTCAGTACTATAGGACTTGTTATCCTGAATTGCATATATGAATAAACATATCTAGGTTTATCAGCCAATCATTGCTGTCTTTGACTCAAATAAGAATGTTTTATCACAGGCTTATCTAACCCTGTGGTTTATCTTATTCCTGTTAGTGTGTGCGCACATTATCATGTAACTTAGTTCATGTTCTCTTTCAGGATTTTCTCCCTTGCCCGGCTGTATAGTTCCATTCTGCGAGTCTCGGTTGTGGGTCAGAAAGAATGCATCAATAATGTCTTCACTTTCTCTTTATTAGCATTCTTTGATACCAAAGGTTGAACAAGTATTTCTTTGTTGTTGATCCATTAGTCCAGCTTACTAATTATTTCCTGTGTGCATTTTGGGCAGAGTCCCTGATAAGCACCACTTGCCATCTGTCCAACGAAACCCTGGATGGGTGGCATTCTATTTACTTTATCTCTTAAGGTAGCATGGATCATCTTTCCTGTGTAAAAGGGCATTGTGTAGGCTGTTGTTCCAGCAAAACCCATAAACAATTTAAGAATGATATTAATACTGTTTGTGACGCAAGTAGGGGGATGGGACTAATTGTTTCATTTATTGCTGTAACTTGAAAACTGTAGTAGAGCCAAAAAGTTTCTTGCTCAGCTTTCATCTCACTACCTTGCCTGTTACTTGTCCACATAGCAGCACAAAGGATCTTTCTAATCGTTCATTTTAAAGTACCCCTGGATGTTATTCCAATATAAACACAATTCCCTCCATTAGTAGCTATGCAATAAAATTACGGCTTTGGCGACTGGATAAGAAAACTCAATCGGAGCTGTTTATAGTTGGCAACTGCCTGCAACCTCAAAATGCAGTAAGAAAAATAATGACATTGCATCGTTTCAACATATTTTTGATTCTCTGAGTCACATGGGTATGCCTACAATGAACCTCATCATAACCAACTAACTTTGATTTATGAACCTTTTTGAAAATGTTTTTAAAATCACTGTTTTTATCTTTACCTGAGCTTCCCATGCTGTGGATTCCTCATACCTTGGCTCTAAAAGGCAATTTGAAATCTTTAATATTTAACAGTTAACTCGGGGCCTGTTTAATCCTGGCAGATTCCAAGTACATAAAGCAAAGGCAACAGACTACTTTGTATAGAAAAAATTATGAAGAAAAAGAATGGGGAATAACACTCTTCATACCAGCTTCATATTCTCCTAGGGTGATTTTTGGAGTTCAGCAGAGCAGAAAAATGCCTTGGAGGATCATTGAAGCAAATATGAAACCACAAGAACGGATATATAAAACTATCCATAGAATTGCTCTTCCTTTTCCCTGAAATATCAGCTCTCATACTTAACTTCTCAGTATCCTGGGTGTTAATGTAATCACTCAAAGCCAGAGCTAGCATTTTTGTAATTATAAGATCCTGGTTATGTAAGCCATTCAGGGTGCTGCCTACAGTAATAAACCCTTCAAAATAGCTGCTTACTGCAGTTTAACTGGCATTAACAGCTAGAATAGGCTGATTTCATATGGGTTACGGCTTGAATAATTACGTGACACTCTGAACCATTAAAAAACAGTTGATGAAGAGAAAGGAGGCTTGGAAGAGGCAGACGTATTACAGTATATACCTGTTACATTCAGAGGAAATAGTGCCTTAGCTTTTGTCACCTGGGAAAGGGAGATCTAGCAGAAGACTTTCATAAAACCGCTTTAAGCTTCAAAAATATATTGACTTTTTAAATTCTCTTTTCTCAATGCAGTAAGCATTAATGCATTTATTTTATAAGATAGCGACCTAGAAGAAATTGAAGCCACTTTTCTCACTTTTAAATTAATAGTAATTAAAGACATGTACACATGTGTGTGTGTGTGTATCTCTCATATCAAAGAGAAGAAATAGGGAAAAGCTAGTGTGTCCAGGTATATTACAGGTTCCTGGGGGGGGGGGGGGGGGGGGTTGGATTTTTTGGGTTTTGTTGTTGTTGGGGGCGGGGGAGATCATACTTTTTGTCATTAAATTATACCCTGCCAAGCAATAATCAAGATACTGTAGTTTAAAGATTAAAAGGAATAGTAGCAAATGACTATTGGTAGGTGTCGACTTACAACTAGTTGCTTAGTGACTGTTCAAAGTTTTTATCAGATTTGAAGTTCCCCTTCTGCAGTCACATGACCTGATTTTGAGTGTTTGGCAACATGATTGCAATTATGGACATCTGCAGTGTTTCGCAGTTACGTGACTGTGTTTTACGACAGTTTTGCCAAAACCCAGCACTTTCACTTTTTAATAAAACCCTACCCATAGCAAACAGTTGCTTCACTTAATGACTGTGGATGTAATGTGATTAATGACCACCACAAAAAAAGATTGTAAAATTGGTCAGTCATGTGGCCGAGCAGCTTTACTGCCAGCTGCATTGCAGTCATATGTTGAGGACTGCCTGTATGACAGAAGACCCATCTTCTCAGCTGCCAAGTACATTAGTACTTAAGAAGTACACACTTTTGTGTTGTTCTGTTTCCTTCATCAAAATCCCAATAAAAAAGGATGATTCAGTTGGGAGAATGGGAAGAAAAGGCTTTATAATTTCATTTCTCTGCCATTAATATCACATACAATATCACCTTACATATCAGAACATCTCCAGATTACGTTTCTTTTATGTACTAATGTTCTTGTGTCCTATGACTTTGCTCAGGCTCCCAGTTGCATTATTTCTTATAACAGAAATTTACTTTCAATGCTGAAATTATTTGTGTCTTATTTTATCCATGTGACACATTTAAAGACTTTTCTTCTGATGTTTTTCATTCTTCCTTTTTCTCAGTCCCTTCCCCCAGAAAACATTCTGCCCCATAGTCCATATATAAGTAGTGGACTTTTTACAAGATTTGTTTATTTTATTTCCCTTTTTGAATCTTTTGAATAAAAGGATTCTGTTAGGGTAAATCATGTTGCTCCAGGTAGGTAGGTGGATGGATGGATGGATGGATGGATGGATGGATGGATGGATTAGATAGGAGAGAGAGAGAGAGATTAGGCCTCTGAAAAACTACTATACTGAGAGCTAGGTGATAGTGAGAAGGGAAATAAAATTGCTTTATCATTATTTGCCAAACTTGTTTCTTTGGAAGGATGTATTTCCTTGTGAGTATTTTTTATCTTTGTGATGGACCATAGAAAATGAATTATAGATACTTAGGAAAATTGGCTTCTTAGTGGGGAGTAAGTATGCATCTCCTTAGGAGCACAGTGCACATTTTAAAAGCTGGAGCAGTGTATCAGGGTATTTGTTCCATCTTGCCCCACAGGGCATGATTATCCTCTTCCTTTTGAATGAATCTTTAATTATATTTCATATGTTATGTTATCACAGAAGGCTATCAAACAATCGGAACACTTAATCTGATCATACTGAAGTACATGCAGTGGATCGGTTTAACAAGACAGAGGTTTGTCTGTATTGAATAATTTAATTATGTCTCAGCAAATCAAATAGATCCCATGAGAAATAGTTATGTGATATAAAAATAATGAGCAGCAGCAATGCAGCATATAAAAAAGATATTTCTCAATGCTTAAACGGTTGGTGCAAATGCACATGGAGTATTTCTTCATCACCTCAAGAAAATGCCAATGTGAAAGCTAATGAGAATACAGTAGTTTCCATTCCTTTCCGCCTCCTCCTGTTCTGTTCGTAATTCTCTCTCGGGCTTATATTGAGATCTTCTTGCAAAAACGTTACTAGTTGACAATACTTTATGTGCAATGTTCCAAGCTGCTATTCAAGCATTTGTTCTCTTTCCTTTCCCATTCTAGTGTTCCATGCCTTCCTGCATCACAGCCTTCCATGTAACATGTGCCTTTGAGCACAATTTGGACATGCGGACACTGTTAGCAGAAAATGATGAGGTCAAGTTCAAGTCATTCTGTCTTGAGCATAGCACTGGTGCCACCAAGCCACCAGATGACGCACGGATGGAGGCAGATCAAGGTAAACTAGACATGGAAAAAGTAACACTGAGAAAACAGAAGCTCCAACAGTTGGAAGAGGATTTCTATGATCTTGTGAAACCTTCTGAAGTGGCTGAGAACCTTGATTTGACTGAGTGGCTAGTTGATTTTGTCTATCAATACTGGAAGTTGAAGAGAAAAGCCAATTATAACAAGCCACTACTGATGCCCAAGACAGATGAAGTTGATAATTTGGCTCAGCAAGAGCAGGATGTATTGTACCGACGCTTGAAGCTCTTCACACATCTTAGACAGGATCTTGAAAGGGTGAGTAGAATTATTGGGATTGGTAACTCTTGTTTGTATAATCCTGCTTTCCGCATTCTGGCACCATCCAAATGTACAAAAGATTACAGCTCCCCAAATTCCAATGCAAATGTTCCAATTCATCTGTAGATTACCAGGCTTGAGGGAGTTTGATTTAATCAGCTTTCTCTACAGTTACTCAAACCTACAGTGGACAGACATACATTACCTTAAATTATTTAATCTCATTATAATACGCTCCCATGTAACACCTCTCCTGCACGAGCTACACTGGCTCCCGGTGGTCCTCTGGGTGCGGTTCAAGGTATTGGTTACCACCTTCAGAGCGCTCCATGGCTTAGGACCTGGGTATTTACAAGACCGCCTGCTGCTACCAATAGCCTCCCACCGACCAATTTGCTCCCACAGAGAGGGGGTCCTCCGGGTGCCATCGGCCAAGCAATGTCGGCTGGTGACCCCCAGGGGGAGAGCCTTCTCTGTGGAGGCTCCTGCCCTCTGGAACAAATTGCCCCCTGAGATGCGAAGGATTCCTGACTTACGCATCTTTCGCCAGGCCCTCAAGACGCTTCTATTTCAACAAGCCGGGCTGGCCTAATTTTTTAATTGTCAATTCTTAATTTTAAATTTCTAAATCGGGTAGTTTTATTTTAATTAGATATGGGCCAAACTATTTAATATTTTTTAAATATTTTTTAAAATATTTTATATTTGCGTGTTTTATGCTGGCTGTACACCGCCCTGAGTCCCTTCGGGAGAAGGGCGGTATATAAATTAAATAAATAAATAATAATAATAATAGTCCATGGGTTTCATATTTTTGTTTGCTACATTAATGCTGAATATGTCATTACCATTTAGTGAGGAAATTATAGGAACACCAGCTTTTCTCTCTAGCTGGGGGGGAAGTGACCCTAATTATTTGGTGCAAACCAACCATAAATAGTTAAGAAGCATGCAAAACAAAACTATCCCGATTTCATTTTTTTCTGTGGTTAAATGTATATTTTTGCTTTTATTTTCAAGTGCAATAAAAAAGTTAATTATTAGTGCAACCTAAGGTTATCTTTTGATGCACGTTCACTGGTTTGATTAGAAGACAAAATTTATGCCCATTACATCCTCTGGTTCTTTCATTGTATTGTATAATAAGATACAACTGTAGCAAGACTGCGGCCATAAAATGAAGGACTAGAGGTACTAAAAGATGGTTTGGTACCTCCAATCTTTTGGACTTCATATCCTTGGATATACTTCATATCTTTCATATACTTCCTGCTTTAGGTAGCAGCTTGGTTGTTCCTTTCCCCAGTACTTGTCTTCCATAGGGCACTTCATATGTCATCTATCCCCTAACTCCGGTATGTGTAAGAGATATGCCATATTCTGTGCCTGTTTTGGTGATTAAAAGTCAAAATGCAGGCGCTTCTGTCAACGTCGGAGGTAAGGACCATAAGCTCCGCAGCCCTGCTCCAAGCTCTCCATGTCAGAGGGCTCCAAAAGGAGCCATAGCCACCCTGTAGGGGTGGTGAAGTAAGGGGGGGGGTGCCTGCAAGCCGCATCTCTCCTCCCTGACATGGAAAATCCCTATCATCTGAAGACAAGAAGCAGCGGCAGTCAACATGGCTGCCATGAAGCTGGGGACGGTCAGAATACCTAAGAATGCAGGAGCAAAGAGAACAGTAAACAGAGATTTGTTTCTGGATTCTTCTACTTAAAAATTAACCCCAAGGCAAATAAAAAATCTGTGATAAGAGAGTCTAAAAAGATAATTGTTTAAGCCACGAAAATAAGCACTTCTGAGATCTACGTTGAAAAGTAAGTCGAGAGTGCCATTTACTGATGAAAGGAAGAGTGACTCCTAGACTCCTGGAAATTTACAGAGGAGAAAATTTGGTAGCTCTGACTTTTAACTGTTTATTTCCTTATGCTTACCAGAGGTGGAAATAAGAAGTAAATTTTATAAAAGAGACTCTGTGAAGCTAGAATAAAAGACTAAAACTACAGGGAAGACTTAAAGAACTTGCAAAATACCTTGGACTATCAGAGTACTGAGTAAATGCTGGAACTGGCTCATTTAAATAATTGACTTTGTTTTGAAAGGAATGGATTTTGAGTGAAATAAATACCTGCTGGATAAAAGGCAGCATGGAAATTTGAGAGGAGAGCCCCATTTACTAATGATTGGAAATTTGGACTCTTTCTGAACTAGATTGTGGCTTTATTGTTTATTTCACCTTTATTGCTATTATGACTGGAGTTGAAGGAACAGCTGTGGAAATGAGAGGACTTTTTAATAAGGTGACTGTTGTTCCAAAATATTATGGATGCAATTGATGGTATAGGTGAGAAAATGGAAAACATTTTGCAAAGAACAATGAACAAAGATCAAACTGCCAATGAACTGGTGGAAGAAAAAG
This sequence comes from Ptyas mucosa, assembly GCA_012654045.1. Classification (NCBI taxonomy): domain Eukaryota; kingdom Metazoa; phylum Chordata; class Lepidosauria; order Squamata; family Colubridae; genus Ptyas; species Ptyas mucosa. The sequence goes on from WNWU01000012.1 coordinate 21,956,810, forward strand.
AAAGTCTAGATGAAATGGATTACTCAAGCCAGCAAATTGAATACGAACAGGGAAAAAATATGGATCAGAAAAACCAGCAAATGAAACAACAGCTCAACGAAGAGGAAGACCAGATAAATGGCAAGCAAAAGGAGCGGAGAGAACAGATGGATTGGCCACATCAACAAATAAATCAAGGGCTGGAGCAAAAAATAGGACTGACAAACCAGCTGATAAAGGAAGAAAGACCGAAGAAAATAAAACAGACAAATCGACAGCTGGCTTTGATAAGGAGATTAGGACATGGGAGAATTAGCAGTATAAGACTATACTGGGAGAAAAGTTTAGATTGAACAAGAAAGATATAGGTTAAGATACAGACAAAGATGGAGGAGTGTGGGAAGCGAATTAAAAAATGGATAAGAATTGAAGCACTAAAGAGGAGAAGAGATGATGGTTAGAAAGAATTGCCCTTTAAATATTAAAGTAGCCTGATTGTAAGCTGAAAGAGGCAGAAATAAAATTAGATAGGGGAAATATTAGATATAAATTTTCATTAGAAAATAAAAATAATAGATAGAAAGATTAGAAGTTTACAGATGTTAAGCGTTTTGTTTTATGTAAACAAAGCGTTTTGTATTATTTAAGTATTATTTAAATAATATAATGAGAATTACTTAAATTTGATAAATCTGATAGAGATTACTAACATTGTTAGCATGAATTGGATTAATATGAATGATACCCAGAAACAACTTTGCCTATACATAATAGAGAAATGTTTAGTTTGAATAAGAAAGATAGATGGAAGACAAGAGATAAAGATGAAGTGTTAGGCATTTTTTGTTTATGTATGTTTAAACAATATAATGAGGATTACTTAAATTTGATAAATGTGATAGAGATTACTAATATTGTTACTGTGAATTGGATTAATATGAATGATACTCAGAACGAACTCTGTCCACACACAATATGGATGTATATTTAAATAATAATAATAAATATAATTTTAAAAAATCAAAATGCAAAAATTGAAATAATTTCTATAGTGCCACTTCTTGGCTATGTAGTATGTAAATGTGTGAACTAAAGAATTCAGCCCTTCCTCCCCCAATTCTCTCCCCCCCCCTTTGAAAAATCAATCTTACAGGAGATAAACAAAGGAAAACATTAGAAAAATAAAACATCTAATTTTTAAAATTTTTAAATGTATACATTCATTATAGAAGAACATAATTACAAAAAGTTGCCTCCAAAGACATACTATAGCAGCTTGCAGGTTGTGAAGAAAAAAGATTCAAAAGTAAACGCAATGTTCCAGATAGACCATTGCTATAATTGAAGATCTTCCACTGAAAATCTCTGAAATGAGCCTGGAAAGGTTTCAAATCATTATTACAGATTACAAGAAAAAACTATATTCTTTGAATACAGGCTGAAATATTGAAAGTAGCCCCACAATACCATAGCTTAGACTTGGTGTAAGACAGAAGCAGAAAACAAATCCTAACGCAAATTCCTGACTATACATCTATGTCTACAGTCCTAAATCAGATAGTCTGCTTCAGAGTTCCTTTCAGCCTTTCTTTAGTTCACACAATCACTGTATACCAGTGGTGGGTTTCAAAATTTTTTACTGCCGGTTCTATTGTTGTGGCTTGGTGGGTATGGCATGGCTTGGTGGGCGTGGCTTGGTGGGCATGGCAGAGGAATGATACTGTAAAATCTCCATTCCCACCCCACTCCAGGGGAAGGATCCTGTAAAATTCAATTTTCTCCTGATCAGCTGGGAAGTGAGAGGCAGAGAATGGATGGGGGCGGGGCCGGTCAGAACTTTTACTACCAGTTCTCCAAACAACTCAAAATTTCCAGTACCGGTTCTCCAGAACTGTTCGGAACCTGCTGAAACCCACCTCTGCTGTGTACTGTAAGCCCAAGAAAAAATACAGCACTAAAAGCTTTGGCATGCATGCCCACATCTCTTCCAAACCACTTTTTCAGCTTCAAATTCAAAGCACTGTGTACCTCCCTACTGAGATATGATACAATACGATGTGATGAAATATGATACGAATACAACACAATATGATACTATGTGTTATGTTTGTGAAGTCTCCCTCCCTCCTGCTCATGGCAACTTGAAAGCTTTGCAAGTTGACATTCTTATGTTATAATGTAATACAGTGGTTCTCAACCTGTGGCTTGCAGACCCTTGGGAGGCCACAATGTTGTCACGAGGTCTGTGAAGGCTTAAAGAAAGTTATGATTTAAACCTTGAGATAAGTTTTGGTGGTCCGTGACCATGATCCATGGTCACGAAAGGTATTTAAAGGACGTCCGTGGTGAAGAAAAGGATGAGAACCACTGATGTAATACATTTCTAAAGCACACAGTTATTTCTGGAATGAAGTCTTTTCTAAATACTGTAAAGCTATTCTCTGCTGCTTTTCTTATTTGGTGATTAATTCTCAGAGTAGAGATGAGTTTATAAATAGGACCAGGGAATATGTTAACACTGTCTTTTTGAAAGGCTAGTTGATATTAGCGAAGACACACACAGTAACCAATTACCATGGGAAAATTGTGTTTTTCCCCCCCTCTTGTTATTCCCCTGCCATATATAGTGGTAGGGTTGATGCCTACAAGGAGTTTTCTTAAATCTTGTTTTCAAAGTGCCATGCTATAAATACTATGAATTCTTATGAATTGCTTTTTTTTATTAGCTATGCACAGCTGAAATTAAAAAAAATAAATGGTGTAACTAGTCACATAGCTGCGCAAAGCTGAGGAGATGGGGACAGAACTGGCAGTATGTTATCAGCACAGGAGCTGAAAAAGCAAAAAGGGAAGATCTCTAAAAACAAAGTACAGAAAAGCTAAAAAAAGAAATGTGAGGTAGGAAGCAAGAGGAAGATAATAATGCATGTGAATAAATATATGCAAGACAAGCGAATGTGAATATTTCAGGTGCGTGCGGCTGCCATAGTTGGGCCAAGTTGAAGGGCAAAGCTGTGGTTGATGAGCTCCACATATGGGGAGATGAAGAGTTGGAGCACAAATAAAAACAATGTTTTCATTATTTATTTTTGTTCTATCACTTAACATTCTGAATTTGTTTATATGTAATGAACAGCTGGTCTTTTTATAGAAAGTAGCGCTCAGAAGCAAATATTTGTATGGGCATGGAGTCCACACATGCAATGTACATGACACTTTGCAAGTCTCATTGTTACAAAAACCCATTGCCTCCATGATCCCCAAAACGTAGGAACAGTCATAGGAAATGGATCCAAACGATACCAATAAAATTAGACAAAAAATTCTTTGATAATTTGGATAAAATAACAACAAATTTTGTGTGGGAAGGGAAAAAATCAAGAATAAAATTAAACATATTACGAGATGACAGAATTAGAGGCGGATTTGGTTTCCCGGCATGGCAAAAATATTATAAAGCAGCAAGCTTGTTATGGATTAAGGAATGGGTAACCCTGGAGAACCAAAGATTGTTAAATCTGGAAGGACATGATCTAATGAAGGGATGGCATGCTTTTATTTGGAATTCTGGAAATAAAATATATAAACATTTCAACAACCATACTATTAGAAAATCCTTAATTAATACATGGCAACAAATTCGACATAAACATTATATAAAAATTCCTGGTTGGTTATCAACAATAGAAGCAATTACTCACCCCAATATACTATCAAAACAAAAAATATTAAGATATAGAGAAGTACTGGATACGCAGGGGAAATTAAAAACTAGGGAAGAACTAAAAGAACAAGGAATAGCAATAGACTGGTGGCCCTACTCACAAATAAAAACAAGATATAGGAAGGATCAGGAGGAGGGAGGAATAGACTTAAAACAAAATCGATTAGACAAATTATTAGAATCTAAAGAAGGGAAATTAATTTCGAAAATATATAAATATCTACTCGAATATGATTTGGCAGAAGAATTGGTTAAAGGGCAGATGATAGCGTGGGCGAGGAATATTGGCCACAGTATACAGCTGGAAGAATGGGAAAGAGCATGGGAAAACAACTACAGCATGACAAAATCAGTGGCCTACAAAGAAAATCATTATAAGATGTGGCACCGATGGCATCTGGCCCCCGCAAGATTAGCGAAAATGTACCCAAATATAAACCCGACATGTTGGAAATGTAAAAAAGCACAAGGAACTTATTATCACGCTTGGTGGCTCTGCCCAGAAATTAAGAAATATTGGAATAAGATAAGAACATGGATAATCGAAATAACAGGTTATGAAATTGAATTAGAACCAGAAATTTTTTTATTAGGCATGATTAAAAAGAATATTAGAAATGATATAAAATACTTAATACTCCATATAATTACGGCGGCAAGATTAGTATTAGCACAATTTTGGAAAATAGATCGAATGCCAACTGATCAGGAGTTAATACAAAAAATCTACACATGCGCAGAAATGGACAAACTAACGTTAGAGTTACAGGATAAGGAGGACTCAAAATATTATACAATATGGAATAGATGGTATCAATGGATAAATCAGAGAAAGGGAAATGGGTAGAGATGGAATTTAGAAGAAATCAATATAATTAAAAACAGCACTGTCAGAGAAATAGAAAACGAAATATGCCACAGTATGTTGGCATTTATGTATATATGTATATATATAATGGAAATTAGTTAGAAATTGTGTATTGTATATGTAAGTTTGTCTCTTGATTAAGAGAAATTTGTATGTTTTAAATGGTTTTATAAATGAATAAAGTTTTGTTTTTAAAATTAAAAAAAAAAGAAATGGATGGATGTAGTCAGAGAAAAAAGAATATTTTTAAGAAAAGCTTTTTTCAAACAAGAAAACACTTTCTTGTTTTAAAGAGTTAAAATTGCATCGGTCTCAACCGTTCTTCCAATTTGTGATTTTATTAGTACAACAGCTGTTGCTCCTTTCCTGCTAAATCAACCTTTCCTACAGTCACAGATTATTATGGTCAGGTTAGATTTGAAAGTAATAATCTTTCCATTAATATGAATCATCTATATCAGGGCTGTCAAACTCCCGGCCCATGGGCTGGATGCATCACGTGCTGACCACACCCACATCCAGTTTAGCGAAGGGGGAAAAAGTCCCGATATGTCATGTGACAATGTGAGTTTGACACCCCTGATCTATATACATGCAAGCAAGCAAGCTTTGGTGTGGATTTATCCTTGGTAGTTTCTTGATTAGAATTGATAGGGCAGGCTACTGTATGTAAGCAGGGGAGTTAACCCTACATTCACTCACACTGATGATGCTATCTAATTGGGTAATGAAATATCTGCAAGCAAACCACCAAGTTCAGAGAGCATCAAGGATTCTACGTTTGTTCTGAAAAGTTATTTAAACCTCATAACCAAAGAAATGTAAAATAATATCTCAAAATACAAATTGCATGTTATACTTAAATATTGGATTTTTTTAAAAAAAATCCCAAAATGAGATAGTGTGTGTGTATACATGCAATAACAGCAATATTTAATCAATATTACTAGATGGATATGTAGCCTACAGCATTAGGCTTGATAGGAAAGTCTATCATTTAACAGACACGATACAGCCTTCCCCAACTCCGAGGATCTGACTTCTCTGCCAGAGTTCCTTTCTACTGTCCTATTTAGATTTTCCCAATATAGTATTTTCTGGGTAAATTGAACTGTCACTCCCAGAATCTCCAGTCAACTGTTTGGAGGAAGCCAGACTGGAGAAGATTGATTTTCATTGTGGCACTAAAATAACATTTTCTGTGTATTGAAATAGGATAGTATAAAACTAAATAATGCCATGAATAATAATTACCACTGTAGTGATTTATTGGAGTGTATTGATGATATGACAGCTGACTTCTAGACTGAAATTTGATGAACATTTTGCAAATCAACCTTCCAAGGCTCAAATGCAGTACTTCTTTAAATGCAAACTCTCCTCAATGACCTCTGTTTCTGCTATAGCGCTATCCAGATTCCAAAAGTACCTTTATTTTCTGTTGATTCTCATCATCTGTCTGACAGAATCTTCCATGTAGGATTCTTCTAACTCCTTTTAACAGTGTTTTACATTTCACTTTCTACAGTATTTTCATCATCAACTTTCAATAATAGGAGTCTTGTTTAGTTTAGAAGTTGTTTTCTGATATTGTAATCAGATGCATCTGGAAGCTCCTAATAGATAATTGCATAGATTTTTTTTCTTCTTTAGTTCAATAAATCCCTGTAGTTTTCTTGGCAGGGTTTTTTCAGAAGTGGTTTATCATAACCTCCATCTTACGGCTACGAGAAACTGAACGGCCCAAAGTCACCCAGCTGGCTTTGTGTCTAAGGCAGGACTGGAATTCACAAATTCCTGGTATTTATCCTGATGTCTTAACCACTACACCATTCTGGGTCTCTATCTGCGATTATAGATAGGGAGAAATGCCAGAAGCTTGCAAAATATAAATATGGCTTAAGATTTTCCAATAAATGCCCAGAAAGACAATATTGCCAATATTATTCCCTTCACAACCACCATCTCAGCATTTTAATTTGATGGCTAGAATCCCCTTGCTGCGTTCCCAGTTAACTCATCACAACTGCCTCTTAATATAAGTAGATACATGTTATTTTATTTCTATTCGACCCTTCATAAAAGCACTTCAAAGCAGGATAGATTGCATTTTCTTCCATTTTTCCTCACAGCTGCAATCCTGTGAATTAGATTGGACTCAGAATGAATGACTTTGATTTAAAGGCATTCAGTGAATGCCCGTGGCTGAAGATGGGCTAGAAGCTGAATCTACCCAATGCCAGTCCATTACCTTAACCACTCCACTGCTGGCCTCGAACATATGATATTCCCTTGGAATTCTGGCTCTCAATATCTTACCATCTTCAGCAGCTCACACAGTTCCGATAAGTAGAGTAAAATGTTTCCGTGAAGCATTTTAGCAATGAAGGCATCATAAACTTTAACTTTTAAGGATAACAGAAATCATTCTGGTCCCAAGGCAACCCAAAAGTTCCCAAGGTCTCCCAAAATAATAAGTAATAGTAACTTCATTAGAGCATGAAGCTTAAAATTATCTTTTTACCCTCATAATTCCCCAATTAGATAGAAAATATTAAAGATCATGGGTTTTTTTTTATTTGAACAACCTCAATATTTAAGGCTTGTTCAAATGAGTAGATCACTTCTATCATAATTGGCAATCAGAGACTCAGTATCTGATTTTCTCTGTCTTTAATTCAAGTAGAAGAAACTCTTTGGTCTAGTGATTAAAATCCAGGACTAGACAAATCTGACTTCTAGTCCTGCCTTAGGCACAAAAACTAGCTAGATGACCTTGAACCAAGCTTTTTTTTATTAGCCTGAGGAAGAAGGCAAATCACTTCTGAAAATGTTGCCTAAATAACTACAGGGATTTGTTAATATAATTCCCAGAAGTTACATCTAACTTGAAGCACATCTTAAGTAGAAATGTGGAGTTGAATCACTTGAAATAGTTATACAGTGGAAGCCAACCTAAAAAATATGTGTTGGCAAAACATTGAAATGAATTCAGTTTTCTCATTTTCTGTACTAAACAGAAGACAAATACTTTGTCAGTAGAAAAATCCAATTAAAGCTGCTATGAATTATACCTGTAACTGCTTAGATTAGAAAATTATAAATAAAACAGCAAGTACATCCTAATAAAACAATTTGTTTTGATCACTAAATGCACAAAATGCATACTACTAATCTAATAAAATCTTTTTACACACGAACGGACATTTTACTTGTAGTTGACAAAAGCAAACCATTCAGTTTTGGAAACTTCATTCCTTTTAAAATGTAACTGCCCATATTTTTTTCAGGATGGCTAATGAGAATGTATTAAGCCTATTATAGTCATATTTTCCATTCCCTTTTGATTGGTTTTATTTGTAAACTGACATCCTTTGTATTAATTTGCTTAATGCGTTTTACAAGGAAGTATGTTTAAACAAAACCAAAACCAAGTTAACAAACGGGACCATTTTACAAACATCCTTTGTCTTGTTTCTTTAATCCTATTATCCCTTACATTTTAAAAAAATATACCTTCCAGACTTAGCCATCCAAATGTCTCACTGCATCCAGAGACAATTAGAAAGAAAAATTGAAAGCAGGGTTCTCCTGTCTTAATGACAAACATTCTGTTGTTGTTTGCCTAGTCGCTTATTTACAATTCAGATTCTGGAAGTTCACTGTCCATGTAAAACTTCATTCACATTAATTCATCAGGAAAGATGAACCACAATAATTGGGTATTATATTAAGTTTCTATTATCATTTCTGGTGCGCTTTCCAAAAGAGCCTAGAAAACCAGCAGTTCTATTATTACTTTGCAATGAAGCAAGAGGGATATATATTGATGATATATGTATCATCAATGAAATAATTTGTAAACTCTTACTTTTTAAAAAAGGTGACTAAACCTGTTGTCATCATTGGTCATAGAGCAGTGAGAACGGTTATGAAAATATCTTAATGTGTCAATATAAATTACTCCCATATTCATTAAACTTTCTTTTTTTTGTATTTTTTAAAAATTATAAATATAATACAGCATGAGTTTTAAACAGTAAAGATAACTTATTAAAATTATTTTAAGGTGTCAGTTGTTCAGGAGGCAGCATAAACATCTGGAATTGGGCTTCTACCAATTCCTAACTCCATTAATCTCAGCCTGTCATACTTCACTTACATTGAAGTTATAATTCCCATAATCTCCATCTACTATAACCAGTGGGAGAAATTGTAGGTTAACATATTTGGAAGACACCAGATTGCACTTCACAAATGTTTTATCATAATGCAATATTGATCATACTTCCGGTCTTCTGCAAACAAATGAGTATGTAGCAGTCACTAAGCAATTGTGAGTAATTTTCTGTGGATTGAACTAAGTAACCATATTAGAAGCAAAAAAATTAATTAAAATAAAGTGTCTCCTTTCCCTTCCTATAAAGCCTTCGTGTGATATGCTTGTTTGCAGGTTGACATGCATAACTGTTAATTTCCTCAAAGGGCAGAAAAGTTCAATCAACAAAGCAAAGAGTATTTTACTATATTTTTTTTATTTTACTAATAAAATGTACATCCACTTTTTTCCCTTCCTTGAAATGGCTTGCCCAATGCAGCTTGCAACATATAAAAACATAAAACTAATCATAAAACGTATTTATAGTGCTTGAAAGAATGCAGCATTAAATTGGCATAAATACTTTTGAGTGTTATTTATAACTGCATGAATAAAACTTCATTTTAATAACAGGCTTCCAATATCATTTCAGATTATGACTCTAGTCTAGTGGCATTGCAGATGGAATTCCATTGCTCAATAGAAGCAAAATTCAGCCTGTTAATATAGGAACGAACCAATGACATCAAAAGAGAATGGAGCCTATGTCGATGTCTGCTAAAGCTTTATTTTTCCTTCACACCATCTTTCTGTCAGCATGTGACAGGGAGACTTAAAGCCATCCATTGAAGCTAGGTTGGATTCATGGTAATCTTTTTTTCTTGATACTGCATTTGAAGAAGCAAATGGTAGAAATCAAGAGCTCTTCAACTGAAGAACTGATCTTGAGCATTGGGGTCAGAGGTTACGCTCTCAGAGCTCCTGTAGTGGCCTCCGCATGATAATATGTCAGGAAGTAATTTGACACTTGAACAGCTCTTGTTGGTCTCTTGATCTGTGTCTAGCTTTGCTCTCTCCAGAATGGCTATGCTGTCAATAAAAGATAGCTAACCAATTTTTTACTGCTTGACATTCCCACTGCATACAGTATTTATGCTGAATGGAGCTTTTCTCTGGGAGAAATTTATTGCAACTGGGTCATTGGTCAATGGCAAAACAACAGCTCTCCTGAAGGAATCATGGCAGAAGTGACCTTTCGATGACTGGGGTTTATTTCAATAGAGTGGTTGTTGGTTGTGTACCTGCCTAGTAGGAAAAAAAATTGCATGAAACAAAGAACCCTTTATTGGTTGGAACAGTCCAGCTATGAAAAGCAAATATTAAGAGGTCAAGCCATTACCCTGAAAGATAGCTTAGTATGCAGGAAGCTGAGATGTCTGGACAAAATAAAATTAGGACAAATTCAAATTGGAAATATGGGATGCAACAGGGGATGCTTAAAATAATTTAATAGTCTTTTTCAAAAATCCATGGACAGTGAAAGTATTTGGGGGTCCAAATCACAAGTGAGCCATAGGACAAGAAAAGGCAAAAATTATTTTATGACACAGTGCTGTAGACCTTTATTCAGAAGTTAGTTCAGCTATGTTCAGTGTGATTTAATTCCTAATAAGCGAAGGTAAGATTGCAAGTTCATTTTCTAAATGTAATTAAAGGAAATTGTTTAGTTGTAAGAATGATAACCTCTTCTTCACAGCCAAGAAGACAACAATAAAAATAATTTGTTCAATAATTTGTAAACAAGTGTGCTGACTACCCTGAGCAGTATGTCAGAATAATGTATTCTTTGGATAGTTAAGGGTCACAAGTCCAGATTTTTCATTATGCTATGTTAAATAAACAATATTGTGGTTAGAACTTTAAATTAAATCCAGGTGGAACTTACTGTACCCACCATATTCAATTAAAATATCTCTGCATGATATAGTTCCAGGATTCTTAAATACAGTATTCTCACTTTCTTAATGAAGAAAAATAGAATAAATAGGAAAAAAGTGATTTCATGGAATTGTTTATACCTCATTCATCTCATATTACTGTGGGTTTGCATCTCGCTTGGAAGGGTTCAGGTATGTGCAAAGGTTCCCCACAGAAAACAATCTAGTATTTATGGATTAAATACTCTGCAGGAATGATACTATCAGGAGGATTTGGAGAAGGAAAGACTGCTTCTCAGATGTTAAAAGCCTATGCATGGAAATAACATGTGAATAGGGCTATATGGATGGTGTTTGCTGTAAATATAAATTTCAAAAACCAAAGAAACCAAGGAATCTGTCCCCAGACAATTAACATTGAATTGGATTGAAATATTCACTGTTACCTTGATAGATTGTAGATATAGTTGCAAGTAACAATGAAAGTCAATAGAAATAAGTGCATAGTTTGTCTTTTGGGGGAAAAAATGAAAATGCACAGGCATAGGTGTGTCATGGAGAATATCTGGTTTGATGACAGTGCGTAAGAAGATAATCTTGGAGTGGTAATTGATTGCAAAGTAAATATGAGCCTGTAGTGCGATGTGATTGCAAGGAAGACAAATGCGCATCAACAAGATTTATCATTTACAGTTCAGAGACAGTAATTGCTCAGCTATATTCTGATTTTGTTAGACCTCAGCTTGAGTCTAGTTTTGGGCATTATATTGTAAGTAGGATTCAGAGAAATTAAGCAGATTCAGAAAAGGACAATAAACATAATCAGAGAACTAGAATGCCCTATGAAGAAGTTGCTGAATATGTTGGCCTTTGAGAAAAAACTGTGGGGTGAATGAGATACGATAGCACACTTTAAATACATGGCAAGATATCACACTGAACAAGATGAGGACCTATTGTCTGTTATTTCAGAGTTAATTTAGAAGAAGGCAGATTCTAACTGCATGTTAGTAAGAACACCCTAACAGTATATTAGGCTCTATAGTTGGATATGTTCAAGCAATGGCTATACAGCCAATTATATATGAGATGCTTTACATAATTTTCATTTAAATTTTATCTGTAAAAGGACCTTATTTCTGAATGTTATCGCCTATAGTACAATTTAAATGTCTTCTCCAAGAAAATCTGTTTAACTTTGGAGAACAATTAATTTCCTTCAGTGGAGTACTGTAGTGACTGGAAAAAGAAAGTCAACAAATCTTTATTAGTGCAACTCTTATGTAATAATCTTTTAATTTTTTACCTGAATAAATAATAAGGTGGAATACTTATTTTCTACATCAGAAATGGTAACTAAAAGTTCAATTCTACTTTTTCAAATATTTTATAAGCCTGTTTATACTTTCTATCAGAAGACCAAAAATATTACCTGCAGATGTTATTTATAGTATATTTTAGATACTTCTGCTTTTGTTAACATGCCGTATTAATCTTTGGCTAATGCTCTGGGTTCACTTATCCAGACTGGCTGGGTTGGGAAGCTATACTAAGACAAAAATGTGATTATTACTGTTTAGTGTATCCAGATAACCTTGTAAGTATATCTGTATTTTGGGACATTCATAAATCAAGCATAGATTTAACAGATGACTCCACAGTTTTTATCAGCTCAAGGATCATGTTGAACTTTGGCCAGCAAGTTGAGTAACTAGAGTTACTTCATTTAATCCAATCTTCTTGCATTAATGTATCTTATTCAGTCCCAAAAGTGCTTTTCCAAAAGGCAACTGGACTTTGTTTTTCCTTGAAGACGTTTTGCTTCTCATCCAATAAGCTTCTTCAGTTGGATGAGAAGTGAAACATCTTCAAGGAAAAACAAAGTCCAGTTGCCTATTGAAAAAGCACCTTTGGTATTGTGAGTCTTCCTTTTCGTTTAGTTTTAAAGTTAGTCTGTCCATTTCTGTGCAAGTAAATATTTTTTGAATTATTTGCTGATCTGATGGCAACTGCTCTAATTTCCAAGCTTGGGCTAAGGTTAATCTGGCTGCTGTAATTATGTGTAATGTGATATATTTTATTTCTTTTCTACTACTTTTTTTAAGTATCCCTAATAAAAAAAATTCAGGTTTTAAATCTAAATCTTCTTCTGTTATTTCTATTATCCAAGTTCTAATTTTCGTCCAGAATTTTTTAATTTTTGGGCAAAGCCACCATAGATGATAAAAATTTGATTGTTTGCATTTCCAGCATATCGGATTTAAGCTTGGGTACATTTTTGCCAACCTAGCCGGGGCTAGGTGCCATAATAACTAATAAATAATAAATAAACATAATAAATAATAACAGAAATAATAACTAATGTATATATGTAAACGTTCACACAAGATAAATACAGAAAATTAGTTTTTGTGTGCATGTAGGATAAGAATGTAACTCTCTTTTGTTTCTTTATATATAGAGAGAGTTAAGAATGTTTTTTGTTGTATTTTAACTTTTATATTGAATAAAGTTCATTTTTAAAACCAAAAAGAAAAAAGAAAAAGCACCTTTGGGACAACCATGACCTGGATGACTGAGAACCTCTGTAGACATGTACCTTATTCATATAGATTGCAGTTAAATTAGGTACAGAGCTGCCAATCATTTTTCAAATAATTAATTATTAAGTAAAAACTCTTACTCTCCTTTGCAGGTTAGAAATCTTTGTTATATGGTAACAAAACGAGAGAAAATGAAGCACTCCATTTGCAAACTCCAGGAACAGATTTTCCATCTCCAGATGAAACTTATTGAGAAAGATCTTTATGCAGGTAACTTTTCCTATTGAGACCTAGAAAATCTGTATTATAAATTCTGTTATGGCATTTTCTTTTCTTTTTTTACTGTGTTTTTAAAGAGATTAGAAAAAGTATTTTTAGAAAACTGAAAGAAGTGAGGTTATCTGACATTTGAAAGTTTTGATGTATTCATTTTGCTTTGGGAAATATGTGTAATTAGAGCAGTGGCTTATGTTTTCAAACAGTGGAAAACTTTCCCGTGATACTTAATTCCTACCTGCAAAACAATGGATTCTAAAAATATTTGGACGAGGAATATATATATAATCTGGAAATTAAAACTTTAAAGAAAATTAAGTTGTTGCAAAAATATATTAAATCAGTACCACTTGTATCTCTTTTAGCAGAACTTCTTAGAATTGGAGAATATCCGAGAAGATCCTCTCTTTATTACCCACTTACATTTCAAAATCTATATCTTATATAAATTTAAATAAAGGTTTATCACATCTATAGGTAGATACAGATACTTCTTTTTCACAATAATCTAGTTCCTTCTGAATATACTGTTAAAACAGGACAACTCATTTAATTTCATGATTTGGACAAGAACCTGATAATGTGGTTGTACTGACCTTGTATAAGCAAATCATATAATACCTCTAAAAAGAACATTAAGCAGAAACTCTTACCAAATTTACTGATAGTTAATTTTTGTTTTCTCAACTTAGTCTGGGCTGAAGTCTTTGGCAGAAATTTGATGTGCCATACCATCTCTTTGAATTCTTAATGCTAATCTTGCCCCTAAGGCTGTAGATACTAAAGTTTTAGAGGTGGCATCTGGTTCATTGGCAGAGTTTAGTAACTGTTGCATTGCCTTTTTGGCATCTACTATTTTGTTAAAGATCAAAGGTTAAATTATAGCAGACACTTTTTTTGTTCCTTTGTGTTTTTAGCTTTATCTTTAAATGAAGTTGTACTTATACATAAGGAATGCCTTCCAATACATAATAGTCTAAATGGACAAAAGTCAAGTTTTTAAATGAACATGAAATCAATACACGTTCTAGAAAAAAATAATACAATACACAGTTGCTAATCTGCATCTTGTACATTTTATGTTGTTTTCAAGAAGAATACAGAACCCAAAACTTAAGCTATGTAACATCCAGAATAAGCATCTCACTGTTTGGCAGAATATTTATCCAATTATATTTGTGGGTTTGAAATCTTCTCAGAAGCCATCACATGGTTCGGGGTTCTTTAGGACTGTCTGGATTACATTCAATGCTGAAATTCGATCTTAGAAATTTGAGCACTGAAAAATATCTGGGTTTCAATCAATTGATAGTTATACAAATTTGAAATGTGCAGAGTATTTTGTTACAATGAGATCTTCAGATCCACTATCTTCAGGATTGTAACATCAAGAAAAAAATGATATTTTGATGATAAATATATAGTCTTACAGGAAAAGCAATTGTTATTCTTGTGGTATTTTTTGTAGAATATGCTTCTGTGGAATACAGTTAATTCTGAATTATGGGCTGAGAATGAGACACTGGGGCCAAAACATTATGAAATGCGAAAGTACAACTATAGCACTGTGACATTTCTGTTTATATCCCAAATGTACCCATGATAAGAACATCTGACACCTCTTAAAACTGTTAAATTAGACTGGTACAGCTAGAAAGACAATGTTGTCAGAGTGATTACAGCTGTGAATGGGTTATTCTATTCTTATCTTGTAAGCGCTGGGGATTACACATGGAAATGTCACAGCCTTACCGCTTGCATTTCACAGTCTTACTGTTTACAGTGTTGTCAGGAACTAGATATATAGGTAGACCTTTCTGCCAGAAAAGAGTCATAAACTTATGCCTTTAATAAAACTTGACAGAAAGTGTTTACTTTTCTTATTAAAAAAAGATGCTCATAACAGTAAGTTTTGTAAATATTTCTTCACTTAGATGATAGATAGACAGACCTTGCTTAATGTCCACTCATTCAGTGATCATTTGAAGTTACGATGATGCTGAACAAGAAAGACTTACAACAATTATTTGTAATTGTAGTCCTCACGGTCTTTCCACACTCACATAATTGTGATTTGTGCACTTGGCAAGCAGTTGACAGTTGTAACATTGCGGTCCCGCCATCGTGTGATCTCCATTTGCCACCTTAACTGCCAGCTTCCAACAAGCAAAGACAATGGAGAAAGTGGCAGGAGATTGCAAATGGCAATAAGTTGTGGAATGCTGTATCCATGCGGGATTCACCTAAAAATGGCAACCACAATTATAGTTGTAAGTTGGCACAGTCACATGAAGTTTCACCTTACAATTGTGTGAGTAGCACAGTTTCCGGTCTCAATTACTATTGGTAACCAAAAACTACCTGTAACCCAGAATTTGTTAAACTTCAGAGCTACTGTGAACTTCATTAGTTGTTCTATGCTGTCTTGTATCTATTTAACCCTGTTTTTAACAATGTCTGATAGAACGACTCATTTCTGCTCTTTATTCATGCGTGTGAAGTAGCATTGGAGTACTTTTGAAGGAAAACAATTGTTTGCATGGTTGCTGTTGTTTTCCTTTTACAAGGCAGCACTGGAGAGTTGTCACTGAGGGGAATGAAAATATCCTGTTCATGCATGGATTGTCACCAGTATACTCAATTTAATGGTTTTTCCAATACACACTCTTGATAAATATAAAAATGCAAGACAAATCTATAATGCAAACTTACAATTTAATCTCTTAAATACAAAGTGCAATCTGTTCAAAAGTTAGCATGATACCATCTGTTTAAGAATTCAGCAGATGAACTTCAATCCTATCCTTTTCTTAATGAAGACTTGACTTCAGTGCAGCTTGGCTTTCAAAAAGAGATGATAATTGTTTAAAAGATCAGCATCAGTGGTGAGCCATGACAGCTAAGGGGGAATAGAAAAAGCATTTTGTTGAATATTAGTAGAGGTTAAAAACAAGCCATAATTGAACAGGATTTCTGACTGGTTGCAATAAATTGCTGACCTGTTCATCCTTTTCTGATCCAGCATTCCCTCTCCCACCTTCAAAGCATGCTTGATTTCTGGCAATATTTGGAAAAGTCTATTTTCTTGGCTGGATTTTTTGTGGCTTATTAGTATCTGAGAGGGCTGAGAAGAAATGACTGACCAAAGGTACTTAGATGGCGGGGGAAGAGGGGGCAAAAATTCAAGGTCCCCAGGCAGGCCATAATGGTCGTAATTGCAATGTGAAAACCAGTCATAAGTCATTTTTTTTCAGTACTGTCGTAACTTTGAATGGTCGTAAATGAGGACCACCTGCACTTTGGACTGTCCCTGAAGACCATTAGAAAGCTACAGCTCATCCTGTTAGTCCTATAAGGTAGACCAGACTAAAAAAAATGCCATATCAATCTAAAACTACTTTTATTAGAACATCTATAGAACATTTTGCAAGTCTGAGTGTGCTGCCTCCCCCCCACACACACATACACACACTTTATCTTCATACAAATTAGGGAGGTACCTGTCTGAGATGTTTACTCAAATTAGACTCATGGAATGATCTCAAGGCCAGGCTATCTGAACGTTACCTGAGCAGATATTCCTTTTGACCCTCAAAGTCATTCCATAATGACTTTGAGGTCCATAATGGTGCAGTGTAGTGGCACTGTGTTATTCACACACTGCCCTGCTGCTCCACAAGCTGCACTGCTTTCCAATTGACTTCTAGGTCTAGTTATGACATACAAGGCCTGTCATGGCGTAGTGCCTGACTGTCTGAGAGATTACTTAGATTCACTAGCTAGCGGGGTGGAGGCGGTCCACTCTGGCCTCATCAATTAAAAAATGTCATCTTGCAGGGCTCAGAAAGCATGCCTACTCTGTTTCCCCCTGGAGTGATCTCTCCCAGGGATTCATGTAGCACACATTCTTACGTTGTTCAGGAAACTATTGAAGAACCGGTTAAATAGGCCTTGAGGAGAGGGGGATTATGGAACTTTTTTTTTTTGCTTGCTTGCTTTTATTTGTTTTTATTACTTTACTCTTCTGTTCTATGGGAGTCCAGTGATCTATGAATTAAATAAAGTTATGAAAACTGACAGACAAGTAAAATACCCTTATAATTGGGTGAAAGAAAAGGAGTGCATTTGGCACTAAAAGCTGGTGGCTGCTACCTCTCCACACTTAAAAGGGTTGGACTGAAACTGTTGGACTGAAACTGTCCAACTGGTAGAGCTGCTGCCAGCCTTATGGCCCCTCTGTACCCTTTCCCTGTTGTACATTGGTAAAATGCAACCAGGAAATGCTAGGAAAACTGTAGCTTAATTGGCTCAATTCCACTTGCCTACATCTACAATGGTATACCTGGCTGACCACACTCAGGACATACCACTGCACCTATAGAAGGCGAGTTTAAGCTCACCTTTGCCTTATCAAGGATGTCTCTGTGTTCATAACTGGCCAGCTTAATCCACTTTGACCCACCCGTCTGAAGGGAAAATGTGGGTAAACAGAAGAGAATGGAAGATTGGAGCAGAAGAAATAGACGTGTCATACGGCCAGCTTTAGTAGTACCAATTGCTACTGCTTTAAGCTTATTGAAATATCCAGTTGCCAGGACAAGAGTGACAACAAGCAAGAGCAACCCTGTTTGAAAGACTGCTAGAAATTCAGTTTAAATGCTCAGCATCCCTCTTGCTTAGAGCTCACTTAGAGCTGGGTCTGGAGCTTGGTAGCAACCCCACTTCACAGCTAGTACAAACAAGGCAAGATTATACCAACCCCCACAATAGGCAAGTAACACTAATAGCAGGCAAGGATTGAACTTGCATTACCATTGGAGAACTTAAAGGGCCAGAAAATGTTAAGAGCCCGAGAATTATTACTTGGATATTAATCCTATTCAAATTATCCAGAATAAACTGTACTTACAACAGACAGTGGAGAAAAGGAGGCTACAAGCTTGTATTGGGACATCTTGAAACATAATAAAGATCTTTAAAGTATCCACTCTGTCTACAGCCATAATGAAAAGAACCCATTCACAGTAATTACCCTTGCATTAATTGGACCTCTGGGAACAAGGGATAATTTAACTGCAGATAGCTTTCTCCATCTCAAAGATATGGGCATTTCATAACAACCTTTTCTTCTTCTTTATCTGCTGTGGATAACTGAGCATCCAGTGGTCAGAAAGCCCTTATCAAGTCTGTGACATGGTAAACCATAAATGAGTCCTTTTAAAGCCATAATGTGGCTAAGCCAGAAACAAACAAAAAAGATCATGTCTTAAAGTATCTCATTAAGTCATTATGTGGAATGTTTTTGTTGGTATGTTGGATAATCATAGCTATTGCTATTCTGTTAACTATGTTTTAGCATGTAGTATGTACAACCTCTGACTCTTCCACCTATACTGATTTGATTCAATGTTTGCGTGTTTCACAGAATCCACACAATAGAGTATGTAAGTAAATAAAAGTATTAATTATGTATAGTAGTGGCCAAAATTGTGGAAACCTTTTGGGAAAAGTGTATTTTTGAGGTTTGATAGCTAATAACACCACTTTTTTTGAGAGTACTATAAAATTATATATCAATGGAAAGATAATTTAATCAAGAATGTAATGCAACAAAGGTTGTTCAATTATCTGTATTCTATGAAAAGTTATAGCCAAATAACCAGAAAAAGGAAGCACAACTTGCTTAGGTTGATATCAGGTAGCTTTCTTTCATCTGATTGTAGCCAATGAGCATATGTGTTTAGACAGCCAATCAGGTGTCATCTTATTTTGGCAATGAGACAATCATATCACAGTAGGATTCAGTTATTAATGTCATGTATTGAAGCTGAGAGGAGGACATTTGTCAAGTGTGTTATATGATCGTTATCAAGTTGATTGGGGGGGTTTTGTGTTCTTTCATTTAATGAGCTTGTCAAAGGTAATACAATTAAAATAATGGTGCAAAGAGTTGACTGGTCACCCAAAAAGCGATGTAAAAAAGTAATATTAAGTGAACAAACCTACAGCTATAAAGAAATTAGAAGAAAAATTGGTGGAAACCTAACCCAAGGTGGCATTTCTAAGTTTTTGAAGAGGTATAAGGTAACTCAGTCACTACAAAACCACACTGATAATAGCAGGAAAAGGTGCACAACAGCAAGTGATGATAGAAGAATTAAGAGACTGTGCCTACGTGACAGAAGAAAATCATCTGAATGTATACAAGATGAAATGGCACAATGCAATATGAAGTTGAGTGTAAGGACTGTTCGGTGTAGACTGCAGGAATTTGGCCTAACATCTAGAATTCCACAAAAAAAAGCCACTTTTATCTCTCAAACAAATGTTGAAAAGCATACAATCTTGATTAAATTATCTTTCTATTGATATATAATTTTATGGTACTATTCCCCCCAAAAAATGGTGTTATTAGCCATCAAACCTCAAAGATACACTTTTCGCAAAAGGTTTCCACAATTTTGGCCACTACTTTAAGATGCAGTAGTGCTCCTGTGCATTCAGGCATACTATATTATGCATAAGTCTCATTTAGATTAAAAGTGCGTTACTGTGAGTATGCATGAGGAAAAAAATTCTCCACTAACTGATATAGTAGTTATTTCTGCCAAAATAAACTGTCAGGAAGAATGTTGGAGCCACACATGTGATTCACAAAGCAGCTTCCATACTGGGTTCATAATTAGCCAGGTTCATAATAAGTGCAGGTGTCTTGTTTGGAGGGCCCAGCCAATGGTTCATATTTGCCAAAAGGGAGGCAGAGGTGACTGGACTTGAGTTTCATTTTCTGTCTGAGCTGAAGTTGAGACGTGATTGCTAACCTCAGGAATAGATACCCACCAAAGAAAGGTTTGGAAGAAGCATACTTTCTACTGGAAATGTTTTGTTGTTGTTGTTCCTGTTAAGTCAAGTGGTATTTTTGCCATTGTCTTCTTCCTGAGCCTTCTGCAGCAGCCTGGGAATTCCCAAAGGCTCTCCCCTTCCAGTAGCAATCAACTACAACTCTAATAACCTTTTCAGGACGACCTACTGTATGTGTTTCCACCTTCTGTGACTTTGAACCAGTGGTGGGGTGCTACCGGTTCTCTCCAGTTCTTGCGAACCAGTAGTGGAAATTTTGAGTAGTTCGGAGAACCAGTATATACCACCTCTGACTGGCCCCGCCCCCAATCTATTTGCTGCCTCCCAAGTCCCAGCTGACCGGCTAGAAGGAAAAAAAATCAGGGCTCACTTGACAAAGAAGAGGGAAAAAAAACAAGACACCTTAGCTTTAAATTGAGAAGCCAAGAAGCCTCCCAGCTGATCAGCTAGAACCGATCGGCTCCTTGTAAACCGCTCGGTGGTGGTAGATTGGCAATTGAGGCCAAGATCAATTGGAAAGCAGTTTCCAATGCTCTCGGTGGTGGCAGAGTGGCAAAAAACTGTTTAAACTCTTGCCGCGGCGCTTCAAAGGGCTGCCCTACAGCTGATCAGCAGTAAAAGGCAGTGTGGTGGTTGACCAGTACGCTCCAAGAACAAATGGGTAGACCAGTACGGCTCTTCAAGCAGTTTAAAAACCTGGTAGACCAGTACCTCTGCTAAATCCTAAAGAATTGTTTGTCACATGACCATCAAACCATGCCCACAAAATAAGCCACGCCCAAAGAACCAGTAGTAAAAAAATTTAAAAGCCACCCCTGCTTTGAACCATAAACTTGGCATTTAAGATTTAAGCCTCCTGCTGATCTCACCTTCTATAACCAGATAGAAACATTTTAAAACAGTTTTTGTAATTGTAAATTGTAGAGTTCAAATCAGATTCAATGTTTTTTTGCTCTATCACAGAGAAAAATTTCATTCAAACTTGTCTTCATACTTTATTATATGCTAGATAAGTCGATGCCAATTATTTTTAGACTTATTTTCTGTTCAGAATATCATTGGGCAAATAACTCTTGCCAATTTTATTTTTTCATATGATTCTCAAGTCACAGTGGTGACAGGACTATTAAATAAATTGAAAGTATAGATGGAACTTAAATGTTGCTCTTTTGAAATGCAGCACAGAAGTTCTTTTTGTCCAAAACAGATTGTTTTCTTGGAAAAGTGTTTAAAACGATCTTGTTTTACTGTCACTTGTGGTTTCTTTGAATATTTTTGGCTTGTGAAACATAGAGTTATGGAAATCTAAATAGTATAACTTTATAGTCACAAAACATAATTTATTTCCCAAAGCAAGGAATTTTTATATGTGGGAACAACTATGAATTAGATGCTTTCCAGGTAATCTCAGAGTTCAGGTTGGTTCATTTGAGAGCAAGCATGTCTTAGGATATTTTGAACCAAAGTTACTTAGAGCTGTAAGGATTTTTAGGATTTGAACTGAACCCAGAAATATCAGCAGCCTATGCAGTTGGGGGAAAAACCGGAGTCTTGGGATTCCATTCTATTTGGCCCTTCTGCTTCAACATCCTATTTAGCAGAAGCTTAGGAAGATTTCCCAAGAAAAGGAAAAGAAAGTTCCTCCCTTGAAAAAAAGTTGGACAGATTGGAAGACATATAGGGCATATATTTTACCTGTTTGTTTTTCATCAGTTTTGAAAAATGGGAATTGTTAAATCCTGTTCTCGGAAAGCTTTAAAAATTGGAATAAATTCTGAAACATACTCCTCCTGGAGTGTTACTATCACAACTAATATATTTATTGAATCAAAATGTTCCAGTAAAAAAAAATTTTCTTGTTGGAAACATTTGTAAAGGTATCTAAAAAAACCACCCACTTTTTCATGGAATATTGCTTGATGCACGAATCCATGAGTTGTAGCAAAAACTGCTTCAGGAGCCTTGTTGGTTGCTGAGTCTGCCACCGTCTGCTTTCCTTCAAAAACATCAGATGCACCGCGTGACATGCCACATGGAGCCAGCACTGATCTTCATGCGTATGGCTCTTCAGTGGTCTGCACATAAGGTTGGGACTAGCAGGATGATTAAAAGTTGTTTTCCTCTGAGAGTGATTGGAAAATATATTGTTTCGCTTCTCAGTTTCTGAGTGGTGTATTTCACTCATCATCTTTGTTACAGGCTGGGGGATATGTCATCTGTAAACCAGAAAGTAGCCTTTTCCATCATGGATCCTTCCAGATGTTTGGGTTTATAATACCCATCCATCAATCCCAGGCTGCCCTAGAGAGAAAGATAGGAAATATGGCTAGTTTCAGCGCACTCTGCTCCATATTTCTTGTTTTATTATTTTTATATTATCAACAAATTCAGAACCAAAGTAGATAAGAAAACACAGATCCATTATTGAATGTTCTGCTTCTAAGGGCTGGCAAATAAGCATAGGAGGTCAGGGAAGAAGGAGCAACCCAGATCATTAACCTTTTTCCCATGCCCTTTTCCTAATGAAAATTGCTTCTCTCCAGAGCTACTGTTTTCCCAGCTCTGTTTCCAGAGAGACTTTGGGTGTAATCAGCCTGCATGTATACATTTCTGTAATAGGACAAATAACAGATTTAAGGGGTAATTATGCTCAGGAAATGGATCAGGGAGTAGAAGCATTTTCCCCTCCTCCGTTGCCACTGAATCAGCCTCCATGTCCCTTGCCAATGTTATAGGCATTATTAGATTGTCCTCTGTGTCCAGTTTAGCTCTCAGCTACCTTACTTGAAAGAAATACACTACGACAGCCAAGTCTTGCCCTCGTCAGAGCCTAGATCAGAAATTACAGGCTTCCGTATCAACCATTTTGACGGCCAGCAGTTTTTGGTAAAGCATCTTTTCTAATGGAATTCAGTAGATTGAAAGAGTTGGCATCTCCATGTTTTTAATACTATTTACTGTTAATGTGATTTTTATATATTTTATATATCTCTTGGGGGGGGGTTATCTGTGACTTTCATCTGTTTGTTGTGTACTGTGCAGTTTCCTTTGCGAAATGGGAGGCTATATAAATTTGATTAATAATTATTAAATAACAAACATTTTATACTATATTTTACTTGCTGTACTTCACTGTTCCTTATTCCTCTGTTTTGGGGAACAAAGAAGAGCGAGCTTTGCTTTTTATTATAGTTGCAGAATCACTTCCCTCTCAGCAATGATTTACAGTGTGAATTATAGCCCTATGAGTGGCATTGTGTAGCAGTGCAAGCCTGATTGATGCTGATAGGCTTTGAAGATTACCTGAACATCCTTATTTTCAATATTCTTAAATTTCATTTTAGTCCTCAACTTATGACTACAATTGAGATCAGGATTTCCATTGTTAAGCCGGGTGGTTGTCAAATGAATAGTGCTCAATTTTATGACTTTTTTTTTTTTGCCACAGTTGTTAAGCAAATCGTTGTAGCTGTTAAGTGAATCATGCAGTCTTTAAACAAATCCAGCTGTCCCTATTGATTTTGCTTGCCGGAATCTAGCTGGGACAGTCATAAATGGCAATCATGTGACTCAGGATGATGCAACAATTGTAAATAACATGCCGGATGCCAAGCAACCGAAGTTTGATTACATGACTCTGGGGATGCTGCATTGGTTGTTAGTCTGATGACTAGTTATAAGTGACATTTTTCGGCGTTATTGTAACTTTGAATGGTCACTAAACGAATGGTTGTAAGTCAAAGATTCCCTGTAGTTACATGGTTTGTTTTGTTTTCCTGTTGAATTATTCTGATTAACCCAAGTTGTCTTACTCTGTTTTTCTCCTGCACAGAGGGAAGACATGTTCCTCCTTTATCATTGATCTAGTGCAGATTTATTAATTGCTACATGCATCTTAGTTAATGTACAACTCTTGGTAGAATGTATTTGGCACATTAATGGACAAGCTGAATTTGGTGGACAATGCTATGGCTGATGAATAATCTTATAGGCAGGCGATGTCTCCTAAAGCTGGAAAGGTTGCCCATCTGAAAGCTGCTTTTCCCCTATCTATCTTCTGTGAACTGAAAAACAACCCTCTAGTTGTCAGGCTTTGAAATGCAGCTGTTCCTTTTGACAGGCTTCTTTTTCAAAAAGTCTAGCGTTGATATTGTTGTTTGGAAGCACTGCACCATCTAAACAAAGCCATATATTTTATTTGTTAAGTCAAGTGAAAAATGTGTCTGCCCTTCTCCAGTTCGTTGGCAGGAACTGAGCAAACATCAATTCTGCTTTGCTTTTCTTCCTGGAAATCGGTTCAGTAATTGTGAGAAAAATCTTTGATTGGCAAGCCTGCAAATATAAATCCTGTATTAAAAGAATAATAGTGGTTTATTAACTGGCTGCAACAAAAGCCTAATTACTTTAAAGCCAATAGTACTTAATTCCAGTATTCTTGTAGGGATGGCAGCCCATTCTGGAGGTTTAGGAATAAGTTCATAGTGGCAAGACCTGTTGGTGTGCACTGTGGAAATGACTGCTGTGTTTTCATCTTGGTAGCTCTAACCACAAAGTAGCAGCTAAA
The DNA here is from genome assembly GCA_012654045.1 of Ptyas mucosa. NCBI lineage: Eukaryota > Metazoa > Chordata > Lepidosauria > Squamata > Colubridae > Ptyas > Ptyas mucosa. Next base: position 21,981,661 of record WNWU01000012.1, read on the forward strand.
GACAACTGACTTGCATTAGGCAAAAACTTCTAAAAGTGGGTGCTTTATAAACTGCTGTCTAGCATTACATCAAGACCTCTTGGGATAAGAGAGACAAACCCCAACATGTTTGCACTCCCAGTAAGAGGTTTATAATCCAGGAAAAAAAGCTATCCATCAAGAATAGAATCAGATAGACACATTTGTTTTTCTAATATCAGTTTGGACCATAATACAGATTCCTTATGAAAGTTCACACTCTATTTTCTAAGCATTTTCTTTTGTAATTGATAAGAATTAGCAATGAGCTAAAAGCGTGAAGTACAGGTAGTCCTCAACTTAACAACAGCTCATTTAATGACCATTTGAAGTTACAACGGCACTGAAAAAAGTAACGCATGACCATTTTTTTCACACTGATGACAGTTACAGCATCCTTATGGTCATATGATCAAACTTCAGATGCTTGGCAACTGACCAATCTTTATGACGATTGCATGAAGAATCCTGGGTTCGTCTGATTGCCTTTTGCAACCTTCTGACAAGCAAAGTCAGTGAGGAAGCCAGATTCGTTTAACAATCATATTACTAACTTAACAACTGCAGTGATTCACTTAATAACTGTGGCCAAAAAAAAATTATAAAATGAGGCAAAATTCACTTTACAACTGTCTTACTTAGAAATTTTGGGCTCAGTTGTGGTCATTTGTGCAGTGTGAGGGCGGGATAGCAGACCTAATTACTATTGCCTATAAGAGCAGATGGCTTGAGAGAACAGCAACAAGACAAGCAATCATCCAATAGAATTAGAGAAGCCAGTGGGAGCTCCTAGATATTTTTGGCAAGGACAAAATGGAAGTGTAGGCCTGACTCTCTCATGACTTCTGGAATTTCCTCCTTGAGGAAGCCCGGAAAGTCACGATTGCATCCCCATCCAAAAAATTAGCCAAACGTTTCTACTGTAGCAGGTAGTTGGAGGGCAGGACAGATTTAATTTTAAACTGACTGGTTTTATTGCTCTGCTGTTTAGTGTTGCCCTGTAGATTTATTAGGCTGCTATTTTAAATTAATTGTTAAGCATTTATTGATATTTTGTGACCATTTAAAATTGGATTTTAATTGTTTTGTAATTTAATATTGTAGGATGCCCTAAGGGGCCCGTTCAGGCAGTGTAGCAGGATATAAGAATAATAAATGTGCTGGTGTGCAACCCTTACTAAACTTTGGTCTAGAAAATGTGTGTTTAAATGGCTACCAATGTTATCTTCATAAACTTGTTTCACAAATTTAATTGCCAACAAAATATTTGACCTCCAACATGAAGGAGTCAAAGCTAGTGAAAACTTAGAAAACTGCTAGAAGTTTACCAGCAAAAATCTTTTACATCAGTTGCTAGCAATGGATGTCCAAGGTTAAATACGTTATTGTACATGGGTGAAGCGTATATTTTATCATTGGACCATGGTCCCATCTGGCACGATTCCACAGAACGCATTTAGGAATTTTGCTACCTTTGCATCTTTTTTTTAACCTTAGTCCTTCATAATCTCAAATTCCTGTTCGGTCAATGATTAACTATATGCTAAGATTATACTGAAAATGTGGAAACGTTGAAATGGAACTGTAGCCTTATAGAAGGGATAATAACTACATAATATGCTCTTGCAAAATCTATAATGCTTTATTGACCCAAATATAAATGTACATAGTCTGTATAATGACTTCAGAATCGCAGCCAAGAGGAACCACCAGAATGTAAAATAGGATTATTGTGTTTAATTCAGATAGTCCACCTAATGGTTTAATTAATTTAAATAATAAGACTATAGGAGAAGGAGTAGAAGAACCTGGGGGTGGAGTCAAAAGAAGAATCAGCTAAGAGTCTCTACGGAACTACAAATGGACTGAAGTCCAACCCCTCTTGAATTCCGCTGACCCTTATCTAACACCAAAACAGTGTTGACTGTTAGTGGGATAGATTCTTGTACATAGGCATGATTAGTAATAAATCAGTCTTAATTGGAACTTCACATGTGGTCCTGATCTTTCGTGTCTGATATTAATCTATTCCACTAACGGTCAGCACTACCTTGGCATTAGATAAGGGTCAACAAAATTTAAGAGGGGTTGGGCTTAGTCTGTTTGTGGCTATATAGCCGCCCTGAGTCTTCGGAGAGGGGCGGCATACAAATTGAATTAAATAAAAATAAATAAATAAATATAGAGACTCTAAGCCAATTCCTCATTTGACTCCACCCCAGGTTCTGCCATTCCTCCTACAAAGGCTCAAAGGTTGTCATAAAGGAAGGAAGTTGATTGATTGATTGATTGATTGATTGATTGATTGATTGATTACTGCTTCATATAAGCAATAATGATTGCAATACTCAATTAAGAATATATATCCTGTTTAAAGATGGCCTGGATAATACTCCATACTCCATGCTGGCAATCTCCCTTCTGGATTCCTTTATCATACTAGATATATATCTGCTCTTTAAAGATAACACAGAACCTGTCATTGGTATACAATATGGCAGCAAAGCTGCTATCAATATCTTTTTGAGACACAATCCCAATCTTAAAATTAATGCCTATACATCACTAGTCTGACCTCTACATTTTTAGTGATGTTCAAAGTCCTTAAAGGTTTAGAATATTGATACCTATGGAAGCACCTCCTCCAGCGCATACCCCTCTGAAAGTTAACAGCCATAAAGGAAGACCCTCCTAGGGATTCCACAGTTGAGTGTGTTGTGACCCAGGCTGAATGTAGGCTTTTGTTGCGGTCCCTGGCTGTAGTGTGCCCTTCCCTTGGTGACCAAGTTGGTGCTCTTACTACCTGCCTCGAAGTCCCTGGTGAAGACCTGGTTTTTATAATAGTTTCACATTCTAGAATCCTGAACCTGATTCCATTTTTTTTCTTCCTTGGATAGTTTTGTAAAATCAGGTATTTGGTAGCGTCTTTTCAGACTAAGAGATTTTATTAAAAAGCATAAGCTTTTGTGAGCTACAGCTCATCGTGTCTATGTCATTTCACATTTTTATTTTCATTTGCTATCTTGGAGTCATTGTTGACTCCTTGTGACTATCTAGACTAGTCCCTGCAGTGTTTTCTTAGGAAGATTTTTTTGAAAGTGGTTTGCCATTGTCTTCTTCCTAGGGCTGAGAGAGTATGACTGGCCCAGGGTCACCCATCTGACTTTGTGTTCAAGGCAAGACTAGAACTTAAAGTCTTCTGATTTCTAGCCTGATGCCTTAACCACTACACCAAACTGGCGCTCTGATTAGACACATTACTGTATGTTTAAAATTGTTAACATATTTTACTGTTTTATCTGGCATATTTTACAGATTGTAATTCACCATAAGATATTTTGAAGAACATGAAAGAAGCCAGTGTTCTAAATTAATAAAATAAGCAGTGGCTTCTCAAATTATGAAGTCTCCCTGTGGCTGATGTTGTTTTTTTAATGTATTTTACTGTGCTGTTCCTTGTGTTACCAGGGTAGGGACAGATTCAGACAGGATCTGTGTGGTCACTAAGCCAGCACCAACTTGATGGCATCTAGACCTTTATTGTGTTATTGATTCATTCTGTTTTTTTAATTTGAACAGAGCAAGCTGAAAAGAGAACAAAAGGAAGGAGAAGTGACCCAAAAAGAAAAGGAAGAGATGATAGGAAAAGCAGTCCTGAGAAGAAAGAAAAGAGAAAATCAGGGAATGAGTTAGTACTGGGACAGCTGGGTAAGTTTAACTTCAAAATATACATTTGAAACCTATCAAGCCTTTAGATGATGAGGTTATAAATATTCAAAATATTTTCTGAGAAATATATGTTTAAGTATATTTTCATATTCATTTCACCTTTGACCCACATTCATTTTAGCCGTGCAGGGCAAATTTTGAAAAACAGGAGTTGCGTTTTTTCCCTCAGTTTTGCATTCATACTAGTTTGTGTCAAATATATAGGGCATAATATTTTGCAAACTGCAGATGGCATTCCTCTGGGCAGAGTGCTCGAGTATATAATGGCCGTTCCACTATAGATATTCTTGGATGCAGCTGTTTAATTGGGTCATTAAGGTTGTGACACAAAAACCATCACAGTTGCTGCTACGCTGGGATAGACTTCATGGTATGCAGGCATCGGTTCGCTAGGGGATGTTTCTCTTGCACTTGCCAGACTCTCTGCACTTCTTGACTTCATTTTTATTTGCTTTCTTTTTATATAGTGTTACCTTTTCTTCTAAACAATGTCTCTGGATTCCACATAGCCCATCTAGGAGCCTTAGAAAATAAAAGCAGTGGACTTCTGCTATTATTTTCTGCATTTTATTTTATTTTCTGCTTCTGCAAAATCAGGCTGTGCTGATTTTGGAACACCTGTATCCAGAGAAAAGAACATGGGGCATGGGAGGAACAGGCGTGATTTTGTGGGGCTGATGGAAAGGGCAAACCACTGCAAAGGTGTGCTTCAGATTGGCCACATTCACTGTTATGGACCCTTTATGAATATCCAAGTTCCCTCTCTCCCAGCAGCATCCATTTGGTAAAAATATGCACAGTATGCTCCTTTATTCTGGTGGGTGACTGGATGGCTAATGCTAGAGAAGGATCAGGAATTGAAGATCATTTTGATTTTATTTCTCAACAACTCTCCATGCACTTACACATGATATTGTTTTGAACAGACTCTCAATTTAGGGATTAGAATCATTATGAAGAGTTACTTGATTCCAGATTTCACTGACCACTGTTACAGCAGAATCCATGGGAGATATGTATGCTGAAATGCCATAGAATTTTATCCTTTTTTCCATTATTTTCTTTTAACAGCATCATCTGTTCTTTAGGTATAACACAACTCTGTTTCTCTTTTACTTTTGAGAATATTACATTTAGAAGGGCTAAATCAGCAGCATCCAATGGTGATTGAGAAATGGCTGCACAGGCACCAATAGGCTGTTCAGTGGTGGAGATATTATTAGATTATGGTTCGTCCATCTGGGATAGTAGTCCAATATCGCATATGACTTTAAACAGAACTGGGTTGCTCTTTAAAATGGGATTGGATTGTTGGGAGAGGGTGACAGATGATAGTAACAGGGACCAGAATAGAGGTGGGTTTCAACAGGTTCTGACCAGTTCTGGAGGACCGGTAGCGGAAATTTTGAGTAGTTCGGAGAACTGGTAGTAAAAATTCTGACTGGCCCCGCCCCCATCTATTCTCTGCCTCCCAGGTCCCAGCTGATCGGGAGGAAATGGAGATTTTGCAGTAACCTTCCTCTGGAGTGGGGTGGGAATGGAGATTTTACAATATCCTTCCCCTGCCACGCCCACCAAGCAATGTCATGCCCACCAAGCCACGCCCACAGAACCGGTAGTAAAAAAAATTGAAACCCACCACTGGACCAGAACATTGTTTCCCTTGCAAAGCCCCGTCTGCTGACCCTAATCCATATTAAAGAGTACTTCTTCAAATCACTGGGAGCATTTAATTCCCTTGGAAACAGTTTTACCCATTGGGAAGGGCAGAAGACAAGCCTAGCTCCAGGGAGGTACTGCTTCAAAATGCAGGGGCTATCTTAATGAGAAATTCCGTTTTCTAGATTTCACTCCCTCTTCAGTTTTCTCACTGATGAAAGCAATGGGAAAGTGTAGCTCTAGAAAGCTTTGGCTTCCATGCTCTTGGAGAAGTGGGGGAAGAGTGAAAATATTCCCCAAATCCTAAAAACGAGGAGGAGAATGGCAAAGCAAGCAGTGGGATGTAAACTCACCCTGCAGACAATGAATGATGTATAGGCGGAGAGTGTGTCTTATGACCTCAGTCCAAATCTTGACGTTGTATGTAAACCACTGCTTGAAAAGACTAATACATAGAAGGAAAGGTTGGCTTTACTTTGAGACATATAAGCTAGAGGGGATCCCCAACTCTGTTCTGATGTCCACTGACGGAGAACCTCATTATGCCAGATCCGTTGCTGTGGATCAGGGGTCTCCAACCTTGGTAACTTTAAGACTTGTGGACTTCAACTCCCAGAATTCCTCAGCTAGCTTTGCCAAGGTTGGAGACCCCCGCTGTGGATGGTTTAGAGCGGGGGTGTCAAACTCGCAGTGTCATGTGACGTATCTGGACTTTTTCCCCCTTTGCTAAATCGGGCGTGGGCATGGCCAGCGTGTGATGCATCTGGCTCGCGGGCTGGAAGCCCTGGTTTAGAGAAACAGCATATTCATAGTGATCCATGCTCTGTAGCCTCCAGATTAGTCTGTGGAAATGCACAGAATTCCAGGAGCAGTTTGGAAACTTCAAATTAAAACAATTTGCCAGGCTATTAATAGAGTCCAGGTACTGCATGAGCATTTCACAACTATTACAGTGGCTCTTCGTGTATTTTTAGTTCAGTTTTACTGATGGTTATCTTTAAAACCTTCCACAGTTTGAGACCTGTTCTTCAAAGCCGCCCAAGATCTTCTTTAGGAACTATCTTCAGGTGGCACTACTATCTGAAGTAAAGCAAGTGGCCCATGTGGAAAGTGCTCTTTTTCTGGTAGGGTGTCCAATTTATGGGATACTTTCTGCCAGGAGAATTGCCTGTTCCCTATCTTTGCCCTGTAAGTGAAATAGCTTGTTTATTTGAAATATCCTTCCATTCTCATGCATAATTTGATTCATCCAAAACTGCTATTCAGGAGTTTCCATCTCTCAAGAGCAGGAAGCCTGCTGGAGTTTTGATGTGACTTAAAAACTAGAAAATATCTTGTGGATTTTATGGATTCCAGCCCTTTAATTATTATTCGTGCAGACAATTTCTGTCTCATATATTCATTATTAAAAAACAATATCAAAAAGGGTGCATTGGATATTATTAAGGTAAGAATATAACACTGGAAAGGGCATTATAGGTAGTCCTTGACTTATGACCACAATTGTGCCCAAAATTTCTGTTGCTAAGTGAGACATTAGTTAAGTTTGCCCCATTTTACAAACTTTCTTGCCACGGTTGTTAACTGAATCATTGTAGTTATTAAATTAGTGACACGGTTGTTGGGTGAATCGGGCTTCCCCGTTGACTTTGCTTTTCAGAAAGTTGCAAAAGTTGGTCACATGATTGATCGCATTATTGAACTGATTTTTTGTAATCTAATTATTAGACAATGTTTAAATTTATGATGAGTTGTAAAAAAAATAAGGACTGGTCTTAACGCAGTCTATGTTTCTACCCATTCTTACAATAGGCTTGTCAACTTCCTTTCCCATTGCCGGGACCTTCTTCAACAGCTGGTTGGCTCAATCTGTACAGATCACCACAGAGAACATGGCAATGAGTGGGTGGTCCTTGAACAACGGCCATCATGAAAACACAACTCCAGGCCTTTCCGAAGAACTTTTACAAGATGAAGAGACCTTATTAAGTTTCATGATGGATCATTCCTTGAAGTCCCCATTGAAACAGAGTGACACAACTAAGAAAACTAAAAGTAAACATCGAACACACACTAAGAAAAAAACAGCAAGAAATGGCTTAAATGCCCTCTTTAAAAGACATCAAGAAGAGGATTCAAATAAATGGACTAACAGCAGTTATTTGGAAAATAACACCACAAAATCTTTATCCCATGATTTAAGAAATGGCAAGGCAGAGAAAAGTATGGACAAACTACACTCAGAGCGCAAAGGGGCATGTGAAGTGAAAAAGACATCTAAGAAGGGCTCTTCTCATCCTGCACTTCCTCTTCCAAAAGCAAATGATTCTCAAGCGTCCCCGAGTCTCATAAATCACCTAAACCATGATGAGGATGTCATGAAATACACCCCAACAGATCCTAACTCTCTGGTTCAAGTGCCTGATTCAGTAAGTAGTCTGAAAACAGTGGTGAGGTTCAAATTACCGAAAGAAGGCAAAGGGACTCAAAGATCTCAGAACAAGGCACCTGAAATGCTTCATGGACCTCCAGAAAATGAAAGATCAAAGGTTATCTTGCATCCTTTTGATAATGAGACTGATGGCTACTTTTCAGATGCAGAAATGAGTGACTCTGACACAGAATCGGGAAGTGGCAGAGGGCACCACAGCCAGTTAGATTCAGGAAACGAGGATAATTTCAGAATGAGTATTTTAGCATCTTAATGCACCTCTGAGACCAGTCATGACAGCTTTGTGAGGCCTAAATCCAGTTAAAACTGCCATGTCCAATTTCAACTGGTATCATAACTAAGGGTTTTTGTTTATTACTTTGTTTTTAATTTGTATATATAATTCAGAAAAGAGCACTGTTGTTTCCTCTCTCTATATGCTTGAGAAACAGCTCCAGACTTCACCAATTTAGACTTCTATACAGTCACAGTAGTTAACCCTTGTCACATGTATAACTTGGTTACATAGAATGCAAGCATACCCATTATTAAGGACATCAGTTTTCTGGGAGCAAGCAGGACATCTCAGGATTTTAATGAGGAGATCTGAGATTGCCAGCGTCTGTTGTTCATGCAGGGATGACAGTTTTATGGGCATTACTTAAGCAAATTGATTTCATGATCTACCAGATGTTACTGCCTCTTTCGGGGCAGGTTTTGGAAGGATAATACTACTATGGAAGCCAACTATATCCATAGAAGGTAGAATAGTGAAAATAGATGTTTATAGGTATGTGTGTCTGTGCACCTGCACATGCGTGTACACATGTGCAGGGTTTGCCAGTGTGTGTGTCTGCGTGTGCAAGTATGAAGTAAAATAAGCGATTCTTTTTTTTTAAAGAAGCACAACAGGCTTATTTGAAGAAAGCACTTAATGGGTAGAGGAATACAACATTGTATTTATGGTCTACTAAACTTTTTTTTCCCTTCTTCTTCCTCACCTCTTCAGTTCAATTAGGGTCCATCCAGGAAGCAAGAACCAAGATTTAACTCTTATCACTCCAATTATCAGCTGAGCAGCTCTATAAAGATCCACCCAAAGCTCTCAGTAGATAAAAATTACAGATCCACGCTAAAGCTGCTCTGTTCCCTGTCAGTATCTTTCCAGATTAATTTGGGGTATTATTTATACTACTCATTGGTAAAACCTAAACCTTTGATTATTAGAGCCATTCCCCATAATTTCCTCAGGTTAAAGCAGCCTAGTATGGGCCAAACAAAGATCAGAAGAAGAATGTTTCAATTACTCAGAGGGGGAATTATTCAAATAGCTTCAAAGAACTCCAGTCTGTGCTTTCATGATAACTCAATAAATCTCTGCTCAACTCTTTAGGAGCTGCTTCTGTACAGTAGCAGTCACTTGGTTGAAGAGGCAGCATCATTGAAACATTTCCTTTCCCATCTCATTTGTTTTTATAAACACTAATTACATTGATGGCTTTTCCCCTTTATTTCCTTTCCTTTCAAAGTAAAAACTTGTTAGTGAGCCATCAACACATCCTAAGAGGGTGATTCACAGAAGTCAGCATTCTAAATATTTCAGTAATACTGTACATCAGATGTTTCTAATAAGCCTTAAATGTTGTTTAAAAGCTGGTGTGACTTATGAGTCATACGGATCTCCAAGTTTGCACTTCGTTACACTATTGATTCAATTTTGGCTTCAAAGGTTACACAGTCAAGGTTTTAAGGTTTGCTACAGGTTTGATGGGAGTGGCTCCAGTGTAAGCTCAGGGAAGTAAAATAAAAAGACAAGTTAAGTTCACTAAACGTTTTTGCTGATGGTAGGTAATTTTGAATACAAGTGTGTGTGTGTGTATATGTGTGTATGTGGTATACGCACATTTATACATACCCTTACATATGCACACTGGGACACTTTCAAGCTGGGGGAGAAAAGCATCTTGTAATTCTGATGAATCTGTGAAATTATTTTATGGATGCCAAAGAATATAGTAAAATAGCACAGCCAGAAACCAGAAATTTACTATGAGCAAAAGCTGTTGAGTTAACTAAAGGACTAAATCCGTATTCATGACCCACTTTGCACGCTTGCTGAAGATGATGCTTTCATCATTTGAACCACCTTCCACCATTGTGATTTCTGATGTTACTTGTTCACTGCAGTAAGAGCAATATTGGTGTTTTGTTTTTTGTTTTGTTTTGTTTTTGTTCTCCGATGCCATATACAGGCAATTCTTTTTTTTTCTTTTTTCTTTTTTTTGAAAGTCACATTATTTTTACCAGTCTTCTGAAGTCCTTAATACTATTCCAGTTGAGCTATAATTTAGAGAATCTCTATTCTGGAAAGAAACCAAAATCAGTTGCCAAATACACGTCAGTGTTTTACTGATACATGTTTGCAAAATTATTTTTCAAATCATTGACCAAAATGGAACAGTTCAACGTTAGTAGCCTAACATGGATTGGCAAGTAAATTTTGTTCCATCTTCAAGGCTTGGTATGTTCAGATAATGTTAAATACAGTAAATAGGACTTAGTTTTATCTTATCAAGCTTGCTAGACTTTAGCTACAATATCCTAGTTATGTCATACAAATAATCAATATGCTGCCTTTAATGGATCTTGCTTCCGTGTGCTTTAGTTCAACTATTGCTTTAAAAACAGAGAAAAAATCCAGAAATCTTGCTGTATGCAGCTTCATTTGCCAGCTACTGCATTACTTGCTTGCTCACTCAATACAGGACAGCAAAAAGGGTAAACTTTAAAGAACAACCAAACTAAAGCAACACTTCTCTTCATTTAGATGATGTATAGAAGGATGGAACACTCCGGGTTTTTTTTACTGTGAATAGGATTCTATGATGAAACCATTTTTTAAAAAAGAAAATACAAAAATAATTATTATTTTGCCATGGTCCAGAGTCTCCAGTGCAATCTTAAAAGTGATATAGATAGATAGATAGATAGATAAATGTATCACAAAAATCTCATTGAATGTTGCCGACTCACAGTCTTCCTTAAAACTGGAGGGAACAAGATAGTCTATATTCATGTGGGACTTCACAGAGTTGAATGGAGTGTTGGGAGTAAAGCCTTCCTATATGATAACGCTCATATTGCTTTAGCTATCATGTTTTTTGCAGAGAGAAAACGTTTACAAGGCTAGAGTGGGATTTGTTGTATAGAGAGTAAGAACTGCACATGAGAAAAAGGATACCGAAGACTTCACAAAGAAACAGGAACCCACTTTTTCCTAATAACTTAATTGCCCTTCCCCTCACAGAAGTGGTTTGACTCCAGAGGGGCTTCTGCTAGCAAATAAAGAGTTTTCACTGATTCCTTTTGCAGCTTTCCACCTCTTACATTGTGCATTACTAAGCATTTCAGGCACATTGGTAAAAATTGGTAAAAATCCGCTTACACACATCAGTTGTTTGTCAAAACTTTACAGGGAAATGTGTACGTTTTTTCTCTGAATGACAGAACTCGATAAGGCTGGGTTCATGAAGTGTATATATTTTTGCAAATACTGAGGAATATGGATTTGGATTTTTTTAAAAAAAATATGCTCAGACCAAGTAATGCTCACAAGAGTTCACAATGACCCTATAGAAATGTTTCTCAACTTTGGCAGTTTTAAAGAGGTTATTTTGGGAGTTTTAATCCATCCCTCTTTAAAGGTGCCAAGGTAGCTACAGTGAAGTCCAGTAAGTGCCTTGGACTTGGTTTCAGTCTATGGGATTAAAGAAGAAACTTCTGCCAGCTGTTGCGATGTAATATGGAGAAGGCACAACTTCCGTTAGTTCAGCAGCTGCCCTCACTTAGGGGAACATGCTGAAGGTTGCAGTCCAGAAGTGGGCAGGGCCAGGCCCCATTTGGCAAGAGGGAGGCTGGGAGCTTAAAGGGTTGAAGTGAGTGCCTTAAGCAGGTACAAGTTATAAGGCACATAGTTTGCTTCCAAATCCAAACTATCCACTCTGAAGGCCATCAAAGGAATGCCAGCAGGCCCATTTTTTGTTTTTATTTTGTTTGTGCCCCCAATAATAGTGTTGCCGTATGGTGGAATAAACACAGTGAAATGCTCCAGATGGTTAAATCAAAGTCTTCTCTAGTATTTGAGGCTTGATATATATAGCTAGCTGTCGAAGGGAGTTGCTCATCGCACAAGGCGAGAGTTTTGTCACGGTTAAGATCCAGCTCTGAATTACTTAAAAATCTGTTCTTTTGTGTTGTTTCCAGTAGTGTCTCTGTTAGCTCCTGCTCAGTTGACAGCTATGTGCATATTCGTCAAAACCCTTTTAAGGAGAATGCCAATCTTCCTTTGCTACTTAGCACCTGCCTCTTTTCTTGTAGAAGCTAGAGAGATTTGCATAAAGGAAAAAGGAATTGTATGTGAAAAATATTTTTGATGCATTATAAATGTATTTTGAAATGAACGGGGGAGAGCATAAATGGTCTATTTTATTACATAAAGGTCTTTAATCCAATAATGTGTGAACTTCAGGCATTGACATTTGCACTGTAAAGGGTGAATCCTGTTAGCATCATGATTATGTATTAACATGGCTATGGTAAAGCTCATTTTTGCGTTCATTAATAAGGATCAAACATTGTTTTTGAACCTTAGATTTAAATGGAATGTCTTAGAGTCTGGTTTTAGGAAATGCTCAAATGCACTCAAATTTCACCTTCAATTTTTGGAAACAGGAGTTTTGTGGTCTATTTTGAATCTTTTGTTGATAGTTATTTTGTCAGCATTTTTAAGAAACAAAGGTTTGGCAGTGCTTTTCCTCAAAGCACAGTGGAGAATTAGCCATTTCTCCCCAAAGAGTGGGGCGAAAGGGTAAAATTCATTCCTGCCTGTTCTTGCAACCTGTCACAAGGCTCCCTTTCCTGTTACTAAATGGGTGTGGCAATTTGGTTGTTCTTTAAGGAATCTCTTGCACACTTTGGTCCATTCCACACTGACACAATACAGGCCCACTCTGTATCAGTTACAGGAAACAATATGAATGTCACAGGAGGCAAAGCCCACCTGTTTTCTTTGTTTCAAAGAAAGTGATGTGCCATTTGTTAATATAAAAGAGAAATATTGAAAATATATTGAAAAGAGCAATTTTAAATTATTTTTGGCTTATGTTGCGATATTTATTTTCTTGTATTAGAAATTCCTTTGTAGAGAAAAAAATGTATTTTTCATTAATGCAAAACCTATTTCTCCTTTTTGTACATTTTCCATGTTAGTTAATCCTTAAAGCAATATAATGTATCAAGGTTGTTCTGTGTGAAAGCTGTATTATGCATGCTGTTTGTGTTGCCTTGGAATAGGTCTGTCTGCCATAATTTTCATCATGTTTCGATTTAGTGTATGCTTTAATACACATTGGGACCATGGCCCATTTGCTTATGGAAAAAGAAATACCTTTGCATTCTTCAATGTGTTAGCAAATGCAGTCAATAAAGATGTGTTTTCTGTGTACCCTTGATCTGAATGTTAAATATTTAGCAGCCCAGGTTAACCGGTATTAAAGGAAACCATCCTTTAATATGTCCACAAGTGTCCACAAGATTTTAAGATGAATATATGCAATATGAATTGTTTCTATCAGGATGGATGATATCGTTCAATGTTAATTTCTTAATTGTGTGGCCATGGGTGTGCCCTAGTTCAATTAAAAGACAAAAAAAGCTGCAGAATTTAATATGAGCTACTTTTCAATAGTTTAGGAACAGAAATGGATGTCTTGAAAAACAGAACAGTGAGCAAACAAGATTTTTAAGCAGAGGAAAGTGCTTATTTTCATCTATTTTCTAGTTCACTAAACACTCCAGTGACTGTTTATACGCCTACACACAACCCAGAGAGCAAGAATTAAAGTTGCATGGATTATGTGTTTTTAATGTTTAACTAAAAGACTTTAAATATTGAAACCTAGTGAAGAGGAGGATGGAGAAAACAGGAGTTGATAGCAAAGAAAATGATCAGCTTTATATGACAAACTTTGTTATTAACACTAAACAACTAGGTATAAAATCATAGTTATGTAGAACCAAACTGAATGTATATGTTCCTTTTAATGTCATCAGGCTTTCAAGTTAAATAAGTGAACAATACCAGATAGTCCTTCCTTAACAGTGGGTAACAGGGACCAGCCATTCTAGCAGTTCCACTTGTTAGGCAAATCCTGCACAATTACAGCATCCCACGGTCATGTAATCACCATTTCCAATTTCCTGCTGGCTTCCCCACTGACTGCTTGTTGGAAGCCAGCAATGAAAGTTGCAAATAGTGATCCCAAGACACTGCAGCATCATAATTGTCAAACACCTGTAGGACAATCATGACTGCGTGGATGCTGCAATGCCCGCAATTACAAGGATCTAGTGTAAGTCCCCTCCAGTGCTTTACAACTTTGAATGGTCACCAAAGAAGTATCTGTAAGATTGTAAACACATCCTATGAGAAAGACAAATGGATCTCCAAATGCCAAAACTGGCTATATACAAATAACAGCAGATATGACAAATATAAAAAGGCAAATAAATTAAGTGTCCCATTCTAAAGTTCATTTACGTAGACAACCAGTTAATTGTGTTAGAACTGGAGTTAGAAACACAGGGAGCAAAATCCAACACAGTTTTTCAGGTCCTCAGTTGCTAAGTGTAAATGAATTCTGAATTCATTTATGATCAGACGCACCAAATGAGTTACCAATAAGATATTTTAGTTGCATCCTAAAAAGTTAATTTAAATATAACAAATGAGGTTAAACAATAGTCTCCTGTCAAGTTTTTAAGATGTAATGAAAACTTTCGGAAAGTTTTACCGACTTGTTGCTATCTTTGCCTACTTCTACAGGGAGTGATTGGGGAGGACAGAATAGGTTTTTGTAGCAGCTACCTTCCAGTTTATCAGCTGTTTAGACTTTTGAAGGATTAGAAGGCAATTAAGACATCAGAGAAATCTAAAAGCCATTTAAGCTTTTTTCCAGACAAAAACTGCTGCTGCATCTTCTAAAACAATGTACTTGGAAATATATTTCATTGATCATCACTGATGAGTCAGCAATGCTAGCCTCCAAATTCTGCATTCTTTATCCTCTGTGATCTGTCTGACCAAATGTACTGGAAACAGAAATTTTATTCATTCATTCATCACATTTCTACACCACCCATCTCACCTAAGTGATTCTGGGCAGTTTACAATAAAACCTATGATGAATCTGATTATTTCCCGTCGGAACAATGAACCTCCGAACCAGAATAGATAAGAAAAATATTTCAAGTGTTCTTGCTTTTCATTAATAGCACATTTTAGAACGGAAGTTCTGCTGACTTTAAATAATTGACTGGGATTTCTAAATCTGCTGTAAATGAAGTCAAAACATCTTAGGACAATAGTAGAAGCCTTGCACCAAAGTACCTGGAGTGGGTTTGAGGGAAAGGAAAGCCCACTTAGAAATCTTTTCCCCCATGGGGCTGCATATTCTGCTCAGGCACTGATAGTTCTCAACCCTGTAATAGAGAAGTCTAAAGGAACATAAACATAAGACCCTTATCAGAAAGAAAACCATTCAAGATCACAGAGAAAAAAAAGTTGATCATAGATAATCGAAGCCACACAGTCCAAAAATCACTCCCTATTTTGGCATACCATAACAACATTATACAACTCCATTATGGTATCCCTCAAGGACCTGGGTACACCATTTCCAAGACCTTTACTTTACCCACGTGCTATCCCCTATTGATGGATACATCATTATCCTCACTGTCCGCTCAGAGTTGAAGAAGCTTCTTGGATGAGAAGTGAAATGTCTTCAAAGGAGCCTGAGTGGCGTAGGAGGCTAATGCCTCTACTAAGGCAGCATTTAACATCCAGCTGCCTGCAATTACTGTGAGTTCAATTGTCATCAGGCTCAAGGTCGACTCAGCCTTCCATCCTTTCTAAGGTGGGTAAAATGAGGACCCGGTTTGTGGGGGCAATAAGCTGACTTTGTATAAAATATACAAAAGTATGAAGGCTATTGCTTAATGCATTGTAAGCTGCCCTGAGTCTCCGGAGAAGGGCGGCATATAAATATAAATAAAAATTTTAAAAAAGCAAAAGAAAAAGCAGAAAGTCCAGTTGCCTCTTGAAAAAAGCACCTTTGGGACAACCATGACCTGGAAGACTGAGAGTCTCCATAGACAATATCCTCACTACCATTGTAGCCTCCAATCAAACGCAAGGAAGTACAAAAACTCATTAATCAGCTCAAGCATGGTAAAGCCCCCAGAGGTTGACTGTATCCCCCTTGAGCTAATTAAATCTAATACAAATTTGTAGAACCCTATTTTGGCCTATTTATTTTCATACCTTAACCACACAACCAAAATTCCAGAGGATTGAGGAGAAGCTATAATTGACCCCTTATGTTAAAAGGATGATAGGGATGATCTGGCTGATTATAGGCCAATTAGTCTATTGAACATCATTAGCATATGCCATGTACTTATTTATCAGACTCCAAACCTGGATAATAGAGAGCAGAATAATTGACACAAAGCAAGCCAGGTTTCAAACAGGATGTTCTACTATACACCATTGCTTCAACATCTGGCAGATAAATATACAAACCACCGACTTGAATTTATAAGTAGCCTTTATTGATTTCAAGGCAACTTTTGATAATACCTCAAGAATAAGCCGATCCTCTACAGATGAAGACTCCTGTTAAAATGGAGCTGAGGTAACTGGAAAGGGGACCTTTCTGATTTTATTCAATCTATCAAACACAAATGTGAAACAAGGATGTATTCTACTATTGCTTTTTAACATATATATCAACTCTGATCAAAACTCTTCAGAAATATCCATGGGTCTAAATTAGCCCATAGACATATCCCAATTTCTTTTCTCCTTGTCTTTTGTAGGCATCAAGCAGGCACTGAGAACCCTGGCATCTTACTCTAATGATGAACAATTACCGTAATAATCAATTATGATAAATCTAAAGTTTTAGTTTTTTCATACAAAAGGCAAAAGCAGAAATGGACAATTGAGTCCCCTGAATTAGAGCAGGTCAAATGTTTTAAATACTTGGGCATATCGTATTTCAGGGCTCTAGGAAAGTAACAGCCTAGGTAAATTATGCCTCTTCTATTGGGCAAAAGAGCATACAAGCAATAATTAAATTTCATAGGCAACAGGGGGCAAATTAGATCCCAGCAGCAGTTAAATTGTTTATGGCTAAAACAGTTGCCAACCTATTATATGGGATACAATAGGACCCATACACAACCCTGGGGGCCTCTGAAGCCATTCAAATTTCCTTAGGACTTTGTTTGGTACCCCAAAATGCATCCCCAATGCAATATTGAGGTTTGAAACCACTGTGACAAGTATTAAGGCTCAGGCCTAGACTAGGATTTTAATCTCAGAATTCAGAATCATGTTTGACTTTACAGGCCTGATGCCTCTGCTGCTGTCAAGACTTAATAATCTGAATCTGTTATTGGCACCACATCTATATAGCCAAATTTTGCACTCTTTGTCTCTCTCCTGAATATTTGGCCAATTAACCTTGGAGAAGCCAAATCAATAGTAAAAGAGAGAAGATGAGGACGTTGTCAAAATGACATCACCACTGCCACTGAATGCTATTGCCAAATGTTAGACGTATGTCTTCTACTGCAAGGTATCTACACAATCTAAACTATTATGTATGGGCCTTTTCCAGAGCCTGTTTTGATGCCCTCCCATTAATTCTACTGGGGGGGAAGATTTCATAAGTTTATTTGTAGAGAGTTTGCTTTTGCTGATACAGGGAGGTAGAAATTCTTGCTCATATTCTCATATAGTGTCCCAAGATGTACTCTGATCACCCCAATCATTTCCAGATACAGGGCCCACACTAATAAATTTTATGTTTATCATTTTTAAGGGATACTCACACAGCAGGTGCTAAATATACAACTGTTCATGTTATACAACTGTGCAATTTGTTTATATACGTCATTTTATTGTCCTATTTTCCCCCTTTCCCAATACCAATATCCAATTGTTATGTCAAGCTATCTTTTTACCATAAAAGCTGATCAAAGACCCTTACAAAGATGTTTGATTTTATTATGAGAGAAAAAAACAAGTTGCAGCAACATAAAGAAAATAAGGAATGGCTACGTTTTTTAAAAGACAGAAAAAATGTGCAGCAATTTTCATAAAAGTAAACAAGTTGCTTGAGAAATAACTGTAAAGCTGTAAAGTCATAAACAAGGTATTTCCAGCAGAATGACTGGAATTAAAAATAAATTTGAGGAAATTATTTGGAATGGAACTTACAGAAGGGAACACTGTAAGAAATTTAAATAGCAATGAAAGGGATTCAAAGTGGAATTGTGCCAAAAAAAATGTTTCTGCCAAGAAAAAAAGTGAAAGAACTCATAAATTTTCAGAAATAGTAAGGCTACAGATGAAAATGATGTAACTGGCAAAATATTAAGGCAAAATATTAAAGCATAAATATGCCTTGCTAATAAATGGCTACATTGCTTTGTTTAACATTGGGATGAAGATGGCATATCTGCTGCCTCACAATCGGACGAATTAGCTTATTGTTCCCCTCTATAAAGGAAAACATAACAAGCAAAAACTCCAGGATCATTCATTTCTTATGTCTGTTGGGAAGGTGCTTGGAGAGATTTGGATTGATGGCCTGCAAGAGGGAACATGGAGAAGTTTTGCTTTTTCACATGTCAAGACTTACATTAAAGAGGAAGGGGTTTCAATGCCACAGTCACGCCTGTCACTATGGCTTTTCTGAGTCCCCTGGAGATGCCCCTGGTTAGGAAAAATAAATGTTTGTCAACAGAAGAAAAAAGATGGCACTTCTTTTGCAAAGAAAGGAAAAGTAACTTGAATATTTTACGAGAAGAGTTCTCCATTCCTCTACCCGCAATAAAATTGGCTTATGGCCTGGGTATTTACAAGACCGCCTGCTGCTACCAATAGCCTCCCACCAGCCAATTCGCTCCCACAGAGAGGAGCTCCTCCGGGTGCTGTTGGTCAAGCAATGTCGGCTGGCGACCTCCAGGGGGAGAGCCTTCTCTGTGGGGGCTCCTGCCCTCTGGAACGAATTGCCCTCCGAGTTACGGAGGATTCCCGACTTACGCACCTTCCGCCGGGCCCTCAAGATGCTTTTATTTCATCAAGCCGGGCTGGCCTAATTTAAAAAAAAAAAACTCTTAATTTTTATTGTTAATTCGTAATTTTAAATGTTTTAATGGGGTAGTTTCATTTTAATTTGATGTGGGCCAAATATTTAATGTCTTTTAAAACTGCTTTTAAATTTTATCCTTGTGTGTTTTAAGCTGGCTGTACACCGCCCTGAGTCCCTCTGGGAGAAGGGCGGTATATAAATTAATTAATTAAATAAATAAATATATAATAAATAAAATACCTTATGCCACCAGACTTCAAATTTTGGGCTTAGACAATTTAGAACTACGCCTACTTCAGTCTCACCTAAGCATAGTACATAAAATTATCTGCCATAATGTCCTACCTAGCTGACTACTTCAGCTTCAACCACAACAATACACGAGCAAACAATAGATACAAACTTAAGGTAAACCGCTTCAAATTTGATTGCAGAAAATACGACTTCAGTACCAGAGTGGTCAATGCCTGGAATGCACTACCTGCCTCTGTGGTTTCTTCCCCAAAACCCCAAAACTTTAACCTTAGACTGTCTACTGCTGACCTCACCCCATTCCTAAGAGGTTTGTAAGGGGCATGCATAAGTGCACCAGCGTGCCTACCGTCCCTGTCCTAATATTCTTTTTTACGCTTACTCTTTTCATGTAGTCAAATTATGTTTATACTTTTATCTGTTATCTTATATATGCTTGACAAATAAATAAATAAATAAAAATAATGTGGAAATGGGGTACTTGAAAAATGTATGCGATGAAACGAGAGTCAAGAATAAAAGCATGCTGGAAGAAAGTGGATTGAATCTTAATGTGTATGACTAGTCCATAAGAAATATGTTGAGACAATTTGATTATATAAAGTTTTTTTTACACAATTACAATATTTATAATACATCTGTATTTATATAATTATGTTTTGAAGTGCAAAAACAAAGATATGAGTAGGTCAAAACATGATGGTTGGATGGAGTTGAGATCCTTAAGTGTTTAAAGAAGGAATGGTTGTGTATGGATTGGAATGTGAACATTGTACAACAAAGGATTGCTACCAAAGTCAAAAAGCTATGGCGCTGCAGAGTGAAGTGTGTGGGTGCGAACAAAATCTCACATTGCTTCCTTTATTCTATTGCAGATGTTTCATCTCTTTGGCTTGCTATTTTTTACATCCTTTCTGTGCTTTGCATAATGTGGCTTAACCTGGCAGAAACTCGTCTGTCGTGTACATAAACAATATACCAAAAGAAATGGAACAAAACCTCTTAAGAAAAAAACAACTTTCTGCTGATTTCATATCCAAAGTAAATAGCTGTAAACTACAAACTGTTGTCAGTGTTGGTCTGAAGCCAAAGAAAATAATAATCGAATAGCATTTTTTCATTCTGGAGATGAAATAGTGGACATTTTTACCAGGAATAATGATTATAAGAATGCCATTTAAAGATTAATATTTTACTTTTCAGGGATAAATGGCCACCTAGTGGCAGTTATATAGTTTCCACTCATAAGGGTCCATAGTTGTGAATGAGAATCTGCCAGATTCATGACCGTTACCTCAAATCATAAGCAAGTCATCTGGGTTTGATTGTCTCAGCATTTAGGAAATATGCCACCCAGTTGATAAACATGGTTCATGGGATATCATTTTCCTGCTGTGGAACAAATCTTAATCGTGCTTTTCTAGGTTATCTTTTTTGTTTATAGAAGAGAAGATTGGATGAACTGCATACAGATAGTCCACAACTTAGGACCACAGTCGGGGTTGGAATTTTGGTCACTGAAGAATGTAGTTGTAAATGACTGCAATCACTTAGCAACTGCAAGCCCTGCTGCTATCATTAAGTGAACTTTACCAGTCGTTAGCTGAGGACCCAGGCCAGGCCAAGCCAAGCCAAGCCATTCCAGGAATGATCCCTCCCAGCCCCAAGCCTCAGTAAGATAAGGGAGGGATTGCTTCTAACTTCCCCTGCCTATCTCCTCTACATTGCTGTCTTTTTGGCTGCACTGCACCCTGCATGGATCATCTGGCTCTGGGGTTGATTGCCCTATCATGGGAAGCTGCAGTCCCCCCACACCCAGCCCAGTCCCATTCACCCTGCATTCTAAGACCCCTGTAACCCTGCTGATCTTTATTGCCATCTTCTTGCTCCTGATGGTGACAATGCATGCCCACACTGGCTGCTGGACTTTTGAGGCTGACTTTGCATGGTGAAAAGGGGGGGGGAGCACAAAGCAACTTAAAGGAACCGCAGCATGCCAAAATGGCCTGCCCCTTTGAGCCACACAATGGGCCAAATGGCTGGCTTTGCACTGTGAAAAATGAGGGAAGAAGGACAGAAATAGCTGGGTCAGAGATGGCGAACCTTTTCGGGACCGAGTGCCCAAACTGCAACCCAAAACCTACTTATTTATCACAAAGTGCCAACATGGCAATTTAACCTGAATAATGAGGTTTTGTGAGGAATTTCAATCACTCTTTCACAACTTGACTTCTCCCTGGTGGCACTGGATTTCTTTAACAGCACAACTTGACTTCAGGAATGATGGGAGCAGTAGCCTCTGGAGGATCATCACATCCTTATTCCTTCCTTCCTTCCTTCCTTCCTTCCTTCCTTCCTTCCTTCCCTCCCTCCCTCCCTCCCTCCCTCTCCCCTCCTCTGATTTCACCTTCCTTCCTTTAATCCTGTATATTATGGTTTGTTATTGTTAGTATTTATTTAAAATGTTGTGTAACTTAGAAGCTCTCAGCAAAAATAACAGCAGCTGTTGTTTATGGCCGAAGCTATCCCGGACTGTTATTTACACACACACACACACACACACACACACACACCTATTTTTATTCCACTTTCCCTGGGTCCTTGGGAAAGGAATGGGATCTTTTCCCCATCCCCGTCTTTAATAATCAGGACTTTGCACCAGTGCGAGATTTAAGCACACATTTTGCAGACTGTCTCTCCTTCCCCCGACCCCCCCCAAAAAAAGCAGGATTCAAAAACGTGAACCAGGAAACCCAGGGGGAGTCCCCTCTGGACTTGGGGGAGAGGAGAGAGAGCGAGAGGGTCAGGGGGCTACCAGTTTGAGAACTTGGTGTGATCTGGAGCTGCTGCTGTATGTTATGCCCGTCGCCTCCAATCAAGGCCCCTTGCTTTCCCACGGAAAATGCTCCAAAGCGGGTGGGGAGGCAAAGAGCCAGGTCGATACCACGGAGGGCGTTCTCTATCCACTCCCCACTCACAGTCTTTTAGCTACTATTGTCCCACCTTGCTTCCCCCTCCCCTTAAAACGAGGCTAGGGAAGAAATCTAAGGGAGAGGGAAGAAGAGACCCAGGCAGATCCCTCTCTGAATAGCCTCCCACCTAGATTTCAACCGATTTCCTCTCCAACCTCCAATGAACAGACCCTACTCTCCTTTTTGGACTCTGGACCATTTATTGGGGGGGGAAATAGGATTTTTATTGGGTCTTGCCCCCGCCCCACGCCAAAAGGAAAGCCCGTCTGGCTTCTCCTGCTAGAAGCCCACCTACCCTTCCCCCTTCCCACTTCCCCCTGCTTCCTGCTCCCTTCCCCCTACCCTCCACCCAATCGCACTTTGGGACAGAGGAGTGCACACTGGAAACGTGTGTTGGGGTGACGTGGTAGCATGCCTTCTGACCCTCCGGCACTTGGCCCACTCCCTCTGTGTTCCTCCAGGCCTGGCTTGTTGAGGGGGGGGAGCAGCCCTGACGCCTCCGCTGCCCCTCCCCCATGGCCCCAGCCATCGCTGCCCAGCTTCCTCAAAGGTGCGGCACATTTCAAAGTTGGCAGCTCGCGTCTGGAGGTGCCGAACAATGTCCCACTGCAAGATCAGGCCAATGGTGCTTCTGTTGGGCCAGCCACATCCCCCACTGGGTTTTTGTGCTCAGCCGGGGGAGCGGAGCACTTCCCCATGCTGCCCCCTTCTTTCTCTTGGCCCTGCTGACAAGGGAGGAGGAAGGCCAGGCTTGGGGAATGACTCCCACCCTGCAAGGTCCATTCCCGTTGTTTTCTTCCAGCCGTCTTTGCTGGCGGCAACAGCAAATGTACCACGATGAAGGTGGAATGCTGTTGCCACACAAAGGCAAGTGCAGGGGAGCTTCATTCCCACACTAAGGCTCCACCCATCATCACTGCTGCAACAGGGCGACAGCTCTTTCATCCCTCTGCTGCAACAGGGCCACAGGGAGCAGCCTCAGAGGAGTGAAAAAGCTACATGGGTGGCATTTTGCCTCCGCATCGTAATGGGCTTCAGGAGGAGGTCAGGACTCCGCCTCCCCCATTGTTAAGCGCGCGAGTGAAAAAGTTACTCAATCAATTCCAACTTCACAAGATCTTTTTCTTTTGTGAGAAGTTGGAATTGGTTGAGTGAAACACGACAGAAAAACACAATTGGAGCTGGGCTGGGGTGACAGTGTGTGTGCCCACAGAGAAGGCTAGGCATGCCACGTCTGGCATGCAGGCCATAGGTTCGCCATCACAGAGCTGGGTGATGGGAATTGCAGTGCCCCCACAGTCGAAATGTGGTAGGCTGCCAAATGCCCAAATTATGATCAGCTGACATGGGGGCACTGCAATGACCATAGCTTTGGGCACAGATCATAAGTCCATTTGTTCAGCGCTGATGTAACAAAATTTCATTTTAATGTATGTCAATTAGTGTACATTCAAAGTGACAATAAAGTTAATCTAAGTCTAAATTCAAATGGTTGCTAAACAAATGATCCTAAGTCCTAAGGTCCTAAGAGCCTGGTGGCGCAGTGGACTAAGTGCTGTTAAAAGTAGCACTTAAGTTTCCAGCTGCCTGCAATTACTGCAAGTTCAAATCCCACCAGGCTCAAGGTTAACTCAGCCTTCCATTCTTTCTAAAGTAGGTAAAATGAGGACCCAGATTGTGGGGGCAATAAGCTGACTTTGTATAAATATACAAAAGTATGAAGGCTATCGCTTAACGCATTGTAAACCGCCCTGAGTCTCCGGAGAAGGGCGGCATATAAATCAAATTTAAAAAAAAAAAGTTGAGTAACCTGTAAATGCTGCCTTATGATGACCATACCACTGTTTTAACAGAAAATCCTATGGAAACTAGACATCCATAATTATCCAGTTTTTCACCATCTATCACAATTCAAGGACAAAACGAAATCCAACATCTGATAGAAAAACAAACAAAACTGAATACTTTGTCTAGTTATATAAAGCCACTTCAGAACAGAACAGTAGTAAAATATTGGACTAAAAACAAGGGAGGCCTGGTTTTAAGCCCCTACTCTCTATATAGTTCATTTGGTGAACCCAGCCTATCCATAAAGTTTTTATGAATATGAAATTATCCCCAGGAAATGCTTAGAAGAAAGAATTATGTGTTTGGAAGAACTGGGTAAATCTTTTAAGAGAATGTAGTCAAGAGTTGCTACTGAAAATCTCCTCAAAAACTCTCCCAAGGACAGAGCTCCTGAGGATTTGTGTGGGCTTCAGGGAGGGATATCACAGAAGAGGCAAGATTTCAAAGATTGTGGTCCAAAACCATGTTAGGCTTTCTAAATTCACACAAATCCTTCCATTAAAATTCCTTGGCCTGAATGATTCATTCACTGAGTCCCCAGAAATAAGAAATATTTTTTTTATCTTTTAAAAATCCATCATCACTTGGATATTGTTTTAAACCTTTGCAAAATATACTTTCATTGCTGCATTATTTTCTAGCATTAAAAAGTTAGAGCTAAAGAAATATTACATATACACATACAAACAAACACACACAGTGTTTTATTGCCTATTAATGTTTACAGAAAACATTTATTTACACCAATTAAAATAAATATAAAAACAATCTTCAGAAATGAACATATTATAAAAATCTCTTCTAAGCACCATATTCCAAGAAAAGTAATTTACCATGGAAAGCAGGAAATATAGCAGTTACCTCAGGTTTTAAGATAGATAGATGATAGATAGATATAGATAAATAATGATAGGTAGGTAAGTAGATGATGGATGGATGGATGATATAGACAGACAGAGAGACAGATGAGAGGCAAGGGGGGCGGGAGGGAGGGAGGGAGGGAGGGGGAGAGAGAGAGAGAGAGAGGGAGAGAGAGAGAGAGTGAGTCTCACCAATGCTCTGGGACCCCAGACCTGATGACATAAGCAGGTGTTGACGAACTTCCAGAACATTAACAGAGATTAAGCTAACCTGGCTTTGAGGTGTGGGAGTGAATATTTCATAAGGCAGGCACATAGCACAGGAGGCCCATCTTTATGAGCTGTGTTGGCGCAGTGGTTAGAATGCAGGCTGCTACTGCTGACAGCTGGCTGCTAGCAGTTCAGCAGTTCAATTCTCACCGGCTGAAGGTTGACTCAGCCTTCCATCCTTCTGAGGTCAGGTAAAATGAGGACCCAGATTGTTGGGGGCAATATGCTGATTCTGTAAACTGCTTAGACAGGGCTGTAAAGCAGTATATAATTCTAAGTGCTATTGCTGATTGGGAACTCATCAAATATAAGTCCCTGGCACATAGTACCTACAACAACATGCGTTCTCTGCCAGATCTGAGGAGTAGGCTGATATGATCAGGAAGAGGCAGTACCTCAGATAACCCATCCCATGCCATGAAGGGCTTTAAAGAGCAAGATCAGTACCTTGAATTGGACCTTGGAATTGACAGCAGCCAATGCAGTCTGCAGAGCAGAGTTGTGACACTTGCTGCTCTAGAAGCATTTTGGACCAATTGAAGCTTCCAGATACTCTTCAAGGGCCACTTCAAAGAAGAAGAGGAACTGAGGAAGATAACACCGAGATGTCACAGGGAAGGGATGACTGATGTATTAAATGTTTGTTTGTCTTTTAAAAAAAAAAAGGGCCGCTTCATGTAGAGCATATTACAGCAGTCCAATTGGGAGGTGAGTAGGGCATGAGGGATTGTGAACATAGCCTCTGATCTAGAAACAAGCAGCTGGTACTTGATACAAATTTACTACAAACTTATAGATAATTCTCCTCAAACAGGTCCACAAAAAGACAATACAATAAAAAGAAACCCTAGCTTCTAACACCAATAAACATTTTTGTGCCAAAAACAGTAAGTCTCTCAATCTGTATTATTCACACTGTTATACAATATTTCTCTCTTCATACTCAGAAAAGTCCAGGGAATTGAAGGAAGAGTTGTCATGTTGATAATAGGAGGTTCTGCTATGACTTTTTGGCATAGATGCTCTCTCTTGTGTTATTCTGCTGTTATGGTTTACTAACTTAGAAGTCTCCAGAAAAACAAGCAAAGCAACCAGCTGGTTTTGGAAAGGAAATGTTAAAATAAACATTAAAGTAGGTGAACATGATTGGGTCTCATCAAGTTACTAAATATGAGTGTTAATTAATTTGCCCTCACCATATCCTACAAGGAGCGGCAAAGAATATTTTATGTCATGCTTGATTAAATGCTTGCTTGATAGCAACATGATTCCTAAATGTGGAAAAGATGCTGCTGTACTTGTGCATAAATGTGCCTAATTTGATGACTCTGTATTTAAGATTTAGTCCTCCCCAGTTAATCCATTCGGAGCAGCCATGCTGGGCACTAAAATAGCATCTTTCTCTTGGATGTCCATATAGGGCTGTAAAATGATGTGCACCTGCTGCAATTTCAAAGAGATGTTTGGAAAACAAATCTACTATTTACCACCCCAGGACCTAGGGAAACATTTCCAAGAGCAGGAAGACAAGGCCCTGGCTCACACACACGTGTTACAATGTCAGCTCTTGTAGAGTCTGTAACATCTGCCAGGGGCCAACAGGAAGGAATCGCATTCTGACAACACGCAAGGCTTCTCTTGTTCCAGTTTGACCAGTTTGTTCCTCATCCCTGTCTCGGCTGGTTTATCGGTGGAAGGTAGCGTTTCAGAAAGAAGCCCAAGTGTACACTTTGGAGCGCTTTAATAAACGCATGCTGATATCATCGGATGGGAATGGAATGAGGAGAACAAATAATAAATGAACCCTCAGGAGGAACGTCCTTATTTGTTGCCACAGTGCTGGATTTCTTCATTCCCCTGCTCGTTTGTTTCAGGGAAGGGGGGAAAAAAAGGCAAAGGTTATCTGCAGCAGAAATATGTTAGGGAAGCCTGCCAATGGCTATGTTTGGAACTGTACTAATCCTGAAATGAAAATCAGCAGCCTTTTGCTGCTCTTTGGACAAAGCAACTGCCAGCATTTCTCATCCAGACAGATCGCCGGCAAGCGAGGGGGGAAGGCGCGAACAGGGCCCTCAAGTGGGATTAGTTTTTACTTCCCGCGAGGGACAAGGAAGGAAGGAATTAGGCCTGGGGGAAAGAACACCGGAGCCGTACCTTATATTGGTTCTATTTTCTGCTTTTCAGTTTTATTTTTGTTGTTAGCTCCCAAAAGACCTTTTAGAGTCAGGGGAATTATAAATAGGATGAAATAAAAGACTCAGTCAGACACTGCAATGCAAGACAGATTGTTTGCAGCTTAATAATGTGGCACAGCTGGAAACATCAGCCCAGAGAGAAGCATGAATTTTATTTATTTGTTTGTTTGTTTATTAGATTATTATCCCATCTTTTTTACTTTATAAGGTTCTTCACAAGGAGGTGAAGATACTTTATATTCCTTCTGCCTCCAATTTTCCCCACAACAACAACCCTTTGAGGTAGATTGGGCTGAAAATGACTGGCTCAAAGTTAGCCAACTAGATGATTTCTCCCTGTGTCAAGGAGCTGCATGTCCTCCATTCTTTTGGTGAGTGACATTTCACTTCACCTCTAGCCCTCCATTAAGGCTTGGCAAGAGAATCAGATGCCTACATATTTCACAGTCCTTCTTAGGAGGCACATTATGATGACCAAAGAGGCAAAAAAAAACCTATTGTGAAATTAGTTGTACCCCTATGGAGAAGTTCTGTGCAATTTCCCATTCATGACACAGGAGCTGAGGCAAGGAATATTGCCAGTTGATTGGGGCCATAGTACTGCCATTGCTTTCAACCAGAGAAGCTAGGTGGTTCTCCCCGTTTTATAAGTTAAGGTTTCCAAAACAATAGTAGAACGATGAGTATGATTTCCTTGAATGATCTTTTGAGATTACCCAAGATGTCAGATTTGTAGCAAAAATGCGGTTACTGAGAAATAAGAGGGATGTATTATCAAGTAACCGTAATGAGACCTGGTTTGATGTCATGGGTAAGGTAGCAGTTTAGAAACCAGGAGACTGTGAGTTCTAGTCCCACTTTAAGCACAATTCAGCTAGGTGACTTTGGGCCAGTCACATATCTCAATCATTAGAACCAGGCAATGGCAAAC
This sequence comes from Ptyas mucosa, assembly GCA_012654045.1. Taxonomy (NCBI): domain Eukaryota; kingdom Metazoa; phylum Chordata; class Lepidosauria; order Squamata; family Colubridae; genus Ptyas; species Ptyas mucosa. Next base: position 22,010,051 of record WNWU01000012.1, read on the forward strand.
CACTTCTGAAATCTTGTCAAGAAAGCTGCAGGGGCTTATCCAGAATTTAATAACTGACTCAAAGGTAGAAAAACAAAACAAAACAAAAATCCATAAAGAGGATTTTTAATGGATTCCCTAAAAACTAATGCATCAGGTAGTCTCTTGTGCAGGTGTTTTTTTTTTAAGAGTATGTCATGTGTTAGCCAGGGATCACTGAGGTGGCTGGCTGCCTCTGTGAAAGGAATTTTTTTGGGCAGTGTTATCTTTACCTAGGGGATGCCTGAATGCCAGTAGGCAATTGGGGGAGGCTCTTTTTTTGTCCCTATGTGGTTTACTCGCTCACAGGAATTGAGCCATCAACCTCAGCAGTGCACAGACCCAGCGTCTTACCACATGAGCCACTGCGGCCCCAAGTATATGCAGGTGAGTACCCTGTAGTCTTCCTTGATAACAGTTTCTTCACCCTGTAATCTTGGCTCACCGAAGGCTGGAAATTGGAATGCCAACTCAAAAAGCCACATTTCCTTCTGAATCTGATTATCCTGATACATCTCACAAAAATAAGGCTGACACTCTTGGACAATTTTTATACAGTGTTTGGGGAAAGGGACACAATAGAAAATGAATAGCTCTTCAAAATCTGTGTTGTGGCCCACCAGCTGCCAGAAGAGCTGGTGGCAGTCTCGGACAATGAGGAGATTGGGGAAGAACCTGGAGTCTGGGGAAGGCTCTGATGGATGCTCTGCGTCAGAAGCAGAGATAGAGTCAGGGCCATCCAACATTTCCCAGCTGCCTTTGGAGTCAGGGATAAGTGGGGAGGACGAACAGCTGGGGCCTGTTCCAGATGCGTGCATGCGCAGAGCTGTTAGGAGAGGAGAACAACTGAGAACAAGGAGCTGACTCGGGAAGAAAGGCATACATGGACCGGGGTGAAATCCAGCAGGTTCTGACAGATTCTGGAGAACCGGTAGCGGAAATTTTGAGTAGTTTGGAGAACCGGCAAATACCACCTCTGGCTGGCCCCAGAGTGGGGTGGGAATGGAGATTTTGCAATATCCTTCCCCCAGGAGTGGGGAGGGAATGGAGATTTTGTAGTATCCTTCCCCTGGAGTGGGATGGGAATGGAGATTTTGCAATATCCTTCCCCTGCCACACCCACCAAGCCACGCCCACCAAGCATGCCCACAGAACCGGTAGTAAAAAAAATTGGATTTCACCACTGACGTGGACGCTGAATGGCTCCTCCCTGACTGGGGAATAAATAGGAGGAAAGGGGTGGGGTGGTTGCAGGAGACAACTGTTCAGATTTCTTTTAGAAGATTTGCTTATCGTGGTTCGTGCCTCAGACACTGTTTGCCAGAACTTAATTTATAGATTTGGGACTGGAAGCTCCTAGCCTGGCAAGTATTCCAAGGAAGTGATAAGATCTGTTACTGTAATTAACTTTGAAGGATTACTACCTGGGCTTTTCAGTGTGTGAATGCCAGTAATTCACAGGAGCTAAATAAAGAGGGGGTTTTCTGGACAAAGAGTCTGTTTCTTGGTTCTGCTAAGGCTGGGTCAGAACAATCTGAGGCGATAGAAAGGGAAGGTGTTATAACAGTTGTCCTATGATGCTGGGAATCACATCTCCATAAGGAAGGAAAGTAATTAACCATGTAGGAATGTAAAAAATGACTATAAGGATATCCAGAATGTAAAAAATGACTATAAGGATATCCAGAATGTGTGAGTAGAGGAAGCATTCCACAATAAAACATGGAATTGAAAGGGGGGATAGTTCATTCCAAGGAGAAACACACACCATCAGAGGCCAACGAAAAAGAAAAAGAGAAAAGAAAGTATATAATAAAGAAAAAAAGAAAAAATATAAAGAAGTTTCTTCCGACCTTCAACAAGAATAGTATAAACAAATTTGGTAACTCTTTACCGCCTATAAAATTACAGACAAATATCTTTTCATCCCACATCCCATCCCTTATCTATAAGCAAATCCATAAAACATCAATTTTTCAATCAGCAGAAACTCCCATAAAGAGTTGCCGGAACTTTGCAAAACTTCTAACAATATTGATCTTGAATTCAAACAAATATTGTCATAGGATTTGATTCCTCTTCAGTTCTTCTTTATCCCATCACCTAGATTTCTTCAAGGCTTTAACAAGCCTTTTTTTGTAGATTTAATGTAAACATTTTCTGGGTCATTCTCTTGGTTTATCATGTGTATATTTTTATTTTTAAATTTCAGTCAGTTTCTTTTGTATATCCAATAAAGCCTGTGGGAAATTTCCAAAAGTGATTAAAAAGTAAAGCTTGTGAATGGAATGTCCTTTAAAAAGTTCCACTGCAGTTGCAAGCATGATGGTTGAGCTCATCAGCTCCCAGGGCTCAAACCCACAGAAAACTGCTGTCCTAAGGTGCTCTCATGAGGAGCAGCTTGTCAGACCTGCCACCACTTAAACCTCTAATTAGAAACAATCTTTGGCTCCATGTGTTGAGCAAGGTATAGTTTTATTAGAAGGCAAGTGCATTGCAGTAGTACATAACCAGAACTGTGAATCGTGTGCCAAAATGCCTAAATTCAAATTTTCCCTCCCTTAACGGCCTCCCATCCCTAATCTTCCCTTTGACCAATCAGGTTCAAGCAAGATGTTTTTCAGAATGCTCACTTCAAATGTAGGTTAGTATGCAGCTGAGTTCTTCTCCCAACAAGTGACCTTGAAGCAGCCTCTTGGGGAGATACAGGAGTTATTTTCATTCTCCCCCAAGCATCCCCCCTCCCCAGAGTTCATGGAAGACTGTCACAACATGGTGGCGAAGCACAAGCAAGTGTGAGGTGGTAGCTGACACAGCAATCTGGAGCACATGTGGGTGATCTGCTGTCCTCTCCTTATCTAGAGAGGTTCAAGGAACTGGCCTACCCATTGGTTCTTTGATTTTTCCGACAGTCATCAGCTCTGTTTTCACTGTGTACTTTCAATATGCCATGCCTCCAGAGATCCAAAAGGAAAAGTATTTGAAAATACTTTTGAGAAGGGGGAGTTGGGCTATTCTCCGGAGTGCCTGAGGGCGGGACGGGAAACAATGGGTGGAAACTAATCAAGGAGCCTGGTGGAACATTGAACTAAAGCGTTGTTAAATAGCACTTAGCTACCAGCTGCCTGCAATTACTGCAAGTTTGAATCTCACCAGGCTCAAGGTTGACTCAGCCTTCCATCCTTCCGAGGTAGGTAAAATGAGGACCCGGATTGTAGGGGGCAATAAGCTGACTTTGTATAAAAAAGAACACCGCTTAGGGAGGGCCGAAAGCCCTACTAAGCAGGTATATACAAAAGTATGAAGGCTATTGCTTAACGCATTGTAAACCGCCCTGAGTCTCCAGAGAAGGGCAGCATATAAATCGAACCAATAAATAAATAAATAAATAAATAAATAAAATGGTAGGAAAGATCAGGAGATCTTCTGAAATATGGCCTAACAAAAAGCGAACCCACAAATAAGAAATGAAATGAAACTTTGTATTGTATTTATTTCCTCTAAATAGAAGCTTCAATGTTCAAACACTAGAAAATATTCAAGTACCAAACTGAAAAATGATTAGCAGTGCAATATACAACACATGAAAAGTTTAAGAAAAATCCTATCCAGGTACAGCTTGACTACATATCAATAAGGTTTATTTTTTTAAAAAAAAATCTGCATTAACTCCAGTATTGATAATTCAGTAAAAGATCATATTTTAAAAAGGATGCAGGTTCTGTTTTTGAAAGAGCATCACTATTCCTTTTACAAAGCCTTTGAATGATGAAATAATGGGGAACCAGAGATGCTTTTGTTTTGAAAGGGTGAGTTATGCTGCTGCCATTTAACAGGGAAACAAACAACCCAAAAAGATTGAGGTTAAAAGAATGTTTGTGCAGACTGGCCAATTAGCAGTTTCACACTTGAGGGGGAAATTGTTGGTTCAATAAAATGGAATTTTCCCTGAAAGGCAGTCAAGTTAAGTGACAAAACAATACATGTGTGTAACGTGGCAACTCCTGCCAAAAAGATACACAGGATAACGGCTTTCAAACCTCCCTCAGCAAATCCATCAGGCCATAAATGAGGCACTTACCCAAATGTATGCAACAATTCATTATCCCTTGTTAAGAGCTCTCCAGCACACTGTCCTCCCAGCTGTTGGAGTGTCAGAGGGAAGAAAAAGGAGGATATAAAGCCAGCGAATGAATTGGTGGCTTGGGCTGGACAGAGATAATGCAGTCTGTCTCTCTTCTTTCGTACCGTCCATTGATTTGCTCACAATTTCTTCACCTAGAAAGGACTGACTAATGGTAAATAATGGGAAGAAAGTGTTCATGGCCATAAAGCCAATCCAGGGTCTAAAACTGGGGTCCTATTCAGCAGGAATCAAGGCTGAACTCCTTCCCTGTTGGTGCCCCCGGAGCCACACACTCAACCTGTGCCCCACATCTCCCTCATCTCCTTATTGCTTTGCCTTTCTCATGTTTTTAAGTTTCTTCCTTACAAGCACTGAAACTGAGTCAGGCATCCAACACTCTTTTTTTTTCTTATATGTGTCACATTTCTATAGACACAAACACTCAAGGACACTCAGACCTGTCATCTAAGTCTGATGCTATCCAATTGTCTGAATAGATTTAGCAAGTGGCTGCTATTTTTTTAAAAAAATAACACACTGAAGATACATGCAAATACAGATAAATTTATACAGCCAATCATCCATCAATGGAACATTAGGTAGTGAACAAGAAGTAAAACATAATATACAATCAAATCAATTAAAAGAACCAAGTTGAGACCATTGTAGAAACATCATAACAATACATCCTACTTTTCATTATGGTCTCTATGACAGTGGTGGGTTGCTCCTGGTTCACCCCGGTTCGGGCCAACCAGTAATGGCAGCGGTGGGAGGCACCCACCCAGACATCATCAAAAATGCTCCAAATTTCCCATCTTTATCAGAACTCATTTGCCTGCACAGATTTAAACAAATCTACTGGTGTGGTGCTTGCTAAGCCACCCAATTCCAGTATATATCAAACGTCATTAGCCCCATGTGATGTCGGGCTGCACCTGCCTAGCCAGTTCAGTTGGACTAAGGATGAGTTAAGCAACTCCCTCTCCAACCACCACAGCACCATATGAGTTACTTCAAGTTCCAAAGCAAAGAATAAAAGCATTCCTACTCTTTGCATATCAACACTGAGCTATAAATAGAGCAATAAATGCCAGCCCATATTAGACAAACAAAAATCTTTAAAAGGATGAGGGAAGGGAACAGCAAGACAAACTCAAAGCTATTCCAATTGGGAATGACTTCATTATAGCAAAAATCCAAATATTCAGATCCGTAGTGGTGGTTGTGCTTATAGCAACCAGCAATCAGAGAAAAATCAACATTTCCCTTTGAGCTGTAATTTCCAGAGAGCAGTTCAATGGTTGACGAGAGGTTTAGGTCCATTTTAGGTTAGTAGAGATTAATTGGCTGGAAGCTATTTTATTAGCCTCTGAGAAATTAGCTAATGTTCTGAAAGACTCCTCTTCTAAATCATCGATGTTCACATACATAGCAGTTTGTCTAAATGTTTGCTAGTTTGCATCACTTTGAAAACATCCTCTCAGTGTGGTAACCTTATTAGTCTGTTGCAACAAAGGCCCTATGATACCTTAAAGACTAGCACATTTACATATTTGCTGATTTTTTTTCATGGCCCATGATTCTTAACTTATTAAATGAATTAATTAGTGACTGAATGTATTCAGTAGATTTATTTTTCTTTTTTTTCCAGGACTAGCTCTGAAGATCTGTTATGGTTCAAATTACAATCCTGTTTTATGATTTTTAAAAAAAAAAATGGCTTTAGTTCAGTGATGACAAACCTTAGGAATGTCAAAAATTCAGAAAATGCCTAACTTGACTCTTCCAGTTCCTCTTTCTCTCCCCAATCCCCCCCAAACAAAACAGAAACAATTATTTGCCTACTTATTTATTTTTTTAAAAAATAAATAGTCCAAATATTTGTTCTTGAAGCCGTCTCTGAAAACCACACAAATGCATGCCCCATTTTTGGAGGCTCCAGAGGCTGCAAAAGAGCATGGCCCTTTGCACAACTTCCAGAGGTCGTAGAGAGCCACACTCCATTCTCGCACACCTCCACAGCCTCCAAAAATCAACAGGGTGTCCTTTTGAGAATAGTTGTTGCGTGTTGGTGAATGCTGGTGTGTCATGCAAAATGTCAGAGCGTGTCACTTTTGACACACATTATATAGATTGGCCATAACTGTTTCAGTTACTGTTGAACAGTGAAAGTAACTGGTAGTTTTTTCTCTCTCTAAGTTGTCAATCAATTTAGTAAACTGCAAATTTGCTTTAGAAATTACTTCAGTGAAAAAGAACATATGGGAGGATTTCTCAAGGGTAGAGTAACTGGCACGGATTAAATTATGATGTGAGTAAACAATGTGTGTGGAGGTCTCATCTTTCATCATGCAGTAATCTCTCCTGACTTCCCACACTTGGCCTGAATCCTAGGGGGATCCTCCCATGAGCTGTTTGGCATCAGGGTTGTCACCGCTAACAGCCAGGCAGGTCCGGCTCCTAAGAAATTGTGGCAAAATATTTCCTTCCCTCAAGGACTTTGGATAAATTATCCACCCAGTCCCTCTACTTGAAAATGTGGCCATAGTATATTCAAAAGGCCATTTGTTCTCAGCTCCACATTTCACTGTCTAAACCTAAACCCCTATGAGACCTCTCAGGAAGAAAAAATTAAATTCAAATATAAAGGGTTAACAATAAATTGGATAGGTGTCGATCATGAACTCTCTCTCCCAGCTTAGCTGGATTTTATGATACAGAAAAGCTTTTTCCATCTCTATATTTATACAGTGCACAGAGAAGTAGCTTAGCCCCCAGCACTGTTTTATCAGCTCCATTTCCTTTCTGGCCGAGGGCTGCATGAAGTCAAAAGGGATTGGGAGCCCCCGTGAACACCCTTCTTATAATTGGCATCGAAGCTGAAAGATTTTATAAAGCTCAGGGTAATTATTTTGGTACTTTGGGACAAGAAGACTTCCTGTGGCCAGTGCTAGAGACTGGCTAGTGGCCAGCCACTTCACCTCAGTCGTTCAACACTCGTTGTAGCCTCAAGCCACATGGTCTTGCCCAGTCTGCTACCCTCAGGAATCAGTAAGTTAGCCGAGGAATTGTTTTGGCCTGAAAATGCAGGGTTAACTTCCTTTTTTTATGTTTTGCTTTTTACCAAAGCGCATCTTCTTCGGAGCTGTGCTCATCCACAGCTAGCCCTCCCTTCTCATACCAAACAGCATGGGAGTGGAGGTGGAGAGAACTGCACTGTACTGTGACAAGTACTTCAATTGACACGTTGCTTTCATCTGGATGAATGACTACAGTATGGTGACACTTGCTACCGTGGGGTCCCAGCTGTGATTTGTTTCACTTTATTTGCCCCTTTTATACATTATTTGTAATACAGCAGGACAGGGAAATCAAAAACAGCCATAGACATCCAAGGATTGTTTTGCCGACATGAATCACGGAGCACGGTCCTAATGAAAAGGAGCCGATAATTTAAAAACTTGCACTAACCAAAAGACTCTATGAACCATTTTTTAGAAAAAAAGTCTCAGAAGATATGAACATACAGGTATCTCAAAGATTGTGAATGAAGCTGATCAACTTTGGCATCTGGCTGGTAAAACATTGGCAAAATCATGGGCAAGTCTTTTAAAGCACTCATGCATTAAGACGGTAACAAAATAATGCCAAGTTAATCAATTTCTCCTCTCAATAGCTGTCATGAGCTCAGAAGGGTCTTCTGATTTGGGGAAATTTGAGAAAATGAAGACCTTTAAAAATGGATTATTGTATGATTAGATTAGATTAATTAGATTAGATTAGATTAGATTAGATTAGATTAGATCAGATTAATTTTGCTCAGTGACCAGTGTAAGACTTTTATGTATGTCCCTGAGTATGTGTAGAAAAAAAAATCTCCAATCTGCCTAGATTTATGCTACCCCAGAGATAAAATGGCAAGAGGGAAAATGTAATTCAACTGAGATTCAGATTCATGAAAATAATTGCACTTATTTAATAGCAATGCAGTGCAGTGGTTAAGTTGATGGGCTTGAACTGGGGAGACCCAGCTTCAGATTTACCCTTAGCTATGGAAACTCAGCAGGTGATTTCAGACCAATAAGCTTCTGAGCCTGACTTACCTCAAAGAGTTACCACTGAAAGATAAAATGAAGGGGGATTTCCACGAAAGCCACCTCAAGCTGTTTTTAAAAAAGGCAGGATATAAAACTTAACAAAAGCAACCAAAGAAATAAATTATAAACAAACACATTAAATATGACAAAATGTACCTGGAATGATATCCTTAATCTTTAAGGTTCAGTTATTCTTCCAAAGAGAAGTTTAGTTCCAGGTAACAACTGGCAACTTATAAATATCATACTGAAGGAATTAATTAATTCTCTCACCCTATTACCGTACCATCTATCTATGCACATCATGTATTGGTCTTTTCTAGATGATGTCCAGATGTATAGATTCAACTCCAAGAATTTTCATTGGCCTTGTTGACTGTGAAATCCTGAGAACTGGTATTAGGGAAGATTAACATATCTCACTGTAATTTCTCTACTCTGCTCTACTGATAGAGAGTTTGTAATGACACACCTCTCTGACAATCAATTCCATAGCAAAATACATCATGTCTTTTGGTTCTAAATTCTCCTTACTATTAACACTGGCATACAAGGCTAAATTAAGCACTTACATGTGATGTATAGCGCAAAACTGTTATCAAATTTTCACATGTGCTACACTACATATGAAACAGCAAAACCCTAAACTTGAAGGGACTATTCCCTTAGAGCAATATGGTGACTAAAAGAGGGATAAGTTTTACACCCTATACCCAATGAAATTATGAGACTTTGAAGGAAGATTAAGAAGGAACTTAATATGATTTAAAAGGGGAAAAACCACTGGATGTTTATAAAACAGATTGTTTATAATATAAAGTTGGCATCCAGATTTCTCTGTCTCATGAGTGGGTAGAATATGGGCTGGGAAATAAAAATGTGACTAAAGGATGCATAAGCTGCTCAGTGGTGACCTCATATATGAAGTGTACAAATAATTTATACTGCCTATATGCAATTACCTTGTTCGTGTACATTAACTTACTCATTACACAACTTCAATGGGGTCTTTGATGCTAATGATACTCTCTGTGTCTTTCCAATACTGAGCATAACATAAGCTTTGGAAGGCTGCAACAGCCAACCAGCAACATAACTTAAACCTACGAGTGAACATATTTTACTGTTCCTCCTGTAAATAGGTACCGGTAATTGCTATTATTTTAAAAAGGAAAATGAAAGTGATTCTGAATTCTTTTATAGAATTAGCAGATGAATGTTGCAAACCAGTTATCATGTGAAATACTGAATGTCTATGGAGATTCTCAGTCATCCAGGTCATGGTTGTCCCAAAGGTGCTTTTTCAAGAGGCAACTGGACTTTTTAGTTTTTCTTTGAAGACATTTCAGAGCTGAAGAAGCTTCTTGGATAAGAAGTGAAAAAAACCAGAAAGTCCAGTTGCCTCTTGAAAAAGCACCTTTGGGACATGTGAACTACTGATATTTGATATGAATGGGTGGAGTCAAACATGAATTTATATTATATTAATATATAAGAAAAAGTTTTTACTTGAAACTTAGGAAAAGCTTCCTAAGGTTTTCATTTTGTAGAATAATGTACATTGTTTGTTATAAAGGTTGTAAAAGTTCATTCTTAAAACATTTATAGTAAGGAGCTGGCAGCCCCATCTGGAACAAGTGCCTTTCCTGTTTTAGACTTTTTAATAGCTTCACACAGTTTCTTTACTGTTATAGGTCAATTCAAAATTTGTCTATGATTCTCTGTAACCTTCAGTTAATTCTGTTTATATAAATTTTCATCCATTTTTTTCAAGGAATTTCTTGACCTTTCTGTAAAGTAATTTAATACCTATTGAACACTTTTTCATATATTTGCATTATCTGTTATTACAGTATTTCTGTCTTGTAACTTTAATATAACTTTCTTTACTTTTTCTTCTCGCAGCTTATGTGGCAATAATTTCTCTGGTTTATTTGCAAATTCAAAATTTATTTGTTTTGCATAGTTCATCTTTATTTCCAACTCTCTCACTCTTAATACAGAAATTTGCCTGTGTAAAAGCTTAATTTGGTAATAGTTGTCATCCCTGGGGATTTTTAAGATTTTTCTTCCTTTTTTTATCAAAAATATTTGTATTTTCTCTTGCATTTTCTTTTTAAGTCTGCTGTTATGTTATATAAGTTGTCCTGTTACAGAAACTTTACTTGCATCCTAAGCCATTCTTATTTCTGTGCCTTTATTAAGATTATTCTCAATTCCTTTAACTTATTTTTATAATATTCCAGTACCATTTCCTTTGACAACAACATCTCATTCAAATCCATCTAAAAGAATATTTTTTTTTCCTTTTAAAGTTAAAGTCATTGGATTGTGACCTGAAAAAGTCTTCAGCAATGTCTCCACTTTATAAACATTAATAATCGAAGTCTTAGAAATAAAAATACTATCTATTCTTAAAAAACACCTATGATTTTCAGAAATATAAATATATACTTATGAATTTATTTATTTATTTGATTTATATACCGCCCTACTCCCGAAGGACTCAGGATGGTGAACAGCTGACAATAAAATACAAAATTTAAAATAGAAATAAAATTGAATTAAATAGTTTGGCCCAGACAAACAGATTAAAACCCCAATCAATTTAAAACCAAATATTAAATTTAAGTAATGAAATATTGAAAAATATCAAGATATTAAAACTATTTAAAATTATTTAAAAGAGGAAGAAGTTAGGCCAGGCCCGCCTGGTGAAATAAAAAGGTCTTTAGGGCGCGGCGGAAGGTGCGCAGATCCGGGATCCTCCGTATCTCTGGGGGGAGCTCATTCCAGATAGTAGGTGCCCCCACAGAGAAGGCTCTCCCCCTGGGGGCCGCCAGCCAATGTTGTTTGGCCGACGGTACCCGGAGGAGCCCCTCTCTATGGGAGCGTACCAGCCGGTGGGAGGCTATTGGTGGTAGTAGGCAGTCCCACAAGTACCCAGGTCCTAAGCCATGGAGCGCTTTGAAGGTGGTGACCAGAACCTTGAAGCGCACCCGGAAGACCACCGGGAGCCAGTGCAGTTTGTGCAGGAGGGGTGTTACATGGGAGCGCCACGTCGCTCCCGTTACCACCTGCGCAGCCGCATTCTGCACCAGTTGGAGCCTCCGAGTGCTCCTCAAGGGAGATATAATAATGAATAATCATTATTATATCTCCATGCATTAGCAAGCTCCAAATTATCCATTATATTTAAAAAAAAACATTTGGTAGTTTACCTTGTAAATTTAAAACTTTTTTCAGAAGCTCTGACTTTTTATGGGAATACTATTTCTATCCAATTTCCCAGGAGACACAATTTTCATATTTTAAAAAATCTAATAATTTGTCCTTTAGTCCTTCATAAATTGCTATTTTATATTCATTTGTGGCATAAATTCCCAATATCAAAGGTTTAGCCTGCTATTGATTAACCTCCACACCAACATATCTGCCACAATCATCGAACAATGTCAGTTTTGGATATAGTTGAGGATTCATATACGTAACTCTTTTTTTTCCCATTGCTCCTGAAAAAAATCTTTAGCCAGATTTTTATGTCACAAATATTTTATATCTTCTTTTCTAATGTGTGTTCATTGTAAGCAAATCACATCTTATTTTAACATTTTCTGATTATTTTGTTCTCTTTTCTGGAGTATTTGCTCCATTTATATTCCGCATTAAATATTTAAAATCCATAATTAGGCTGTCTCATACCAGTTCTGAAGTGATGATCTTTGTATTAATACCATACAATTCAGTGCAAATAAAAATATCCAGGTGAGACTCTGAAATATCCACAATGGAAGAATGATTGGTGAAGATGACAGAAATTGTAGAGATGGCAAAATTGACTTGTTTGATTAGGAAAAATACAATAGCTGTATTTGCTAGTGACTGGAAGCTCTTTATGGACTTTTTGCTTTAAACTGGAAACAAATGAACCTGTGATTCCTGAGTTTGATGATTAGACAACATAGAATATGGAAAGAAGCCAGCCACCATGTAACCTTAGAGAAAGAAGATAAAATGAAATTCATTTATAACTGTTGTAAAAAGATTGGAAGCCACTTCTTTATAGCTTTTCTTTTCTCTTTTTTTTTTGCTGTCTGTCCCAAAGGTGCTTTTCAAAAGGCAACTGGATTTCTTCAGGTTTTTTTTCCTTTAAAACATTTCACTTCTCATCCAAAAAGGTTTTTTGGGACATCTCATCCAGTTAAATGGATCACATCCATTTAAATTTAAATCATTGGATTGTGACCTGAAAAGCCTTTAACAATGTCTCCGCTTTATAAACATTAATAGCCAAAGTCTTAGAAATACAAATACTATCTATCTATCTAGCATTGAAAAACACCTATGATTTTTAGAGACATAAATATATTCTTTTGAATAATCATTTTTATATCTCCATGCATCAGCAAGCTCCAAATTATCCATTAGGGAAACATTTCCAAGGGGAAAAACCAAGAAAGTCCAGTTGCCTTTTGAACAGCATCTTTGGAACAACCATGACTTGGATTAACTGAGAAACTCCATAGACATTCTTTTCTATCTGTTTTCTTCTTCTTTTTTTTAATTTACTTATCATTTTTCTCTTATTTTTTAACTTTTACTTTCCTTTTTCTTTAAATTATACTGTTTTTATTCTGTAAACAACTCTTCAATAAAAATTAATTTAAAAAAAAATAGAAGACCATGAGAATTGTTTCTAAACTTGTGTGTAATAATTCTGACTCAGAAATGCTGTCTTAAACTTCAGATTTGGCAATACCTGTATTGGAGAACTATGATAGGTAAGTGAGACAGTCAATCCAGGCTAGAAACTGAGAGGTTTGGAATTCTAACCCTGCCTTAGACCAGAGGTGGGTTTCAGCAGGTTCTGACCAGTTCTGCGGAACCGGTAGTGGAAATTTTGAGTAGTTCGGAGAACCGGTAGTAAAAATTCTGACTGGCCCCACCCCCATCTATTCTCTGCCTCCCAAGTTCCAGCTGATTGGGAGGAAATGGGGATTTTGCAATAACCTTCCCCTGGATTGGGGAGGGAATGGAGATTTTACAGTATCCTTCCTCTGCCACGCCCACCAAGCCATGCCCGCCACACCATGCCCACCAAGCCATACTCACAGAACTGGTAGTAAAAAATTTTGAAACCCACCACTTCCTTAGACCCTAAGTCACTTTGGGCCAATCATTCTCTTTCAGTTCTAGGAAGCAGACAATGGCAAAAAACTTCTGAACGCTTGGTAAGAAAACTGCAGAGACTAGTCCAGCCAGTTATCAAGAGTCAATAGTAATCACCCACCACCCCAAAAAAAGGATAGGCAAGTGAGGAGAACAAATTCTAGTTTAGTTTTAGCTTGTCAGTTAAAATTCCAAAAAGTTAAGTGAGAGACAGAGAATTTCTGCAATACTTTTGGATAGTCGAGACAAATATTTTTCTGAATTCAAATTAAAGGTGCAATTTTGCTTCACTCTTCCAGAAAGAAATGTTAGCTATTAGAATAGGAAACTTCACACTTTTGCAATAAAAAGAGCTTGCGCTTAATGCTGTGTCAAAAGTATGTAGGTAATCAAATTACTTAAAAGGACTGAAGAAATTCACTGCTACACTTAAAAACAGTAAAATAGTGGGTAGCTCAGGGAAAGAAAAATGGAATTGACATTTTAAAAATTCATTTCATACTTTATAATGAAAAATTGAGAAGAATGTCAATTCTTAAGCTTCCTAGCAACTTCATACATATGTCTACTATAAAATAATGGTAAGTGTGCACTCTTTCACATGTGGTTTACAGTAGACTTAAATTAATGACATTCAACGAGATTGTTCAGTAAACTAGCTTCCCTAAAGAAAAATAAATTATTTCCTTCAAACCACAATAATTTACATGGTGAACATTATATAGAGGAGCAGACCCTAAAGAAGAAAATGAAGATCTAAATAATTTTTCCAGCCCTCATTTCTTGGATTTCTATTGTTGGAAGAAAAATCCAGACTGGGAGAAAAATGCTAGAAATAAAATGGAGGCTGGCTACAAGGAAAGAAGGTCTCTGTTTATTTGGTTTCCAGAAACCTCAGTGACAGCAGAATGTTTCTGGGGTGACTGACAAAATGGCTGAGTAAGTGGATGGACTTTTATAGAGTTCTGGGGTTTGGTGATTGAGATGCTCCAGGAGGTTGTGCAATGGAGTGAGCCTTGTGTCTTTTGCTATTCTAATGGTGGTGGGTAAATTCTATTATGTCCTAAAGATCATGTCCTGTCCTTAGAATTGGGTGGGGTAATGTAAATTCTTAATCCCATCAGCTGGAGCTGTGGCTGAAGATGTTTTGTTTATGAATAGATTGGTTCAGTCTTTCTGAATGGATACAAAATGTGCATTCCTAAAGGCCAGCCTCACTAAGCTTCTTAGTTTTCCTATTGCAGGAAGACTGTGGCTGCTTTCTGCCTTTGTTAAGATTTCTCCTTTGGGGAAATATAATATTCTGCCTCTTTTAATATTCCCCAAAATATTTCATTCTTGGGGGGGGGGCTTCCCACACTATTCAATAATGACAGAACCACACCACAATTCTAAACAATTCTAAGAAAGCTACAATATTTTCCTTTGTTTTCATCACCACCGCAAAGACAAATAAGTCTTCCATAAAGGTTATTTAATTTCTTCCAGATTTGGATATCGGCAATGTAATTTGAAATTTTGTCTATTTATTTGTAGTGCCACAGGAATGTAAAAATTTCAATGTGGTAGAAACCTCTTTATTTGCTTTATTTTTTTAACCTCGATTCTGACTCCTTGTTTCCAAAAAATTCTATCTTAATTCTTATATTCTTCTATCCCTGATATCTTTTTTATGGCATCTCTGAAGTGAGCAAGACTTGAGTTTTTTGTTTGTCAATTTGGGAAAGGGATGTTAAGGAGCAAAATGGGCCTATTAACAGTAGAAATCCAGATAATCATTAGATGGCAGCAAGGAGATATAGAAAATGGTAATCCTTTGCTGCCATCTAATGTTTATTTAATGTTTTACAGCCCAAATTTGATAGCCCTGTTAAAAGTTTCCTTTCCTTTCAGAGTAAGAATGATATTAAAGTAAAATGGTTGATTTCACTGTAATCTCCCCACTACCGTGAATCAGGCTTTTATGTTGGAAGGAGTCTAAGGGATGAAATTGTTATCTTAAACCTCTGCAAGTGTTACGGCACCCATTTTGTTTCTTAATCTCTTAAAATGGACTGAACATCTTGGCCACACTCCCTGTGTCCTTGGATGCCCTTTCATTTTTTTCTTCTTTTTTTAAAAGTATAGTCTTCAGCCACAACAAATCAAAGTCTGCGTTCTATATCTACATTTGAATGAACTGAGTAAAATATAGTTTACAATTATAGACTTTGGGCGTGTTACTTTTATTTCTCTTTCATGTGTCAGAGAAAAGCAAACTACTGTGTTTCCCTGAAAATAAGACCTTGACTTATATTTTTTTGAATCCTGAAATAAGTGCTTGGCCTTTATGCCATGCGCTCAAAAGCCCGATTGGGCTTATTATCAGGGGATGTCTTATTTGGGGGGAAACAGGGTAGCTTAGGACTTGGCTACAAATTTGCTGTCTGAGCTCAATCCAGACAAGACACAAGAACCAAAAAGAGGTGATTTTTCTTGTCTGGATAATCTAGTTCAACTAATATTTTTGTTGAATTGGGCAATTTGCTGCTGTCCAGATATTTAGGTCTATATAACTCTTATAGCCTCTTGCATTTATCAATCTGTTGTAGCCTGATGGAAGATCTAAACCCAAAAGATCTGGTTGGATTGAACCCAACATTGCCTAGCTCTGTTTCTTTCTCACATAAATAATCTAAGTTTTAGCCTTAGCTTATTTTGGATCAAAACATTTTCTTAGGGGTTTAAATGACCTTGTTGGGATTGCTACTTTATCATCCTGGAAGTCAGCATGACAAAATCAGGTTAGAAATGTTAAGCAAACCAAAGCAAACCATCAAAATAATAAAAGAAAATGATGTATACTCCAGAGCAAGGAGTATATAGATACATACATACCAGTGGTGGGTTGCCCCCAGTTCGCATCGGTTCTATAGAACCGGTAATAAGACCGGTGGGAGGCTCTGCCCACCAATCCTGATGTCACCAAAACGCTTCTGCGCATGCGCAGAAGAGTGCGCGCAAATGAAGCGAACGTGTGCGCATGGCCCCACTCGAGCCAGTAGTAAAGCTAAGTAGAACCCACCCCTGATACATACACCAAGCTCTGGTATGCTATGTATTCAGTATAAAAGAAGCAAATATTAATAATAATTTTGAAGTCCCAGGTCCATATTAGCTTTGATCTGAATGAGCAACAGTGATTGCAATTTACATAGAAATCACTACATAATCATTCATAATCACACACCCCAGATACCACCACCAAATAAGGTACTGGTTCAATGGGCAAAAGTCCATCGATGTGAGCATGCAACATGTGTCAGGAGGCTACATAGAGAGAAGCTTGCCTCTGAAGTCTGGATATTTATAGTTCTCATGCTGGAAATGCAATTAGACTGCTGTGGATTGTGTTTTTGAAAACTCTTTCCTTCTTGCTTGTCCTTTCCTGCTTGTCAGGCTTTTAAACAGAGAGAGAAGGTGGGGGGGCTTTCTTTCTCATCCTTAAAAGGTAAAATTTTATAAGCAACATGCAGAGAGAAAATTGGTCTGGAAAACAATTTTCTGGCAGCTGCTGACAGTCCATTTCTGCACATGAGTCAGCAGCAAATAGCTCTGCAAACATGCCAACTCCTTGAAGACTCATCAGAGCCTGGCGGTGCCAAAGGGCTTCCCACTGCCAAAGAGAACATGCCATCAAGGCCACCGCAGTAAAGTCAGCATTGACATTTGACCACCCTAGGCGATGATCAGCTTGTCCTGTAAAGCTTTCCACGGCATAGCCAATGGGAGGTGTGCATGCTCATTTTTAAATCCAAGGAACTCGGTACCACCTTTCCTCATCACAAGTTACCACATGACAATTTACAACCATAAAAGACCAGTCTGTTTTTATTTCTTTAACAACAAAGACCTCTGCCTTTTAAAGATTTAAGGTGATTTTTCTGCTGCCCAGATCCGAAATCTTGGCTGCAGAAATCAAGACTATTACCTAGGGGGCAGTAAAGAGTTAGAGTTTTCTATATCTTTTTGCTGCCGCCTAGGAGCTATCCAATGTTTGCTTGCCAAGTCTGGTTGTCCTCAACCAGATAAAGATAAGATTCTGCCTTGAGGCCTGATTATTATGTGATCCTTCTCTTCTTAATTCCAGAAAAATGTGCTGAAGGTGTGGCTCCACTGGTATTTGTCCTTTAGCACTTTATGACCAACTGATCAAGAAGGAAAGTGGAATAAAGACAAAAAGTTAAGAATTGACAATCTTTATTGACCGGTCTGCTCTTTGGCTACAGGACTGCTTATCACAGGTTAGGGTTAGGGCAGGGGTCGGCAACC
This sequence comes from Ptyas mucosa, assembly GCA_012654045.1. NCBI lineage: Eukaryota > Metazoa > Chordata > Lepidosauria > Squamata > Colubridae > Ptyas > Ptyas mucosa. The sequence goes on from WNWU01000012.1 coordinate 22,027,775, forward strand.
CGTGGCTCTGGAGCCACATGTGGCTCTTTCATCCCTCTGCTGCAGCTCCCTGTCACCAGTTGGCTCCACAATTGATAGGGCTTTCAGTTAGGACAGGTAGAGGAAAAAGGACGCCACGTTAGGAGGAGACTATAATGGAGGAACCGGACTTCCAGTCGGCTCCAGAATTTAATGGGGGGCTTCCAGTTAGGACCTTTGTGGCTCTTTGAGTGTTTAAGGTTTCTGACCCCTGGGTTAGGGTTTTGCCTTTTCTTCTTAGGTACATATGCCCAGAGCATGTCTTCCTGGTAAGATACAAATATGTGGATCATTATAATGTATTTCCTGTAAATCTCTATTCTGTTAGAGTTATAAAATTTGCTTCACTAATTGTCCCTCAGATTAGATTCCATGTCAGTGTAGAAAGTTAGCACCCACCCCTCTCCTAGAAAAATGAAAAATTTTAGGAAATATTTCCAAAGCAAATATTATATTTCCCTGGAGGGAGAAAGTAGCCCCCACCTTCCCTAATAGCCCACAACAGATGTCAGCACTTAAGAGATAAAGAGATAGATAGTTCTAGTCATCCAAGATCCAACAAAAGTAGGATTAGCCCTCAGCCACAATAGGAATTGCCCAAAGCCCCTTCATTGCATCAGCAGTCCAAACCTCAACCAAACTTAGTTCAGACCAACTCCTAGGATTTGCACATGGGCCAATGGGAGTCTGATAACAGCGAATAGAATATATGTTTTTGAACAGGAAAGTTCAAGTGCAAAGCCCAAGAGAAGGTATAAATACCCCCCACTCTCAACTCCATGTGGTCAGCTGCACCGGAACCACAACCCATGTGGTCCTGTTCATCAATAAATGGATCCTCTTTCCAATCAGTCTCCAGCCTCCATTTTGTCTCCAGTGTCTTTCTCCCGGCTTGGAACTGAACCAGATTGATATTTCTTCCAACATCAAGAAAGCTCTCCTTCATTTTCATACACACACACACAGGGAGGAAAAAGAGGGGGGTGAGAGGGAGGGAGGGGGGAGAGAGAAGGAGATTGAACTTCCAATACCAATTGGAAAGAAAGAGAATGGTGGATTCCCTGTTTCTACTGCACTTCTTCATTTGTTGATAGGGAAACAACTAGCAACTGTTCTCATTGGCATGTAGTGGGGCAAAGTTGGTTTAGACCTTTTTAAGTTGATTGAGTGACAAGCCACAAGCCTGTCTGTCAGGTTATTTCAGAATACAAGCCTAATACTCTTTTGAAAGAGCACTAAACCCAAGTGTGAAAATAACTTGGCTGTGAGGTTTCAGGCATGAGAAAAAGGCACAGGGTGAAATGGACGGGAACTCTCCTCTTCAGCCTGGACTCGTGCCTGCAACTTTCAATTCGGCAATCTCTGAAGATAAATATAAAATACTTTACACAGTAAAAGACTGCCTTTGTGGGAAGAGTGAATTAGAAGCACTAGGCTATGTACTTTGTTGTTGTTGTTGCCTGGATAGAAATACTACAGGAAAAAAAAGTTTGAAAGCTCCAGAGAAAACTTATGTAAAATACAAACTTGCAAAATAAAAAGCTTATATTTGCATAGTCTGTGTCGAGCATCATACGGAATATCTTACTGTTCTATGGAGGAGCTTAACATTTAGCGAGACAAGGGTGAATGGGTTTAGTATATTATGTTAATTATATGGAATTTAAATCTTGTAATTGATGTGTAATGAAATGATTGGTTAATAGACTAATGGAGCCATAACTATAGTATTTTAATATTTTAGTAGATTAAACCAATATTTTACTATTAAGCAGTTCAGTGCACTAATACAGTATATCCCATTTCACTTAGTAGCTTTGCAATTCAGTATTCAACATTTTGTTTACCAAGTTGTTTAGTGTTTCAGCTTTAGGATATTAAAATATGTTACAATTCTACTTCTTGTACATACAAGATTGTTGAGCTTGCTCCAAATTATTTTATCCCAATTTATTTAGAATCTATGTTTCTTTACCCAAACTCTGTGAGTGCAAAATCAGAAAATGTGGAGAGACCTGATCCGTAGAATCACCAGGAGTAGAACACGACTGAATGGATAACATCATCATCACTCAAGTTCTGTAAATTATAGAAGTGGGTATATTTTTTAGAAAGAAATCTCTCCAGGGTTGTTTCTGAGCCAGGAATAAAAAAAAAACACACAATCAACTGGTTGAACCAAAGGTGAGGCTTATTTCTGAAAGCACAATGTATAGAATCAGCTATTAGAGGCTGCTGTGCCAAGTCCTCCTTGAAAGTGCTTTAGCTTTTGTTCTTCAAAATTGTACAAAAGTGTGTGCACTCCATGATTTTTTTAAAAAGTGTATTTAGCTGGCATTGCAAGAAAGAGAGCTTTGTAGTCAGGCACTCTGCTGAATTGTGGTTTCCATTTATTTAGCATTGATGATGGAAGGATCAGTCTCTTCTGGGGAAGAAGGATCTTTCCTTATTTAATTTAGTGGGGAGTGTTTCCAGGTAAACACAGCCTAGAAGGAATATTCACCCAGATAGACCAGGACCTCTTCCTGCATTTTAACCTTTGCCCTTTCTACTTGCAATTTCTCACTTTGGGTTCAAGGTCCTGATTGTAATATTTAACCTTTTGCCCTGACGGACAGTGGGAAGACTTTATGGCAGTAGGACTTTCCTTCTCCCAACTTCTGGTCAGCAACCATAATAAAGGTTAGTTTGTATTACATAAGTAGTTGATCGTTACAGAAGCTACAGAATAAGAGAGTTAGAAGGGACCTTGGATATCTTCCAGTCCAACCTCCAGCTCAAGCAGGAGACCCTATACCACTCTGGACAAATCACTGCCTGATCTCTTTTTTAAAAATCCCAATGGTGAAGCATCCACAACTTCTGGAGGCAAGCTGTGCCAATATTTAGTTGTTCTCACTGATAGGATCTCTTTGTTAAGCTTCCATCTGTTATTTCTTGTTTTGCCCTGAGGTGCTTTGGAGACTAGGTTCACACCAGTGGTGGGTGCCAATTTTTTTTACTACTGTGGGCATGGCTTATTTGGCGGGCATGGCTTGGCGGTCATGTGACTGGGTGGGCGTGGTTTGGCGGTCATGTGACTGGGTGGGCATGGCTTGGCAGTCATGTGACTGGGTGGGCATGGCTAGATGGTCACGATCGTAGTTCTCCCTACGAGGATTCCCCCATTCGGACCTTTTGCAATCCCCCAAAGGGTCAAAGGAAACCAGATTCCATACAGCTCTGAACCCTTAAGGCAAACCAAATACAAGTAGTCCTCGCTTAATGACTGATTGCTTAGCAAGTGTTCTAATTTACGACTGACCTCCCCAGAGCTACTTGACCTATTTTTGGAGTTTTGACAGTCATGCACACACACACACACACACACACACACACACACACACACACGACAGCCCAACAAATATTGGAAGACTGCTGTCATGTCACCTCTTGTCCATCTCTTTATTAGACTATACATACCAAGTTCCTGCCACTGTTCATTATATGTTTTATCCTCCAGTTTCTAATCATCGTTGTTGCTCTTCTGTGTACACTTTCCAGAATCTTGGAATTGTGCAGAAACCAAAAGCCAGAAGTCTGGTCTCTTCTAAAAGGCAACAGAGGGCAGATCCCAACAGCCTAAAGTGGCCAATTCCACCGAGCAAACAAAAAGGCAATAAGGGTTGTTACATCACATCCATGGTGATGATGGGGTCAGGAGAAGAGGAAAAACTTTAAAACTGGAGCAGTTAAAGATTACTTTAAGCCACTTTTTTTTTTGCTGCAGGCTAGGTATGAAGGCAATATGGCTGGCTGGCTGGCTGGAGGATTTTGGGAGTTGGAAGTCCTCAAGTGTCAAAGTTAGCAAGGTTGCCCCCCCCCGCCCTCCCCCCCCTCTGGTTTAGAGGGATGTGAAAGTGATCCCCCTAGAATTGCTTTAAACTTTCCAAAGACTATTTTATCTATCTATTATAAAAATATAATGAAACAGGTGGACAAATATTTTAATGACCTAAATGTTTCTGATTTTTTCCCCCATTCTGATAGTATTATGACTCTGACCAAGTACAGGTAGTCCTCGACTTACAACCATTCATTTAGTGACCGTTCAAAGTTACAATGGCACTGGAAAAAATGACTTATGACTGTTTTTCACACTTATGACCACTGTGGTATCTCCATGGTAATGTGATCAAAATTCAGATGCTTGGCAACTGACTCATATTTATGACAGTTGCAGTATCCCGGGGTCATATGAACACCTTTTGCGACGACCAAAGTCAATGGGGAAGCCAAATTCACAGCAACCATGTTTCTACCTTAAGAACTGCAGTGCTTCATTTAATATGTGGCAAGAAAAGTCATGAAATGGGGCAAAACTCACTTAACAAATGTCCCACTAAGCAATAGAAATTTTGGACTCAGTTGTGGTCATAGGTCGAGGACTACCTGAATAACCCCCCTCCAAAAAATCTAGTTTTAGTTGGATAAACTTAGAACTTAGGGATCAGTAAAAATAACTTTGGAGAAAATGTCATATTTTCCTTTGCATACTTTTTTCCCCCTCTCTCTCTCTCTCTAAAATAACTTAGAGGATTAATGAGTATATCTGACTGCAGTGCTCTGTCTGGCGTTTCCAATTCTTCCTTCCCTGCCAAACAATGCTGGGTTCATTTTGGGCTTGTTGATTGTATCATGTTTAGCACTTGAGCTTAGATACAGGAGGTTGAGCTCAGGTATTGCTGCACTTCAAAGAAAAAAAAATGTTTCCAAGGACACAAACACAAAAGAATTCCCTGTGCTCAGAGATGGGAACAAACATTGCAAAAGATGAAACTAAATCCGTTTCTTAAGTGACAATTAAATTGTAAAAAGAAAAAGAAGTAAACAACTGCAACATAACTGTACTGGATTAATCTCAATACCAGGGAGACTTTTATTTTAAACAATCGGCATCCACTGGAAGAACAAGTAGCAAAAGAGCATGCACAATTTCAACACAAACCCCGCTCCTTATATACTTGCAAACAACAGTGCACAGCAAGTACGAAAGGGTAGAGTTTATCTCATGACATCACAAACCCACAGTCTCCATTTTGGAATTGCCAGAGTCAGGAATTGATGTTATATATGACTTATTTGCTGATATTCACCTTAAGATTAATGTTATTTTATTGCACTATATGGTTAAGAATATACTGGAGTGAGAAGTGTTAAACTGTAGCCCTAAGAATTTACTTCCCCAAAATTGATCCTGCACAGCAATATATGATTATCAGTAGCCTGTCTATTGATCCACTCAAATGGTTTGTGTGCGATGTTGGAGAGAGAGCCACAGTATGTCAGATCAGATGTCGACAAGAATAAAGTATGAATTATGGAATTATGACATATTCCTTGGAGCTTTTCTGAGGACACAGTGATCTCAGCAAGCACAGAGAATACATTTTGGGAACCATTTAAGCCACGAGTGTCAAACTCGATCACATCATGTGACGTATTGCGATGTATTGTGATTTTTTTTTTTGCCTTTGAGGAGCTGGGTTGGGTGTGGCCTGCATGTGATGCATCTGGCCCATGGGCCACCAGTTTGACACCCCTTATTTAACCTGAAAAGATGTATTCTTTTCTGATTTGGCCAGAAGGCATGGGATATTTACTAATACCTTTATGTTATTTATCAAAGGTATGCACAATTTGCACCCCAGTACATTCTTTACAACTTTTCCAGTTTCTTTGGATCTTTCTTAAATGGGATATCCAAAACTGGATATAGTACTTAGGATGTAGAATACAACAGAGCTATCCTTTTTTTGTGTTTGGTAAATTGGACTTTGAATTGGTGCAATATAAAATTGCATTTGTCTTTTTATCAGTTATCTTATACTGCTGACTGATATTCAGCTTCTAATCAAGTACAATTCCAGCTACGGTATTTTTCAACATTTGCTATTCCCAACTGCCTTTCCCCACTTGTGCCTAACCACAAGACCTCACCAAAATACAAATATCTGTCGCAACCTTTTTATTTCTATGGTGCCCCTGTGATAATCCTTTTTAACTTATCTCTATCTCAAGTGACTTGGACCATAAGAAAGGCTGAGCGCCAAAGAACTGAGGCCTTTGAACTATGGTGCCGGAAAAGACTCCTGAGAGTCCCTTGGACTGCAAGGTGATCAAACCGGTCAGTCCTAGAGGAGATCAACCCTGACTGCTCTTTAAAAGGCCAGGTCCTGAAGATGAAACTGAAATACTTTGGCCACCTAATGAGAAAGAAGGACTCACTGGAGAAGAACCTAATGTTGGGAAAGATTGAGGGAAAAAGAAGAATGGAAGACAGAGAATGAGTGCTGGATGGAGTCACTGAAGCAGTAGGCGTGAGCTTAAATGGACTCCAGAGGATGGTAGATGACAGGAAGGCCTGGAGGAACATTGTCCCTGGGGTCGTGATGGGTTGGACGTGACTTCGCAACTAACAACCACCTCAAGTGACAGGCTTAAGTCATACCTTTCTGTACCACAATTAAAGTAATGTTTCCCTTCCTAAGCCAAAACCACCCAACTTAAGGTGTGTCATCATCTACATTCTACAACATAGGATGCCAAATTGACCAATTTGGTAGATTTTTTGTCCATTTCTGCCTGTATACCATTTGTGCCTCTCCCATGGTTCCTCACAATTTCTAAACAGCTTCTAGTTATTTCTTCCGCTCACCATTCTCTAATGGTTGTTGCCATATTTTGAAAGCAATGGAGTGGATATTTCAGCAGTCAAGAACAGTTAAACCGTCTATTTTTATGTCCCATGCCATCCATCATGTTCAATCCTGTTCAGGTCTTCTCAGGCCATTCATTTGAAAGAGACATACTATTATTTTCATGGACAAAGCACAAGGATTTAAAGGGAGACTTTATTCTCTCCATTTATCTTCTTTTTATTTCCAATATACAATTACGAAACCATATGCTTCATGTGTATTTCAAGTTCAAACACTCCACTATTAGATACCTTGAAAGCAGAGCTTTTCTGGAGGGCATTTGGAAATCGACACCAGATATTGTTTTGAGTTGTACTTTTTTGTAGTTCCAATTACTATGCATTCATTGTTTCAGTTTGTGAGCTGCCAAGAGTTTATTTATGATTGCGATGGGATATCAATGCAATTAACAAATAAATAAAGGCTGCTAAAGACCTAGCTGGAGCAATGCTCTGCCAATGGAACTCAGACTTGGGGAATAACACTGGCCAGACTGTAAGATGTTTAACTTGATGATCTTTACAGATTTAAAACAACGCTGAAAGAGCAAAACAGTAGGAATCAGGGGAGTAACATTCCCCGCTTTCACTCTGTCTCCTGAACAGAGCATGAAGGAATCTGCAAGTCAGCAATTGCTGCCCATAGAAAGAAAGGAAAGGGCAGAGAAAATCCAGCCAAATCTGTGCCATTCCTCTTACAGAGTTCTGATTAGGGGATATTTTCCCCACCACCTTAGTAAGGAAGGCAGCAAAGATAGAGAAGACAACCCACATCTTTGCCAATATCTTCATTTAACTCTTTTTTCCTAAATGACAAGTTTTAAATTTATTTATTTAATTTATTTATTTGTCAAGCATATATAAGAGCCTTGGTGGCACAGCAGACTAAAGTGCTGTTAAGTAGCACCAGCTGCCTGCAATTACTGCAAGTTCAAATCTCACCAGGCTCAAGGTTGACTCAGCCTTCCATCCTTTCGAGGTAGGTAAAATGAGGACCTGGATTGTGAGGGCAATAACCTGACTCTGTATAAAAAAGAACACCGCTTTGGGGGGGGAGGCGAAAGCCCTACTAAGCAGGTATATACAAAAGTATGAAGGCTATTGCTTAACGCATTGAAAACTGCCCTGAGTCTCCATAGAAGGGCGGCATATAAATTGAACCAATAAATTGAACCAATAAATAACAGGTAAAAGTATAAACCTAATTTGAATACATGAAAAGGGTAAGAGTAAAAAGGAATAGTAGGACAGGGATGGTAGGCACGCTGGTACACTTATGCACACCCCTTACAGACCTCTTAGGAATGGAGTGAGGTCAACAGTAGACAGTTCAAGGTTAAAGTTTTGGGGGTTTGGGGAAGAAACCACAGAGTCACTCTGTTACTGACACCATATTTTCAGCAATCGAGTTTATTTCAGGCCATTTTTCTACCCTGCCACTGTTTCTCTAACCTACCTGGGTCACATTTACCTGACTAGTTAATTAGAATGACACGAGATACTTTGTCAAATGCTTTGCTAAAAACAAGATATATTATGCCCATAACATTCTCATAATCTGTTAAGGGAGCTACTTCATCACAAAGTGAAAGGATTTTCTATGTTTTATAGGGAATGCTCTTCTCCATCAAACAATATTCTGCTTTAATATAAAATTTGAGATCCTGGACTTGGATCTGAAGAAAGTACTTCACATTATTTGTCTTCCAGTAGATTTTGGAGTAATTAAATTTGCCCATTCCTATTGTTCTGAGTACCATTGAAAGACTATCCATATGCTTTTAGAAAACATTCACCACATCTTTTCTTTCGTTCAACAGTGGTTTCCAACATCAGTACTTTCTTTTCTTTCTTTGCTTAATTTAACCCAGATGTTATCTTCATGTTCATTCACTTGAATTTCTCAGCAAGCATGGATAATTTTAACAAATAGTGGTACTATCCTTCCTTTCCTATTGCTTCTTTTCCTTTTGAAAGAGGACGAGCACTCCCTATAAAAAACAGAAAATTCTTTGTTTCTTTTGAACAAATTGTATCCTTGAACTTCTATTTTCTAACCATGGGAAATACCCCACTTGTCTGTTGTTCTGATTCAATCATATTAGACTTCCTGCACTAAATGTTCCAGCTCAATTGGTTAAGTTTCCATACACTTAGCATAATAGCAATCTCAGCAAATGCTATGAACTTTATGTGTCAAATTTCCTGATTTCTTTTTCTTTAATGGAGTGGTTTAGCAAAAACCAGTTTGGTTGCTCTTACATTTACTTTTTTAAGTACAAAAATCATTATAAGAGCTGGAGGATTCTGTCTTTAATCCATAGGATTCAGTTTAACAAGAGAAAATACAGGCTGCAAAAATCTAGAGGACTTTTCTATATCTCTTTGCTGCCATCTAAGGACCATGTGGGATTTTTTCAGATATGGTAGTCCTAGTTAAGTCCTAATTAAGCTTAGTATGCTTTGGTGGTTCGAATCCCTAGTGCCACATACTTGTCCCAGCTTCTGCCAACCTACCAGTTCGAAAGCATGTAAAAAATGCAAGTAGAAAAATAGAGACCACCTTTATTGGGAAGGTAACAGTGTTCCGTGCGCCTTTGACATTTAGTCATGCCGGCCATATGACCACGGAGACGTCTTCGGACAGCGCTGGCTCTTCGGCTTTGAAATGGAGATGAGCACTGCCCCCAAGAGTCAGGAACGACTAGCACATATGTGCGAGGGGAACCCTTACCTTTACCTATGCTTTGGCCACACATATTCTTTATATCCATGTAGTGCCAGCAACCTGTCAGGCAGATGAAATTGACTTTGGTTCAAGAAATCAAACCTCTTCCATTGACACAGCTTTTATAGCCAGTCATTCACTTCCAGTATCTTTCTTTCTTTCTCCAGTTGTCTCTCCTGAACCCTCAGATGCTTCAGCTTCCTTTCCAGGGTTTTGAAGTCCTAGGCACAGTGGTTATAGCTGCTTTTGTTGGTACATCCGTCTCCATGAAGATGTGATGGGAATAAATGTTATGGGTTTCTACAGCTGTTTTGATATATTCCTGACCAGGTTATTGTCACTCAGCATACTTCACATGTTCTAAGTCCAGCAGACATATAATAATTAAGACAGAGCAATAGCACTTAGACTTATATACCGCTTTACAGTGCTTTACAGCCCTCTCTAAGCAATTTACAATGTCAGCATATTGCACCCAACAATCTGGGTTCTCATTTTACTGACCTCAAAAAGATGGAAGACTGAGTCAACCTTGAACCGGTGAACCTTGCTGGCAGCCGGCAATCAGCAGAAGTAGCCTGCAGTACTGCATCCTAACCTCTGGGCCACCACGGTTCAACTATTACAATTATTGTCTTGTAGGTGGCAGTCCTATGCCCTCTGCTTTTTAAGACTCCAGTCTCTTATCTTCTGGGTAATATAAACTTTTGTTATTTCTGCCCTGAATATCATTTTCTTCTGCAAAGGCCTGAAAGCTACTACCAAATTCCAGCACTAGTTCTTGTTTCTGTTGTTCTTTTTCATCCACTGAACTTGGTTTTTTTTTTTTTTTGCTGATTGTCTTTCTTGGAGAATTACTTCCTCTGTCAGCTTCTGGGGTAGCATTTCTTTTGTTTGGTCTAATCAATCTCTGTCTTCTGTGATGAATAGAAGTATGACAGCCACCACTCTAATTCTGTTATTTTTTTTTCTTCAAGCATTGTTATTTGCAACTTCCCCCACATCTCAAGTTGCTTATTAGTTAGTAATAAGGTGCTTGCTGAGAATGATATGCTTTCTGCATCTCTAGGCAGGATCTTATATGGGTGTCAAATGTCTTCAGACTGTCAGTTTGTATAGAAATAGTTGTTGATTTATCAAACAAGTCTAGAACAGTCTGAGTGGTTAAAATGAAATATTTGGTTAAAAAGCCAGAGGAGAGTTTTGCTGTTAGAAGGTAATTTTGCTCATCAGCTGGAACATCATTAGAGGCACAAGTACAAATGCTACTTTCCAAGTGAACAACTATACTTATCAGAAGCAGTATTTTCCTGGAAGTTTTCACTCTATAAGAGTCCATTATTTTGGTTGGCAAAGGGAGAAGTTATCTATGGAGATTCGCAACCATCCAGGTCATGGTTGTCCCCAAAATGTTTTTCAACTGGAGATGTTGGCATATGATCTAATTTCTGAAACAGCATTCCCAGAATTTACAGAATTCTAGATGAAATTCTCCATTGAAATATCTGAGGTGAAGAGCTCATTTATCTTTAATTGTTCCAGGGCTGGTTTGGTGTCCCTTTTTCATATCCATAGTGCCAAGAGCTTAAAGGTACAGATTGAAAACTTAAATTGATAAAATAAGTGAAAGGTTAAAGTAAAATTTAAAAAGGAGAAACAATAACAAATCCCAAAAAATTCAAGAGCTTGTACAGAACTTGCTAAAAGTTATTCTAGCATCATTTCAGAAAAAAGAAATGAGGAAAACGTTGTGGCGAATATATAGCTGGATGCCTATGGACTCTACTTTATGTAAGTGACATGATCCTCCTATTGAACAAATCAGTCTGAGGAGGAGTTTTGCTTTAATATTCTAAGAAGGAATAAACCACCAGAAAACGAACATTGTGATATTTTATAATACAGGAAGTCTTCAACTTACAACTGCAATGGAGTCTGCCCATCCCGGTCCATAAGTTGTGACAATTGTAAATCAGGTTATCCATGTGAGATGACTCAATTTTATGACTTTTTTGCATAGTCATGAAGTGACCGCTGAGGTCATTAGGTAAACCAATGGTTCACTATAAGTCAGTTTTGCCGAGAACCAAAAGTAAATGCAAGTTTTCAGCAAAACCATAATAAAACATGGTCACATGACCATCGGATGCTGCAAATGATCGTAAATGCATGCCAGCTGTTGAGTATCTTGATATGCAAGGGGGTCCAGCTTTCAGGACCGGTCTTAAGTACCCCCAGGGGGGTTCATCATAAATTCCTGTAGTACCAAAACTTATAACCAGCACACAGGAGTTACGTGTTTGGCAATCTATTCTATTCACTTAGCAAAAAGAGTTAGCATAAGTCTAGCTCTTATGTCCTGCTTTCACTTATCACACAGGACAATTGCATATCACAATGGTGGACAAACTGTATACTTGTGGCTTTGCATTTGAGTATTTGCTACTATCAGGATGGATAAGGCCAATTATAATTAGACACTGCATCAGCAGTACTGATCTTTAAAATAAGCTGAGCCAAACTTTAAAAATCAACTGACCACTGAGAGAAACTCAAAGACTCATCCCTGCAGATGAGCAGACAATATTTCTCTTGTCTTACCTCTTGTAATTAACAACGGGCTTTGTCCAGAGCTCATTTTAATTTCTCCCTCAGCTATCTTGGATTGCAAATTCAGCAAAACTCCATTATGACAGGGGTTATACCCATGCAGTTCAGGTGAAATGAATCTATTGAATGTGTGTTTGTTTGTTTTAAAGCTATGTATTTTATCCTGACCTGACACAAAGGCTATTGCAGCTGCTTTTTTAAAAACTGCCTGGTCAAACATAGGAGGTTTATATAAGTAACTTTATAAGCTGACAGAGATCCCAATATTATCTATTTAGTTATCAGATTTTGCCACCACTTAGCTACAATGATATATCAGATTACAATTATGGGACAGGGTGACCAATGTGGCTATATTGATAGCTACTAGGTATATAATAATAAGACATCATGGTTGCCTCTATAATTTATTTTACTGAGCCTAGTCTATTATAGTAGTAATATTGTTTTTATTATGCTAGGATGTTTTCAAGAGGAACACAAACATGTCACAAGCATTGAAAGTCATGATCTGAGTGTTGTATCCTTTGTCTTCACTTTTAATATGTAGGACCCTATCAAGAAAAAAAGCTTTGATTTCTTTCTGTTCCTTTTTAGATACTTGGGTTAGCTAAAGGCATCCATGGAAAGAACATTTCTTAGGCACACACACATACACACCTTGAATTTTTCTTTCAACACCCCCCCCCCCCAATTCACTTGTTCAGTGAACTTGCTGCCTGGAAACTGTCTGTGTTGTATTCCTTCACAGCTTTTGTAGTAGGAGGTGCTACCCTTCAAAAGCAATCAGCAAAGTTTCTGGGCATATCCTTTGCAATCAGAAGTTATTCAAGTGATAGTTCTACCAGCTGAGCATACAGCTCTCAAAACAAACTGCTTCTCTGTTCCTTTCTTTCTTATCACTTCCTCCTGTTGAACCCTAATATGAAACTGGTGTTAACCCTTTTTGGTTGCTCTCTCAGCATGCTCATTCCCTGCGAAAAATGGCTGCCTTATATTCTCTCTAAATTTTGTACAGCATCCTCAGTCACAATTGCAGGATTATGGTTCCCTAGGAGTGGGCCGGGTTTTTTTTTCTTTCCTTAGACATAACTGAGGCAGAAGTAACAGTGGTGGGGGGGGGTTTGGTTTTTTTTAATTTGATTTATATGCCGCCCTTGTCCGGAGACTCAGGGCGGCTTACAATGCGCTAAGCAATAGCCTTCATACTTTTGTATATTTATACAAAGTCAGCTTATTGCCCCCACAAACTGGGTCCTCAATTTACCTACCTTAGAAAGGATGGAAGGCTGAGTCAACCTTAAGCCTGGTGAGAGTCGAACCTGCAATAATTGCAGGCAGCTGGTGTTAATAACAGGGTGCTTAGACCACTGTACTACCAAGGCTCATGGTGGGGTTTGAATCAAAAGTGGGCAGAAGTACCCATTCTTGGACACCTCTCTTCTTTCCTGAGTGACAGCCAACCAGAAAGCAGAGCTGTCCTCAGGATATGGACAGAAAAGTCAAGATGGTTGCTGTGATGGCGTAACAGAAGTTGTGCTTGGTTTTTATTTGTGTTGCAGATGCAATAAAAACCAGGTGGAATTTTGATTGCATTATTGCGCCACCTCTTGACATTTTTTTATCACACTCTGTGTAGACCGCTTCTGGAAAGAGACAATTTGTTTTACCATTGCTTGATCTCCTATAAAGAAATTTTGAAAAGAAAAAAAACCCTCCAAAACATGAAAGTTAGCTCCAGATTTGGGTTGGATGGCACCAAAGAGATCCAGAACACTCTAATGCTTTGCTGACTTCTAATAGTCATCTGGATTTTTGAAGCCCAGAATTATGTGTTCTGAAAGAGAGACTAAAGTCCTGAACAGAAGCTGAGCAGCAATAGCAGGGATAAAGGATACAAGCCAGCATTAAGCCTATAGCAAGATAGGAGTAGAAACATTGGTGTGGAGGGTTTTTTGCCAGCTAAAGGATTGGTGAAATCCAGTTTGTAGTGGATAAGGCATCAGGCTAGAAACCGAGAGACCATAAGTTCTAGTCCCACCTAAAGTAAAGACAAATAGGTAACCTTGGGCCAGCCACTTTCTCATGGCCCCAGGAATGAAGCAATGGCAAACTACTTCTGGGGAAAAAAAACCTTGCCATGAAAACAGTGGGGACTTTTGTCTAGGTAGTCTCAGAGAATTAGACAAGACTGACTGGAAGACTGGGGAAACAAAAAAGGATTGGTAGACAGAACTTCAACCTTGCTATGAGCAATAGCCCTCAGCTAAAAAAAGAAAGGCAACTTCTTATTCCATTTTGTTAATCAGCCTCCTGGGCATGGTTCTCCCCTTCACTAGGAGTATCTTCAAGAATGCACACAGACTTCAGGCAAGGGTTATTACTGCAATTCCATAATAAGCAGGGTGCCTTCTTAGATTTAACCAACTCACTTATCCTTTTGCTTTGATAGGCTGTTCCCACTTGGGGATTCTTCCAATCTGCTGGCTGCGCACAGCACAGATTTTCGCAGGTAGGGGAGGCAGCTCCGACGTACCGTAAACTTAGCAACGAAATGGGCATCGAGGGGTTGGAGCTGGTGGTAATATTGCTTCAGGACTGAACTAATAAATAAATACAGCTGACCAACGGGGAGGGGTGGAGGAGGGCGAAAGGCCATTATACCCAGCAACTAAATCACGGTGGCTGAGGGAAACGCGAGAAAGAGATAAATCCCTTTTCCTGCTGATCAATGCTAGCTCCGATCAGCCATTTCCGAGGCTCCCTGAGCTTCCCCGATCGTCCCCCGCCCCCCGCCCCAGTTATCTGCCTGCGGAAGGCAAACGATGGAGCAAGTTCACATGGGGGTGGGAGCGGAAAGAGCGGAAGCGGAGCGGGAGAGCCGACTTCTCGCCGCAGAAGCTCGCGCGTCGTCTTCCCAGGGAAGCGCGTGAATCATCGCTGCTACGCGCTTCTCCCGACTGGGTTCCGACAGACTCCCTGCTCTCCTCACCACATACACACACACCCCAAGCTCCGCCTGCGAAAAGAGCCCGCCGCAGGAACATCGATAGAGCGAAGGAGGCCGCCTGGGGATCTTTATAGCGCCCATCCCTTTGCCCTAAAGGCTTCAAAACAACGGGTCGTGCGGGGTTATGAAGCTGCCGTTCCCTGCTGAAAACATTTGGAGGGCCGCTCAAGGTCAGCAGAGAGACGAGGTTTTCCTGTTGTCTCTTTGCTACCCGCTCTAGCGGTCACTGAGATTTTTTGCAGCCCGAAGACAGTAGCCATGAAGGCTACCGAGGTCGTAAAGAGCGAGCGAGGCAAGAAAAACAGGTGCCCTGCCAGGGACGCTTCGCCTCAGCAACGTGGGCTGGAAGTGGACAGTCTCCGGCAGTCGCTGCTGGCCGGTCTGCTGCCTCCCCCACTCCCCTTCGTTTTCCTTCCTGTGAGACGCGACAAAACAAACATCTCCTTGTTGCCATCTAGTGGCCATTCGTATTTTTTCGGTCCGGGTGATCATAGGTTTGCTTTTGAGGTCCCCAAAGTCTCTCCTTGTTCCTGGCCCATCAGTCACACAGCCCAGAGACCATCCTCCAACCCCCACTATTGCGTTTACTCCACTTCCTCTTATCTTTCAAGTTTCCCTCTCTTGAGTTCCAAAGTGTGAAATAAAAATAAATAAAATAAACAAATAATTTGGGTTTTTTAGTCAGTCTCAAGTCTCATCTTAAAGATTGTTGTGATTGGTCCAGCTGACACAAACAAGCAACAACAACAATTATTATTACCATGCCTACAATCAGGCTTGTCTAGAAACAGGAAAAGGTGAAAACCATATCAAGTTCTTGATGAACCTGAACATTTGCAGTCTTCCGCCTCACCCAATCTTCTGTTTCTCACTAGCCTTCCCCACCTACACACAGTTCAGCAGAGTTCAATGCCAAAGGATGAATCAGCTGGATGGAAGGAAATGGAACTGTGTCATCTGCACTTTTCCTCAGGCTGCTGAAAAGGCCTGCAGAACCGGAGGCAAGGGTTGCTTTTTTTTTTTTAGCTTGAGGTCTACCAAGTCTGGCATTGTGGCTCAGCTTTCATAATATGGCATTTGTCCCATTTAAAAATGCTAAAATCAACAAGGGACGCGTTGAGGAGTGTTCTGGGTCTGGAACACAAAGAAACATGATCGAATGGGCAGAAAAGTGGTCAACTAAACCTTTGAATGAGATAACTTTCCAAGGGATGAGTATGTTGCTAATTCCTGTAGTCTAAGAATCAGCTGTTCAGAAATTATGACTATTCTCAGGTTTTAATATTTTGCTTTACTGCTATTATTGTGTGATTCAGGCAGATAACATCCCTGGTTGCAGTTAGCTAAATTGCCTTTTGACGGAAATGGCATTGGTCGTGTTGGTGGATGATCTCTGGAGGGCTCAGGGTAGGGGTTATTCTTCTATCCTGGTCCTGTTAGATCTCTCAGTGGCTTTTGATACCATCGACCATGGTATCATGTTGCGCCGGTTGGAGGGACTGGGGGTGGGAGGCACCGTTTTGCGGTGGTTCTCCTATCTCTCCGACCAGTCGCAATCTGTTGATAGGGGGGCAGAGGTTGACCCCGAGGCGCCTTATTTGTGGGGTGCCACAAGGGTAGGTCCTCTCACCCCTCCTGTTTAACATTTATGTGAAGCCGCTGGGGGAAATCATCCGTGGTTTTGGGGTGGAGTTCCATCAGTACGCTGATGACACCCAGCTGTATATCTCCACCCCAGACCATCCCAATGATGCCTTGGAAGTGATGTCCCAGTGCCTGGAAGCTGTGCGGATCTGGATGGGGAGAAACAAGTTTCGACTCAACCCCTTCAAGACCGAGTGGCTGTAGCTGCTGGCGTCCCAGTATAACCAGCTGGTGCCATCACTGGTTATTGGGGGCGAATCATTGGCCCCCACAGAAAGGGCTTGCAACTTGGGTGTCCTCCTGGACTCATGGCTGTCTTTAGAAGAGCACATGATGACGGCCATGGCCAGGGGGGCTTTCTATCAGGTTCGCCTGATACTCCAGTTGCGCCCCTTTCTAGATCAGGACTCCTTACGCACAGTCACTCAAGCACTCGTCACTTCTCGTCTGGACTATTGTAACGCTCTCTACGTGAGGCTCCCCTTGGGGTGCACCCGGAGGCTCCAACTGGTGCAGAATGCGGCCGCGTGGGTGATTATGGGAGCGACGGGACGCTCCCATGTGACACCTCTCCTGCGCGAGCTGCATTGGCTTCCGGTGGACTTCCGGGTGTGCTTCAAGGTGTTGGTGACCACCTTTAAAGCGCTCCATGGCTTAGGGCCGGGGTATCTACGGGATTGCCTTCTGCCACCAATCGCCTCCCACCGGCCAGTTCACTCCCACAGAGAGGGCCTCCTCAGGGTGCCGTTGGCCAGGCAATGTCGGCTGGCGACCCCCAGGGGGAGAGCCTTCTCTGTGGTGGCGCCTACCCTCTGGAACAACCTCTCCCCAGAGATACAAGTGATCCCAGACCTCTGGACTTTTCGTCGGGCCCTTAAAACGCATCTCTTTCGGTTAGCAGGGTGGCCTGACCCCATGCTGGTTTTAAAGTTTTTGTTATTGATTTTAATTCGAATTTGGGCCAAATTTATTTAAATCATTTTAACTATTTTTAACTTTTGTGTATTGTGTTTTTTAGTTGGCTGTTCATCGCCCTGAGTTTGAAAGGAGAAGGGCAGTATAGAAATTTAATAAATGATAAATAATAATAATAATATTGTGACTATTTTAACTGAGTGCTAGCAGAGCAAACCTTTCAAGCTTGGATTCAACTGTTACTAAATAGGGAGGAATTCTACCCCTGGGACTCCTGTCTCAAAGCTTTCCATTTAGGATCCCTAACAAATGAGTAGCCTATAAGAAGGTGCCTTCTCTTATAGTTTATCTGACAGATTGCTACATAGGGCAGCAAGTACACTATTAGATGCCCAGGCTTTAGAGAACTTCCCAAATCCCTTGATTTTTCCAGAAACATTAGTCTCCAGGATTTCTGATACAATAGGTCTCTTTCTGCACAAAACATATTTGTCTGAGAGCTCCTTTAAAAGCCCAAGTGTTCCTGCCAAGGTCCCTATAAGTTATGTGCAGGGGTGAAATGCTCCCAGTTCGGACCGGATCGCCTGATCCGGTAGCGATGGAGGAGGTGGTTCGGAGAACCGGTAGCAAAAATCCCTGCCCCCCCCTCCATTGCCCAGCTGAGCCGCACAATCATCAGAGGCTTTTTTTAATTTTTAAAAGCATTTTTTCTACAACCTCTTTTAAAAAATGCTTTTAAAAGTTTTTTTAAAAGCCTCTAATGATCGCGCAGCTCAGCTGGGATCATCAGAGGCTTTTAAAAGCATTTTTTCTACAATCTCTTTGGCCAAAGAGGTTATAAAAAAAATGTTTTTAAAAGGAAAAAAAGCCTCTGCCGGTCAGGCAAGTCAGCTGGGATCGTCAGAGGCTTTAAAAGCATTTTTTTACAACCTCTTCAGCCGAAGAGGTAGAAAAAATTGTTTAAAAAAAAAGTTGGCCACGCCCACTCAGTCATATTACTCCCCACCAAGCCACGCCCACAGAAACGGTAGTAACAAATTTTACATTTCACCACTGGTTATGTGTCATGTTTACCTCAGGCAAGGACAGGAAGAATCAGACTGCAACATGTACATATGATGCAGAGCAGGAATGGAGGCCACAGGGAACCAGTTCAAGTAGAACTAGACAATATAAGCATTTGAGCTAATTGGGAAGCTGCTGACACCAGCACCAACATTTGATAGTGGCTTCTTTCTTTCAAAGGACACAGTTGGATCCTCCTCCCACAAGAACTGATGGCGCAATTTGTCTGGATGCAGGACCAGCCACAGGGTAATTAGCATCCTTGTTATTATTATTCCTTGGGTGTAGCACAGTTGTAGATCATTTGCAAGGAACCAGGTGCACAAAGGTATATTTAATACCCGTGGAAGGGTCTTTATTTCTTAATGATCATTTTGGTTGGCTCTTGAGGAAACAGACGAGAACATTAAGAGAGGCAATCATCTTGGATAGCTGCTCTGTGGTGAGTGGAGCAGAGTCTTATTAAATCTTAATGTGTGCTTTATTCCTGGGAAATGTACAAAGCAATTAGGTAAAAAATTCTCATAATTTAATTAGAAAAAAATATGTGGGAAAGAGAACATCCTGTGGCATTTCAGTTGGAGTCAGTCTGTTCTGAAAAGGGAAAAGCCAACTATGCAGGATAAGATAGGTAACATTGCCTCCCCATCTGACATGTTCAGGGCTTGGAAGATGATGTCAGAAGCCAGAATAGGACAGATAGAATGACATCACTGTGGTACTCTGTTCCTGATGTCACTCAACCAACAGAGGAGAGAAGCATGAAATAAATTTAAACAGCAAAGGGTTGTTATCAAAGATTATGAACTAGCTATATAAAAAGATTCAAACTTGTATTCTAATAGATTTTGTAAGTTAGAGCCCTGCATATTAGAAATGTGAAGTTATTGACATGTCTTTGTGGAAATGGAAGAGTTCTGCTAAGAAGAATGAGGCAGTTGCCTCAGGTGACAAATACTGAGTGGTGCAGACAGTTGGGTGTCACCTAGCCTCTGGACCCTCTAAATGAATCTGGAGGAGAGCTCTGTCAGTGCTGAAGAAGTATAACATTGCCAAACCCTTTGGCTTTTGTATACAGAAAGACCAGGCGGGGAAGCCATCTTGTTTCTTTGCCTCAGGCACCACAGTCATTTGGGCTGGCCTGGAGACAGGATTTTTAAATATAGATCTTTCATGAAGTACGAAAATATCACAGTCAATTTGTGCTCTACACACAGTCAGCAGTAGAAAGATAAAAGGCAGGAGCAAGAATGCTGTCAAGTCCTCTTCTTCCTTTCCTCTGCATCTTGTCGGCCTTTGCTGCCCCCTCTGTTAAGAGGAGAGTTGAGTTTAAGAAGGCAGAGCCTTTTCTTTTTTGTGTAGGAAGTATTTCACCCTGCAGGTTCTGTGGCACGCAAGTTGTGCGCTAAGATGCCATCTTCTGGAAGTTGGCAGTTGTACGTGAATGTATTTTGACAGGAGACAGCCCAGGCACTGTCTCGCTGTTAGCAAATAGTAAAAGATTCCCTTAGTCTTTCTTATTTTTTCCTCACCCTTCTGGCAATCTATCTACTTTTAAAAGTTATTAATGTGTATATTGTTATTCAGCAAAACATATATTTATCTTCCTCCTCTACTTCTGTTTAAAGAAGAAACTGGTTTTTAGAAACACTGAAGGGCTTTCTTCCCATCTGTACATGAGTGTGTGTGTAATTAGATACATCTTAAGAAGAATTAAATTAACTTGCTCTGGAAAAACGGTTCTTATCACAGTTCTGCTCCTAAGAGTCCCCCAGCGGATGAAACAAATTACAAAATCTGATCCATTGGCCAGAGACATACTGCAGATGCCATTTCTATAGCTCCCCAGCAGTAAATGTATAAAATGAATGGAGCAAGTAAATAGGTGTCAATGGGAATAGATATGTGCTGAAAATCCTCCACATCCCAGCCCAATAAAGAAGATCTCCAACAGAGAAATGTGTGCAATTCATGCAAATGCACATCCACATCTCTTGTGCAATTGGCCACGGGAAGAGAGGGGTATGCAGAAGATACGGATATTGACTTCTGTGTATATAACTGAAATGGAAATGGAGGCCCCATCATATTCGTATTGCAGTGCTCATCCAATCCTTCCCTTTTTTAATTCTACCTGCAAATCCTAACAGATTATTGACAGTTCCAAAAAGGATAGATAAACACTGTCTGCTGAGTTGCTCGCCACTGCAGCTGTCATCACATTGCACTAAAATGGCTCCTAAATTAAAGAGTTTACAAGAGGGGTGGTGGGAAACATGGAACAGAGCTAAGGAACACTTAACCCTTCCGGTCATATTGAATTATAACTCCCAGCAATCACAGCCAGGCACAGCTGATGGTAAGGAATATTTGGAGATTTTGCACACAGATTCCCTATTCTTTACTTGTTTGATTGCGGCTATTGGCAGAATCACATAAGCAGCTCCAACACCATTGTGGAGGATAAAATTCACTTTAATTAGCTTGGGTGGGAGGCTATCCTGCCTAGAGTTATCTGATGGGAAATAGTACCTGGGAATAGGAAATAGATTTTATGAGTCTGACTGGACAGCTGTTGTTTGTTTTGGGTCTAAAAGAGGTACAAGAGGAACTATCTGACTCTGAATGAAGGCTGGTGATGGAGAGATTGTAACACTTTATGTCAGTGATGGCGAACCTATGCCATGCATGCTGGAAGTGGCATGCAGAGCCATCTCTCTGGGCATGTGAGCTGTAGCCCATTGCTCTTCCGGGTTCCAGTGCACCGGCCAGCTGGTCTTCACGCATGCGAGAGTGCCGGAAATTGAAAGAGCAGCCAGCCAGTGCGCATGCACATGCCAGGAAGATGATCTTCCGGTTTCCAGTGCACCAGTGCACCAGTGCGCACCGGTCAACTCATCTTCTGGTTTCTGGCATGCATGCGCACACAAAGACCAGCTGGCCGGTGCGCATGCACGTGCCGGAAACTGGAATATCATCTTCCTGGTGTGTGCATGAGCACGGAGTGGCTGCTCTTCCGATTTCCAGCACTCCCACGCATGTGAAGACCAGCTGGCCAGCGCGCCAGAACCTGGAAGAGCAATGGGAGCAGAGCTGCCAGTCAGGATGGGCGGGTCAGGGCTTCCCTTCTCCCTGCCCAAGTGGGCTTCTTGTGTGCCCCAGCCCTCCAGCCTATGGCACCAATGCGTGTCTGTGGTCCGGAGCACCTGGCCAGCTCGGGTGCATGGGGCAGCATGGTGATGTTTGCTGGCTGGGCGGCCAGCTGCCCCGCCCGCTGCACCTGCTGCTGCCAGAGGCAAGGGGGCGATGGCGGTTCTCACACTGCCACTTCCGGCTGGGATATTGGAGCAGCCAGGAGGAGGAGCTCCATCAGGGAGGTGAGCTACCCAGGAGGGCCGGAGGAGAGCCCAGCTCGTCATGCATCGAGATGCCGCTGAGGGACTGGCTCGCCAGCGGGGGAGCAGCTACAGGGGCCAGCCACTCACTCCTGCCCCTCGCCCTGTGGTTGCTGCTGTTCTTGTGGGCTTGCAGGGCTGCGCAGAAGCTGAGTCCATGTGGGAGAAATGTTTGTCCGGCACCGGGGTAAGAGGTGCGCTGGCAAAGAAGCAGTCACACTCCCTTGGCAGAAGTGATGGGAGGGGGGCTGTGCTGGCTTATTCTCAGTGGTGAGCTGGGGGGCGCTTCATCCCAGCCAGAGTTGGGGTGAAGCTCTCCTGCCTACTGGCCCCCCAACCCGAGCCCCGGGAATGCCTACACCCCTTTACTCTGAGGCCAGGAAGGGAGACTGGCTTTCCAGCAGAGGGAGGCAGCATTCCCCGCCCAACCTTCTCTCCCTGTCTGAGGCTACGGAACCGGGTCATCAGTGGGGATGTCCTGCCACCCCAATGGGGGCTGGGGGGCAGGCATGGAGGTGCGAGGACCCCCAAAACACCAGGCAGAGCCGGCAGTGGGTTCCTGCACGTGGGGCAGATCCCTCCCCCACTGCTGACAGCTCCAGTGCCCCCCACCACCCCTTCGGCCCATGGCTCGGGCAAATTTTGACATTTGAACTTTGACACTCTTTTGGTTTCTGGTCAACTGGTCTTCGTGCACACATGCATGCCAGAGACCGGAAGACCAGGTGGCTGGTGCGCATGCACATGCCAGAAACCAGAAGAACATCTTCCTGGCGCACGCATTCGTGCCGGGCGGCTGCTTTTCCATTTCTGGCACGTGCGTGCTCCAGTTTCAGCACTCATTGCTGAAAAGGTTCGCCAACACTGCTCTATGTTCTGCATCTCAGATCAGTGTTGATTTCTGGCAACTGCTTGGACAAGTCCCTGCAGTTTTCTTGGCTAGATTTCAGATGGGGTTTGCTATTACCTGCTTCCCTAGGGTTGAGATAGAATGACTGCTTCAAGGTTATCCAAAATGGCTTTTTTCTATATTCTACATTTCCTAAAACTTGGGAATCATTGATTTGCATGATTCCATACCTTTCTCTTTTGGCATTTTAACATGTTTGTTATATCATCTTTCCAAACAAACTCAAATTAATTTTAATTAGGGTTATATAGATGATTTACAATAAAGATCCATCACCGCTTATAGTTCAAGCATATTGTAATGCAGTTAACTTAACATGGAAGTTGAAGATTCTGATTTCCTGCTTGAGTGAGCCATAAAAAGATGCTCACTGAGTTGAGATTTGTATCATTAAAGTGGGTTTTAATATTACGCAAAAACATAGTCAATGAGAGTTTTAAAAATCAATATAATTCTTAAGCTCTAAAAATGGATGGGGCTGTCCTAGATCAATAAATAGCTCAGATGAGCCACTTTGTATGTGTGAATAAACTGTTCAGATATATTCTATGGAATGTAAAGGCTTAAGTTAATAAATATTGGAAGACCAGTTATAAAGGCCCGGAAGCACTAAAGTTAAAGAGAAAAGAGAGAGAAAGGCTGTAGGTTGTCAATATTGTCACAAGATATTGGGATTCATTTCACTTCATGTATACCTGAAATATTCCTGAATTTCAACAGATACATAAAACAGAATATCATGAAATAGAATGTAATAGTTACTTCCAAAGGATTAAATCTAGCTTTAGAGATGTGAGAACAAGTTTAACAAAGTAACAGTTGGAAGGGACTTTGGAGTCTTCAAGTCTAACCCTCAGCCCCCATAATTTATGGTCCTTTTCAGAGGGACACAGTCATGACATCAGGATTATTTAATTTCTGAAAGATTCAGGAAATTTCCATTATCTTATACTCTCTATATCTTTCCCTAACTGGAGATGGATGATGATTGTTTTTCTTAGTTCCAAAACTTTACTATAGTAATGCCACATCTTGAGATCACAGAAGAGGTGCCAAGTCCAAGTTCAAATCAAATATTAAAAAAAAAGAAATGTTTAATCAGAAGAGATAGTTTAAGAAAGAGCAAAAGAAAAAAGTGGAAAAAACTGTTTGCAAATGTTGAAACTGTGACACCTGCATTTAGCTTTAGGTTCTTCCAGATGGAAGTCTAATATGCAATGTACTGTATGTAGTAATACCATGGAACATCTTTCTGAATGATATCATCCTTAAATCATCCTCTTTTTTTTCATCCCCCTTGGTCCATTTGTCTATTGTTGGAGACTAGATCCAGAAACACAAATCTCCAATGCATGGATGCTTCTTAATAATTAAACTCCTATGCGTGTGTGGAAGTGTACACACACACATACAGTATGTGCATGCCCATCTATGGTCAGGCTTATGTTAATTCAGTGGCCTACCTCTTTAAAATGCTTTGCTAAATCAATAAGAAGTATTTATTGCACAAGTAACTGCTTGCAAGATCTAGATGTCTTTTTTAGAAGCAAGCCACCTGCTAGAATTCTGTGCAACACAGTAAATGAAATATTTACCGGGTTTTTTTATTGATTATTTTCATAAAACAACATTGCTTTGATATCAGCAATGACTGTTCTCATCCTTCCTGTTCCTGTTTACTGCCTTTTGATGTTTGTACAGAGATTTTGAGTGACGTGGTGGTAACACTCACCTCCCTTTCAGGTTAGAGTTCAATCCTAAATAGGGGCAGATGTTTCTCTCCTGGGGTGCAAAGAAAAAAATATCTGCTGCAAACTCCATGTCGACATCAGGAAGGGCATCCGTCCAGTAAATGCTCAGCTCCATCCAGTCGCCCCAACTCTACCCCAAATTAAGGGATTGCAGGGTAGTAAAAAAGGAGGAAATGTTTGTACAGAGGTTCCTTACATCTGATTCTGAACTTTGCTATATTCTGCCAACTAGAATTTCAGAAGATCAAAACTAGCCCATACCTCTTTTGTTCATCCTTTTTCAAGCTAGCAGACATATTTTATTGGGTGTGTACAGTATATATGTTAATGAACTATTATTCTGAAGGGACAACTTATTCACAGATTAATTTCTCTCTGTTGATCTCCAATTTCAAGACAAGGTTTCATGACAAGAATAGCTTATGTTACTAGAAAGCCCTGGAAAGCTTTATGGCTTAGGATGCCATTAGCTTTAAGACATCTGATCCAGATGCCTTGCATTTTAATTTGTTTGAATACATTTTGACATGGGATATGTTTTAATGTGTGCAACCTAGAGTTTCTAGCATGGAAATTAATAGTATTCATGTATAAATAAAGGCGGGGGAGCATTAATAAGAGTCAGCTGCAAGATGGGCAGTTGGCTTTTGTTGACCCTTGCCTGATTCATTGTTGCCTTAGATACCTATTGGTTCATACATCACACAAACTCAAGGTTTGCTTAGCCAAGGTTTAATAAATAAATCCAAATTGGCTGTGGTCACCTATTGCACTAAGCCATAAATTATGGTTTGTAAAGCACAGTAGCTCTGTTCTCATAACCCAAACCCTACCCCATTGTCTTCCTGCATCCATCAACAGTCCGGTTCTGTAACTTTGTCATCTTGGCCATTCTATTAGGACACATTTCATTATCCTTTGCTTGGGTCAATCTTTCCCAACGTGGGTCTGCCCAGATATTTTGTTTAATAGTGTAGGCCAGTACTGAAATTGATAAGAAATTATGGGATGATAGGCTGAGATTTCTGGAGGGAAATAGACATAAAAAGGTGCTGCTTAAGGTAGACATCCACTACTGACTTCAATTTATCTTCTTTTGATCTTAGGTTATTCCTTGCCATTGCACGGGCTAAGAGACTTGTCACTTAGAACTTGACACTTTACAATGAAAATCATATCACTAAAAGGGTATTTTTCACCGTTATGTTCAGACTGAATTCATACAGCATAGTATTAACGTTCCCTTTTTTAATGGCTTGACAATACCATTTGCAAAATGCCACTTTCAAAATCTTGGCCTCTTCACCCCAGAATGGTTTCCATAGAGAATTATGGCATTGAAAACAAGGCCTGTCTAGAATTGGGGGGAAAAGTGTTAGTGTCTAGATAAATTGGTCTATTATATTTGTCATCTTCAGAGCCTTCCTCCAATGGAACTTGCCAACTGAAATTATGCCCCAGGATCTATCATTTTATGGAGTGCTAATTTGTTGACAGGTAGCAGGAATAAAAGACTTCTTTTTCAGTGGAAAAAGGAAGGAAGCAGATTCTGTCATTTGTGTTGGGCAAAATGTTTTTTAATACATATAAATAAATGATCCTAACCAAAAGTTTAACAGGTGGCCATGGTTGCAGATTGCATACAACTGTTTGCTTTTGAAAAACCAAAAGTCAAGGAGCTCCAAAAAGATCTCTGTAAACTGGGTGAGTAATAAAAAAATGCAAATGAGGTTGTTTAAGAAAGTCTAAAGTGATGCATAATGAGGTAAACAAAGCTGATGGGGCTCTGCGCTGTCTAGAATTAATAATAATAAAAAATATCTTAAGAGTCATAGGGGATCCCTCAGTGAAGATGTTGACTTAGTATGCAAAAGCTGTAAGTCAAACAAATTCTATACTAAGATGTACAACTATGGAAAGTATAATGAAATCTCCACAGTGGAGAAATGGATTGCAAAAATGTCAGAATTGGGAGAAATGACAAAACTGATCTATTTTGTCAGAGAAAAAAACAACCAAAACTTTTCTGAAAGACTAGAAACATTATATGCTGAAAGAAAAAAAAAGATTTATATATTTGAAGAGTAAGATGTGGATTAAATAAAGCGCTAAAGGGGCTTGTGCTATATCTAAGGGGAAGGAGGAACAATAAGTTTATAATTATTTTTTGGAAAGTTTGGAAGTCATTCATGTATTTCTTAACTTTAATTTTTTTCTCTTTTTTGTTTCTTGTATTTCCTTATTTTTTTCTTTCTTTCCTTTTTCCTTTCTATTTTTTTTATATGTCTTTTATTCTCTGAAATATATAAAAGGTAAAGGAAAAGGTTCCCCTCGCACATATGTGCTAATCGTTCCTGACTCTAGGTGGCGGTGCTCATCTCCGTTTTAAAGCCGAAGAGCCAGCGCTGTCCGAAGATGTCTCCATGGTCATGTGGCTGGCATGATTACAGAGCCGAGGTGACGCAGTGGATAGAGTGCAGTACTGCAGCTACTTCAGCTGACTGCTAGTTCAGCAGATCAGCGGATCAAATCTCACCGGCTCAAGGTTGACTCAGCCTTCCATCCTTCCGAGGTGGGTAAAATGATGACCCAGATTGTTGGGGGCAATATGCTATTTAGTATACTGTCTTTGGTGTAAGCTGCCCAGAGTCCTTGGAGAGTGGGCGGCATAGAAATATGACTAATAAATAAATAAATAATACATAAATAAATTATATATATATATATATATATATATATATATATATATATATATATATCTCCAATTCTATACTAAAGATTATTAGAAATCTTTGAAAAAGGAAGATCTGAGGAAAAAAGCGTAATGGGACAACTAAAATGATCAGAGGGCTCAAATACCTTTAATATGAGAAGATAGAAATGTTTGAAATTCTTTAACTCAGATAAAAGATAACTAGATGAAAATATCAAGGAATACTGGAAGGAAGATCAAAAAATTGGGGTAATGCAAAACTAGGAGAATTTGGTAAAACAAATTAGGGACCAAAGCCAAATGCATATTAAAAGGTTGTATAATGCACTATTGGAAATAGACTCAGAAACGGAATTGGTTAAGGATTGTATGATAAAGTGGGCACAAAACTTTCAGGAACCAGTAATGATGGAAACTTGGGAAAAGATCTGGGTTAGAAATGTTAAATTCACGCAAGCACAAAATTTAAGGGAAAATTTTTATAAAATGTTTTATAGATGGCATTTAGATCCTAAAAACTTGTCATGTATATACCCAAATGTGCAAGCTAAATGTTGGAGATGTGATTGCGAGGATGCAACTTATTTTCATATATGGTAGACTTGTAAGAAAATCAAGGCTTTCTGGATAAAAATTTGGTGGGTGATGCAGAATATTTTTTTAAAAAGGTTGAAATTTACTCCGCAATTGTTTTTGCTGGGTATCACTGTGGACTGTACATCACTAGAGACTAAGCTGATTTTAAACTTATTATCGGCAGCCAGGTTGTTGGTTGCGCAAAATTGGAAGAAGGATGCTTTGCCTACTATTGAAGAGTGGACACTGAAAGTAGCGAATTTAGCGGAAATGGCGAAAATATCAGCTTACTTGAAGGACTATACACAAGAAAGATATATATTGGAATGGAAAAGATGGATTGATTATATTCAGAATAAGTATCATACAAGAAAATATCAAATAGCGAATGAATGAATTTTAGTTTACTGATGTACTATGTTATTGATAGTGGAGTTAAAGTTCTAGGGGGAGACATGTTTATTAGTTTAAGGATAATTATGTTTGAATAAAGATGCTAAATCTATACCCTGTATTCTGCTCTGGGAAGTCGGGGGGGAGGGGGAGGGAGAAGGGATCGGGAGGGGGGAGGAAGGGGAGGGATTTGTTTGTTTGTAAAAATACTTCAAAACTTTTCAATTAAAAAAAAAAGAAAATATCAAGGAATACAAAACCATGCCTAAGTTGCACAAAGTGAGCATGAAGTTCTTTCCTTTCTCTCAGAAATTTAAAACCACGGAATATTAAATAATTGTTCTGGAAGATCTAGAATACAGAAAAGAAAATACTTCTTGTTACAAGAGATAATATGTAGAATTTATTACCACAGGACATGGTGATGGACATTAACTTAGGTGGCTTTAAAAGGTGATGGATAAATTTGTGATTGTCATGACTTCTGAAAGGCTATTAGCCTTGAAGACTTTATGTGACCCCTAACTCTAGTTGCAGAGAGAGAAAAAACAGCTGGGGATACATAGTTCCAATTGATGCCTGTGAGCCTTGGGACCTCTGGTTGATTCCTATGAAAAGCAAAATACTGGATTAAAGAAGACTTTGGCTTGATCTTGCAAAGCTACTGTTATGCTTAGTTGAAGGAATGATGGAGTTTGTGGGATAGATGGATATACCCTAACTATATGGGTTAATTAAGAAGAGAAAAGGAAAATTCTGGAAAAAGGCCAACTTTGTCCTTTCTTAGGAATGCTGCTCTTTAGCCTGGATTCTTGTCCATTCAAATTGGAAGTGCATGTATTGTCAATCTCAAAAGTCTTGACAATAAAAAA
Organism: Ptyas mucosa; assembly: GCA_012654045.1. NCBI lineage: Eukaryota > Metazoa > Chordata > Lepidosauria > Squamata > Colubridae > Ptyas > Ptyas mucosa. Next base: position 22,057,114 of record WNWU01000012.1, read on the forward strand.
AAATACAGCAAAGTAGATCAGAGGAAGGTTGGCAGCTTATTCTTGAGGTTGAGATGCTGCTATCCCATAGCTTGTCACGTCTTTGTAGAAGTCAGTCTCTGTAACAGTTGCATAAGGTCAGGTCAGGAATCAAATAAATCTCTCTGGACGATTTCATGTTTACAACCCTCTAAATAGATCTGACGCTACTGTCACATGGAGAGATATCAGCTTCATAGTCTTAAAATAAAGGGTAAACAGGCTAAGCTCTTCCCTAGCATTTGAACACATATTTTTACTGCTTTTGAAAATCGCAAGGCTTGAACAGGGCAGCTTGAAGCCCTCCCTTTTGTCCAAAGTGATTCTGTCTATGCCAAAGATTGCCAAAAGACTTGGGTTCAGCTTTCTTGAACTTCGTATGGACATTTAGAGTTGACACACAAATAAGTGATAATGCATATATGCCTGATTTTTAAAGAGAAGAATCAAATATGTGTAATCTTTTGCCAGCCAGTTATTTTCTGTCCTAGTATATCTAGATCCAAGGCTGGTATTAGGGCATAATTAAATACCAAAGTATGCTGCAATCAAAATTTAAATTTAAATCAATAATTGTACCACACTTTTTGCTTTGTCTCAAAAACAAGCTCTGGCAAGCAAGGGAAAGATGAAATTCTAGTAATACATACTAAGTTAGGCATATTTCATATGAGCACTTTATTAGTTAATTTTATTTTTTCGGCACACGGTTGCTGTCCTTTAAATGAAAGCTATTTAACAAGCCAGCCCCTCAGTGGGGGAAACATTGCTGCACACACGCACACACACAATTAATGACTGAACAATTTTGGGAACTATTTCCTGAAATTAAATACATAACTTTTAAATTGACTGAAATTGTTCCATGTTTGAAAGAAGTGGGAAGGGAAGGGGAGGATTTCTTCATATCACAGAAGCAATTCCCATTTTAAGTCATAGAAAAAGTCATTTTGTATATTTGTATCTATTTCCTTTTTGGTAAATACTGATACACTACTCTAGCAGAGGGAATTAAAATAGAAAAAGATTGGCATTATGCACATGCCTGAAACATAATAAATTGCAACTTAAATTACTTCTACACAAAGCCTAATGGAAGAAACTCTATGAATTTTGATGATGAAGAATGTGTTTATTTCATAAACCAGAGCAATGATGCTTGTCCTGATTGCATATGACTTCACTGTGTGTGGAATTCATGCAGTTTCCTTTAAGGAGAAGAATCTCTTTAAATAAAAAAGTTTCCCTTGTCTTAAGTAGCTCTGAAAAATGGGATGAGAAACAAACAATAAGCACGTTTTTCACATACTAAACTGTTTTCCTGAAAGTGTCAGCATTTTCATTTAGAATTCTTAACATATATTGCCTCTTCCCCATATTTTATGTTAGAAGACCAGTAGGGCATTCCTGTCGCGTCAGTGATGTGTTTGGTGAAGTACAGGTAGTTCTCAACTTACAATCATTCCTTTAACAATCAAAGTTACAATGGCATTGAAAAAAGTAAATTACAACCAGTCCTCACTCTTATTGGCAGCCAGCTTGTATTTATAAAAGTTGCAGCAGCCTGGGGTTGATTTTCATTTGTGACCAGTCAGTCAGGAAGTTGGATTATTTAATGACCCCATGATTTACTTAATAATTGCAGTGTTTTGCTTAATAGCCATGGCAAAAATGGTAACAAAATTGGGTGTGACCTACTTAACAATTGTCTCGCTTAGTAACAGAAATTTTGTTCCCAGTTGTGTTCATAAGTCAAAGACTACCTCTAGTTTCTTTTACCACTGCAAGATAGCAAACCTTCCACTCCATGTCAGTTTGGTTAGTGGTTGGCCATCTTGAATTGCTGTATTGGCTTGCCATATTATACAGCAAATATCCACTTAACTTTGAAAATCTTCCAAAGGCAACAGCAGTGATTGCATTCCAGAGCAAAAAGTGAGAAATAAACAGTTGTTATTTACAATTTTGTATTTGGAAGACAAATTGCTATAATATCTGATCCAGCAAGTGGCAAAGTGATTTTCACTGTTTTGCATCTTTTTTTATTTAAGAGATAACCATTATAAATATTAAAATAAAAATAAAATCTGACAAGGACGAATTAAAAAATGTAGAGTTGGAAAAATTGCCAGATTCACTACGGCAGAGGAGAGTTCCAATTAATAGTGTTGATTAACCATTCTACAAATGTATTTTATGTTGTATCCAAAAGACTTTATCCACACATTATTTTGCTCTAGGAAAAGGCTTCCTTACAGGAACACATGAAAACACAAGCACACATTAAAATAAGCTGTATGAACTCAAGTCCTACATTAACACCAAAAGGGTAACAAAAAGATTGAGATGGCTACACAAGATCAAATACTGAAATAACCTGTTGTGTTCTGTTGTGTAGTGTTCTATTCTATTCTATTCTATTCTATTCTATTCTATTCTATTCTATTCTATTCTATTCTATTCTATTCTATTCTATTCTATTCTAGTCTAGTCTAGTCTAGTCTAGTCTAGTCTAGTCTAGTCTAGTCTACCCTACCCTACCCTACCCTACCCTACCCTACCCTGCCCTTCTTTAATAGGTCTGGAAGTGTCACATTTAAAATGAAGAATCAAGAAAGATAACTTTTCCAGATACCAGCAGGAGCAAACCATTTTTCGAATTCCTTTGCAGCAACTAAAATCAATATGCTAGTTCTCTCTAATTTTATGAAATGTCTTGAAAAATATGTCTTCAGGTTCTAAAAGCATTTTGAGTGAAAGGGGAGAAAAACTAAAATGCTTGCTTTGATCAAAGCTATAGAAGAGAAGATCAACAGCATGCAGAATGAGCGCTACAGGCAGCATAAACAAATTGATTTAATGGTCAAGATCTCCTTTATCAGAACTATAACGTTTAATCTGGAGTGTGTGTGTGTGGGTTTAGTATCTTCCCAAAATATAATTGCCTTCTTAAGCAATTATATTAAGTATAATTAAGTATATAGTTGAACAAATCTTTGTATACTTGAACAAATCTTAAATGTTGTATTTGTATGCAGGAAGATGATATTTGGGACAGGAACATTGCTAAGTGATGCAGTTAAGTGAGTTTAGGGCCTTTTTCGTCATGTTCATTGTGACTCACCATAGTCTTTAAGCAAATCTGGCTTCCCTCATTGACTTTGTTCATCAGAAGCCTCCTAAATAATGATCATGTGACCTCCAGGATACGGCAACAATTGTAAATACATGCTGGTTAAGAAATGCCTGAATTTTGATCATGTGAGTATGGGAACTCTACGAGGGTTGTAACTGCGAGGACTGGTTGTAAGTTACTTTTTTCAGTGCCATTGTACCTTTGAATGTCTGTTAAGTGAATGGTCATAAATTGAAAACTACCTGTATTGTACTATAACTCAGCAAGATACCAGTGATCATATCAACTTTGTCCTTTACGCTCTCATTTCCAGTTTTCTGAAAATGCATAAGGATGCACATCAGTGAAAAGCTTATTTCCTGATAATAAGTATATATAATAAAAATAATTATAGTTCTTCAAAAACCCTACCTCCAGGGATTTACACAAGGCAGTCTAACAACTCAAATCTACATGAGGCCTTCTCGTAACTCAGATCTACATGAGGCCTTCTCGTCATTCACTTTTAAATCTAGCATATGAATCTTAATCAGCATCTGGACTGAAGGGAGAAGGAAAGGAAAGCAGTTTCAAACAGCATCGTTAGAGGGCTCCCTGTGCCATCTGAACACTTGGCTTCTCAATTTAAAGAAATTACATGGAAGGACACTAAGATTCTTAGAACGATTGATTGCTGTAAGGCTATTTTTTCATTTCCTAAGTCCATTTTTGGTGTGTGTGGTTTTTTTTTAAAATCAAAATGTGGAACTTTGTGGTAATGCTAAATAAAAACAAAACAAAACATGAAGCTGATACACAGCTCCTTCTCTGACCGACCACTCTCACTTTATTAACAGATATGTAGTTAAGAGAAAATAAAAAAATAAAATTTCATCTCTGTAGCCAAGGATGGCAACAAAGTACTGACCTGTTCTCTATATCATTTGAATGGCAATCAGTCACCTTTTGTAACCTTGGACAGGTTGTATGAATGCTTTGACAGGAAAGACAAATGCTTAGAGCAGTGGGTAAATTACACTGTACTCAATCCAGTAACATAATTCACACAGGAGCCAGGCTTCTAAATGTGTATTTGCAGTACCAACCCAATGGTTTTCTAAAAAGCTGCACTCAGGCACCCACTAGCATTACATGATGCACTACACAACGAGACCATACAGTAGTGCTCCTTTGTACAATGTAAAAAACAGTGACCGAACATTTACATCCACAAGCATGGATAATGTTAGTGTGATTCATTCCCAGCGTAAAGGTGATCCAATAAATAATATAAAAAGTCTACAGTACATGGAAATTATACTGCATTTTAGAAAACTACCCCACAGATTCACATTTTAAAACATATTTGCTAGGTTAAGACACATTAAAATGAAACATGTCCCCATTAAAGATGTCAGGAAATGGGATTTAGTTTTATTGCATGACGTTGCATAAGAAAGTATATTATTGAAAACCGTAAGGCATCATGCAATTATTCATAAAGCTTATTCATTACTATCCGTTGAGGAGTCATTATTCACTTTACATTTATAAAATTGGTTCTGAAAAAAATACTTAAAAATTTAACATGATGAGCATTAAATAGGACCAACAAGTCTGTAGGGTTGAGCTGTTAAAAAGTGCATTCAAAAAACATACTGTGTGGGAAAGCTAAAAACAAAAATGGGTGAGAACTGCAGACAACATATAAATTAATCCAAAAAGAAGGTGGCTTGATAGTCCTAGAGACTAATGTTACAAGATCCAAATTGACAAACTTGCTTAAAATCTGTTTTCAGTCTTTATGCTTAAAATTTAACACAATTGATACAATAAAAAAAATACGCTTTTGTAACCAAAATCTATTAAGTTCAAGTTATGTACACTAATTGATCAGAACATGAACAGGGATAGTGTGTAGTAATGTGAATTTGGCATTAATCAATGTATTGTGCCATCCAGCGAAATCCTTCCCCATAACCTTGTCTCTTCAACACACTGCACATGAAAACTTCTAAGGGCCGAGTGTTCAATTCCTTCACTGAAACATTCCCCTGGAAATAAAAAAAGAGGGTGCAGATTCAGTCATGAATTCTTGATGGAGATTTCTTTACAGGAAGACAATGCCCAACAGTACTATTTGAGTGTGCTGACCACCTTTAACTCTTGTAGCTTTTTTTAATCTATTGTCCAACCACACTTGGCCACTAAAAAACATTCTATATCAGTGATGGCTAACCTTTTTGCCAATGCGTGCCAGGAAGGGGGAGGCGGGGGACGTTCGCGCACGCGCGTGCCCATACTTCTATGCGCCCCGCCCTTCGCATGTGCACCCAAACCCCCCCCCCCTTTGCTTCTGGCCCGTTTTTCTTTGTCACCTAGTTCCAGATCCTCTCTATGCATCTGGGGAGGGTGAAAACAGCCTTCCCCACCTACCCCTAGGCCCTCCAGAGGCAGAAAACAGCCTGTTTCCCTACTTCTGGTGGGCCCAAAAGGCCTGAAAATCAGGTGGCCAGCACGCACATGCGCGCCAGAGCTGAGCTGGCGTGCCCACTGATATGGCCATGTGTGCCACTTGTGCCATAGATTTGCCATCACGTGTGCCATAGATTTGCCATCACGGTTCTATATTCTATGTATAACTATTCCTGGACAGAAATAGTTTGGCTTAACTTTCTAGGTAGGCAATATGTAGTTTTACAAGGGGGGGAGGATAAATTTACTTTTATTGTAAATGACACAATTAGATAATGAATTAGAAAAAAATCCAACAAACTTGTTACATCTGGATTCCTGAAATATTATTAAACTGCAGAAATATGGAATTGTTACAGAATTTTGGACAAACTAGAAGTAAAGCAGAGCTCAGAGGAAAGAAATATGGCTAACACACTGAATCCCAGAGTTTAGTGTTATGGAAAAAGGCATATACCTTTCCTGTTGTCTGGCCATACAAACCAAACATTTCTCGTAACCTCTCTTCACTGATGGCTTCTGGTCTGTCAATCTTGTTGCCAAGAATTAGGATAGGCACGTTAGCAATAGTTTCATCTGTCATTAATGCCTAAGAAGGAAGAAATGTATAATATTTTAGGTTTCATACAACCAATACAAAATAGAAGGACATCAAATACAAGGAGAAACTTCTGAAGACCTTCTGAAATGGTACTGAAAAGTATCTATACTAACTGACTGCCAGATCTCTTGAACATTAAAATAAGAAGGAAGAGTCAGATATCTTGTATACAAAATAGCTTTCTTCAAGTGGTGAAATCCAATTTTTTTTACTACCGGTTCTGTGGGCATGGCTTGGTAGGCGTCGTGTGGCTTGGTGGGTGTGGCTTGGTGGGTGTGGCAGGGGAAGGATACTGCAAAATCCCCATTCCCTCCCCACTCCTGGGGGAAGGATACTGCAAAACCTCCATCCCCCCCCCCCCACTCTGGGACCAGCCAGAGGTGGTATTTGCCAGTTCTCTGAACTGTTCAAAATTTCTGCTACCGGTTCTCCAGAACCTGTTAGAACCTGCTGGATTTCAGTCCTGCTTTCTTCCATGTGATTCTACTTCATAACATTAAATAAAGATCAAATATGATATATAATAAAGGCCTATCAATGGATTCCTATCTTAAAATGTTAGAATAGTATCAACCAAGCTAAGATTAAAGTTGATTCATCAAATATTGTATTCAGGGTACATTGGGCATCCCCCACCCAATGTATTTGAAAGGATGGACAATATTGGATATCAGATTTTCTAAGCTGGAAGTGTTGAAGGTTCACTAACTCATTTGATATGGTCGTGTGATCTTTAATATCATTTTAACTTCATTCAGGTTATAACATAATGACTTGTATATGATCACAAGTGGCAGCTATATTAAAATTATGAGAGGGTGACTAGTTAGCAATCAAAATTAAGATTTGGGGATTGGGATGAACTGTTGGTAATATTTCTTTTCCAGAAATATTCACTTCATTTTAATGAAAATAATTTTCTTTTTAAGTCTATTTATTTATGTTATGAAAAATATAATGCTCTTTGATATTTCCTACAATGGCTTGCAAAGAGATGAAAAATTGATCTCGCACTGCATATTGCTTTCCAGTAATACTATGATATAAGAAACATGGTGAAGCTTCCTCTAGAATAGGGGTCCCCAATTCCTGGTCATGGACCGGCGGCACCAGTTCACAGCATGCCAGCAACCGGGCCACGCAAAGAAGCAAAGCACCATTCGTGAAATGCAGGCAGCAACCAAAACCATGTCCCCTCTGGTCCAAGGAAAAACATCTCCACGGACCCAAAACAATGGAGGCCACTGCACTAGAAAATAGATATAGAATATACATTATGGGTCTTGAACATCTTCTGTTGATCAAATACATTCTTTGATAGGGAGAAGCAACCTACCTAAGGACACAATTCTGATTGGGCAAATTGTGGACCTCCTCGCTTGTGACTTTTGATAGATCTGACTTTACTAACCCAGATTTAAGGAAAAGTACACGATAATAGTAACTGGTCTTTCCCGCAATGCCACAACAGATCCACACAAATGTTTAATCATAAAAGTTTTGTTGCTTTCCCCCCAGTCATCACAGTGTTGGGCTTTTCATCTGGATTTTAGCAAGTGCCAAATATATATAAACTCACATCAAGTTCTTGCTTAGCTTCAGCCAATCTTTCATGATCCGCACAGTCCACTAGAAAGACAATGCCGTTGATGGCAGGCAGATAGTTTTTCCAAACCCTGCGAGCTAATAAAAGAGGGTTATAAAGAGACTGCAACAGGAAATTGCTTGCGACTCTTCTTACTCTATTCATAGATGGTACAGGTAGTCCTTGACTTATGACCGTAATTGGGACTTAGAATTTTCATTGCTAAACAACTTGGTTGTTAAACGAGTTAGGCCAGGTTTTACAATATTTTCTGCCACAATTGTTAAGCAAATAACTGTACTTGTTAAATGACTCATGCAGTTGTTAAGTAAAACTGACTTCTCCCATTGACTTTACTTGTTGGAAGCCAGCTGGGAAGTTTACAATTGGCAATCACATGACCCTGGGACTGAGGCCATTGTAAATACATCCCAGTTGTCAAGCGCTTGAATGTTGATCCTGCGACCATAGGGCTGTGGTGATGGTCATAAGTGCGAGGATCAGTTGTATGTCATTTTCAATGTCGCAACTTTGAACAGTTGTTAAACAAATGAATGTAAATGAAGCACTACTGGCAGTAGCATTTCATTCGGTTGTATAAACTTTTTAAAAGGGCATTTGGATCTATGTGTGAAAAGATTTTTTGCGCTGGATTTAAAACTGAAAACCACAATATCATTTATATTGAGAAACACAGTTTCTTGTGGATTTATTGTTGAATTACCATGTAATATTAAGAGCGTTTGAAAAAATTATTATATTCTGAAGTGGATCTTTTTTTAAAAAAATGTCCCATAACTACAGATAGTCCTCGACTTACAACCACAATTGAGCCCAAAATTTCTGTTGTTAAGTGAGACATTTGTTAAGGGAGCTTTGCCCCTTTCTTGCCACAGTTGTTAAGTGAATTACTGCAGTTGATAAGTTAGTAACCCGGCTGTTAAGTGAATCTGGCTTCCCCATTAACTTTGCTTGTCAGAAGGCCGCAAAAGATGATAATATGAGCTTGGGACACATCAACGATCATATATATGAACCAGTTGTCAAGCATCTGAATTTTGATCACATGATCATGGAGATGCTGCAAAGGTCATAACTGTGAAAAACAGTTGTAAGTCAGATTTTCAGTGCCGTTGTAACTTTGAACGGTCACTAAACGAACTGTTGTAAGTCAAGGACTATCTGTATTACAAATACATCTTATAAAAAAGTTAAATAGCACACCCTTTCAGGAGCAGCATTTCATGTACTCTAGAAAACAAAATTTGAGACCACTAGCTAGCCAAAGTCGAAGCTGATAAATATATACAGTAAATACATAGCAAAAATGACAAGAGGACTAAGTTACTGGTACTCTAATACTCAACAGCGGAGCAAATCCTATAATAATTTGTCTTATTTCAAATTTAATAAAAACCAAAGATGGGCATAATTTTATCCTATTAAAATCATAAAACAATCATAATAGTACTTTCTATTATTATTAGAAATAAAAATGATTTGCTGAAATTTGACTGGAAAGTGTTAGAACAATGAAGGTGCATTAATACAACATTTAAGTTGACTTCACCCATGGAAAGGATACAAAGGCTTACACTTAATATGTGCATTTTTTATGAGAAAAAAGCATCAGAATGATGTTTACACAACAAATTTAAAATCAAATACTCACAATATTAAAAAGATTTTTAGAACTGGGAAAAAAAGTTGTAGTATGATCACCTTGGAATCCAGCAAACAAAGATTAAACTAACATCATTTAGATACCTCTGTGAGAATTCCGCCTGTTTGCTTCTCTTACCTTGAGCATGTCCTCCTAGATCAAAAGTTGTAAACGTCATACCAGCAATTGTCAGCTCTTCAGAAGCTATAGAAACATGAATTTTTTTTAAAAAAAGAAGTGTCTTTCAGTAAATTTTCCCCTTGAATTTCTGAAAGCAGCTAAGTACTGGCTTGGTTAATGGCCTATATCAGTGATGGCTAACCTTTTTGCCATTGTGTGCCAAAAGCGGGGGGAGTGCGATGGGGTCATACACACGCGTGCCCACATCCATAATTCTATGCGCCCTGCCCTCCCGTGCTCCCCCTGCTTTTGGCACGTGATGGCCCGGTGGGCCCGGTAGGTCCGTTTTTTGCTCTCTGCAGGCTCCAGAGCCTTTCTAGGAGCCTGGGGAGGGCAAAAATGGCCATCCCCAGCCCCCCAAGGCCGAAAACAGTCTGTTTCCTGACTTCTGGTGGGCCCAGAAGGCCCAAAAATCAGCTGGCTGGCGCATGCATGTGTGCCGGAGCTGAGCTCGCGTGCCCACCGATATGGCTCCGCGTGCCACCTGTGGCACCCGTGCCATAGGTTCGCCATCACGGGCCTATATCATTACAGGGCCAAATCAGGGCAAATTGAAAAAACAACAACAAATAACTGTTCCAACTCCTTCAGTTGAAACAGTTTTTAATGTTTGACTAATTTTGACTGTAATATATTTACAGTTTGTACATTTGTACAGTTCATTTTTTAAAAATTTATTTATTGGTTCAATTTATATGCAGCCCTTCTCCGGAGACTCAGGGCGGCTTACAATGTGTTAAGCAATAGCCTTCATACTTTTTGTATATATCTGCTTAGTAGGGCTTTCGCCCCCCCAAGCGGTGTTTTTTTTATACAAAGTCAGCTTATTGCCCCCACAATCCGGGTCCTCATTTTACCTACCTCGGAAGGATGGAAGGCTGAGTCAACCTTGAGCCTGGTGAGATTCAAACTCACAGTAATTGCAGGCAGCTGGCAGCTAAGTGCTACTTAAGTGCTACTTAACACTCCACCAAGGCTCCTTTTACTATTGTAAGATATTTTTGAGTGCTTATATAAGAAGTGATGGCAAACATTTAATAAACCTTCAACTATTTGATTTCTTTCACACTTAATATTTATATTTGTATTTGAAATTGTCATTAATGAAAATAATTTTATTATCAGCAGTGAAAAGAGAGAGAGAGGAAGGAAGGAAGGAAGGAGGGAGGGAGGGAGGGAGGGATGGACAGAAGGAAGGAAGGAAGGAAAATACAAGTTTAACTCTTTAATATGTTACTGAATCTAGACCATATGAAAATATAGTCCCCTTACAGCTTAAAGATGTTTCAAAGATTGATAGAGAATACATAACTTGATTTTACTCTTTAACATCTACAATAAGTTTTACTTTCAGATAGAGTCGGTGCATCCTCTAAGTGCCTCCTCAACGAAGAATTTTGGAAACTAACACTACCCATTTTAATTCATACCCTGCCCCATAAGCTTTTCGGTGGCATAAAAATTAACATAGCATACATCAGCTTTGAAGCAGTGCTAAGTATACATCAAAACTAAAACAGAAACATTGACTTACTGGGATGTAACGTGGGGACATGTTGTCCCAGTCTGTCATCTTTAAGCATGTGCAAGAGAGTAGTTTTTCCAGCATTATCCAATCCAAGGAATACTAGTTTACCTGTTTTCTTGTATAATCCTGAAAAAGAATGAGACTGTTTGGTAAACATGAATTAATTTTCTCAGCTCACACCAGAATGACATAAGAAACCTAAGGTAAGGGTAAAGGTTCCCCTTGCACATATGTGCTAGTTGTTCCCGACTCTAGGGGGCGGTGCTCATCTCCGTTTCAAAGCCGAAGAGCCAGTGCTGTCTGAAGACGTCTCCATGGCCATGTGGCCAGCATGACTAAATGCCAAAGGCACATGGAGGTCTGTTACCTTCGCACCAAAGGTGGTCCCTATTTTTCTACTTGCATTTTTTATGTGCTTTCGAACTGCTAGGTTGGCAGAAGCTGGGACAAGTAACGGGAGATCACCCTGTTACATGGCTCTAGGGATACGAACCGCTGAACCGCTGACCTTTCGATCAACAAGCTCAGCGTCTTAGCCACTGAGCCACCGCATCCCTCTTGACGAAACCTAGGCATTCTGTAAAGCACCATATACTCTTAGAATTTAAAAGCAAATATCCAGGCACTGCTCTGGAAAATACTGCTTAAAACATGATAGGTGAATGCTGAAACCAAAACGCCAACCATGTTTCTTTTAGTTCATGCTGATTATTTAAATCAGGGGTGGAGAACGATGGCTCTTTTATGACTTGTGGACTTCAACTCAGGGGTGAAATGTAAAATTTGCTACTACCGGTTCTGTGGGCGTGGCTTAGTGTGGGGGGTAATGTGACTGGGTGGGTGTGGCCAACTTTTTTTTTTAAATTTTTCAAAGCATTTTTTCTAATGCTTTGAAAAGCCTCTGCCAATCAGGCAATTCAGCTGGGATCGTCAGAGACTTTTCAAAGCATTTTTTTTACCACCTCTTCGGCCAAGAGGTTGCAGAAAAAATGCTTTGAAAAGCCTCTGATGATCCCAGCTGAGCTACGTGATCATCAGAGGCTTTTTTTTTACTTTTAGAAGCATTTTTTCGTCGGAAGAGGTTGTAGAAAAAATGCTTTTAAAAGTTAAAAAAAAAAACCTCTGATGATCGTGTGGCTCAGCTGGGCATTGGGGGGGGAAGGGCGATCCGGTCCGAACCGGGAGCATTTCACCCCTGCTTCAACTCCCAGAATGCTCGAGCCAACCATACAGAGACTTGAAAATAAGCCTTAAAACAGTAGCCAGGCACTATTCAATGATTCTGTGAAGTAAGAATGAAAATGCAACATTTTAGTTTTCTGAGGATTCTACTGTTATCTCTGGTTTAAGGGTTTTTGGGAGTACAGAACAGCAATGTCTGGGCATTGGAGATCTGTCAAGAAAGTCTCTTTGGTGTGATTGATTGAAGCTCCATCTTGTGTACATGTGTACAATAGCCACACATCAGTAAAAGGGCAAGACATTGATTGCCCTGCCACAACTGCCCTAGTAACTTTTTTTTGAACCTCAAATGTGGACACTGAAAGATAAATCCAGTTTATCCGGCAGTGCCTTCCAGAGACTCATGCAGTGAGTCTGACCATCATGCAAGCAGGTAGCTACTTGCTAGCTACTTAAGTGATGGTTAGACTCACTGCACAAGTCTCTGAAAGGCACTGCCAGATTTATAGGCTGCCAGGCTACTTCATCTCACATTATCTACCAGATATATTTTTGTCTCTCTCCATCACCCCACTCTTTAATCCAAGGACTCCACTGTTAACCAAGTCAAATCATGCATTAGGCCTTAAAAATGATAAATGAATTGATACACCCCTGCCCCATAAATAAAATTATTTCATTGGGGTAAAGTTTGAGATATTGCTTTTATGTACCTGTGTATCATCGGGTTCTCAAAGTTTGCAAGCTTACACAGGCATGCAGGGACCAAAGACCAGAGTGAGTTTTGACAAAACTCAAGCTGTGCCTCTGCAAACCTGGTCATTTTTTTTAAAAATGGCCAACTCCCTTTAATTTGGTCACAACTCACTGTTTGAGAACTCCTGCCTCAATCAGTTTACCAGCACCTTGTTACTCACAAAGCAAAGGTAGGGAATAATATCCCTCATGATACTGTAACAGTTTTGTATATTTGTGACTCACTTCATTGCAATCGCCAGGAGCAGGCTTATGTACTAATGAACCCAACAATCTGAATATGGGGGTAAAAGGGAGAAGATATTTTGGAAAAAGTAGCTGGCATGCCACATCAAAATGTAAAGAAAAATTAAACCAGCAATGGGGACTAACATGATGGACTGTTGGCGAGTATAAATCAAGATTAATAATGGAAGAGGTTGGGGTTTTCTGTGGGAGAGAGAAGTATTTTTATGCTAAAATAAAGTGAAGGTCACATTGTGTTTTTTGTGATAGACTCAAAAGCCAAATTCTGTATAGATTAAAAGTAACTTTGCAAATAGTTCAAACTATTAGCTTTGCTTTTTCATGTATTTAATATCTTTTACTGTAATTAGATATAATTCCTTAGGCTGAGACAGAGAAAAGAATTGCAAATGTTTCATGTGTGTATCTTTTAGCATGTCTAAATCAATAAATAAGAAATATCAGTCAATCTGCATCAACTTAAATGAAGTTGTTTAACCAGCACTGTGTAAAAAAATCAGAAAGAACCATCCATGAATGTAAATTAGAACATTGGCATGGAACTGTGGATAGCTTACCTAAAAATTGCAGTACACTACTGAAGCCACTGTAAATCCAGTCAAATATAAAGGACATTTCAAAATCTTATTGGATCTGAAAGAAAAGAAGAGTAATCACAGGTATGGAAGGCATTTAAAATTTACTGAAACAGCACATGGGAAAAGGAAGAAAGGGTAAGGTGTATTTAGGGGGTGAATCTACTTTAACTGTTTTGTTGTTGTGAAACTACTAAAATGTGAACTGATTAAAGTCTTAAGTACTGCACTCAAGAGGGAAGTATGTTTATGCTAAAAGAAAGGCCACATTCCAAAGAAAAATACAGCTCAGTCTTCCTGTTGGTATTTCCCCAACAGTTTTCTCCAATGGGAGACTCACTGCCTAGATTTCTGACAAGTGGCATTGGGTGGAGAAGAGGAAGGGCATGTCACCAACTCAGATGCCCAGAATAGCATCACATCTATAAACTGTATATTTATTCATTTTCTGTCAGTTTATGTAACTATAAATTCACAGAGAATGAATAGACTTTACCACAACAGCATTATGAGGTCATGACTAAAGGCATCTGCAGTTCAAATGTGATTTTTCTTCAACTGCACAGGAAGTGGCTGACAAATATGATTGCTTGACTCCTTATGATTCCTAAGCTATAGCATTGTCCTTTTCAGAAGGATCTCAGAAAAGTAACTGATAAAAAGCTTATTTTAATCCAAAACAGCAGTTTTAAAAATGATTTTGAAGCAGTGGGCAAAAAATGCACTAGATACATTGAAGGTTTCAAGTGAAAAGCTACAACTTACTAAAAATACATTTGTTGAACATTTATTATAATATTATTATAATATTAATTTATTATATTATTACCTTAATATTTTAAACCTGTCATTTTACACAAAGTAAGGACATAGCATTTCCTTTAAGCAACTAGAATCATAAATATTACTTAGGAGACTTACCTGTTAAAGTTATTTTCTACAGTTCACAATGATTCTTATTTACTGGCCAATGACTATTGCTATTTTCCTATATGTATATTCAGATTGGGCAAATTTCATATAAATTATTGGATGGATTATGAAGCCTAAGCACAGAATCATAGCAGTCTCTTTTCTTTCTAGAACACAGAACACTGCCAAGACACACATACAAACAACAGCACAAGATTCATCACAAAGCAAAGAGGAGAAAATCAGAATGTGTGTGCAT
This sequence comes from Ptyas mucosa, assembly GCA_012654045.1. Lineage (NCBI taxonomy): Eukaryota > Metazoa > Chordata > Lepidosauria > Squamata > Colubridae > Ptyas > Ptyas mucosa. Next base: position 22,072,209 of record WNWU01000012.1, read on the forward strand.
CGAGTTTTAAAGGCAATTATTTTTGTGAATGCCAACTGAGGTGTCACTATCAAACTGAGTTGCTGGGGAGAAAATTAGTTTATTACCATCATTGTTGTATCTGTTGAAGCAGATTCAAAGGTGTCTTTTTAAAAAAGAAAAAGAATATGTGTGTACGGTATATGTTAGTCTTTTTTTCTTTTTTTAAGACACTTTTATTTTTTAACGTCTTTTTGTTGTGTTTTTTATTTTTTTATCCTTTTTTAAATATTTTGGTGTTTTGTATTTTAACCTTCTTTGAATAAACTAAAAATTTCTAGGGGGAAAAGTGATTCAAAGGTTTGCACCCGAAGGCTCTTCAGAGTTAAATCCAATGCTGTTATACCTGCAACCAATTAAGATAAAATCTGCTTCCTTCTAGATAAAATCTGCAATCTGCTCAGAATCAGGTTACAACAGGAAAATCTACCTGCTTGACCAAACACCTACTGTAGATGGCCCTTGATCGGTTTTCTTCCCCTAGTCTCCTCAGTGACAGAACAGTTTCTGGTCCAACTTTAGATTAAACTACTTTAAAGAAGGTCAAGGAGATGCCAGTGATTTAAAATGGTCAAGACAATTTCATGAGACAAAAATAATACAGGCAGTCCTGTATTATTTACAAAATTTAGTGATTCAAAGTTACAAAAGGCAACGAAAAAAGTGTCTTATGATCAGTTTTCACACTTTCAATCATTGTAGCATCTCCATGGTCACATGATGAAAATTTGGACAATTGGCAGCTGGCATTTATTTATGAATCACTTTTTTGCAACCTTCTGACAAGCAAAGTCAATGGGGGAGCCAGATTCACTTAACAGCTGTGTTACTAACTTAACAACTGCTGTGATTTACTTAAGAATTGTGGCAAGAAAGGTCATAAAATGGGGCAACACTCACTTAACAACTGTCTCACTTAGCAAGAGAAATTTTCAGCTCAATTGTGTTGTAAACTGAGGACTACATGTAGTATCGAGGGCTTTTTCATTTGAAGCAAAGAGAGTTAACATGATAGAAAGGTATGAAATTATGCATGGTATGGGAAATATAGATGGAAGCAAGTTTTTTCTAGCAGCATCAGGACTCAGAGTCACATACTGTATTGAAACTATGTTGAGAATTCAAGACTGATAAAAATAAGTATATTTTATATAATGTATGGTTAAAATGGGATTCACTGCTTTTTTTAGCCAAATTTATAGCTAATGATTTTGATAATAGATAGTATACCTAAATACCAGCTATTGGATAGCAACATTGGAGGGCTACTGCTGCCCTGACTATGTTTGTGAATTTTTAGAATATTCCTGGTTGATGTTTAACACCTAATGTTGGATTAGATAGGTATGAGGACTTGACCAGCAAAGCCCTTCTTGTGATTTCAAAGCTGAAGGCATCAATCCACTCTAAATAATACTTCAAATAACCTCATCTTTGCTATTAAACCTTGTAAAACCTAAACACTTACTTGCTTCTGACTTTGCTTTATCTTTTACAGACCGTTTAAACTCATCAATGACTGCAAAGCTTTTACTGCAGAAAAAGGTTAGTTCTCTACCCCTACCTGTAGCATCCAATGATACAGAATGAGAAGTTTATTTATTTACATATATTTCTACACTACTCACTTTCCGAGACTCCAGATGGTTTACTAAAATGTAAAATGTGTCATAAGAAAATGTATCTGGCATATCATATGCAAATGATAAAAAAAGTAGAACACGGATTAATTACATCCACTGTTCTGAGCTGACTGTATTGTAATGTGTTAGTTGAATTTTAGACTGGTAAGAAGCACTTCTACTGATTTCCTACTGATGGTCCTTGGGCAATATTTTAGGATGAAAATATTCTCAATCAATCAGAATAGAGCTTGAAGGGACCTTAGAAGTCTTCTAGTCCAGCCCCATGCTCAAGCAGGAGACCCTATAACATGTCAGATAGGTGGTTGTTCAGTCTTTTCTTAAATACCACCAGTGATGAAGCACCCACAACTTCTGACAGCAAGCTGTTCCACTGGTTAATTGTCCACATAGTTAGGAAGTTTCTCCTTAATTCCAAGTTGCTTCTCTCCTTGATTAGTTTCCACCCATTGTTTCTTGTCTTGCCTTCGGATGCTTTGGAAAATAAGTTGACCCCCTCTTCTTTGTGGCAGCCCCTCAAATATTACAATACTGCTATCATGTCACCCCTAGTTCTTCTTTTCTCTAGACTAGCCAAACCCAAATCCTGCAACCGTTCTTCATATGTTTTAGTCAGGCCTTTGATCATCTTAGTTGCTCTTCTCTGAACTTTTTCCAAAGTTGTAACATCTTTTTTTGTATGTGGTGACAAAAATTAGTCGCAATATTCCAGGTCTGGTCTTACTAAGGTTTTATAAAGTGGTACTAATACTTCACGTGACTTCGATTCTATGGCTCTGTTTATACAACCCAGGATTATACTAGCTTTTCTGGCTGCTGCCGCACACTGCTGGCTCATATTCAAGTGGTCATCCACTGCCTATCACCTAGTGGTGATACTGTCTATTTTACATTTTTCTAGCTTACCTAGAAGTACATTGTGGTCTACTTTGTTAAATGCCTTACTGAAATAAGTATACTATGTCCACAGCATTTTGCTGGTCTACTAATTTGGTCACTTTATCAAAGAATGAAATAAGATTCCAATCCTCAGGTATTTCCCCAGTGCTCCAGGATTTTTGAAAGATATGGTACAATGGTTCTGAGATAACATCTGACAACTCTTTCAGAACTCTGGGGTGTAATCTGTCAAATCCTGGTGATTTACATTCATCAAGATCAGATAGGTTTTCTCTTATCATTTTATTACTTATTTTAATTTTTATTTCTAGTCTGTCTTTTACAATAGGTTTTTGGTAGGTTGTGCTATAGTTTCTTTTTGCCTGAAGACTGATGCAAAGAATGAGTTAAGCAGCTCTGCTTTCTCCCTACTACCTGTTACTTCCTTGCCATCTTCTCTCATTAGTGGACCAACTATTTCCTTGACTTTTTTCTTGTTATTACTATGTTGAAAGAAACTTTTTAAAAATTCTTTGACTTTTGTTGCAAGTCCTTGTTCATTCTGAGCCTCTGCTTTCCTGACTTCATCTTTGCAAGATTCTGGCTATCTGCTGATATTCTCCCTTAGTTGTGTCCCTCTTTCTGGTTTTTGTACTTGTCCTTTTTGACTTTCAGTTTATCAGAAAGATCTTTGTTCAACCATACTGGTTTCTTCTTGAATTTTTTGTTTTTGTTTTTCTGTGGTGTTGTGCTGGACTGGGTTTTTACGATCGCATTTTTCAGAGTTTCCCACACTTTGTGAGTTGTTTTCCCCCTTAGGATTCTCATCCATGGAATCTTTCCTAGGCTCTCTATGAGTTTGTTAAAATCAGCTCTTTTAAACTTTAAGACACTGGTTAGATTATGTTCTATTGCTTGTGTTTGCATTATATTTAATTCCAGTATGACATGGTCACTTTCACCCAAGTTTCCGGCAACTTCAACTCTCTCTATCACTTCTTCTCTATTAATAAGAATTAGATCTAGTATAACTTTTCTTCTAGTTCCCTCCTCTACCGTTTGGATGTCAACTAGGTTGGTTGAAAATATCTGATGAAGGAATAAAATTAAGGAATACAATTATCACATGAACTCTTGGTTACACAACACCATGTGTAAGGGCTATCACTTACAAGTCTGAAAAGCAAAGGTCAAGAACAAGCAAACACAGCAGTACATACACGTCATCTGATTTATTTATTGCTTGAACAAAATACCATCCAGAAAAAGCTTACAGGAGGCTTAGGAAATCTATCTTCTCAAGTAACATGCAAATCAGTGCAGAGAGCATGAAGCAAAATAACTACTCAGGTTTCAGAAGTGAAAACAACTTCTTAAAACCTATTCATATTCAATTAAAGAGAATTTTTTAGGTTAAGTCCCAAAGTCATCTTCTTTCTTTAAAACTATATTGGAAAAAACATGCTAATGTAAAGATACTGTAGGGAAAGGCAAAATGGCATGTAGTTCTTCTGATTCCTTTTCTAGTCCCTCTCCCCAAATAATCTACTCGAAGTCTAGCAGAAAAGAAACTTAATGAAAAAAGATTTCCCACTTATTTTCAGTGGGGAATGAATTAAAATAGATGTATAATGGTATAAAAAAGCATAGCCCCCCTCTCCACCAACCTCTATAAAGTCTGATTTAATTCCATTCCCCAATGAAAGAAAGGGGGGATGTTGACAATTCCAGTGCTCTGGAGTTATTATTTTTCACCACAGCATCTATTTTGGCTTTCCCTGGAAACTGTAAGAAGAGTGATGGATGATAGTGTTGATGGTGATCATTCAATTACAAAAGATTGCCCGTCCCTATTGTGGCAAGTGAAATGAGTTTTTACCAATTCTAAGAACAAATGTGTTCAATGGGAGAAATATACATTAAGAAGTTTGAAATGTTGTAAATATACAAAGACCCTTTAGGTTTAAACCTTCATCTGGGAGCTGCTGTGGCAAGAACTACACTCAGGCAAGTAACTCTTTGGAGAGAACAGCAAAAGTAAGTTCCTACCCTGTTGTAGCCACTCCAGAACCCAGGCTCCCCTCCTCTTGCTTAGCACTGAAAGCTGCTGAAGGAAAGAGAAAACTCACTATCTCTTTTCTGTTAACCCAAAACAGGCTAGTAAGTTTTCTAAACTTATTTACAAGGCTGGATTAAAACGCAAGTGTCATTTGGTAATTAGGGACTACTGTATATACAAGCAAAATGAAGGGAGTCTATTTTTAAAAACTACTTGGATTGATAAAGCTTAACCAAAAGGAATGGGAGAAATATATTATCATGCCAAAAAACAAAAACAAACCCCAACCAGGAGTACCCAACATTTGCAGTGAATATAAATGAACTGCAATAAAAATTAAAAACTTTTCTGATTATTCAAGCATTTCTGGGTTAACAAAAGAGCATGGTCAAATGTACGTTTCCTCTGAGCCATGGAAGCTCCCTGAATTACTTTAAGGTAATCACTCTCTTTTATTCTAAATTATCTCACAGGATTGTGGTTGATGGGATGGGGAAAAGCTGGCAAATTGTTTTGAATGCCATCTTGAACTCCTGGAGAAAAGCCAGGATATATATATGTAGCAAATAACTAAAATCAATAAATTAGGTTTCATTCTGCATCTTTCACATGTACTTCAGTCATTATAAAGCTAGAGTGGAGAAGGCATGAAGAGTTTGAGATATGTCAGCAGCAGGATGCAATATCTGGTTCATACAATATATTAAAGGAATGGTGAACTCCAGTCTGTCCCATCCTTGGATTATTGGAATTGATGTGCGGACATGTTAATATATACCATTATAAAGGAAAGATAACATTTACTATTTTATCATTTGCTACATTTTATCAGGCTAGTTTTTATGCTTCTTGGCCTGATTCCAGAGAATACCAAAATGTGCATTCCTGTATTTAATAGTGAAAAGAGATTCAATAAAATATAGCTTCATTTATTGACATACTAGCTATTTGTGCTAAGTGATAATACTGTTTGGTTAGTTTTGATTTAATGTATTCTGTGTTCCCAACCCTTGCTGCTTCTTTAACAATTTTTTTAAAACAAACCATAGTTTATGACCAGACAAGTTAATATACAACTTGACTGCACTTTAGTCATTGACCCTGGAAATTCTGTCATTTCAGGCCACCAATCACCTAGAAACAACTTGGCAAATGAAAGTTTAAAGTCTACTATGTGACTGCAAAAATCATATCAACTTTAGTCAATTTAGACTTTACTTAATCTCAATACTTCCAAGAATTGCCCATGTTTTATTATAAGACAACTGGTTGTCTTTTCAGTAAATTCTGTTTACAAGTAAAGCAGAAAAAGATTTCTTCATCTTGTTAGCAAAACAATATCTGATTCTGATTGCTGATTTCTCCTGAGAAAACGTACCACTATAAAACTCATACATATTTCAACTTGTTATAAAAAAATTCCATCTTCACAAATAAATATTCAAATAGTAATTCTTTTAATTGTAAATTGTTACATCTCTGATTTTACAATTTAATACAACTCAAACACAACCAGCAATATGCCATGCAAGTTACCATATAGGCTGTGTTCTACGCCTGTTGACTAGAATGTCCAGGTTTTGTCCAAGTTTTTACTTCAAAAGAATTAAAGAAAATAACATATAAGTAGCAGGGTGTTAAAGTATATGGATAGATTATTCACATGGTTACTAAACTCTGATTTTTTAAAACTAGTTTGTTGAAATAACCAAACAAGCTAAGTCAATGGCTGGGTTCATATAACATGCTTAGCCAGAACTGGAATCACCTTGAAGGGGAGATGGGTGGTACAGAAATTTAATAAATAAATAAATAAACTACGCAGTCTCATGGTTCATTCTTAATTAAATTTCATGACTAATGTTATGTAACATATTGCATTTTATAAACTTGTGTCTGAAGTATATAATACAAAATACTAAAAATGATGCTATTGCAATCTCACCAGATCCTATTAATGTTCTGATAAAGGTTTTCAGAATGTTTTCTATACAGTATATACTTTTTATAACAGATAGCATTTCCAAAAGTATAGAAAGATAACAATAGTAATAAATGGTTCAAATTTGGGATTGAAAAGTAAGAAAGACTATACTGCAGCACCATTCATGTTGAATGGAATTTTACAACCAACATAGGCAAATGAAATGAATTACTGAGCAAGATCTTGAAAATAAATGTAGTTCAGCAAAAAGCAACAGCTAAAATACAATTTCAATTAAAACATTCATAAAATTCCTTGAATATTTCATGCCTCTGTGCATCACTAAAACTAAACGTATGAGACTCTCCATGACAAGCTTTTTGAAGGCTTTATAATTAAAAGTTTATTGCTACATGAAGATATTTCAATAATGAAAAATCCTAGAAAATACAGGACCTATATTTTAGGGATCCATTCTAGGGAAAAAGGTACAGCATGCTGCATTATCCCATTTAATGGTATAGGGAGCTAATAAGGTCAGTAATTTAAGTTTAATTTACAAATTTAAAGTTTCAAAACTTGAATACAAATTTAGTCCATTTAAATTCAGGATGAAAATATAGTAGAAGCATTTTTATGATCTCATATATGTGTATCCTCATCTTTTACTATTTGCAAATTAGTATTCCTTCTTAATATTATAACATCATCTCATAGATTTCTATCAGCTAAGGTTTCAGATCTTGCCGATACCTTTCTTCAGCAATTTACAATCTACTTCTATTAATTTCACTGTGAATTGATTAAATTTCATCTTGAATTAATGTATTGATTTTAAAAAATGTGGGTTGATATATAATCTGTTCTGAGAAATCTGGGTGGTAGGGTGAGGAGCGTTACAAAATTCTGAACTTGAAGTTCTGATTTATTTATATTTATTTTATTTACTACATATTTTGCCGCCCATCTCCTACACAAGGTGACTCTGGGCGGCTTACAAGCTATAAAACAAGTAAAAAAATACTGTAATTAAAATAACAAAACATAAACATTACACGGATTAAAATATTATTAAAAACTGTACTGAAACTGAAACTAAGAGAGCTAAGAGTTGGATGGGACAGAGGTGTAATCTTCTTACCCCACCTCCAGTGATAAACACCCCCCTCAGGGCTCTAGGCCAACCAACAAAGCCAGGTTTTAATACCCTTCTGGAAGGCCAAAAGGAAAGGGCAGTTCTCAATTCCGGTAGCAGAATGTTCCTCAAGGATGGGGCATGTGGTCCCTTCCATCCATTCACTACAGCACACAGGTGTTAAACAAACTAAAAAACATTCTATACAATCTGAAGAGATGCCAAACAGCCACACTGATTATGCACCAATTCTGTATGTAGAAGCATATGGACGGTTTTACAAGTCACAAACTTTGTTTTGCCTTAGGCCAGTGGTGAAATCCAATTTTTTTTATTATTGGTTCTGTGGGCGTGGCTTGGTGGGTGTGGTGTGGCTTGGTGGGCGTGGCTTGACGGGTGTGGCAGGGGAAGGATACTGCAAAATCTCCATTCCCACTCCACTCTGGGGACAGCTAGAGGTAGTATTTACCAGTTCTCTGAACTGCTCAAAATTTCCACTACCAGTTCTCCAGAACCTGTCAGAACCTGCTGGATTTCACCCCTGCCTTAGGCCCAGAACAAAGTTATTGGCTGTATCTATAGAAAACCTCCTGGACGACAAGATTCAAACAGTCCAATAAAGAGTATACATTTCATTTTAATCCATCCAAAATAATAGGTGGTGGGATCCCAATGAATTCAGTGGTATCGGTTTGTTTTCCACAGTCATTTTGGATATTTGCCTGTGCTATCAATTTAAGATGAAACAGATCAGGAATTTTAGAGCACATGTTGTAATCTAAGCCTTGCTTGAATTCACTAACAGTTTGAGTAATCAGAGGGCTAAGGACACCTTGGAAGCAATATTGCAATTGCTTGATTGCCTTGGTTAGTCATCTCAGGAGAGTCACCTTTGCCCTGATCTTTTAACACAGCTGCATACCTATTTCTAATCATTCATTTAAATTGCATTACTCTACTTCCAAAACTGAAACTTTTTGGCATGGTCTGTTTGGTTCAACTTCATGCATCTACACTTCAGAACAATTTGTATCGTAACAATTGAAAAATTATGATTTCAACATTCTCATGATTGATATCAGAAGCCTCCTGGGGGAGAAGATGCAATAGTTTTGTGAAGTAGTGAACTAAGGATACTAAAAATAATTTAACACAGTAATAGCAATATTTTTTTTTAAAGTAAGGTTAATTTAAACTTTTGGAGTTAATATATTTGAATTTAACCCTGATATACTTGAATTTAACCTTGCACAGAAAATACAATTACAATTTGCTACTCATACCTCATTAAATCCTTGAGGTTTATGAGATCTACATGAAACCTGATACCCAACATATAATTTAACAAAAGTTTTACGCAGTAATGTTTTCCATAATCTAATCTATATCATTTACAAAATCTCTAAAAGAGAATGTATACATTTAAAAAGATACAAGATGTCCATATTCTGTATATCAGAGTCCACATAAGTATTATCATATCAGAATAGCCAAAGCAATGCTCTTTCAGGATTAATATATGATTATGAAAGTTTGATACTGAGAAAGAGAAAACGTACACAGATGCCTCTGCAACCTACACATAATAAATTAGAAGAATGATTTGAAAAGCTGTCCTATCTTGGATTTACAAAAGAGACAAGTTAAACTACTGAAGCTGTTCCTGAAAACAGACAAAAATAAAATGATAAGAAATCAACTTGTGGACATTATTCAATGGAATTAAAAATATGTTATTAAAATGCAAACAGAAGAACTATAAAGTAAAATTTAACTGGATAAAACACACATGTTATGGTTTCTGGTAGCTCTTAATGGGATTTCTTGTTGACCAGGCTTTAAAGAACTATTTTTGAGATATTTTTTTGCTTTATTTCTTTAAAAAAGTAGTAAATTGGATTATAGATTGAATTTATTTGATTAAGGTTAAAATATATATGTTAGTATTTCTGGTAGCTCTTAATAGACTTTTGTTAATTAGTACTGAATAGTGGAGTTTCTATAATTTGACTATTGATATGGAATGATATAGGAAGAGATTTTTAAATTGAAATATTAGAGAAGACGTTAATTACTGAAATGGTTTATACTTGTATGGAGAGAGAGGAAATAATCTTTTATATATCTTTTTTCTACATTGTTGCATTTTCCTGTTTGGTTTTTATGTTTCTTATTGGTATTAATCCTTTATCTGTCTACTTATATACTTTAATAAATTGAATTAAAAAAGCAATGCCTCTGAGTTATGGATCTGGGGAAGGATACAAAAAATACTGTGGCCTGCAAAAAGAACCAATTAATTAAGCCCAGACCAAATAAAGATGAATTACTCTCCTAAGATGATGATCACTAAGCAAAAACTCATATATTTTGAATATATGATGCAAGCAGATAATGGACTAGAAAAGATCACTATGTCTGGCAAGGTTGAGGAAGGAGAAGATAACAGATAAGGTGGATGGGCAGCATTAAAGAGATTATAAAACCTCCTTTAGTGTGGCAATGGAATATCGCAGAACAAATTTAGGCTGTAAGATTTTGACATGCAGTAGTATCAGGAATAAAACTCAGTGTTTTGAGAACTTGACACAATGCAAAATATGCATGAAAACAATACTTTTTCTGGTGTTTATTTCTGAAACAATGAAAAAATGATTGTCCCCTTGTCTAAAAATCTGTAAAATGACAGATATTCAGCACCACATATAACATATATCATACTATTAAATTAATAGATATATTTTTAAAATTAGCCTTCTGGCTTCATCCTGTACTGAAAGGCTGTACATATTTTTCATTTTTTATGCTACACATGTAAGTTCACAATTCTTCTATTTTTTTCTGAAATTACTATTACTACTAGACTCATACTCATTCTACCAATATATCAACACTTATTCATTGGTGATATACCTACAAAGGGATGAGTCAACTAAATTTTGATTACAGAGAGATGAAACATGGTCTGAAGAAACAAATCTGTATTAGGCAATCTTGGATATCCATAACCATTTCAAAATGAGTAATAGAAGCCTTGTTTCATGAAATGTCTATCCTGAGTCTAACAGCTGGTGTTGGAAAAATATTTTAGTCATATGTGTTAACAATTCAATAGGTTTGTTTCTTTAAAAAAATATAGAATACTTTTGAGCTGAGCAGCCTACAGGCGTATTAGATATATAAAGGAAGGCACGTTTTCCCAAATAATTGTTTGTGATCTCACATTCCCTGAGAATGTAAAAGGAAAAGCTTTTAGAAGTACACAGTAATTGTAAGGGAGGCAGGATATGCTAGTCGTGAAATAGAAGATGTTTGACAGGGAGAACCTCTTCTTTCCATGAAGGCTCTCCCCATAAATGAAGACTCTGGAAAATCAGGATCCTCTGTGGTTGAAGAGGAATGTGACAAAGGTGGGGCTAACCTGTTGACTGTACGAGGTTAAACAGTCCAAAGTTTATTCACTTGGAAACAAAAGCCACCAAATTCAACGATTCCTAGTACATGAAGGTTGCCTAGGTCTGTTGTGTTCTCAGTCCAGGACTGAGACCTCTATCAACTTGTTTGCAAAGAGAAGAAAAACCAATTCAATACGTCAAAGATTTCTCCTCTACTTATTCCCATCCATAGTAAATAGGGCTAAACACATACATTTCTAGCATAACAGCAGCATATGCATAGTTGGGAGTATCTGGATTCAATACAATTTCTTTTACTCTGTGAGAAGTAGTTAGGAGTTTGTATGTAAGAGAATGACTTGTGTGGGTATGTGTGCATAAATGCAGATATATGTCAAAGCACATATTTGGCGGGTGTGGGTGTGTGATGGAGTTTCCAGTATTGTTTTGAGGGAAAACTGGCAACTTAGTTGACAAATAGGGAAAACTGGGCTGTGAGTACAAATTTAGCTATGTTTACAGCTTTTTTTCTATCTAATCCTTTTTTTTGAGGGGAGTACAAGGCTGTCTTACATTTGGAGCTTTCTCTTTTTCGTGTAACTGTAATTTGATGTGCTTTACATCCAGGTACCTAGTTTTAGAAATGTAATTCAATTATAATGTATACTTCAGATGCCTGCTTTTTTGACAGAAAAACCCAAATCATAACCAAATTTCATTGTTTAAGTGGTTTCAATCATTACTTAGTCAAAAGCAATATTATTCCTAAATTAAGGGATTAAATCTAACTTGCTGATGGGGTCTAGGGAAAGAAAACGTAAACGATTGTATACTTGCTCTTCTAAGTAGTACTCCCAAACTGCTTGAAAAATCCACTTCCATTGTACTAGCTTTCCATAAGCCAGGAAGCAATTACAGTTTTCAAACAACTCACGTTCCTCTCAAGGGTATCTGTTGTTTGCTTCCTAGCAGTGGAAGCTCATGAGTATTAACTTTATTACTTAATAATTATCAACCAGAAGAAATTGCTAACAGGCATTTTAAATTATGCTTTTAATGAGGATGTGAATATACATTTGCCAATTTGGGTAGCTTGTCTTTCACCACCTTCCAAACTTCTGGTATATGTGCCATGAAGGCTTTGAGCAAATCACTTTGAAGTTTTGCCTCTAAATGGGCATTCTCGCTGCCTACCTCAACTGGCTGCTTGTAAGATGAACTAGAACAGGCAGAAACTGACAAGCATTTAGCACATAATCTGTACTATAATAGTGACTGGTAATGAGAGATGGATATGTGCCAGCACACAGGTCAAATCTCCAACCTAGTTTCACCTTTGATCTCTTTTTGTACTGACTCACTCTGTGACAACAGGGCGGCTCACTTAATCTCTGCCTTCCTTCCTATAATAGAGTGCTCATTTGTTTAGGGAAGGTTATAAACAAAGCGAATATTAATAGGGCCCACATCGGTATCCCACTTAGATACGCGCACCCTCACACATACACACGCAGACTTGTACAGCACAAAATAAAGTAATGGTGTGTGTGTGTGGGGGGGGGGAGTTATGGAACCAACGTGGGAAAATTCGGCTAATGTGAAATACAAGGAACGCGGCCGGTGGGGTGGGGGTGGGGCGAGAGGGCAACCAAATCTAAGAAAACAAGAGACACAAATAAAGGCAGAGGCCAAGAGGAAGCCTTGAAAGACGAGGAATGCGTGCAAGTCAAAGGGAGACTGGGGACGAGTGGGGGGAGAGGATAATAGAGCAGAAAGGCAGATGAGAAGGATCGAGATCAAGGGGATCAAGAGAAAAGGAGAAAATCCTGAACCCCCCCTCAGCCCAGCCCGATGCCAACCGCTTCCTGCCAAGCCGAGAAGAGCCACTCACCCTGTGTGCAGAGCCTGAGATTCGCACCCTTCATCCACAGCTACCAACACAGCAGCCTGGAGGCCTCCCCTCTCCTCTGCTTCTCCTCCGCTCCGCCCCTCCACGGCTCCTTCCTTCCTTCCGGGCCGTGTGGGCGAACCGGTCACCCGGCTCACGCTTGCGATCTGGCACGCGCGGCAGATCGGGATCTTCCCCCTCCCTTTCATGGTGGATTCCCGTAGGTCAGCCTCCGGGGCTTGCCCTTCACGGCTGAAATGGAAAGGACTGGACGCACCAGTTAGTCTCGCAACCCAACCTGTCAGCAGAGTTTCAGGAAGCCCTCCGGAAATTTAAGGCGGGCTCACTGCCATGGCCCTTCGAAGGCATTAGATAAGTAGATCTTAGGAAGGAAATAGGGAGAGAGTTCTGCAGATAACCTACCGTAGTAAAACAGAGAAGATACATGTCCGTTGGTCGGTCGGTCTGTCTGTCTGTCTGTCTGTCTATCTATCTATCCTCTTGTTCTGCCTTTACCATTCTGTAAGCAACACAAAAAATTGGGAAGAGGTAGATCACAATTGTTTAATAAATGTTCCATATGGAAGTGTCTAAATATCTATATGGGGAAAAGTAAATCACTTGCAGCAAAAATACCTACCGGTATGTATTGTGGCACCTTAAAAGTGTATTATTATACCAGATGTTGCACTTTCATCCCCTGTTTCTTTCCCCATAACAAGCACTCTTCCTCCTTCTACCCAAGGTAGGAATCTTCTGACCATTCCAGATAAATCTCTCTCCAAGCTTTATTTGAAAACGTGCAATCATGGAGCTCCTACAAGTCAAGGAGGTTGGCTATCCCACCTCTTAATAACTCTCATAGCCAGAAAATTCTTCCTTATTTCAAGTTTACAGCTCCCTCTGTAAAGCTTTCACCCACTGTATCTTGACATGCTCACAGAAGCATTTTATGTGGAATCTTATGTCCCAATTTCATTGTCTTCTGAATGAAAGTCTGACCTGTAGAGCATGAGTTCTCAACAAAACAACTAAGATAATTGAACTCAGCTCTGTCACCATTATAGACGTGCTTAGCAGGCATGCTATTCAACCAGTTTTGAGGAAATTGAGCTAATATTAGGTCTAACACTTAATCCCAAACAGAAGTTTAAAAATCTAGAAGGAAATGTATTACGCTGCAAGTAAATTTACTAAATGCTTTTAAAATAACAATTTTGATGGGTTTTGGAGCTTGCGGAGCAAGAACAATTTCATCTGGTGTGTATATCAAAATTTCTGTTGCAATGTTAAACATTCCTATGAAAATTGTTTAGAGACAAAATAACGGATGCTGTGACCAATTTACAAATGTAAGATTATAGTACAGGTAGTCCTTGACTTACAACCACAATTGAGCCCAACATTTCTGTTGCCAAGTGAGATTTTTGTTTGCCCCATTTTACAACCTTTCTTGCCTGCAGTGTGAATCACTGCAATTGTTAAATTAGTAACAGGATTGTTAAATTATTCTGGCTTCCCCATTGACTTGCTTGTCAGAAGGTCACAAAAGCTGATCACATGATCCTATGACACCGAAATCATCATAAATAGGAGTCAGTTGCCAAGCGGTCAAATTTTGATCATGTGACCATGGGAATGCTGCAACAATCTTAAGTGTGAAAAACAGGCATAAGTCATTTTTCAGTGCCATTGTAACTTCAAACGGTTACCAAACAAATTGTTGTAAGTTGAGCACTACCTGTATACAGTATTCAGTCCAATTTATTGGAACATTAACATTGGAAATCATAAAATGTAATTTATTTATGCAATTCTAAATATTGCATTGGTTTTCTAATAATAGAACAACAATAAATGCATATTAAGATGATATGATTTACTAATTGGACTCTTTCCTTAGTATCAGAACACCACAGAAAGCTAGTTTGGACCTTATAAAATGTATAATTTCAGATTATTACAGAAATTACAGAATTAAAGGATTGAAAATGTGCCTTCTAGATCATTTAATTCAACTCCTTATTACAATTAACGTGACTAATTTCATAATACATTTGGTAGTGTTGTAATATTGTTATTCCAAATAAATTTCAGTTGGTCCTCACTCTGAATTTTTTCAGCTGGGAATCCTATATATATTTATATTCAGTGGGATCTTTTCTTAAGTAAATATTTATATGAATTGCAGTCTTAGTTGCTGTTTTTTAAAAAGCATTTTAGCAGATTTTTAAAATCGAATATTGACCAGTCCTCAAAGCCTATTAAATAATATATTTATAAGAGCAGATGTATCTTCCTCAACAACCTTTACAGTCACTTTAATTTTAGGATTAAAATATATATTGCTCAGCTATGGATGCCTCTGGATCAACGTCTTGAAAAATATAAAAACACTTAACAAATTATCCCCAAATAGCAAGGGAAAATTGATAATCATCCTCAATATTTGTGTATTTGCAAAGTAATTGCAAAACAACCAACCAAACAAACAAACAAATTAATAAGGTTTTGCAAAGCTGCAAAAGTAGCCTTCACTGGCACATCAGGAAACAGTTACTAGTGAAAACAAGTGTTGTCTTACTATATAAAAGGATATATAGTAGTTACAATGTCTACATTTTATGGAGTATCAGCAGCCTTAAAATCGGATGAAGTATGTCCAGGACTTGTAACTAGTTCTGAAATGCTTGCATTTATCTGAAAAACATATGATTTCCCCCAAAATCATTTAGTTTTTAGATGAAAAAGTCTTTGATTAACTGAGGATACATTGAAACATGTATAGATATATTTCACCCAATGGAGAAATATAGATCCACATTATTTAGTTATTAGCTAGTTATTGCTTATATAGAGTGCAGTACTGCTGGCTGCCTGCAATTTGACAGTTCAAATCCCACCAGGCTCAAGGTTGACTCAACCTTCCGAGGTGGTTAAAATGAGGACCCAAATTGTTGGGGGCAATATGCTGGCTCTGTAAACCGCTTAGAGAAGGCTGTAAAGCACTATAAAGTCTCAATGTTTGTTTGATGTTTTAAACATTTGTTGCACAAATACTCTCTTTCATTTATGAAAATAGAGTTAACATCATCTTTCACTTTTAAGATTATAATTCTTTTTCTATTATTTCTTTCCATGATAAATTTGTTGAAAAGGGAAATATACCTCTTCAGTCACTTTAATTAGTATGCTGAAATATTGACCTGTGACTAATGCATTGCATTCAAACTTTGTTCCTTTTGGTCTTTTTTAGAATGGTGTGGTTTCCATGCGTGTGTGTGTGTATGTGGAGAGAGAGAAAGAGAGAGAGAGAGAGAGAGGGAGACAGAGGGGGAGAGAGAGAATGAATTAAGAGATCATGGATTAATACAATATATATTCCAATGCCTTGATTCTAATTAACTTTTAAGCACCAGACTCATCAAGACCTAGAGTTCTTGGATGTATTTCTTACTTTTGGGTTTGCCATAGTTGTTTATCTTATATAGCTACAGTATATATATGTACATATTCAAAAGTATCTGTTAAATTTAGTAGAGCTTAGTGTCTTGTATGATTGAAATTATATGATAAAATTCTGCTGGCTGGGAGACTAAGGAATCACCCTATAACTGAGGACACCTCTATGGAACTGAATTTTCATTGAAAATTAAAGTCTTTCCCATTGGAATCAAAAGAATAGAAAAGATCAACAAAAAACCCCACAAAACGTTGTGGTCACATTGTGTTGTCACCACAACAAAGCATAGGTTATGATGTAACAGCATGGTGGTTTTTTTTTTTTTTTGCCTTTGAGTCGGTATTTGACTAAGTAGTTCCTACAGGGTTTTTTTATTTTTTGGGAAGTGATTTACATTGCCTCCTTTCTAGGGCAGAGAGACTGGCCTGAAGACACCCAGCTGGCATTGTGCTTAGGGTGAGACTAACTCTCACTGCTTCCTCATTTTTAGCCAGATGCCTTTAGCCTGACTCATTATTCCGCACCATACAGTAACACAATAGAGACCATAACTAAGCTGATAGGCAGTTATATACCTCTCATCTTGTATCATGCATCTTCCAAATGGATAGAATCCATTCAACACTCTCTGTGTGGATCAATAGGAGATCCATCAATAGTATTAAGTACCAACAGTGACTGGGATGCTGTCTGTCATGTTGTTAAATCTGCCAAATGCAAATGGGCATCTCTATGCCTATTGCTACAAACTTTGTGCTTTAGGGAGTGCTACATAATATGAAATTCTTTCTTCCACCACCATTAGTCCAGGTTTTAAGAATGAAGATGTGAGGGCTACTTGATGAGCCCAAGAACAATGATTCTCTCTCTGTTCATTCAGTTTACCTGGCCTGTAAAAGGAGATTGTAGAATGGGTGTTGTATGCAAAGCAGGGAGGCAGAGAAGTGGGAGAGAGAAGATGATGAGGCTAAGGCAGGGGTGTCAAACTCACGTCCTCATGGCGGCATCACATGATGTGTCCGAACTTCTCCCTTCGCTAAACTGGGTGTGGACATGGCCAGCACGTGATGCATCTGGCCTGTGGGCGGGAGTTTGACAGTCCTTGGTTAAGGATTTGGCCTGGCAGTAAGTCTGGCCTGACAAGCAACATTGTCAGAATTGTCACATTAGTTACTACAGATTTCTTCAGAAAGATTGGTTACTATGGTAGAATCAATAAAGAATATTTCTGTACTATTTGAAGTATATGCTTGCTTTTCTACCTATTTCTTCAATTTTCATGATGATCTGCTTGCTAAGCAACTCTGGATGGCTTTTAGATGGCTTAAAAATAACAATTTAAAAGTTAACAAGACACAGCGCTGGGGGGAGATAATTCTGATAGCACACAACTAAAAGAGGCTCATGTAACATTATGGCCGTTATGTTAACATTATGTAACAGGGTTACATAATGCAGTTTCAGGGTGAGATATCATCAGTATGTTGATGATACCCAGCTCTACATCTCCACCCCGGATCAATCCAGGAATGCCTTTTCCGTGATATCTAAGTTCCTGGAGCGGTGCAGGTTTGGATGGGTAGGAACAGGCTCAGACTCAACCCCTCCAAGACTGAGTGGCTGTGGATGCCAGCATCTCATGGTCTAATACCCCCATCACTCCAGATGGGGGGCAGTTGCTTACTCCCTCTGAAAAGGTTCGCAATCTTGGCGTCCTCCTGGATTTGCGGCTGTCCTTGGTGGACCATCTGATGGCCATGACAAGGGGGGCTTTTGCACAGGTCTGCCTGGTGCGCCAGTTGCTCCTTTTCCTAGACAGGGATGCCCTCCATACAGACACTCATGCTCTCGTCTCGCATTTGGATTACTGCAATGCCCTCTACATGGGGCTGCCCTTGTGGTGCACCCGGAGGCTCCAGCTGGTCCAGAATGCGGCCTCGCGGGTTGTTACGGGAGCGTCCTGTTACTCCTGTGTAATACCACTCCTGTGCGAGCTGCACTGGTTACCGGTGGTCCTCCGGATCCGCTTCAAGGTGCTGGTACTTACCTATAAAGCCCTCCATGGCACGGGCCCGGGGTACTTGCAGGATCACCTCCTACTGGCCTCCCACCACCCAGTGCGTTCACATAGGACTGCCCTCCTCTGGGTGCCATTGGCCAGACAGTGTCGGCTGATGGCGCCCAGGTTGAGGGCGTTCTCTGTGGGTGCACCGACCCTCTGGAATGGGTTACCCACTGAGCTCCGGACAGCTCCCGACCTCCAATCTTTCCACGGTGATCTGAAGACATGGCTTTTCCAACAAATTGCCTGATCTGCTGGGAGTCTTAGTTTTTAACTTCTTGGGGATTTTAATTGGATTATTTTAGTATTAATTATTGTTCCGTTGTTTTATCTTTGTGAGCCGTCCCGAGTCCTTCAGGAAAAGGGCGGCATATAAGTGTGAATAAACTAAACTAAAGTAAACTAATGGGGAGGTGGAGCAATGTCCTCTTCAAATTCAGAGGATCCCAATCTGCCAGCTTTTAATATAGCCATAAAAAGCTGGTCATAACACGGTAAGTGTGGTGAAAGAGAAAGCTTGTTTTGCCTCCTAGATCTATGAAATGGTATTGTAGTAGAGATCTTGTCTCTATCAAAAATGGCTTCTTCTCCCAGAACCCAAAAAGCAAATGGGGCTATTTTTTCCCCCTGCTGAAATTAAAAAATTGGTTTCTTTCTTCTCAGTGCTCTGTCAAAAACAACAGCCATTAGTGTCTTGAATGAGGACACAGAGAATATGTGACACTATCAATGAAACTTTTCATGTACTAGCACGATTGGTGGGAGTCTAATGGTGTTTCTAGGGATGGTGTAGTCGTGCAGATACCATATTTTTTAGTTGGCTATTCCCCACCTTGCTCTCAGGATAAGCAAATTTAGATACAATGGACATTGTACCTTAGTAGTAGTGACATATCTCACTCCTCTTCCCAAAATACAAATCTCATAGATATTGTTGTTTGTTTTTCCCAAGATATTCCATCTATGTATTCATGTAAAACACACATTTCTATCCCACTGCAATCCAGAGACTTGTTTGTCATTTCAAAAGACATTATCTGTTTCATTTAGAATATTTATTTGACATACTATTCCTTTTAAATCTTAATCAATTAACTTTAATAAGTTTAAGATAATCTAACTCTGGAGTGTGGCTAGAATGTGAAAATAATGATAAAGGTTTTTTCCCCCTTCTAAAGCATCCTGATATCTGGGTGGAATTTAATGCAACAACAGAGCTCTGGAACACAGTATTTATGAGAAATCAGTTCAGCAAATCATATAAAAGATGAATTTTTGCAAAGTACTCAGCTGAGAAGACTTTTGATTTTTTCCCTTTGTAATCTTCCAATATTAATTTTTTCCTCAGTTAAGCTGGAAAAAAAATCTTGTTATTTGGATTAAAAATATCAAACTTTTGCAGAATTTCAAAAATACCCTTCTTTTATCTTTTAAAATACATGTTATAGAAGTTGTCACCGCCTGAACTGTAGTGGGTGCCATGGCAGCAAGAGAAGGGAAGAAAGTTGAAAGCAGCGTTCTATTGTGAAACAAGCCTTCCCTTTCTTTACGTAGATAAGAGCTGGAACTTGTATTGCAACATAGTGCAATATTCTGCAGATGCCACTGCTGATGTCAAAAAACTGAGCCACATCAGCTCTGCTTAGGTGGCAGAAGTCTAAGAAATATCACAGCTGCAGCATAAGCTACACTGGAAAGCTGAAAAATCACGCCAGATGATGCAGTGTGGCAAATTCTTCTGTAGTGTTGCCAAAGAAAAAACGACGGGGAAAAAAATCCCATACAGAGATGCTTCGGAAACTATGAGGAGCCAGTGTGATTTTAGTTTAGAAAATTGTCCTGTTCCTTTTATAAATTTGCAACTATTAACTGTCCAGGTTTGCTTCCATATTACATACCGTATAGCTTTATGCGTTTTTGACCCGACTTTACACCATACTAACTAAATCTCAAACTCTGGGTGAGCGAGCTGATTTCCTAGGATTGAAGAAAATTCACTCTCCGAATCCTAGAAGATTATTGATTTACCCATTAATCGTTCCGAGCAGCTATGGGTCGGGTTTTTTTTTTAAATTGGACTTCTGAGCGGGGTGAGCCAAGATGTCACTGAATCCCGCTTGTCAATTCAACGTTTTTAAAGCAAAACCTGGCCGCGATGACGTCACCAGAGCGCTATCCCTTTAAATCTCTACTGCGCCTCCAAGGCCACCGTTTTTTCAGCCCTAAGTCCCGCCTACGGCTGCGGGCTCCTCCGTTCCGGAAGTGCCACGTGTACCGAGTGCGCCTGCGCGGCCTTCGTTTACTTTCTTCCGGTGTGAAGAGCAGGGCCTCCCCTCCTGGGCTTGGCGCCGGAGCAAGACTCAGAGACGCCCGCCAAGCGATCCTCTTGCTTGCCGCTATGGCCCAGCCGGGAAGGCCCGCGTATAATAGCCTTACTAGAGCCAGCCAGCCGCCGCCACCGCAGCAGCCGTACAGCAATGGTGAGTGAAGCCGGCCGCACCCCGGGTCATGTTAGGGGGCTCCTCTAAAGGGGGCTTGAATCTTGGGTGTCTCTGGCTCTTCTCGACAGGGCAGTCATATGTCACTCCGCGGAGGGGAAGGGCAGGGCGGCCGGGAGCGCGGAGGATCCGTGTACGTGGCGGCGGTATCCCGACCCCCTTCGGTTGTCGCCCCTCGCGGAGCTGAATGGCACGTCGAGCAGAAGACGGGCTTTTTTACTAGGCAAAAAGCCCCCTCCCCCCATGGTTTCCAATCCCGAGGCCTTGGCTTCCCTTCGCGATGGCACCCGGGCTTGGAAGGCGCTGAGTCTAATAGGGAGAAAAGCTGGCTGGAGCAGTGGAGCAGTGGAGGATCCGCACTCGTAGCAGCTACGGAGCATTTTCTTGCCGTTCTTGGGGGCGAGACAGCGATGGGCACTCCTTGTATCGCTCCCTGGCGATGCTCTCGTAACGATGAAACGCCTGCCTGCCGCTTGAGAGTATTTCCCAGAATTTAACACGAAGACACGGGAAGCGGCTCCCAGAGGGAGAAATAGGTTCATCTGGGTAGCAGAATAATATATTTATATATATATATATGGCAATACCCGAGGAGCTCAGAGATTATTGTGGCCCAGGTTTTGTGGCTTGCAACCTATTGAGGCTGTGTGAGAAGAGGGTATGTCTTTAGAAAAACGGGATGGTTTACAATGACGCGAAAGTCCCCAAATGTTTTGTATTCTGTGCAATTAATTGATCAATTAGCCTTTTGAGACGGCTTCCCAGCTGAGCATTCTTCGGCAAAAAAAAACACAAAAAACCCTACAGTTATTTTTTTTAAAAAAAGAAAGGAAGGAAGGAAAGAAAGAAAGCACTGTTGTGAAAAGAATTGCACATATAGAATGGATGCTGCTTGCTTTCTGGGATCTGTGGGTGTAAAGAATGTGGTGCATAATTCAAATCCTCCTGGTTTAAGGAGTTCCTTTTGCTGGTATAATCGGAAAATCTCTCAGCTGACTAGTTGCTTAATTTCTCCTTGCTCAAAGCTGTCAAATGAGGCTGGCTGAGGATCTGTGTAAACTGTGCCTCATTTGTGCGGAAAATAGAGCAGTAGCCAATCTTTAGCTGTGTTTCATTGTATAGTTTCAGAGTTGGATGTTGGCAGTAATAAGTGCTCTATTTTTTTAAGATTGTAGGTCTAGCAAGAGAATCAAGTTGTATTAGTACTTACAGGAGTTGTACAAATTTTGTTTCTGAAAAGATTGAAACTGTGGTTCCATAAGTTACGTTTCTGTAATACAGAACTTTGTCCTTTCCCCTTTACTACACCAATTTGGAGTTAATGATCATAGGTTACATGATGTGAGTTTCCTGTTTACACATGAAGTGTAGAATTCTAAATCAATATGGGCATCCTGAATTATAAAGCGATAGTGACCCAGAGTTAGCTGGAAATGACATGATTGTTTATTGCAACAGGATTTTGTGCTGGAGCTGGTGGACAACAAATGGAGATGTAGAAAGAATGCAAGCTAGTGGTATTGTTTAGTGTATTGCAAACTGATTTAGGAAGAATAACATTTGTCCTGTAGATTCTTGGTATCTTGCAAATCAATCAAGATGGGCATGTAGGCATGGTGTGTGATTTTTAATCAATATGCTTGGTCTTGATGCAAATCATGGTACAGGTAGTCCATGATTTATAATTCTAGCTGATGTTTAGGTATACTACCCATTATCAAAACTATTAGCTATACATTTGGCTAAAGGAAGCAGTGAATCCCATTTTAATTATGCATTATGTAAAATATACTTCATTTTAACAATCTGAACTCTCAACATATTTAGTTTCAATAAGTAACTCTGACTCCCGATGTTGAAAGAAAAAACTTGCTCCATCCGTATTTTCCATACCATGCATAATTTTATATTCTATCATGTTATCTCTCTTTGCTTCACATGAAAAAGCCTCAGATGCTCCAGGTACTCCTTGACTTATAATCACAATTGAACCCAAAATGTATCTTGCTAAGCAAGACGGTTAAGTGAATTTTGCCCCATTTTACAACCTTTCTTCTTGTTGAATGAATCACTGCAGTTAAATTAGTAACACAGTTAAGTGAATCTGGCTTCTCCATTGACTTTGTTTGTCAAAAGGTGATCACATGATCTCGGGACAGTGCAGTCATCATAAATAGGTGTCCGAATGTGTGATCATAGGGATGCTGCAATGGTAAGTATGAAAAATGTTCATGTCACTTTTTTCAGTGCCGTTGTAACTTCGAGGAGACTAAACAAATGGTTGTAAGTCAAGGATTACCTGTATAGTGTAGTATCTTTCCTTAGTTGAAACAATTTTAAACTTGTATAGGTCTTATATTTTAGTTTGTCTATATGGATTTATGATGATCTAAAACATAGGAAAATCTATTTTAATTAATTAAATATATGTATTTTTAGCTTATAAAATACCCCAAGACTCATTTGACTCTTGCACAGAAGTCTGAATGTGGCTTGTGGTTACCCAAAATCTTGTGCAGCTTCTGCGGCAATAAAGGCAGTAATTCTGAGTAAGTTGCAGTTCTCCACCAATGTTTCAAGCCTATTATTCCATTACCTGTCTGCTTTTCCAATCCAGTAATGGCAGTGTTCATTGTCTGTTTGAAGACTGGATTTCACTAATATTATTTAAAGGAATCACATTTCTGTACTCCATAAAACTGAAAGTGAGACCTGATATCCTATGTAAAAAGGAGGAGGAAATGGAATTAAACATTGTATGTAGCAGAAATTCCAATCTGTGATTTTCTGAGCATCAGAAAATTTTAAGTCTTAATTTTATTTGCATTGATGCTGAATAGTGCTTTGGAAAACTAAAGTGTTACAAAGAAACGTAATTAGAATTCCAATTTGTTTCTAAAGTAATAGGAAAATTTATGTTCACGCTGCCTTGCCATTATTATCCATTTTCTATGTAGAGAAATGGGTTTTGATTCTGAAAATTCTATGGGAATTGTCATATGGAATGATGGGAACATTTAAGCTTTTACACTTCCCTCAAAGGAAATGTCCTCTAGACTTGTTATATAATTTGATGCTGTATTTAGTTACATAGGCATAGCACATTTTAGAATCTGATGTTTGAATTGTCACAGTGTGACCAGTATCCATCCCTTCATGAAAGGCATTTGTCAGTTCTGAAAAATTAGAAATTTTGCTATGGTGCCCCCTATGATTTCAAGGCAATTTCAGTTATATATGTCTCTTTGTGTTTTAAATTTATTTCTATTAGTTATTTTTCTTATAGGTCCTATTGAAACCTGTCCATACTGTGCATATTCTATAGGTTCTTATTTTGGCTGATTTAATTCTAATGGCTTTTGGCCAGATGAGTTTGATTACCTTATGATATAAATCCATAGTCAGGATTATATTTAATTACTTTAAATCATCTTATTCACTAGTAGTTCTTAATAAAGTTACAGGTGGTCGTTAACCTAGGACTGTGATGGCGAACCTATGGCACGGGTGCCACAGGTGGCACGCGGAGCCATATCGGTGGGCACGCAAGCTCAGCTCCGGCATGCATGCATGTGCCAGCCAGGTGATTTTCAGGCCTTCTGGGTCCACCAGAAGTCAGGAAACATACTGTTTCCGGCCTCCGTAGGGCTTCTAGGGGGGTGGGGAAGGTTATTTATTTATTTTTTTAAAAAATTTGATTTATATGCCGCCCTTCTCCGGAGACTCAGGGCGGCTTACAATGCGCTAAGCAATAGCACTCTTGCATGTGATCCCACCGCGCTCCCCCTGCTTTTGGCACGCGATGGCAAAAAGGTTAGCCATCACTGACCTAGGACCACAACTGAGCCAAAAATTTATGTTGCTAAGTGAGACATTTGTTAAGTGATTTTTGCCTCGTTTTACGAGTTTTCTTGCCACAGTTGTTAAGTGAATCACTGGAACTGTTGAGTTAGTAACACAGCTGTTAAGTGAATCTGACTTCCCCATTGACTTTGCTTGTCAGAAGGTAACAAAAGGGGATCAGATGACCCTGGGACATTGCAGGCATCATAACTATGAGTCAGTTGCCAAACATCCAAATTTTGATCATGTGACCATGAGGATGCTACAATGGCTGTAAGTTTGAAAAATGGTCATAACTAACTTTTTGCAATGCCTTTGTAACTTTAAACAGTCACTAAATGAACTGTTGAAAGATAGTCCTCGACTTATGACCACAATTGAGCCCAAAATATCTGTTGCCAAGTGAAACATTTGTTAAGTGAGTTTTACCTCATTTTATGACCTTTGTTGCCATAGTTGCTAATTGAATCGCTTCAGTTGATAAGTTACTAACCCAGTTGCTAAGTGAATGTGGCTTCTCCACTGACTTTGCTTGTCAGAAAGTCGTAAAAGGCGATCACATGACCTTAGGACATAGCAACGGTCATGAGTATAAACCAGCTGCCAAACATTGAATTTTGATCACATGATCCGGTGGATGCTTCAAAGGTCATAACTGAAAAATGGTCATAAGTCATATTTTCCCGTTCCGTTGTAATTTCGAACAGTCACTAAATGAACTGTTGTAAATCAAAGACTACCTGTACCTGTATATTCTTTGATATAACTTTGAATGAACGGTCTTAAGAATTCTGAGAAAGGTAGGTTCAATTGTAGAAAAAGTGTACTTATTCAGAAAATTCAGATTTCGATAAAATCATTTGTCTTTTCTACAGTTGAGAAACTATATTAAAACTTTCCCAAAGGTGGTAGGATTAATTGTCTGTTGATATTATTAATTTTTATTAAATATAGCTTTGGATAAGGAACTTAGTCCTCAAATCCTTGAAACTGCAATAGTGTCCTCTGTTCTCTTATTGCTTCGTTTTGTATTCTTTCCTCCATTCTTTGCATAGATTCTTTATTGTACAAATTATACTCTCATCTCATATTCACTATTCATTAACCTTCTTAGTCATTGCACTTTTATTGAGAAGTCTAGTTAATAAGCCTCTTAACATGTCTTGCTTCTACTGTATATTAGAAAGAATAGTATATTATAAGAAGATCTTCATTTTGTGTTTGTGTTAATTTTTAAGAACAACTTGTACAATCTCATTTGAAACTTGACTTTTTAATTTAAATTTCATCCATTTTTATCCATCCTTATTCATCGTTTCACTTTGGCTACCATGTTTGCTATGCAGTGACAGTTGCAGTTATTGATATTGGAGCTAGGTGTGTACTGAGTAGCTCTTGCATGGAGAATATGAGGGCAAGACAAGTTGCGGTGGGAAAGCACTGAATGTCTAGGTGGGGGAGAGGGAATCCCTCTGTTCTACCACAGCTGGACCCAGCTGTGGTTTTGCAGTTGACTTACAGATCCTACCACTTCCTCCTTCTGCAAGGTCTTTCCCTGAGGCACCTTGGGAGAATGAGAGCACAAGTCCAACACTGCTAGAGCCTGCTCAGCCCACTGTTCGTTGTGACCCCTCCTAACCACAAGGGTGAAAAGCATCTGCATCTACAGGGAGTTGATAAAGACACAGCTGCACCCCTAGCCTTAGATTGATGTAAATTGCAGGCAGGGACAGGACCTGCTTCCACGGCCACTACTACTGTTTGATGTGGTTGATGATGCCTCAGTGTGAGGTTAAAAGTGCAGCTGCCTGTACACGTGGTCTACTTGAAGCTGCCACACAAGATGTTTGCCTACTTCCTGTTGTCCCTGGATGTGAGGCGGGGAGCTATCAGTTTGAGACTCTTGTTTCAAGTTGCAGAAAATTTGAAGAAATACCTAATATGTACTTTTTCATACGGCGGAAGAGAGATAAACTTTGAAAGGAGCAAAATATGAGCTGATCTCCATGTACAAGAACTATGAAGAATAATGTTTCTTCCCTCAGTCTTATCTTTTGCAGGAGCAGATTAATTTTATCTGGTTATCATCCAGAGCTTGCTATATAACTTGTTTGGCCAATTATATAGCGTTGAAGACATGCACATGATTTGATTAGTTGAATAGTTTTTAATCAGACTTAATTTAGGGATCCAGAGCAGCTTTTGAAATTACTTGGATTTAAAATCAGATTGAAAAATGTAAAAGTGTTAGGACAGAAAAAGAGATCAAGCTAAAGATAGCCTTTTAAATGTTTATGCTCAAGTATAGAACGTTATTAAAAATACATACGATTGAAATAAATGATCCTGGTTGAGTTTGTATAACTTGTGATGAATAAGTTATACTGGCCTCCCACCGCACCGTGCGGACACATAGGGCTGCCCTCCTCCGGGTACCATCGGCCAGACAATGTCGGCTGGTGGCCCCCCGGATGAGGGCGTTCTCAGTGGCCGCACCAACTCTCTGGAACGGGTTACCCATCGGGCTCCGGGCGGCCCCTGACCTCCGCACTTTCCGCACCGACCTGAAGACATGGCTGTTTCAGCAATTTCCCTGATCTGCTATGAGATTTTATTCTGTTTGGGTTTTATATTGGCTGTTTTTAGGATTGTTATTGTTATATGTTTTTATTCTGTGTGCCGCCCTGAGTCCTACAGGATAAATTTTATTTATTTTACAAATAAAAATTAATTAATTAAATAAATAAATAAATAAATAAATAAATAAGGAAAGATGTGGGAGGGTTTTTTCTTTCCCCTTATGTGAGAAAACATTCCTGTCCTGTTAGTCTCACCTTCCACATTAATATTTATTTTCCCGAATCTTCTTTTGGAGGAAAATATTACTTTTTGTTACTTTTTATTGACAAAGGGTTAAACAACCACTTTTTTCTTATTCTTTTGATAAAATATAAAAACCCTGTGGGAAATAACAACACATGCTGTTGAAAAATATACCTAATTGGGTACGGCAAAGAAGGTGGCTGATGTATTTCTTTCTGTCAGTCCCTTCCCTGAGGTCTTGTAATACCATCATGCCTCCAGCTTTCCCTACTGTGTGCAAATAATTGTTCTCTATTTTCAGGCAATGGTTATTCTGTTGACAAAAATGCATGCTTTTGAAAATTATATAATTTACTGTAATGCTGAGGTTGATGGTGCTCATGGGCAGCCATACTTCATTCGGAATATTTTTTTTAACTTCTCCCTATGACTTCTTTTAAGCCATTTCTAAAGAGAGGGTGTACAGTTGTGGCGTTGTTGGGATGCACTTACACACCTGAAGTATCTTGACCTTTTATTTTTGGAATTACAGATAGTAATAAAGCTGTGGGATTTCTGAGTGATTTGGCAGTTTGTAAAGCCAAATAATGTTAGTGGTTGGCCTTATTAGCTTTATTTCAACTACTGAAATAACCTAAGGTTTCTCAACAAAAATGTTTCTCATTTATTAATTGAAAATGTCTTCCTCTAGGTCCTGTGCCAGGCTCATTGATGAATTCATCACACTTATCAGATGGACAGGGACATAATTCTTTGATCCCAAATATGTATACTCAACAAATTGCAACAAAGAATCCTCTGCATGCCACCTCCGGACAATATAGCCATGGTACATCTTGGAATATACCTTCTGGTCAGACTATTAATAGAACCCCAATGGGATCTTCTCTGACAGCATCACAGCCAAGTCCTGTTGCCCAAATGCCTTCTTTGTTGCAGAACTCAACTGCTATATCAACTTCTGGTGGTAGTTTTTATTCTGGAACTAATCTCTCAGCTAATTCAAACTGGCAATATGTGCAGAATCCTTTGACTCAACCTAATCTAGTATCTCAACCAAATCATTTTGCTCACACGGTAACTTCACCGTTACCGTCAGGGAATACAAATTTGCCCACAAACTATCATTATGTTCCTTCTGCTGGAGGTCCTCCAGTTCAAAATACCTATACAAGGCAAGGTAAGAAAAAAGAAGCAATTCTCAAGACTGTATCATTATATCCCATGTAGGGAAAAATCCTACATTAGGTATTTTTCATCCAGGTATTCATGATATGCTTATGAACGTGAAACTGAGGATTGTATAAGTGGGCATACCTTCAGGGATTCCCTCAGTCTCTTTCTCTTCCTCTATAACTTCTAAGATTCCACAAATTTGTGTCCGAGGGTTTCCCCTTTCATGTCAGAGTTGGAAAACCAGTTTAGCCTCTTTTAAATGCTATGCTGGCTGATGGTACTGCAAGTTGTAATTCGGTTATAGTATTCAGTAGCATCAACCAGCATAGCCAAAGATAAAGAATATTATATCTGGAGGGTTGCAGATTCCTCAGTCCTGTAGGCTAAACAAATAAGATTTCATACCCTAATTAGCAATAATGTTCTATTTCATTAGCAACAATAAATTTTCTTCCTGTTTAATGTGAGCCATTAGCTGGCAGCTGATTTATTGTTTAGTGAATTTTCAGCTCTCTGATAGTTCTGAGGGCTAAAAATTATAGTAGAACTGTGTGGCATAGTAGAGTATAATATATAGATGGACTGTAATATGAACTTGCAAGTATAGTTAGTCCTCAACTTACAACCACAACTGAGCCCGAAATTTCTGTTGTTAAGTTTTCCCCATTTTACAACCTTTCTTGCCACAGTTGTTAAGTGAATCACTGCGGCTGATAAGGTAGTTACCCGGTTGTTAAGTAAATCTGGTTTCCCCATTGACTTTGCTTGTCAGAAGGTCACAAAAGGTGACCACATCACAGCAACGATCATAAATATGAACTGGTTGCTAAGTGTCTAAATTTTGATCACATGATCATGGGGAAGCTGCCAAGGTCATAACTCTGAAAAATGGTCATAAGTCACACTTTTCAGTGCCGTTGTAATGTTGAACAGTCACTAAATGAACTGCTGTAAGTCGAGGACTACCTGTATTGATTCTGTCTTGCCACAGATAAGTAGTGCTGATGTGATGATGAGGAAAAAGGGTAGATGTAGAGAACATTCTATCCCTGCTGTAAAATGAATATACCAGCCTGTGTTGCTGAACTCAGTTCTTATTGAATGTTCTGTACTTCTTGTCTCTGTCTATAAAACAATATGATACACTTATATAGAACATATATTTGCATAGAGCAACTGTATATGAGTCACTATGTTGTAGTATTTAAGAAACATTGTATGATTCTGTAGCAATATGTTTGGTCTTTGTCAACAACTTCTCATGGGATAATTGCATTGGGTAAGATCTGTGATTTTGCTTATGTATAACATTAAACTTAAATTACTGTAGGATTTTTTTTTTCAAATCTGCAGTAATGATTTGAATTATATCTAGCACTAAACTGTAAGAAGTGGTGGTCAGCTATGGCCCCTTTACATCTGTGGACTTCAACATATTGGCTGGCTCAGGAATTCTGGAAGTCCATAGGTCGTAAAGGGGCCACCCCTGTGGCACAGTATTAGAGTGCAGTACTGCAGGCTACTTCTGCCGCCGGCTGCCTGCAATTTGGCAGTTCAAATTTTCCCAGGCTCAAGGTTGACTCAGCCTTTCATCCTTCCGAGGTCAGTAAAACGAGGACCCAGATTGTTGGGAGCAATATGCTGACTCTGTAAACCACTTAGAGAGGGCTGTAAAGCACTGTGAAGCGGTATATAAGTCTAAGTGCTATTGCTATTGTGCTAACTAAGAAATGAACAGATTCTTTATCAAAATAAATTCATTGAGAAACTGTGTTAGGTGTAATTTCTGCTGGTTCTTGTAGGTACTGTTCCACTGCCAGCTAATCAGTTAATTTATTTGCCAGTTCAACCTCCTTTAGGAACTTCTGCTGTTGGAAGTCCAGCTTATACACATCCCTCTGCTCCCCCATTAGCTCCTCCCCCAGCAAGCACTGCATCCCAGGCTGTACAGAACTCAGCAGTTATTCAAGAAGGTAAGCATTAATGTGGTTATTAGAGGAAGTTGCTTTCAGACAGCAGCAAAAATATGAATTATGTGAGCTGAATCATGTAGGAGTAATTGAATATGATTGCATGTGCATTCCAGTGGTGATACTTTATTTAGGAGAAAAGGAAAGCTCTTAACAGCTGAAAAGAAATAAATGCTGTGTTTCCCCGAAAATAGAAGTACCTCAAAAGTAGGTCCTAACTTAATTTTTACACATGCGCCCAATATAATCCATACCCCCAAAATAAGCCCTAATTAAGACCCGCCCACAGGCAAAAATTAAGCTAGGGTGGGGATGGGGGGTAGAGTTGCCCTACTACTTACCTTTGGACAGTTGCAGCCAGGCCTTGCACACCCCGACACCTGTCTTGCCGGCCCATTTCTTCTGCAGCCGGCAAGGCTTTCCTGAAAGCCTCTGCAGCCAATAACAGCTCCGGATTGATCTGGAGCTCTGTTATCAGCTGCAGAGGCCTTCAGGAAAGCCTTGTTAGCTGCAGAAAAAGTTCCTGAAGGCCTCTGACAGAGAAAAGGAAGCTGGGGGCAACTCATGCAAGTGAAGTGAGTCAGTGGATGACATCCCCCGAAAATAAGAACTGGTGCCTTTTTTGGTGTATATATGTGTGTGTGTGTGTATGTATATGTGTGTATATACATACACACAATGCTATAGAGCACTGCACACCAGAACAACTAGACACAAGAACAGTTTTTTCCCGAATGCCATCACTCTGCTAAACAAATAATTCCCTCAACACTGTCAAACTAGTTACTAAGTTTGCATTACTATGCAGACTTAGTAATCACTCCTATCACCCATCTCCTCCCACTTATGACTGTAACCTTGTTGCTGGTATCCTTAAGATTTATATTGACTGTTTCCCTATGACTATTATTAAGTGTTATACCTTATGATTCTTGATGAATGAATCTTTTCTTCATGTACTCCGAGAGCGTATGAACCAAGACAGATTCTTTGTGTGTCCAATCACACTCGGCCAATAAAGAATTCTATTCTATTCTATTCTATTCTATTCTATTCTATTCTATTCTATTCTATTCTATTCTATTCTATTCTATTCTATTCTGCTAAGCCATAAATCATGATTTACAATCTACATTATGATATCAGCTGTGATCAGTGTTACGTATTTCTAACAGATTATTTTGTTAATAGGTGATACTACATGCCCTGCTAATGATGGACTATCAGTTCCGAACAATTACGATGCAATAGAAGGAGGTGGTTTCCTGGGTAAGATAGTTTTTCTTCCATTTCCATTGCTCAAAAGTAAATTAAATGGGGAATTAATTGTTTTTATTGTGCCTGCCCATATACTGTTTCAAAACAGCCACTCAACACAAATATGAGCTATTTTGGTGTAGAGGAAATGTACTTTCTGGAATTGAAAATTGAACATATATTTATAAATTATGTATAACTCTGTGACTTAAAAGTCTTACAAAATCAGTTTTGCCTTAATTACAGGAGAAATGGCCAATAACATTTGATACAGGAGGAAGCCACTTAGCAACTGTTGGTTTGAAAAAAAAAGTGTTTAATTTTAATTGGAACTTAGAAGCATGCTATTTCTGAGTTATCTCCTGAAAAGCAGGAGTTTCATGATAGTTTCATGATCTGACAAGAACCCAAGGAAAGACATTACATTTAGTCTTCATCCTACGTCCACAACTGAGCCCCAAATTTCTGTTACTAAATGAGACAGTTATTGAGTTTTGCCCCATTTTATGAACTTTATCTCATTTGTTCACTGCCACAACCCTCATGGTCTTTGGTTGCAAGAATGATCCACTAGTTCACAGGCTGGCTGGTTAATATTGTGTTTCAGGGCAATAAAGTGTATTTAAATTCTCCAATCTTTTGTGCTTGATATTTTTTCTAATGAATGGCAGGATTCATTGTCAAGAGTTAGGAAATTTTCAACATGCTCAGGTGATACTTTCAGCAGCTGATTCTGATACACTCAAGCTTTGGGCATTGAGGGGCTGAAGAACTAATCTGGGAAAATGAAAGTAAGTCATGTCTTCTTTGAATTGGTTCTTCCACCAATCTTGGACAACATGACATGCCTTTTATAACAAATTTTGCGATCCATTTGTATTTATACAAAGTGGCGGCAAACTGTCTCCTTGCTGACCTGTAACAACATTTATCCATGTTTGAAGGTCTGTTATTTGGAACAAAGAAGCAGTGCAAACCAGTCTTGTTTATTGTAGATTTGAGACTATAAAGCATTCATACTGCATGGTTTTATATACATTTTTCCTCAGTTTCAGTGTTCAAAACATCAGGCCCCAAAAAGGTCCAAAGTTCCATAGTGTTATTGAAATGCCATTGTTGGTATGGAAATTTGGATTCATACGATTTTGCAGTTGTATTAGCTGCTGTTTTTATTTACTTTCCACTTTCTGGCTCCAGGTTTAAGCTTGCATCACACTGCAGGACATGGTTGTTCAGTTTTCTCTTTGTTTTGTGACTATCAGATCCAGTTTGCTGCGCTCTTCCTAAACATATGCAGTAGTTACCCCAAGTCCAAGTTACCTAAGAAGTCTATTTTTAATATGTGGTTAAAATTTATTTTGTCTACCGTATTTTTCGGAGTATAAGATGCTCCGGACTATAAGACGCACCTACCTTCTTTGGTGAGGAAAACAAGAAAAAGAAATCTCCCTCTGCCTCCCAGCAATTTTGCTTCGTTGCAGCAAATAGCCTGCTTTATGTTCATTTTCGTTTTCAGCATAGCTTGATTGGCATAAGAAAAAAAAATCTGCTCCCAGCAATTTACCTGTTTGCAGCAAGCAGCAGAGGCCTGGTCAAAACAGCTGAGAGCAAAACAGCTGAGAGTCGGGAGGCCGATCCAATCAACTTGTGCTAATTAGGCTGTGCTGAAGCTGAAACAAGCTGTTTCTTCTTGCTGCTTGCTGCAAGGAGGTAAACTGTTGGGAGGCAGAGGCCAAAGGGTGGGGGCCAATATGTGGGCGGGGCTACATGTGTTGTATAAAATGCACCTAAATTTTCACCCCCTTTTAGGGGGGAAAAAGGTGTGTCTTATACTCCGAAAAATACGGTATTTCTAACCACCATTTTTCTGCTTATTGGTGAATTACATGCTTGAACACACTGTGATTCAACTTAGAATTCTTATGAAACTTTGACAACATGTTACTAGCATTCCTAGATTAAAAGCAATGCCAACACTTTCCAGAATAATGTACAAAAGAAAGCTAATCTATGTGCAAAAGATACGATGCTAGCGAATCTGCAGATTTGAGCATTGGCTGGATTACTTCAAAAAACATTGAACTTTGACCATAAAATACAGGTGAAGTCCTAGCCAAAAAAAAAAGTATCTTGTATCTAAAATCCCAAGTTAAGGATCAGCCTAGCTATTATTGAGAATAATGCCAAGAGAAATAACTGGAAATAGTGTTTGGCCCTGATAGTTCCATCTATTTCTTCATGATATTGTTCCCAAATTTCCATTAGCAGTTTTTGATGTGGTCCTCCAGATAGTGTAATAATGTGTTTTATTAGACATCATGGTCATGTGATTGCAGCTTGGTTGCTTGTAATTACAGCTGCTGGCAGCTGGCTTGTAATTACAACATCCTAGTGGCCTGTGGTCATATGATCATTGTTTGCAACCTTTGCTGCTGGCTTCTGGCAAGCAAAGTCAATGGGAAAGTTAATAGGAGATCACAAATGGCGAAGTGACCATGGAATGCTGCAACCAGACAGGATTCAATGGCATTTGGGACTGCTGGAATTGCTATCATAAGTCAGTGCAATCACATGATCTTATCTCTTACTTAGCATTGGAGTTCCCAGTCCCAATTACTGTTGGGAATGACTACCTATATGTTACTCAAGTATCTGTTCTTAATCATATGAAAGGGAGAGTTAATTGAATAAAATCATTTTTTTTTCAACAACTGCTTCTTGCTGTAATCTGGTTTTTGTTACAATGAGCTAGTCCTGTTTCTGTGTGATAGAATTTATTTTTAAATTATG
The DNA here is from genome assembly GCA_012654045.1 of Ptyas mucosa. Lineage (NCBI taxonomy): Eukaryota > Metazoa > Chordata > Lepidosauria > Squamata > Colubridae > Ptyas > Ptyas mucosa. The sequence goes on from WNWU01000012.1 coordinate 22,107,032, forward strand.
AATACTATACCAAGTCTTCACTGGAACACTACTTTTAGCTAACTCTGATATGATAGTCACCAGTGATAGCACTGAGAGTAGCACAGGTAGACTGTCCTCAAACTATATTGTATTTGAAAACAGATAAGCTAAACATATTACACTGTCCAGTGCTGTTCGTAAACCAATATTGGTTTAATATTGGTGAGTGCCTGTTCTGATAGAAGTAAACAGTATAAGGAATATGTAGCTCTTTTGCTTAACTGTATTAAACAACCATAATGTTCCTCAGATATGAAACATTTTGAAATTTCAGCTGCAGTTGCTCATTGTTTTGCTTTGTTTTTGCTTTTCTTTTTAATCTTTTTATTTTTTTACTGAAAGAGAGCAATATAAGCCATTCAGAGTTCTTCTGGATTGGTGCTATATGTAGACCTATAAATAAATACTACAGTATAATAATTAGATTTTTGTTCAAACATGAGAATTCATTCGTAACTTAAACCCATTCAAAAGCTGTGACTAGAAAAGGCACAATGTTTAATGAAAACAAAAAGAGAATATGGTGACATAAGTGTATTTATTAGTGTGAAAACTGAGCACGCTTAGGATCTCCAAAGTAGATCTTTGGAGTTCTTAAACTTAAAGCTTTATTCAGGCAGCCAATTGACTGTGATAATTTAAGTTAGCAATATTTCTGCCAGGGGCGGGAGAGGGGGAACTAAAATTAGATGTTATGTTTGTGGTTTTAGTTTGAATGATATTAGTTTTTTTGAAAGTATTTAAGTTTTAAAATTATTTTTAAAAATGCACCACATTTACTTGTCTGTAAAGTAATGCTATATAACATAGCATGATATGTTTACTGTGTATACTTTATACTGTGATATACTTTGATATACAGTATTTAATCACTAAAAATGGTTAAAAAAAATCTTATCATTTACCATTCGGTGTATTTACTCTTTCAGCAACACATAATCCTGCTCCTCAAAATACTAAAGTGAACAAACATGTTGGGACTGCTTATCCCACCTTGCCCCCAGGCTACCAAAACGCTTCACCACCTGGAGGACCAAGAATGCAGTATCCAGGAGGACCTCAGCAATTCCCTCAGGTAAATCCTTTCCAATTTTACTCATATGTTATTTCTAGGTTCCACAAAGGCTTTGTTGAACTTATAGAAGTTGTTCTTCCATAATTAAAGAGCTCAAATTTTTTTGGGGGGGGGAATTAATCACATTTTTTATGTTGATAAAATGCCTTTTGAGGTGGTAGATCCAAATTTTTTAAAAAATAGAAATCAACTGTAAATCTTGTTTTTAGTGCTACAATAGAATATAGAAGTTCTTGCTTCTATATTTTGTGTTTCGTAGACAAGAAAGACAGTAGACAAGACATGGATACATAGACTTGTATTCAGAAAGTCTTTTTAATAGTGGAATGGGTAGAACTGGCAATCGGTCACCCTTTTCCTGGTGGCTAATTTGTCTACCATTTATCTTATATAGATAGAAGAGAGAAAAGATATTTAAATTGTATAAATGGAAGTTTGCTTTTGAAACATATATAAGCAAAATGTTAAAAAGTTTAAATTAATGGTTCCTGAGGAATAATTTAGAGGTGAAGAATACGCTAGATTTCTTATTAAATGGTTATGCAAATTAAAAATTATAAACATGAATTGCAGCTTCCCTAAAGTTAGGTTGTTGTATGAAGACATGATTGGTGTTACGCTGACTTCATTTAATCCCACCCTGGCCAGCCTAAGGGTAAGATTTCTGAACATATAGGCATTTGGTTCAATGAAAGAGCACAGCAATAATTAGATATGGTATGGAGGGAAAGTCTGGAGATTCTCAGTTTCCTCCAAGAAGTATAAACAGGTACTTCTCAACTTACAACAGTTCATTTAGTGAGTGTTTGAAGTTGCAGTGGTAAAGAAGAATGTAATTTATGACCGTTTTTTACACTTATGACTGTTGCAGCATCCCCATGGTCATGTGACCACAATTCAAATGCTTACAACTGAATTATAGTTATAATGGTTGAGTGTCCTGAGGTCCTGTGATCATCTTTTGCAATCTTCTGACAAGCAAAGTCAATGGGGAATCCAGATTCATTTAACTACCAGGTTACTAATTTAACAGCTGTAGTGATTCACTTAACAACTATGGCAAGAAAGATTGTAAAACTCACTTAACTGTCTTGCTTTAGCAACAGAAATTTTGGGCTCACTTGTGGTCATAAATTGAGGACTATCTATATTATGATGTGCATTTTCATCAAGACCAAACATACTGATGAAATATCACACACCATACCTACAAGTCAGTCTTGATTAATTTGCAAGACATCAAGAATCTACATGCTATGGTAAATGCTACCCAAACAAACAGGACCAGGAATTTGATGTGATCCTGACTCTGGATGGAATTGTATTCATCTAGAACAGTGGTGTCAAACTTGCAACCCGTGGCCCGGATACATCATGTGCTGGCTCCACCCCTGCCCGGTTTAGTGAAGGGGAAAAAAGTCCCGATATGTCATGTGACGCCGCCGTGATGACGCGGGTTTGACACCCCTGCTCTAGAAGGATATGCTTGTCATCACATGTAATGTTTTGGAAGTTACGTATAAAGTTATGAAAATATAAATTCAAATTGAATATTTGAAAAAAATATCTTAACGATAACAATAGTTATCCAGAATTGGTGGACTCCTTTTCATTAGATGTGCTCAAGCAGAGGCTAGACAGTCATCAGGGATATTCTGATATTCTGAATCCTATCTACAACAAGGGGTTGGTGCTGTTTGCCTACATGATATTTCTCATTCTCTGAGTAATCAGTTCCTAGTTACAGCTAGATTAGAATTGGCTGGTTTACAAAAAGAGTGTGTTTTATACGAAAAAGAACTGTTTTTAATTTTCCTGTGTTATATTAAAAGTTTCTCTGTTACATTTCTATCCTTTATCTTTTTTTTTTTTCAATTCTAGGGAGAAACATGTTAAAACCAACTATGTTGATGAGTAAGACTAGCTCAGCAGTATTAAACTACTATTGCTAAATATTTTCTGCTGTTGTGTAAAGGGAGATACGCTTCCAATTTGAGTTAAGCATCAGGTGTAATATTTTCCCACTCAAGTGAGCTCCACCCTCTCATTCAAGGTTGTGCTTTATAGATACATGTATAATTGGCTAGATTTTCCCCTTAAAGTGATTCTGATAGCTATTTCAAAATTATCTCATCCCTCTTGCAATACTCTCCTTAGTTATTAATAATTCATTATGAAATTGAAAAAATGCACTTCATCTAGACATTAGCCTTCATTACTTCTTTCAATCTTTTTAATAATCAGTATTGTCTACATAATAGGACTGCATAGTTCAGTAAACTTTATTTTTTAATTTAGTGCTAGTATAGTGCAGTATTTAAGATGTTGGACTTGGACTGGAATTATCAATGGCTAATTCTAGATAAGTGGATAATTTTGAACTCTACTCAGCCTACTTACATTATTATTCAGATAAAATGAGGAAGTTTTCCCATGTATGCTTGCACAAGGAAAACATGATATAAATGCAAATAACTAATATTACTGGAATATATTAAAAAAATAAATATGGACTATTATATCTAGATTAGTTTTGAGTACTAATAGGATGGTAAGATAGTTTATAATAAAATAAGGTAATCCTCAGTTTATGATCACAATTGAGCCCAAAATTTCTGTTGCTAAGCAAGATAGTTGTTAAATGAATTTTGTCCCATTTTACAATCCTTTTGCTATAGTTGTTAAGGCAGCAAATCACTGCAGTTCAGTGAATCATCTGGTCATTAAGTGAATTTGGCTTCCTCCATTGACTTTGCTTGTTGGAAGCCAGCTGGAAAGGTTACAAATTTATTTATTTATTTATTGGTTCAATTTATATGCCGTCCTTCTCCGGAGACTCAGGGCGGCTTACAATGCGTTAAGCAATAGCCTGCATACTTTTGTACATACCTGCTTATATACCTGCTTAGTAGGGCTTTGCCCTCCCCCCTCCCCCGCAAAGCGGTGTTTTTTTTTATACAAAGTCAGCTTATTGCCTCCACAATCCGGATCCTCAAATGATGATCACATGATCTGGGGACATTGCAACTGTCATAAACACATGTCAGTTGCCAAGTGTCCCAGTTTTCATCACATGGCTGGGGATGCTGCAACAGTCATTAAGTGTGAAAGCTGGTCATAAGACACTTTTCAGTGCCATTGTAACTTTGAATAGTCACTAAACAACTGGTTGTAATTGAGGACGACCTATAAATAAACTACTATAAGTGCTTTATGAGTTATGTCTGTACATCTAATATTAACCCCACCATCCTCTGCATGGATTTAAATGTGTTTCATAAAGGTTAAATTTAATTTTTGTTTTGAGTGCAGCCTGGCTTGGGAGCAAATACCTTAGCTGCATCTATGGGTGGACTAAGTCTTCAGCCTGAAGGATTAAGACCTATCAACCTTCTTCAAGACAGAAATATTCTTCCTGCAACCCCCTTGCAAGCACCCATTCCCAATTTGCATCAAGATATTCAGAAGCTCAACTGCAATCCTGAGTAAGGTTAATTAATGCTGCTTGAAAAAAAAATCTCTTCAATTTCTATTATTCTGAACGTTCTCTCTAGTGTCTTTCTGGGTATTTTAAAATACCACATTTTTTTTCCTGGTATATTTAAACAAAAACAAGCTGAGAAAGTAATTTCAGTACATCAACAAGATGATACCCGTAATGTTAAGCTTTAATTACATTTACAGTATATATCCTATATCATTACTTAGATGTCTGCCACAACTCTCGATAAAAATACAACTCTTAATAAAAAAAAAATATCACTGGTGAATAAAAATCTAATCTGTTTTTGATGGTTCCAACTAATCCTATGTAAAAGAAAAAATGTAGGCTCACATGGTTCTTTCTATATATAACAAATGGTTGTACCTGAATACTTTCTGTAAGAAGGTTCCAGTTATTAAAATTGTCATATAATGCGATTCATAGGACCACAGGATGCTGCAAACAATTGTAAATGCAACTGTGTTGCCAAGTGCAACCATGTGATGGGGGGGGGACTGCCAAAACTTTGGAACAAGGTCATAATTCCCTTTTTCCAGGTAGATTGTAACTAAGTTGAAGATTACCTGAATACAAATTTAAACCTCAATATCATAACCATCATATAAAACTTTATCTATCTGAAAATTATTTAAACAACCCACAAGTTTAATTAGCACACCCCATCACAACAGAGCCAGATAAAGCCCATACATTTTGCTTTCTCTTCTGTTCACTTATAAACATAACTGATAACTGCTTCTTTACAATCTCTCCCTGCTCTCATATTTGAAAAAGGAGATCATGCCAGTTTTCTAATTTTTATTTTAGTTTATAGGACCCAATCTTAAATTCAGCTGTTAAGTCTATCCTTTTGCCCAAAACTGGAAATTACTTGGGTTTGCTTGATGACTGCAGCATTCGTTTTACAACTGCCACATTCACTTAACAACCACCACAAAAAATCAGATTGGTTATGTGAGTGACCCAATTTACGACAATCACAACATTTGACAAGGATTGGCAGGTTCCATTACAATCGTAAGTCAAGAGCTATCTGTGCTGTATTATCCCACTACACAGCAATTAAAGTCTACATACAGCAGTGTTTTTCAGCTGTGTTGGTATGTTCTGCTGGAATGTCAGTTGCACAAGGCAGTGCTTCACAACAATTTCCCAAAGAGTTTGAGAAGATAATTTCTACAATGCTGATAAGCAAAAGCTTCGTGCTTTATCTGAATACATAAAAATTATTGCCTTGCAACTAGGGGAATACCCAATTTACCATCACAACTTTGGAATTGAATTAATTGCTTAAGTCAAAATAAAGCTCTTATTAACTTACTCACTGGGCTATGGGTTTTAGTAGTTTGTTATAATAGGAAGTAAAATGAATTTTGGGTAAAAAAGATTATCTGCACTTTTTCTATATTTAGTATATTGCTAATACACCTTTACCTTTTGAGAAATGTAAACATGTTTAAGTATTTGAAGGTTAAATGCATTCAGTAGAGTAGATTCTGAAAACAGGAATCTTGTTTTGATGCTTGATAGTAACTATTCTTTTAAAACAAAAAACTAAATATTGTATAAACTGTATTTTTCCCCAAATTGCAAAAATTGTAAGCACCTTTATCTACAGATTTATGGATGGCCCAACCAAGTGACTATGACCATCAACATAAATATTATAGAGATTATTCATACTTGTATGCTTAATATACACATGATCATATGTATGAATCTAATTCATCAAGTAACCCTTAGATTACATTTTGTGAACAGAATCAAAAGCTTGGTTAGCAATTTATTAAGGCTTCATCAGAGTTAAGCATTAGATTCATTTTTTTCCCTCAGAAAATATTCTCAAAGCAATAAAAACCTGAGGTCAACTTTGCTATTTTCTCTCTCTTTTTCTCCTCAATTGCCAGCTTTATCCCTCATATGTTTCTATTTTTGATTTGGGTTCGTTTTTGAATACTCAAATTATATATGGATCTGTACTCTAGCTTCAGAAATACTCTGTTAGATCTAAAGCTTTACTGTAGATATAAAAAAACCAACAGTATGCAAAGGCTACTTTGGATTCTGGTGGTGAATAAATAGTATAAATAAAAGATTGATCCAGAAGTGTATTTTTCAAAGTGTGGTGTTACTTTCTAATGTTTCCTTTGTAATTTGGTCAGGATATCTACTTACTTTACAAGTTAATAAATGACTGTAGCAGGAGATCAGTTTGGTTTAGCAATTAAAGCAGTAGGCTACAAACTAAGGGACTGTGACTTGTAGTTCTGCCTTAGGCATGAAAGATGACTTTGGACCATTCACACACTTAGCCCATGATGTCAAGCTCGGCTGACAAACCAGTCAGTCAATTCCTGTTACAACCAAATTGGTTGGCATTTGGTTGATCAAAAGAAAAAAGAAAAAAAGAAAGTGAGACCTCGCACTTGCAAAAAATGCTAGGAAAGAAAAAAAAATAGTGCTGTAGCACAATCCTACAAACTATTAAAATTTTGCATTTGTTATAGGGTTTTTTTTGTAAATGGAATGTTGCATAAGATATAGGGTGGTCCCCTTTCTTCAAACATAAGAGAGAGAAAAGTAATGATTGACTGGAGATCAGGAAGGTTGACACATGTAATTAGTACTTCTTTAATCCTTTGGTTTTCCATATAGGTTGTTCCGGTGTACCTTGACTAACATTCCTCAGACGCAGGCCTTACTGAATAAAGCCAAACTACCCTTGGGGCTTCTACTTCACCCTTTCAAAGATTTATCGGTATGTTATTTAATGTTTGAAAATGTTTGGGTGTTGATTTTCAAAATACATAGCCTATATTCAAATTACTCTAGTCAATATTCTTCATAATATAAGAAGTGTGGAGTTCAACTCCCCAACTTCCCCAGCTGCAGTCAATTCCCAGAATTCTGGGAGTTGAAGTCCACACATCTTAAAGTTGCCAAGTTTGACACTGCTCAACACTGCTCTAGATAATAATAGAATTCTGCATGCATGTATTATCCATAATTATCTCAGAGATTAATTCCATAAATTTGCTTTGATTTATGTAATCTGTTGTGATGGTAAACTGGCTGCAGCAGTTTCTACAATAAAAATTCCAAAATCTAGTTTTGTTTTTGGATGATTCTCCTAAATTTGAGTTTATTGATTTGGGCATATTACAAGTTATTTAAAGAAATTAAATCCTTTAATCAAGTGGAATTGAAATTGAAAATTAGAAGAAATTCAAATGAAATGACTTTACCAAAAGTGAAATTTGGTGTAAATTGCCTTTTTAGAGTCCATTTACAGCAGCATACAGTATTTTAAATATCATTTATTTATATGTATGTATGAATGAATGTGCAGTGCTTCAATAGTGATAAAACTTTACACTGATTGAACTAAAGATTGATTGATTGAAGCTTTCAGTTTTTTATATAAGTTTATCTTTTAAGGCATTTCAATAGATAATATTTAATCGAAGTTGGGAGTACCTTTAGTATCTTCCCTGATTTTAATCTGCTGTGAAGGTTGTGTTTGCAAATAATAAAGAGTTACTAGGCTAGGGAATAACCTTGTGGGAAATGGGACATCAGTTGTTACAAATTAAACAGTCTATCTTGTCTCCTCATAATATATTTCTTTTTTACATAACTCTCTGCTTGAATGCAACATACAACATTTTATATAGGTTCTCATCTTCTGCATAAGCATATATTGTTAAGTGTGTTGCACTTAAAACATGTTAAGTATCGAAGTCCAAGTAATTTATTGGTAATATATTATAAGATGTTTTATAAACATTCAGTTTTTCGTTTCTGCTTTCAAAATAAAACCTGATTGTTTTCATCAGTAGATGAATATTTCAATGATGTCTGCAAGTATGAAAACTGCAAAGCCATGTCTCCCACTGGTACATGACTTTAAAGCCATCTCTTAATTTACTCTGTTTGCCTGAAAATAAGACCTCCCCAGACAATAAGCCCAATCAGGCTTTTGAGCGCATGCGCTAAAATAAGCCCTCCCCCAAAAATAAGCCCTCCCCCAAAAATAAGCCCTCCCCAAAAAATATTTAACCGCATGCGCAGCTGGTCCCCGCCATTTCCTCTGGTTGCTTGCTGTGTAAACAACAGGAGGTGAGGAGGTGAGGCCGGAGGGGGGGAAGGGAGGGGGGAACATGCCCCATGCATCCCACATGCCCTTACCTGACAGCCGCTCCAGCAACCCTATCCATTGTGCCCAATCTGTCACGCTAATGGCTGCCACAAAAGCCATTCATGAAGAACAGGGAGGCGACGGCGGCAACGGGACAGCCGGTCCCAGCGGCGTGGCCGGGCCGACGGCATGGTGCTGAGTCCTGGGAAGCATGGCTGGAAGCGCATGCACAGCCTCAGGGGTGAACAGCTGACGAGCGGTTGTTTCAGCAGCAGCCATGAGGTGACCATACTTTTCGCCTCCTGCACCTCAAAAATAATAAGACTTCCCCGAAAATAAGGCAAAGCGCTTATTTCGGGGGTCAAAAGAAAATAAGACCCTGCTTTTTTTCAGGGAAACACGGTAGAAGCTCATGGAAAAAACACTAGATTGAAATCAGAATTGCCATTGCAAGCATACCTGTCAAGGCTGTTAATTTTTATTTTCATTATCATTATTCAGTCCTCTGTCAAAGGAAAGAATTAAATTATACTTGATGACAAATGTTCTTAAACAAATGATTTAAACATTCCTCCTTTCAGCAATTGCCTGTAGTAACCTCTAGTACAATTGTGAGATGTCGTAGCTGTAGAACATATATCAATCCTTTTGTCAGCTTCCTCGATCAAAGGAGATGGAAATGCAACTTGTGCTACAGAGTGAATGATGGTGAGTTCTTTTATGAGTTTAAATCCAATAAGAGTCATTTGACTTCATGTTAAGCTCTTAAGTGTACACATGTATACATACACATAAGCTGTTTGATTCCAGTAAGATACATTTATGACATCAATCTCTAGCTGCTTTTAGGTAATTGAACATATGGGAATACATATTTCTTTAAAAGACTACTAGGTTGAAAAATATTATATAAAAAACTGTAAACCTTGAGAGTTACATTGGTTTAAAAAGTGTATTTTCCTCCTATAGTTCCTGAAGAGTTTATGTATAATCCTGTGACAAGAGTTTATGGAGAACCTCATAAAAGACCTGAAGTTCAAAATGCCACTATTGAGTTTATGGCTCCTTCTGAATATATGGTGAGATTCTGCCTCCCCGCCTTTCTTTCTCTCCTTCCTCCTGACCTCCCTCCCCAACCTTATACAATGTGTAATAAACACAACTTGTGCAGAACTATTATATCTCAACATTTTTCTTTTTTTTTACACCTTTATTTATCCATTCTTGCATAGCTATTATAGAAAGTAGTATTTCAGTTGAGACAAAGTGACTGGTTATAATTTGTACCATACATCTTAGAGAATGTCACTACATCTTAGAGCTTTCAAGTAGTTGGTTGGATTTTCAAATTCTTTATGAGCAGCTTTCTTCTCTATTAAAAACTGCTCTTAAGTTTCCAAACTTCCAAAAGTACCCTTTCACATAGGGTACTAATCCTGTGAAGGATTAGTAGAAGAAAACAAAAGTCAAGCAGTGTGCTCTTGCTTATGAAACAAATTGGGCTCTATGGAACTCTGTGTCTGAGTTTAGTTGTTTTATTTCCCCTTACTTGTTGATGCTTATGCACTGTAGTTCTAGGAAAGCTTATTGATCTTACATTGCACCAGAGAAAAAGTTATCTTTCAGTGGAGAAGCACTTTTCAGTCAGTCTATGGGTTTATGTAGTTTCTGTGACAAAAATGTGGGAGTAGTTTGTCATTACCTTCTTTCAGACTCCACCAGCTAAGAAGGACCAAAACGTAGGTCTCTGCTTCTAATCCAGCACTTCAACTTCCATCCACACTGTTCAAGATTTGAAAGAAATATAGACTCTAATGTATTGCATCTTTACAATAAATATATCTTTTTATGTCATAGTGGTTCTCAATCCTCTAAATCACTGAATCCAGTATACTACCATTTGCTAACTTTTTTAAAAACTATGGTGTATGTACTATGATTTTCTTCCATTTTGTAACACAAGTTACAAAGCAGAGTTCAGTAAACTTGCTACAATGAACATTTTTCATTTTCACAATAGAGAATTAATCAAAAATGGATTATAATATGTAAATGTGCATTATATTTTTACGGTATTTAAAATGCAGACTACCTTACAGCCAAGTAAAAAAGTCAGCGGTCCTAGATTGACATTTAAATGTTTATAATTGTGTCTTATTTTTTCAGCTACGTCCACCTCAGCCTCCTGTGTACCTCTTTGTATTTGATGTGTCACATAATGCAATAGAAACAGGATACTTAGACACTGTCTGCAAGACTTTGTTGGACAATTTAGATCTGTGAGTCCTTTGCATCTTTTCAATCTATCAATGTAACCTTTAAAATTCATATCTGTCCAGTCCTGGACCAAGCACAAACAAACAAACACACACACACACAAAGGGGTGACTTTGTTCTGTTTACTAAATGAGAGTTGGAAACAGATGCCCTTGCAGTATAAAGTCCTCCCTCCCCCGAAGTTCAGAAGTTTTCCTTTACAAGTGTTCCAAATCAAAGCAACACACAGGAGAGTATCAGGTGGAATCCACTGGTCAAAGCATGTAGCAGATTCGTCAGCCAGTTTAGGATCAAAGTCAGGGTTGCAAGATTCACAAGTCAAGGCACAGGGAGTAAAAGTTAGGGTGGTTGTCGACAAGGAAAAGCTTGTGCTTGCTGCTCCATTTTAATAGAAGCAACCCCAGTGCAGCTCATGTGAGGGCGGGACCTCTTCTGCGTGAGCAGTCTCACAGAGCACAAAGGCTCTACTCCAGAGGTGGGTTTCAGCAGGTTCTGACCAGTTCTGGAGAACCAGTAGTGGAAATTTTGAGTAGTTCAGAGAACCGGTAGTAAAAATTCTGACTGGCCCCATCTCCATCTATTCTCTGCCTCCTAAGTCCCAGCTGATTGGGAGGAAATGGGGATTTTGCAGTAACCTTCCCCTGGATAGGGGAGGGAATGGAGATTTTACAGTATCCTTCCCCTGCCATGCCTATCAAGCCACGCCCGCCACACCACGCCCACCAAGCCACACCCACAGAACTGCTAGTAAAAAAATTTGAAACCCACCACTGCTCTACTTTCTTTGCAGCCTGTCAAGCTCTTGTGTTGAGAGGGGGGGAGGTAATTCTGCACTGTCATCTTCAGAGAGTGACAGCAGCTGTGTGTGCTGCTTTGGACTTACCTCCTTTGCTTGTTCAGGCAACGGTCTGTCTGGTGGTACCTGGGCTGGCTGCTTGTTGTTTATCAACACTTCTGAAGCTGGTTATGGCTGCTCATTGTCTGTTCCCTCCTCTGACTCAAATCTGAGCCCACCATGACAATATCATTAAGTTGGGTTGGAGTATGTCGATGCCTGTGTACACATACAGAATATATAAATTTATAGTTAGGGTAATATTTGAGGAGGGAGTATTGATCATTAAGGAATGTTTACTGAATTGAAAAACAGGATAGCACAAGAGTTTAGCTCATTGCATGATGACATTAGTATACAGATAACATAAATTTACACAAACCTGCAATGATGAAAGTTTATGGACCTTTTATCTGGATAGCATGACTCGCAACATGATTTGAGGCTTATCTTTTAATAGGAATGGATGAATTGTGTTGAACTGAAGTACATTTTGTGCATAATCTGAAAGGACAATTTGCTTAAGGAACTCTGTATGTTGCAATGTTTGTAAGAAACAAAATGTCTTTTTCTGTAATGAAGGTAGAATTTTTCTCTATTTCAGAATATCTCCCCTGGGCAGGGGTGAAATCTAAAATTTGTTACTACCAGTTCTGTGAGCGTGGCTTGGTGGTGGTGGGGGTTTAATGTGACTGGGTGGGTGCGGCCATTTTTTTTTAACATTTAAAACCGTTTTTTCTACAACCTCTTCAGCGAAGAGATTGTAAAAAAATACTTTCAAAAGGCTCTGATGATCCCAGCTGAGTTACCTGATTGGCGGAGACTTTTTTTCTTTTAAATGCCTCTGACGATCAGGCAACTCAGCTTGGATTGTCAGAGGCATTTAAAAGAAAAAAAGGGTTTTTTTCTTTTAAAAACTTTTGATGATCCCAGCTGAGCCACGCAATCATCAGAGGCTTTTTTTTTTACTTTTGAAAGCATTTTTTCGGCCGAAGAGATTGTAGAAAAAATGCTTTTAAAAGTAAAAAAAAAAGCCTCTGATGATTGTGTGGCTCAGCTGGGCATGGGGAGGAGAGGCAGGGATTTTTGCTACCGGTTCTCTGAACCACCCGCCTCCATCGCTACCGGATTGGGTGATCCAGTCCGAACAGGGAGCATTTCATTTCACCCTTGCCCATGGGTCATTTTCTGTTTTTTGTCATCTTATTGTCACCATAAAGTTCTATTCCACTACTTTGAAACTTAATAATGAACCCATCTGAATGTGAGCTTTATAGCTGTTCATGGAAGAATAATTTATTTATCTATATTTAACATGTTACATGAAATGTTGTTTTATGAAAATATATAAGTTCAACTTAAATGAGCACACTTTATATATTTAATGCCTGGTGCTCAATTTCTCTGCTTCATTTTCAGACTCCCAGGGAACACTAGAACAAAAATAGGCTTCATAACATTTGACAGCACAATCCATTTCTATAGCCTCCAGGAAGGTCTCTCACAGCCTCAAATGTTAATCATTTCAGATATTGAAGGTAAGAAGAAATAATCTCGAATACTAAATTTATGAAGTATGTTTTATGACTTCTGTCGTATACTCCTAAATTGGAACATTAATTCAACATATTTTCTGCTTTCAAAGAAGAAAACAGTTAAATAACAAGTCTTGGTACTTTGCTATTAAAGATGATTGTCAGTCATACTATAAGCTAGGAGAGCAAGAAACTAAAAAGAACAAATGTCCTGTAGTCAAAGACACAGCTAGAAAAGCACTCCTTAGAATATGCCTCAGTCATTAGCGTTGAAGACTGCGTGTCAGTTTTCAAGAAAAGCAGGGTCTTTCCTGCTTTTGATTTTTGTTTTGCAACACACACACACACACACACAGATTTAAAATTTTTGCATTGCAGATTTTCTTTCATACACACAGACTAGCTATCTGGAGAAGTAGCCCTATGATAATTGTCTCATTTGCTTTAGGTGTTTTAGGGTTATCTCTTAGCTCACTTACAAATTCTGTCATCTCACACTTCCATTATAGGTAATGTCAAAGAAGCAAAGCACTTCACACACAACTCTCAAGACTTGTTTTTTTTTTCTTTTCAATTTCTCTATCACTTTCTGGCTATAGGTCCAGGAAATAAATACTATTATTTCTGTAGTTTGTAGATCTCTCAGGAATGTAGCAGTTTGTATTTGGGATAATGTAGAGGTTTTGCTCACTTAGATTTATTCTGGGGTGTGTGTGTGTGAAATTTAAAAGGATGCTTTTCCTCAATAATTTTTTTTCACATCCAGATTTATTTATTTGTTTATTTGTTTGTTTGTTTTACTTTATTCATTCAGCTCATATGCTGCCTACTTCGCCTGGAGATGACTAATCATTAAAAACCAATAAAAAACATTAAATCAATAAATAGTATCATTAAATTAGGACGATAGGAAGCAACATGCATGTGGGTGGAAGATGGGGTCGTAGTCTGTTAACCACGTCCAGAAAGATTGCCCCCATTGGGTACTAGGCCATTTGACAGAGGCAGGGCTTTAGGCCCTTTCAGAATATCAGAAGGGTGGGTGTGGATCTCAACTTTGGGGGGGCTTTTGAAGTTAAAATGGGGTACTCTTGAGTTTTAATCACAGATAACTATGATTAAAAGATGGGTGACTATGGGCTCGTCACTCTCTCTTAGTCTAATTCACCTCAAAGGATTGTGTTGTGGAGAAAATAGGTGAAAGTATTAAGGTAGTCCTCGACTTAATAACTGCAATTGGGACTGGAATTTTAGCTATAAATTGTTGCAGTTGTAAATTGTGGCACCCACATTACTGAACCCATTTTTTACTGTTTTTATGCCGGTCATTAAGCAAATCCATTCTCCCGAACCACTACAATCAGTTGCCAAGCACCTGAAATACAGTCATGTGACTGTGGAGAGGGAGAAAGTCTTGATGTTTTATCATGTTGTTTTATCATGTGTGGAAATGCTTTATGGGCTGTAAAACAGCCTTTCCAAGGCTATCATAACTGAACAATCATTAAATCCAATGATAAAATAAATAATAAATACTTTGTTATCTATCTTGTAGATGTGTTTATACCCATGCCGGAAAACTTATTAGTAAATTTAAACGAAAGCAAAGAGGTAAGACGAATATTATACATTGTAAGTATAAGCAAAAGTATATTTTAAGCAATTGACTTTGAAATATTATTTTGCCTATTCCATGTAATAAATCTAAAACATATTTTGGCCTGAGGAACAAAATAACTTCAGTTAAAATGTTCGATACCTAATAATGGGACAAATGGCAGCCAGCAGTCTGAAGGGTGATTCCAGTCCACTTTTCAAGAGCCACCTAAACAAAATCTTCCCAGATAATTGGACAAGACCGGGCCTGAGCTATCTACACCAGATTGGTACAGTCAGAGGGCAACTACTGATCTTATGGTTCATTTGTGTAACCTACACTGTCATCCTCTGTACTGTATAACTAACTTTTAAAGCTCTAAGCATCTGATCAGTTATTATACTGATAAGCTTGGAAGCTAAAATCAACTTTTGAAGCTTTCAGTTCTATTAGATGAAATGCTGCTGCTACAAATTCTTTAATAAATAAACAAAATAAACAACCACTGAGTGATTAATTTAAGATCTCCTTGTTGGAGAAACCCTGAAAGTGGATGGTATTTCCAATGGTGGCACATTGGCACATAAATTTTTAACACCAGACAAAAAAATTTCACTTAGTACTACTATTGTTTTTATTTTAAGTTTTATTTTTTTAAGCTGCAATGTGAACTTCAAATATTAGATAATATAAAAATGGATAAATATAGTAAATAAAAAGATGGAAATTTGATTTCTTTCAGCTGATTCAAGATTTATTGAGAACTTTGCCTCAGATGTTTATTAAATCTTTGGAAACCCAAAGTGCTTTGGGACCTGCACTACAGGCTGCCTTTAAACTTATGTCACCTACTGGGGGTCGGGTTACTGTCTTCCAAACTCAGCTTCCATCTTTAGGAGCAGGTGCACTGAAACCACGGGAAGAGCCTAACCAAAAAGCATCCACAAAGGTTAGCAAAACAAACTTTTACACCTGATTTTTAAGTGACTCTTAAAATCTATTTTTTTATTATAACAGTTCTTTTTAAAAATAGTTCTAGTCTGCAGTGGGGCTGCAAAAATGCAAATTTTTCAACAGACGAATATCTTCTAAACCACAGGAAACTATAGTTCTCCTTTATTCTGCTTTGGTCAGATTTAGCATTGAGTTCTGGATAGTATTCTGAGTACTATAACTTAAGAGAGATTCAGAGAGACTGGAACAGGTTCAAAACATGGCAATGAGAATGATCAGCAGAACAGAAATTGTTGTATGAAGATACATTTGAAGGCACTAGCCATATTTAGCCCTGAGGGGAAAAAACTAAAGGAAGATATAATACCATTATTCACATATCTGAAAAGATAATGCATGGAACATGTTCTGTATCGTTACAAGAATTACAGATTTAGTTTACCGGGAAGCACAGTCTGACATTAGAAAACTTGCTAAAAGTACAGCAGTTCAACTGTAGAATTTATTTCTAGACAGGTGGTGAACTTTTTTTGGTGTGCATGTATACCCTTGTAAGTCAGTATTTATTCTGGCGATTGGACAAATCCTTATAGTTTTCTTGGCAAGATTTCGGAAGTACCTTGCCATTGCTGACTTCCTAGGGCTGAGAGAGTGATTGGCTCAAAGTCATCCAACTGACTTTGTGCCTCAAGCAGGACTAGAATTCTCAGTCGCCTGGGTTCTAGCTTGATATCTTAGCCACTATACCAAACTAATTCTTGAATGTTTCTACAGGATAAATATAGATATGGGCTTCTATGGATGATTCAATTTCATTTGCTATACGGAACAGGCCATTGAACCTAATGCCTAAATGGCCATTTTCAATTTTGATTGACTACTAGAAAGCCTAGATGCAAGCCATTTTGTAACAAAATACTTGGCGTTCATTTGAACATTACTAGCATTTTTTAAATATTGGGCAATAGTCAACACTGTCTTTACAGTAAGGCTGTGAGCAAAGCATCACTTTTCAACCGTCTACACAGCTGCAACTTCCTTTTACCCAGCATTCCTGGTGAAAGCATCTTCAGTGCATACACAAGCATACGGAGGCAATTTAGCACAAAAAGGCTGTGCTAAACCTTTGGGAGGATGCAGCTGCTTCAGTGCTTTAATGAATATTGCTTTGTTGGTAGCATGAACATGAATGAAACACCCCTTCAGGTGCATTTTTTGCCTTTTTACCAGGATGTTCCTCTGACACCATCTACTGACTTCTATAAAAAATTGGCCTTGGATTGCTCAGGACAGCAGGTTGCAGTAGACTTGTTTCTTCTTAGTGGACAGTACTCTGACTTGGCTTCATTAGGTAAGACATTATTTTTGCTCACCATTTAGGAATGCTTTATTGAAAGATGTAGACTACGCAGGGATGATTATAATAAAATATGGCAATCCCTGTTCTACTGGTTTGCTTTCTTTCTTTCTTGATTAATAAAGGTATAAAACTATTTTCTCATGTGCTACTGTAAAACAGAGTAATTAACTTTGTTTTTACAATTACAGATTTTAAATTGTAAAAACGAGAACATTACAATCAAAAGATGGAGCAATACATTTCAGTAATGTAGTTGATGCTATTTCCAGTTCATCATCTTTAAAAATCTGTCTTTGGGGAAAGAAATGTATTCCACTTCAGCAGTGAAACTAGTGTTTGAAAAAAAATGTGCATGTTTCTTTTTCTTACTGTAAAACTTCTAGTTTTAAATATTATATTACTTTAAGTCCAAAAATGAAATAAATTTACCTTTTTTAAAGGATGTATATCAAGGTATTCTGCTGGTAGTGTCTATTATTATCAAGCCTACCATCATCAACACAATCCTCTTCTGGTGGAGAAATTACAGAAAGAACTAAAGCGATATTTAACTAGGAAGATTGGCTTTGAAGCTGTCATGAGGATAAGATGTACCAAAGGTCAGACACTTAATCTGCCAGTTTTAATCGAAGCATTGTCATAATTGCTTAAATAAGTGAAAGGGGGCACATAAAAATTTGCAATTCTAAGTACCCTGAATTTGGAATTCTGACAAATGATGTTTGATACTCAGCATTGCTTAAGTTACTATTCTTTCTGTACAGTCTTAATGTATGAGCTTTTATGAAAAAGCTTTTATCAGTGAAGGCTATTTCCACTTGTGTAAATTATCTGAGATTGTTGATCTCAAAGATCATGGAAACATGGCATCCTGTTCCCCAGGGGAAAGGTCTTTTATATATATTGGATGGTTACAGTGGAAGCAACGCTCTCTCTCTCCCTCCCTCCCTCCCTCCTTCTCCCCCCCTCTCTCTTTCACCCTTCCTCCCTCCCTCCCCCTCCCTCCCCCTCTTCCTCTCCTTCTCTCTCCCCCTCTCCCTCTGCTTGCTATATTAAATAAATTGGCTCAGGTCTTTGGGGAATTTGGTCTGCCTATCGTAGCAGATTGGTACTTCTAGGAAGATTTTTAAACTGCATTGTAAATCCAAAGGTAAATTTATGCCTTGAATGTTCTTTTTTGGTAAAAGGATAGATTTTTTGGGGGTGGGAGAGTGGGAAGAGGACATCTTGAATCAACAGGTAATGCAAAATGAGCTGAACACATGAATGGGCTTGCTTTGTATTTATGAATGAGATGATTTTTCTAAACTTAAGCTTATTTTAATCACAGTTTTCAAATGTTTTCCCGATTCAAAATAACATAGCCCTTAGTCTACATTTCCTCTTTACTGTAAAAAAAAAAAGTACATATTTTAATTTTGGTTCAGTTCAGTTATTGAAAACATAAGAGACTTATATAATGCTGGTATATTTGCATAACTTGTTTAAGAATATTTTAATCAACTTAAGCAGTTCAAGAGAGACTGGCTCCATTTAGATTGCCCTTTTTATATTGGTAAAATCCTTTCTGCATGCACAAAGAAATACTGTTCCTCACTACATTGGGAATAATACTACAAAATCTTTATGACAATGGGGTATGTTTGCCATACAGAAATTTCATTTCCCACACATTGCTTCTGCTTTGATGTTTTTAATTGAGCATGACACCTTACAGAAGTACTTAGTGACAGTGTTTAAACCTAATCTGTTGAAAATTGAAGAGTGAATACTAGTAATTTTAAACTTAATTATAATGTTTTAAACATAATTATTTTCACAGGCCTTTCAATTCATACTTTCCATGGCAACTTCTTTGTACGGTCAACTGATCTATTGTCTCTGCCAAACGTGAATCCTGATGCAGGATATGCTGTCCAAATGTCAGTAGAGGAGAGCTTGACAGATATGCAAGTGGTCTGTTTTCAGTCAGCCCTCCTGTATACATCTAGTAAAGGTAAGCAGCCTGTGGCATCCTATGGCATCCTGTATCCATTTCAAGGTCATACCCTCCATGCTTTTAATAACACAAAATGGTTATTATTAAAGTCTTTAGACTTTTGCAGTTTTCATGATTAAGATCTTCATAGGTTATTGGCTGATACTCATGACTTTCATTGTTAAATGGCACTTTGGGTTTGAAAAAAGCAGAAAGTAACATGTCTTTTACACAAATTTGGTTAGAAAATAGCAGCCTCTATTTAAATTTGTAAGATGAGTGACTTTGAATAATGCACTTCACTCCATGTCCGCAGTAGAATTAATGTATCGTAGTTTTTGAAGCATACCCTGGATTTATTTTAAATGCTATTAAAAACTACTTTTTTAACAGGTGAAAGAAGAATACGTGTCCACACACTGTGTTTACCAGTTGTAAGCCAATTGAGTGATGTTTATTTAGGAGCTGATGTACAAGCTATTACAGGCCTTTTAGCCAATATGGGTATGTGCTGAATTGTTGGATTGAATTACACAATATTTTTTGATTCATTGATACTGTCATTCTACAAAGTTTAAAGATTGGTGGTAATTAATGTTTTGGTTGAGATTGTTCTAGAATGTATAAAAGTGCTTCACAAAATGTATCTAAAAAGCTTGGCAACTGTGTCACAGCATAAAGAGATATAGATGCTACGCAGTGTTGCTTTGTATTCTTTTTGGTAAATTGGATATCTGTGTGAGAGAGATTGCGTGAGTGATTGAGTCTTTAATATCCATTGTTAATGCTTTTTATTGCAATTGTCTTTTTGACAATCAAATGGACTATGTTCTGTTCCTTTTCAGCTGTTGATCGGTCAATTTCTGCTAGTTTGAGTGATGCTCGAGATGCATTGGTGAATGCTGTAATAGATTCTCTTTCTGCATACCGCTCATCTGTCCTAACCATTCAGCAACCAGGTGTTATGGCTCCTGCATCATTACGTCTGTTTCCATTGTTTATCCTGGCTCTCTTAAAACAGGTAAAACAAAAACAGAAATTGTCTTAGAAATAGAAGTTGGCTAAGTAAATTTTGTTAAAATTGATGATAACTGTTTATAGTATTATAGTTAATTATTTTTTCCAGATATTTATATGCAGTAACAAATTTAGAAAAACTATTCTATATTGAAAATAAGTTTCCAGACTTCCTTGTATGAATGAAGTAAAAAAATGTATGGTTGAAATTGATGATCTTGACATGTGCATAACTCTAAGTTCTCTTGTTTTTCTGCTGCTACTTTTGCTTACAGAAAGCATTCCAAAGTAAAACAAATACCCGTTTAGATGAACGCATCTTTACAATGTGTCAAGTGAAAAGCCAACCATTAGTGTACCTCATGCTTATTATGCATCCCAATTTGTATAGAATTGACAATCTCACAGATGAGGTAAGTTCTTCATCTAAATTTGTCTGGAAATTATTGGATGTCTCTTCCTAATCTCAGATATTAAACAAAATTGTACTAAAATATTTGACTTTTGTGCATATTTTATAATAAAGGCATGCATTTCCGTGCTTTTAAGATTCAGGGAGCAGTTTTCTTCAATATTCTGTGTCAGTCTTCCTTTTTCCAGACCTCAAGTCTTGGAAGTTTGGAAAAAGGAAAACTTTTTCCTTTTCCCTATCTAAGCCTTGAGGGTGATTTAGTTATGTGAGTATTGACAATCAAGAACATTGCAAATAGGGACTAATATTTGACATGATAGATGAAGGTATTAATTATGAAGGTAGCAATTATGACAGACTTTGAGAGTAGATAGAAATATAACAGCGTTTAAGTTATAGTATAAATTGTGACATTTATGAATTAGTTGGCATGTACCAGAAATTTTATAAGCTGTTTCTATTTTTGTATGTAGTTGTCTAATTTTGTGCTTGATATACAAATTATTTAGCCATCAAATTCAGTATTTTAGTATGTGTTTAAATAGAGATATTAAATTATGATGGGTAAATTGCAAAGGACATTAAAATTGAATATATGAAAGTAGAATATCTGATATTACAAATAGATATGAAAGAACTAAATTTAAATGGTACGCATTCTTGCATTTTAACAAATGGAACAATATTATTTATATGCAAATGAAACATTGTTAAATTTCTTTCAAGAACAACTTTAATTGGTTCCTGCAAATGTAAACACCTTTCATAGTGCAAGGAACAGAAATTGTGTGCAATTTGCAAACCACTCTATCTGGAAACATTAACAATTATTTTTCTTTATGTTACAGATATATGCATATAATGATGTATGTTTTAGACTTGATATCGGTCAGGATATGGCAGCCCATGTTTATAATATGTAAGATCTACTGTTTTATTTGCTTATTAGAAATCATTTTATGTATTTAGGGAGCCCTCAACATTGGTGACAGAACAGTACCTCAGCCACCCATTCTTCAGCTCTCTGTAGAAAAGCTAAACCGGGATGGTGCTTTTCTTATGGATGCTGGCTCTGTAAGTAGGATTTTATATATACTACAATCAGCAGGAGTCATCTCACTCCATAAATAAACCTTCATAGGAGTACTTTATTAGCCTGGTTTGAGGTAAAGTTTTAATGCATACATTATTTACTAATTCCTGTGTTTGAATATACAGGTCATGTTTTTATGGGTTGGAAAGAATTGTGGACAGAACTTTATAAGCCAAGTACTTGGAGCCCCAAACTATGCATCAATACCACACAATATGGTAAGAACATAACACGGTAAGCAAGGATAGACAGCCTGAATCCTTCATAGATTACAACTTTCATCAAGCCCAGCCAATATGATAATGGCTAAGAATTTACAGAGTTGTAGGATGGCAGCAGATGGCAGCATCTAGTCAACCTGGTCTTGAAAATGCTAAATAGGGTCAAATCCAGTATGTAGCTGGATGGGAGATCACCATGAAATCCTAAGAATAGATTGTAGAGTAGACAATTTGACTTTTTTAAAAAGTCAAAAGGCAAGAACAAACCATTCCATACTATATTACTGTCAAGAAAACAACAGGGATATAGTTGCCGAGACCTGAACTTGACTCAAGAAATTTAAGATGAAGTATCAGTCAGGATCATGTTACCTACTTCTATTCCTTGAGGTAATGTGGCTCCTTAGAACTACCCAAAAGGATTAAGCTGTGGCCAACAAAGTACCAGTTGTGCAAACTGAAGTATTTATTGAAATAGATCTACAGAGAGCTTTTGTGATTCTGGCTTTTAGATACCTTATGAATGCCTGAGTTTGCACCTTATAATTTAAAAGAACTAAAGTCAATTTTCCAAAAATGTTATCATTAAATAAACAGTTTGTGCACTATATACTTCTGTCTATTGCAACATCCCATTTGCCATGTTGTTGTTAGTTGTGAAGTCATGTCCGACCCATCGCGATCCCATGGACAATGTTCCACCAGGCTTTCCTGTCCTTTACCATCCTCTAGAGTCCATTTAAGCTCACGCCTACTGCTTCAGTGACTCCATCCAGCCACCTTATTCTCTGTCGTCCCTTTCTTCTTTTGCCCTCAATCTTTCCCAGCATTAGGTTCTTCTCCAGTGAGTCCTTCCTTCTTATTAGGTGGCCAAAGTATTTGAGTTTCATCTTCAGGACCTGGCCTTCTAAAGAGCAGTCAGGGTTGATCTCATCTAGGACTGACCGGTTTGATCGCCTTGCAGTCCAAGGAATTTGCAGGAATCTTCTCCAGCACCATAGTTCAAAGGCCTCAATTCTTTGACGCTCAGCCTTTCTTATGGTCCAACTTTCACAGCCATACATTGCAACTAGGAAAACCATAGCCTTGACTATACACACTTTTGTTGGCAGGGCGATGTTTCTGCTTTTTAGAATGCTGTCTAGATTTGCCATAGCTTTCCTCCCCAGAAGTAAGCGTCTTTTAATTTCTTGGCTGCAGTCCCCATCTGCAGTGATCTTGGAGCCCAGGAAAATAAAATTTGTCACTACCTTCATTTCTTCCCCCTCTATTTGCCAGGAATTGAGAGGGCTGGATCTTAGTTTTCTTAATATTGAGTTTCAAGCCAACTTTTGCACTCTCCTTCTTCACCAGCATTAAGAAGCTCATTAGTTCCTCTTCGCTTTCTGCCATTAGAGTGGTATAATCTGCATATCTGAGGTTGTTGATATTTCTCCTGGCAATCTTAATTCCAACTTTTGATTCATCTAGCCCCGTCTTTCTCATGATGTGCTCTGCATATAAGTTAAATAGGCAGGGTGACAGTTTACAGCCTTGCCGGACTCCTTTCCCAATTTTGAACCAATCAGTGGTTCCATGTCCAGTTCTCACTGTTGCTTCTTGACCCGCATATAGGTTTCTCAAGAGACAAATAAGATGGTCTGGTACTTCCATCTCTTTAAGAACTTGCAACAATTTGTTGTGATCCACAATCAAAGGCTTTAGCATAAGTCAATGAAACAGAAGTACATGTTTTTCTGGAACTCCCTATCTTTCTTCATGATCCAGCATATGTTGGCAATTTGATCTCTAGTTCTTCTGCCTCTTGGAAATCCTGCCTGTACTTCTGGTAGTTCTCAATCCACATACTGCTAAAGCCTAGCTTGTAGGATTTTAAGCATAACTTTACTAGCATGTGAAATGAGTGCAATGGTGCGATAGTTTGAACATTGTTTGGCATTGCTTTTCTTTGGAATTGGAATGTAAACTGAACTTTTCCAATCCTGTGGCCACTGTTGAGTTTTCCAAATTTGCTGGCAAATTGAGTGTAGCACTTTTACTGCATCGACTTTTAAAATTTTGAATAGCTCAGCTGGAATACTGTCACCTCCACTAGCTTTGTTGTTGCTCAGATTTCCTAAGGCCTGTTTGACTTCACATTCTACGATGTCTGGCTCGAGGTCAGTGACCACTCCATCGTGGTTATCAGGGATGTTAAGCTCGTTCTTGTATAGTTCTTCTGTGTAATTTTGCCACCTGTTCTTAATCTCTTCTGCCTCTGTAGATCCCTGCCATTTTGGTCCTTTATCATGCCCATCTTTGCATGAAAAGTTCCCTTCATATCTCCAATTTTCTTGAAGAGATCTCTAGTCCTCCCTATTCTATTGTTTTCTTCTATTTCTTTGCACTGTTCATTTAAGAAGGTATTCTTATCTCTTCTAGCTATTCTCTGGAATTCTGCATTCAATTGGGTGTATCTTTCTCTTTCTGCCTTGCCTTTCACTTCCCTTCTTTCCTCAGCTATTTGCAAAGCTTCCTCAGCCATTTTGCTTTCTTGCATTTTTTTTCCTTTGGGATGGTTTTAGTTGCTACCTCTTGTACAATGTTCCAAATCTCCATCCATAGTTCTTCAGGCACTCTGTCTATCAGATCTAAAATCTATTTGTTACTTCTACTGTATATTCCATCTTGGATGGCCCTGCATGGCATAGCTCATAGCTTCATTGAGCTATGCAAGTCCCTTCGCCACGACAAGGCAGGAATCCATGAAGGGGTATTTGTCATGTTATGTACATAAAAATACCTGAAATTCCGTTCCCATTTTGTTTGTGCCTAATATCATATTCAGAATGAATAGACTTTCTGCTTTAATAGATATTCCTTTCCTACTTAATGTAATACATTAAGGTTTTGTATGCAGATAGACCTCGGCTTATGACAGCAGTTTGGACCATAGTTACTGTGGCTAAGCAATGCAGTCATAAAGTGTGACATCTTGTGATCACATCACCTTTAGCAATGGCAATTCTGGCAGTCCAAGATGCTGTCATTAAGCAAAGACCTTGCCTGACTTTGCTTGTGGGAAACCAGTAGGGAATGTTGTAAATTGTGATCCTTTGTCTGTGGGAGTTGTAACAGTCAGAACTCCAAGAACCTGCCATTAAGTTCCCCTTGTCTGATGTCACTGTAACTTTGATTGGTCAAGGAACAAATAATCATAGTCAAGGACTATTTTATCTTAAATTTGCTTAAGTGTTCTTCCAGTTCTGTCTCCCGAAAAACACCAGAAAAAAGATTTACTTTGTTGTATTCTGAGAGAGAGAGAAAAGTGTACTCTTGCAGAATTAGCTTAGAATCAGTCTATGATGTACAGTATTCTGAATGCAGAATATATTTTATAATGTTTTTTGCTCCATTATTACCCCCATTTTTGTTTGTTTTTGACAGACACAACTTCCAGAATTGAACACAGCTGAATCGTCTAGAGTGCATGCTTTTATTTTCTGGCTAAGGGAGCAAAGGCCTTTCTTTCCTATATTATATATTCTAAGGTAAATAGAATGCTTTTGAAATTTGATTGGTAGATTGAACAAAAATTTGCATGATTGCCTTTCTGAACACTAACAATTGCATGCATGTTAAGTACCTTAAGTTGCAAACTTCCTTCAGTTGATGTTTGGTACAACAAGACACTTCTTTGCAGAGACAGAAAGCATATTCAGTGCAAAAACAAAACTACTAGCCAAAAGTATTAAGTAACGCCATGGGAAGGAATAAAAGAAGAGGGTAATGAAGATGATGCAAATGGAATTATGAAATCGTTAATACTTATTTGCAGGATTGTTAGCTATTTAGACTGTTTAAAATATACCAAGTTCTTTTAATGTAAATATTGCACATTTATTCTATACATACAATAAATGTGAACTAAATATGATCATTACTATGATCAGTTACCATGATGAATAGTTTTTAAAAGGAATAAAGTATATAAGCATGTACTTATAATGGACTTCTGTTTATATTTTAGGGATGAGAGTCCGTGGAAACCAAGTCTCTTACAAAATATGATAGAAGACAGAACAGAATCTGCATTATCATATTATGAATTTCTTTTGCATATTCAGCAAAAAATGAATAAATGAGCTCTTTTCTTAAATGGTTCATCTGCTCAAAGGAATGTACCCTCCGTGCAGAACTCTTATTCCTGTAATGCTCCTATAAGTTGTTGGCCTGGTGCAGTTGATGAAAATCTCACTGTGATTCCCCCTCTTCTCCCCCCCCCCAAAAAAAAAGGAAAAAGAAAAGCAAATAAAGGACTGTGGAATCTTTAAGTACACTATTGTGTAGTTGTACGTTAAAACTTTAAAATAAATTTGAATATGTTGGACGCCTTTAATTTACTGCAAAAAATGTTTCACAGTAAGTAATTGTGGCATATGTTAAAAGGCAATATTGGAGAAATGTTTATAAACTAACTTTTTTTACCTTTCATTTTTATTTTTCTGCTTTGTGTTTTGCTGCTAGAATTAAAAACTCCAAGACTTGAGTTTCCAGGAAACTATATTGTCTTGATTATACAATTCATTATTTGTTAAAAGTTGCCTTTTTAAAGGAACAATGAAAAGTACATTGTGAACAAAATACTTGCAGTTTTAATGAGCTTAGTTTCCATTTCTTTTAAACATTGATTATGAAAAGAACAAAAGTAAACTTGAAGTAGTCTACTCGGGTTTAAAATGAATATCAAATAATTCATTTGAATACCTTTAGGATGTGTCAGTATTCTAGGTCTTGAAAGATTAATGAGATTACATTATATTCAGTAAGAATTAAAATTTATAAAGATCTGATGCAGCTGAAAAAAATAGTAAACAATAATTGATCCTAGTCTTGGCTGTTAGCATGATGTGTTTGGTCTTAATTCATTGAAAGTAAATAGGGGAACAGACAGTAAACCAAAAACCATTATTTTCATATTGTTTTATTAATTTTTCAGTCACCTTTTTGTAATGGGCTGAGGTTTTGATAAAATGCTTACTGGTTAAATAATACATTGGAGGTGTATTTAATAGCTTGTTGAGATCCAGAGGAGCATCAGATTTAGTAATAATTTTGCTGTTCAACATTTTGAGGTTTTAATGGAAAAACTATAGACAGGAACCCTGCTCAATTCAGAATATTCAAATACTGGATAGTTATAAAAGAGAAATCTTAGTTTTATGGTTCCCTGGAAATTGCTATAATTTAAGTAATAATCTAAGTGTATTGACATCTGTAAAACAAGGAACTGTGGTGGTTTATTATGGCGATCATTGGTTTCTACATTGCCCTTTACTTTACTCCCTCCTCCCCACCCAAGAAAAATTGAATATTTTTCTGCTGCAAATCCTTCTTGGTAGTCTTGATAGAATCATTTGCATTGATTTGTTGCTCATTGCTTTAATTTATACAATTTCACCCATCTGAGGAATGGGTAAGAGATCATATATGCAAAAAACCAGTGAAGTTTTTTCATGAACTATGGTATTTATCAACTGCCAACTGGAATAGCAATTGTAACAAATGTTATAGCGATACTGTCTGCATCATGATGTATTTAGTTTGTTGGAGTGATTTATGAAGATCTTTAGAAAATGGTTGCTCAACATCTGAAAGAAAGGGGACATTTCTTTAAAATGATTCAGATATCTTAAAAAAATACCTGCTGACTTCAGGAACCTTATAACTGATTTCACGGTTTAAATTATTTTTCATTCAGTTATTTTGAAATGTTTTTTTTAAATATCGGTAATCTAATTCAGAACCATATAATCATGATGAGATATGCACTTGTAAGTATGGAAATCAGTGAGGTGCTTTAAAATACAATATATAGTGGAGGATTAATTAGCTCTTCTCCAAAAAATATATACAAACCTTTGCGTATAAGCCAGCTTTCTGAAAAGAAGGTATAGGCAAAGATTAGATATAGGGAAGTATGTATCTAGCACCTCATGCTAGCTGTGGGTTCCTCCTTGCTTCATTCAAGTTGGAGCAGAGAATTGGTGTGATCAGATTCTGTAGAACCTGATTGGTAAAATCCTGACAAGCAGAACCATGCCTAACTTTTCTGTATGTAAAAATATTCTGCATGGAGAGGAGGGAAAGGCATGATGTAGACATAGCTCTACTTCACGTAAGATAAAAATAATGGGCTTTGAACGAATTATGGAACCTGATAAACGTATTACAAGAATGCATCCCTAACTAACTAAAACAATGTTAGCTGTGAGCATATTATGCTCTTTGGATAGAATATTGTATAAAAAGTTCATGCACTGTGAAATAGAAGTGAATTTTCTAATTCTTTCTGAGGAGAAAATTGATATCCTCCTCAACGTCTTAAGAAATCCAGGGCAAATCCATGTATAAATGTTAAATCACAATTTATATATGTTTTAGGTTCTTTAATAACATACGTAATCAAGAGTAGCCTTGATGCTCCCATCTCAGCATGGCAGTCACCAGCAAATGTTCTCTATTTTTCTAGTTCAAGATTTTAAAGAATAATTAGTATGATTTACCAATATTCTAGATTTGATCATGCAACAACATATTAGCATTTACTTTTCTGTAACTTAATTTGCGTTTGAATAAATTCTGATTGTTTTGCAATAATGCGGAAAAACTTGTTTTTTCAAGGTTAATTTATATATATATATATATATATATATATATATATATATATATATATATATATATATATATCTCAGAATATTAAGGGACCATCAAATGTGACAAGCCTTCTCTTCACTAACTACATATTAAATTCTTACAGTCAATTTGATTTTGTAAAGTAGTGTAAAATATTGTAATATTAATCCTTGTTTTCTGAACTCAGACATTGATCTTTAGTGTGCAATTGTAAACCTTGCTCTTCTGACTTGAAGGCAAGGTTTTACTTGTTCCCCTTTTTACAGTTTGTAATTTTCACTGTTTTATTCCTGTAAAAAGTCATTTGTAACACATGCAAATGCTTATTTTAGCTGTGCTAATTTATCAAATTTGGCTACTCAATAAAATTAATTGAAAGAGCTTGCATAGAATTTTATCAGTGTTTTTATAAACAAAATGGAATATGCAGAGACTATCTGACCATTTAATGAATAAAATGATTTTCAGTACATAAAGAGGTACTTCTATGAATGATTAGACCTGGGGATTAATGCTGTTTAAATGCAGTGCAAATTGTGAACAGATTGAAATACAAGTATTTTAATGTATTTTTACCAAAAGTAAGTATTATTCTTCTGATGTGGTAAATTTCACATTCAGCAATTAGTTTCAATAAATATGCAGAATTATAATGTAAAGAATCGCTGGGTCATTGACTAAAATATGATGGTCTGACCATTAATTAGAATGCTCCTCTGAGAATTGCAACTAATCAACTTTAAGCCAGTTAAATTTCAATAATCATATTAGGCTCTTTTATTGTCTAACGGATACACAGCATCAGAAAATATTATATCTCAACCTATCCACAATTCTAACCAGTACATCTATGTACATAAAAACTTTGGAAAGTGAATTAAAAACTTCAGTGTCTATTTGGAATAGTATAGCAATGTGCTGGCAAACCTATGGCACGTGCGCCAGAGGTGGCACACAGAGCCTTCTCTGTGGGCACACGCGCCATCACCAGCTGCTCTTCTGGTTTCCGGGGTGTGCATGTGTGCCAGCCAGCTGGTCTTTTGAGTTTCTGGGGCTGTGGCATGCACGCATGTGCATGTGCATATGCATTCCAGTTTGGGCACTCAGTGCCAAAAAGGTTTGCTGGTATAGCTCAGAATTATTTTTTCATGAAAGATTAACATTTTTGGAAGTACCGTATATACTCAAATGTAAGCCGAGTTTTTCAGCACGTTCTTCAGGCTGAAAAAAGCCCCCCTCGGCTTATATTGGAGTCACAAAAAAAATGCCTTTTTCCCTGCAACCATTTTGGCTCCCGGGGTTGCAGGGAGGCTTGCTAAAGCCAAAATGGGGTGTGTGTGTGGGGGGGTGTGCGGCGCTCCTCCCCTGCGCCCCTTTTTAGGGGTTGCAGGGAAGCTTGCAGCTTTTTGCAGCTTCTCCTGTGGCTGGCTGGCTGCTCGCTCACTGGCAGCGCCTTCTGTTCCTCTTTTGCCCCTCAGCAGCTCCCAGCAACTGAGCAGAGAGGCGGCCGGTGCCTAACGAGCGGAAGCTAAAGCGCCGCTGCGGCATGGCTGGCTGCTCACTCGCTCACCGGCAGTGCCTTCTGCTCAGTTGCTGGGAGCCGTTGAGGGGTAAAAGAGAAGCAGAAGGTGCTGCCGGCGAGCGAGCGAGCAGCCAGACATGCCACGGCGGTGCCTCTCTGCTCAGTTGCTCTCATTCTCTCTCTCTCTCTCTGATTCTCTGTCTCTTTCTCTGTCTCATTCTGATTCTCTCTCTCTCTCTCTCTCATTCTCTTTCATTCTTTGTCTCTTTCTCTGTCTCAGCCCTCGCCATCCGGAATGAATGGTGCTGTTGTGGCGGAGGGGAGGGTGTGGCAGAAGCGGGAAGAAGCGGCATTTGCAATGGCTGGAAGCTGCGGGAGCGGCAACAGCATTCCGCCTTGGTATATTTGTGCCAGCCAGTGGCGCAAGGCAGCCCTCCTCTCCTGCCATTTGCGACTCGGAGTGGTAAATGATGACTGGTTCAGGGAGCAGCTGGATTTTGCTCTCCATTGCAGACGCCAGCTTCCGCAAAGCAAAATCCAGCTGCTTCTCTCTATTTTGCTCTCTATCTGTATATTTGCGGCGCAAGGCGGAATTCTGATGCCGCACTTACAGCAGAGAGAAAGAGACAAAGAATGTAAAGGAGAGAAAGACAGAATGAAAGAGAATGAGAGAAAGAGAATCAGAGAGAGAGAGAGAACGAGAGACAGAGAAAGAGGCAGAATGAAAGAGAGAATCAGAGAGAGTGAGAGAAAGAGAAAGGGGGACAGAAAGATTGAGAAAGTGGGAGAGAGAAAATGAGAAGGGGGGAGAAAGAGAGAGAGTGGGGGAGAGAGAAAGAGGGGGAGAGAGAATGAGAAAGGGGGAGAGAGAAATGGTGACAAGATAGGGCAAAAACGTAAAATGTGAGGGCAGTTGTAAGTTTGAGGACTGGTCACAAGTGCGAGGACCAGTCAAAAATTACTTTTTCAGCCCTCTGAGTACTCCATATGCACAAAAGGACTACCCAGAGGGCTGAAAAAAGTGATTTCTGACAGGTCCTCACACTTTTGACCGGTCTTCGCACTTATGACTGGTCATCATTTATGCCCATTGTAGCATTCTTAACAACTGTGTCACTCATTTCACAACTGCTTCTCTTCACCATGGTGACAAGATTTTTGTTTTTGTTGATCCTCTTTTCCACTTACAGAGCTAGTTTACTGTTTTTCTTTGAAATCAATATTCAAAAACATTTAACCTACTGATGCCTCAATTAATGTAATTTTATTGGTATCTATTTTTATTTTGAAATTTACCAGTAGCCGCTGCATTTCCCACCCTCGGCTTATACTCGAGTCAATAAGTTTTCCCAGTTTTTTGTGGTAAAATTGGGTGCCTCGGCTTATATTCAGGTCGATTTATACTCCAGTATATAGGGTATTTTATTATTTTTTGCAAAGGTAGCTCAGCCAGCTTTTTCTTAGACTGCATATAATAGCTTATTCATTATAATTAGTTAAATCATTTTGTCCTGTATCCAAGAAACAACTTTGGTTATAAGCAAAATATTATACATACTGTCAAGCCTTAGCAGTGAAAGCATTTGGCTAACTTTAACTAGGTTGAGAGGCCAAGTAGATCTGACCCTGATTAGAATTGGACAGGGAACTTTAATGGAAAACAAGGGCTTAAAACTAGACTGGGAAGTTATCTCACAAAAAAGCAATGGCAAATCACTTCTTTGTTATCAACGAATATCCATAAAATCATGAGGGATTTAGTTTGGCTTGAAGGATTTTTTATCCGTTATATGTAGTATATTATTTATCTGCAGTATTTTTTTTCTCTTTTCCTATCAAGATCCTATGTTCTGCACAGATATACCGGTACTTGATAGAAAGCTTATATTTGAGGATCTTTCTACAACAATCAAAGTCATGATAAATTATTATCGACTCCTTCAGCCTTGAGAAAACATCTTACATATAGTTTATAAGAGGG
Organism: Ptyas mucosa; assembly: GCA_012654045.1. NCBI lineage: Eukaryota > Metazoa > Chordata > Lepidosauria > Squamata > Colubridae > Ptyas > Ptyas mucosa. The sequence goes on from WNWU01000012.1 coordinate 22,139,228, forward strand.
AAATTATTCATATTAAGGAACAATGGAACAGAAGGCAAAAATTAACATTTAGAACTATATTTCTGAGGTTACAAACTTGCTAAAAATAAGTAACAACATATATGATTGGGTTCAGTGAAGAACAAGCTTAAAGCTATAGATCCAATGGGTTATCATTATTTTTCTTCCCCTATAATCCTTTGTATCCTTCCCCTATACAGGCAGTCCTCAACTTCTGACCACAATTGAAAACATCATTTCCATTACTAAACAATACAACTGTTAAGTGAATTTTGCCCCATTTTACAATCCTTGCCACAATTAAGCAAATCACTGCAGTTGTTAGTAACATGGTTGTTAAGTGAATCTGGCTTCCCCATTGATTTTGCTTATCAGAAAATTGCAAAAGGTGATCACAGGTCCCTTGGATATTGCAACCATCATAAATACATGCCAGTTGTCAAGCATCACTCCGGCGATGTTGCAATATTGTAAGTGAAAAACAGTCCTAAATCACTTTTTTCAGTGCTGTTGTAACTTTGAACAGTCACTAAATGAATGGTTGTAAATTGAGGAGTACTGTAAATCTTTGTGCTGTCCCCAAGAGAGTACTGAAGGTTGAAGATAGTTCTGAAATGGTGGGGGAAGTAAAATATGAAAATAGCAGAAATATAACATGAATTATAGGCATGTGCCCTATGAAAGCCTTTATGTGCATCTCTCTGACCTCTCCAAAAGTTAGCAAATTTTAACTTTCAATGTGGTAACTGGGGAAAATTTAAAAAATGAAAAGTAATTAAAACTATATTTGACACGTAAATCAGATCAACTTTAATTTTGCCATCCTATATTTTTGGACTGTAATCTCTAATGTATTGTACCATTCAACATACAACCCTTGGCTAAAAATATGATTGTACACTGATATTTAAAACTAAACCATCAAAGAAAATAATTAAAAATAGAAGACACAGAACTGTTCCTACTGGTATTTTATTTGATATCTCAAATCTAAAGAACAAAATTTGAAAAGCATTTTCTGAGTACAATTTTCAAGTCAGCTATTTTCATGCCATGAAGCCCACTTCAAATTAGCTTGCTATTCAGCATAATGTGGGAGTCTTTATCAAAAACTTCCTTTAACTTGAAGCATATTTTCTCAAAGCATTTTAATAATCTATTAAAGATGTTGTCAGACTGGAATTGATAAGCTTATTAGAGAAGAATTTGTTTTGATTAAATTCATGCTAACATCTGGCAATTACTACAGTAGCTTTTTATTATCTACTCTAGAATCTCAGTGTTGAAATGGTCCATAATATGCTGATTTTTTTAAAAGATACACAACATTTATTCTGCAGCCATCTGGCACTTTAGTAATTTCCAGATTTTCCAATAGTATGTAAGAATTCATCTAGATAGTAGTTAGTTTGTTCAATAACCTTGGATGCAAGCATCTGATCCTAAAGTTTAAACTAATCCAAAATATGGAAGTTTCTCTCCTCTTTATGTTGAACTCAAACTTCAATTTTGCGTCAGTTTCTTGATGAAACAATTTTTTTGGTTGAGTCCGAACCAAAGTTGGAGTTGAGTAGCTTTCTTTTCTATCTGTTAATATTTGAACTTCTTTATTGAGCAGCTATTATAGTGAATATTTTATTTTGAAAGCATCCAAGAAGCCCTTTTTGTTATTATATGTATCTTTTATTCAGCTCATTCTGAAATGCTGATTTTTGGACACTGGTTCTACTATTCTGAGTTAGCTGACCTATTTTGTGGTTCGAGTTACTTGACCTTTTTTGTGGACCTTTTTTTAGCAAGCCAAGATTTTGTCAAAATAACAAAACATAAGATGCGATGCAACTATTATGCCCTTCCGTACTTTCATACAAGTCATATTAGTACCAAAGGAGTAATGATTAATGTTATGATACATCCAAATGTCCATGATCCTAACATAATTTATTTTTCAAATTTGCCTTTTTTTCTCTTCATTAGCCCCCCAGACTTAACTGTCCCTTTTTTTTCTCTCTTTGAAATTGTTTGCTAAGTTCTTTTAAAATCCCTTCCTCTAAGCCAGACCTGGGTATTTTACGGTTCCCAGGCCACCTACAGCTCACATAAGAAATTCAAAATCATATGTAAATAAGTGTAGTCCATACACACAATACAACTACGTTGCTTTTATTTTGAAGGCAACTGCAATTCGTTTTTCAACGTACGTGTCTGGGTGCGTATGTGTGTGGGTGCATGCCTACGAACCTCCACACTCCAAGTTTCTCATGTAGCTCATTGAGAAAATTGCCCAACCCTGCTCTAGGCTTTGAGCTTTTCCCCATTAGCTCCTTCTGACATGGGATAACACTTATTATTGAATTTATTAAAATCTTAGCTAATATGCTTTGCTATTGTAGAGAGTTAGCACCCACCCCTCTCCCAGAAGAATAAAATATTTTGAGAAATGTTAAAAAGGCAGAATATTATATTTGCCTGGATGAGAAATGGAGAAACGGGTTCTTGGAAAGCAGCCCTCACCTTCCTTAATAGCCCACAGCAGATATCAGCACTTAAGAGATAAGATCTCCTCTAGGATTGACTGGTTTGATCGCCTTGCAGTCCAAGAAATTCGCAGGAGTCTTCTCCAGCACCATAGTTCAAAGGTCTCAATTCTTTGGCACTCAGCCTTTCTTATGGTCCAACTTTCACAGCCATATATTGCAACTGGGAAAACCATAGCCTTGACTATACGTACTTTTGTTGGCAGGGTGATGTCTCTACTTTTTAGAATGCTGTCTAGATTTGTTATAGCTTTCCTCCCCAGGAAATTCTATCTCTATTCATAAGCAAATTCCCTGCAGCAAGGTCTGGACAAAGGTAGGGTTAGCCCTCAGCCACAATAGGAATTGCCTAACAAGCCCTTCATTGCATCAGCCAAACTTCAACCAAACCTGGGAGCTGAGACAACCTACAGAGCCAGCTATGACCCCTACAGCAGCCAAAAGAATACATGTTCTTGCACAGGAACAGGAAGTTCAAGTTCAAAGGCCAAGAGAAGGTACAAATACCCCTCACTCTCAACTCCATGTGGTCAGCTACCCACAATCACACCTGCTTGGTGGTTCTGCTTCATCATTAAACCATCTTTCCAATCAGCCTCCAGCCTCCATTTAGTCTCCAGTGCCTTTCTCCCAGCTTGGAACTGAGCCAGATGGTTATTTCTTCCAACACTATGCTCAGCTTTATTTCCTCTTAAAAGCAAGAGTTCCTTCCAACATTGTATCTTTTCCTCCCAACATTCCTGCTTCCATTTCCTATTTCTTTGCCTCACCATTCTTTATTCCAAACCATGCTTATATATTGGCTCTTATTTGTAGCACTCAAAATTATTAATAAATCATTCCTAACCACTTTTATCCTAAAGTATTACAAAACATTACATTTGTGGCATTTTTATTTAAATTACATTAACACTCTAGTTTGCAAATCTGTAGCTCAGTAAAAACATGAAATTCAATTACACCAAATAAATCTAAACTATTTTAATAAACTAATAGAAAACAAGTCTAGCAAAAAGCACTTTTTTTAAAAAAGAAGTTCAATATAAAAGATGAAGAATAAAATAATTAAAATAAAGATATGCAAGCCAAAGGCTAGAGGGAAAAAATCCTTGTCTAAGTACTTTTGGGATTAGAATGGAAAATAATTTTGGTATTTCCTTAATTATTTTGGGGATAAACCATCAACTCCCGCTATCAGCTGGCTGCCAATTGAAATCCGCGGAGCCCCGCCTGAAGCAGCCCGCAGCTGACCGTGACGACAGCGATTATGATTTTTTTTCCTAACCGATGAGATCATACTCAACTTTTCACCCGCTTCACTCCCGAAGCCCTTTTCACCCGCTTCACTCCCGAAGCCTTTTCCGCCATCTTTTCTAGGGTCGGCGGCTTCTGTACAACGGCTTTAAACTTTGCCGCCGTCAGCGAGCTGCCGCTTTTGCTCTAACAGGGAGACCCTCATCTAAGATGGCGTCGCTCGTTTCAGCGTCTGAAGGCGGTCCTCAAATGGCGCCAGTTGCGCTTGCGCGTTAGAGAGCAGCTGTGGGAGAGGGGGCCTGGTGATTTCCATTGTATTACTTGAGGAGAGAAAAGCCTTGAAGGTAGTCGCGGCTCTTTCGGCGAGCGACGGGTCATGGAGCCGGATCCTATGGAAGGAGACGGGTTTGGTAGCAGCCACCACGAAGGAACCGGCGGATCTTCCCCACCGCTGAGCGGACTCACCGCCTCTCAGCGGAGGGCCGAGATTCGCCGGCGAAAGCTCCTGATGAACTCGGAGGAGCGGATCAATCGCATCATGGGCTTCCATCGGCCGAAGGCGGGTGAGGACGGAGCATGGCCTGGGATCGGCCGGAGGGAGGCGGGGATTCGGCGGGAGCGCCCTTTTCTTCCGTCTTCTCAAAACCCTCACATCATCATATCATCATCATCATCATCATCATCATCATTATTATTAAACCCCCGAGGTTTAAAATATGTCCTTTTTTTGCAGCAAAACTTTGTTTGCAACAACACTGCAAACGGCTGACTCAGGTAGTGGCCAGGTGTTTGGCGCTTCGAGCTTCTCAAATATAAAATGAGTCGTCATTCTTGGATAACGGGAATTTAATGGAGTTGCTTTCTGATACGTTTTAAATCCCATTATTTGTTTAAATGGGACCGGCCCAGTTAAATAGTTACACTGTTGTTTTCCGGAACCGCATTCTCATTTTTGAAAGGAAAAAAAAAGTCAAATTTGAATGGCTTTAATAAAAAACGCAATGTCTGTGAATTCATCCAATCAAGAAAACCTTACCTTAGTAAATAGCATTTTAGCATAATTGGTGGTATCTTAGTTGCTATCTTAAATTTGGGGAAGAAGTTGAGATTTGTAAGAGGATTATTACATTTTTAGTCTTGACAATAGCAATGGATGCCATGTTGAGGACACTGCCCTTGCAGCTGAAAAGGCAAAAGATCTGCAAGCTTAGCCTGGCTAGGTGGCTCAGTGGCTAAGACACTGAGCTTGTCAGTCAGAAAGGTCCTGCAGTTCGGTGGTTCAAATCCCTAGTACAGGTCTCCTGCGTGAGCAGGGGGTTGGACTAGATGACCTCCAAGGTCCATTCCAACTCTGTTACTGTTACCTAGCTCTAATAATAAAAATCAAATAAGGTAGTCCTTGACTTACAATCACAACTAAAGCTAAAATTTCCATTAAGCAAGACATTCGTAAAGTGACTTTTGCCCCCATTTTATGACCTTTTTGCCATAGTTGCTAAGTGAATCACTGCAGTTGTTAAATGAATCATATGGGTTTTAAGTGAATCTGGCTTCCCCACTTGACTTTGCTTGTTAGAAGTCTAGAAAGGTTACAGATGGTGAACACATGTCCCTGAGACAGTGCAACTGCCATAAATACATACCAGGTGCCCAAATTTTGATTGTGTGACCTTAGGGAAGCTACAGTGGTTGTGTGAAAACTGGTCATAAGTCACTTTTTTAGTGCCGTTGTAACTTCAAACGGTCACTAAATGAATAGTTATAAGTGGAGGACTATTTGTACCCTAGTGGAAAAATGGAACTAAAATTAAATATAAAGAACACTCTACATCAGGTAGAGTAATCAGCCTTAGATGATACTGCAGTGGTAGATAGCCTCTGCTTTTTGGATCAACCATCAACAGTTAAGGAAATCAGCAGTCAAGACATATGCCACAGAATAGGGTCTTGGAAAATATGTTCCTATACCATGATCTCTTTATTATCTATAAAGATCAGAATTAAGTAAGTATTCTCTGATAGAATAGGTATCATTTTAAGATGACTTTATTGTGAGCTAGAGATCCATTAAAGGTGACTACATGAGGTTTTCTAAGCATGGTTAGAGAATATCTTAATTATGTACTTAACAGGATATGGGAATAAGTGACTAGTCCAACTCTAGGCCACAGGTGTCAAACTCGCCGCATCATGCTGTCCTGACGTTTTGTGAGGTTTTTCCCATTTGCAGAGCTGAGGTGGGCGGGGCCTGCATGTGATACATCCGGCCCCTGGGCTGCCAGTTTGATACCCGTATTCTAGGCAGTACATTATATGATTACCTTTGATATTTTAAATAATTTTTTCAATACACAAATGTAAGCCAATGTGAAACTGTGATTGAGAGTTGATTATTACTGGAGGGGATTTACTCATTTCTTTTGAGCAATCGAAAGATATGCACCACTGTATTTTTGCATACAACATTGCTTTATAATGACAATTAGGATGTACATAGATAATTTCAGTGGCTTCTCATTATTATTGACAATGGAACATTTGGGCATATGATTCTTTGAGAAGCAAGAAAAAAATTGAAGGAGTTGTAAAAAAATAAACAATATGAGTGTATATGTGTGTGTATTCTTTTATATTTCAACAGTTTTCATCCTTTTCAGATTGGAATGACCTAAAATTTACTGCATAAATATGTTTGCTAATATCTCTGAGAGCTATAGATAAAGGTATTAGAAAAAAATACATTATTAATGTCTAATAATGTCTAATCAGTTCCATCGGTGATCAAAATTTGGGTGCTTGGTAACTGGCATATATTTATGCCTATTTCAGTGTTCCAGGATCACATGTTCATTATTTTGTACCTTCAAATCAAGGACCTTCTGTACTTTCCTCTGCTGAATCTTGCGATTATGGGCAATTTATAATATATTTATATTTAAAGAAGTGCATATGGGAAAGAATGAATTTTAAATGTGGTTAGGTAGAAAAGAACTCTGGCTAACTGAAGCATCGTATCATTTGTTGACATCCTGTACTTTATCCTACCCTCTAAGAACTTATTATCAACTTCAAATTTGTGGTATGATTTCAGTTTTTGTTCTGTTCTCTTTAGATGATGACACTCATTCAGAAACTAAGCTTCAACTGGAACAGGATAAACCAATTTGCCTTCCTGCTCCTGTTTCCAAACGGGTTGTGCTTGGTGATACTGTCTGCAACTTATCAGGAACGGCTGACCACACAAGCAGTTTAGCAGAGCACAAAGGAGAGAAAATAGACTTATTTAGCAAAACTCATGAAGTTGGTAGCGATGGCAGCAGTGAGCTCCGGCAACGCAATAGAGGGGAACTGTTGGACGTTCCACAGAGAGCACCACGCCATGGATTAGATCAGTATTTATCAAGATTTGATGAAGCAATGAAGCTTAGAAACCAGCTGATGAATGAGAAGCCAAGTCAAGAAAATGGAAACGTTGTGGAGGAATTTGATTCCTTTCACATTTTTAGATTGGTGGGCTGTGTACTCCTTGCCATTGGCGTTAGAGTTTTTGTATGCAAATATTTGGTACGTTTTTTAAAAAAAAATCTTACTATTTTCATTTTTCTCCCTTTTTTTGTCTTGGTTGTCTTGCTGGCAGGTTTGTAAAGTAGTACATGTATGGGGTAATTATGCTAAACAATTATTTTCTCATGGCTAAATAGATTCAGGTCCAAATCCATAAAACCCATTTATTGTTTCTAGCAGTAATTGTTAAGAACTGTGTGAAAGTCTGTACTTCAGAGCATCTTTACAGTAAGTACAGGAACTTACTTAATGACCACAATTGGGACCGGCCACTCCGTTGCTAAGTGATGCAGTCATTAACCAAAACATGATCATGTTAGACTTGCGATGTCAGTTCTACTATGGTGGTTAAACAAATCACTTGTCATTAAGCATGACATCATGTGACCACAACTTGTAGTTTCTCCATTGTCTTTACTTGTCAGAATCCAGTTGTGAAGCTGACCATTGGCAATTACATATCCATGGGATGCTGTGACTCTTACAAATGTGCGCCATTTGTGGGCAAATTTTTTCCTTAGCAACATAAATTCTGGGCTCAACTTTGGTCATAAGTTGAGGACTTCCTGTCTTGCACTTCATTCTTGGCATCAATTAAGCATTAGAAGGGGATGGAAATCCAAGTAGAAAGCAGTGGCTGTGTACCCTCTTTTTTGTTAACCATTTGAATAGTCCTAAAGCACAGCTGACAATCATCCCTTCAAAGTAACCCTAACTAATGCATTTTAATATTATGCACTGGATGCTCAAATAGCTTTGTTGGAAATAAGTGATAGGCCTGGTTTAATTATCATTAATATATTACTATTTAACTTATCACAGATCCACCCATCTCAGTAGCAGTGACTAAATATATTTTAATACCTATGAGATGTTCTTAAATGCAATATGTTTGATTAGCAGCATTTTTAAAAGGTGCTTTTTCTTTTTTCACTTTTTAGTTAAATCATTGAAATGTTCTACAAGAAATAGAAGCTTTTCTTGAAAGCATCTATTTAGTATGATTTCTCATGATTATTTGCTAAAGTATATAATTTTTTATTATTGTTTTCTCTGCAGTCAATATTTGCTCCATTCCTTACTTTACAACTTGCATATATGGGACTGTCAAAGTATTTCCCTAAGGTAAGTGTTTTGTTAGAAAAATCAGAGAAATCCTTAGAAATCCTTAACATTTCTAACTTGGAGTGACCAAGGATGGGGGATTCACTTTAGTGAAGACTGATGTGATAGGCTTAGACTTGGAAGATTCATATTCTCAGTCAACCATAGAGTCCTTTGAGTGATCCTAGGCTAATTGTTTCCTTATTTGGAACAAGTTGTGGGGGGAAGAAGAATAGGTTCTATAACATTTAAAATGAAATAAGATGCTATAAGATGAAAGTTCTGAAAAATTAAACTTCGGGGTTTTTTTTTTGCAGAGTGAAAAGAAGACAAAAACTACAGTATTAACTGCTGCTCTTTTACTGTCTGGGATCCCTGCAGAAGTAATTAGTCGTTCCATGGACACTTACAGCAAAATGGGGGATGTCTTTACAGACCTTTGTGTTTATTTCTTTACTTTCATGTTCTGTCATGAACTGCTTGTGTTTTTTGGCTCAGAAGTGCCATGATAATAGCTGTGGGATTCAATACATCAGCAGGACTATTTTAGTCTTGAGTTCATTCACACCCCTCTGTAAATATACAAACAGGGTTAAATGTTCATCAATTCGTTCTTCTTTCTTAATTCAGTGTACTTTAATCACAGCTATGAAGGAAAAGCTGCATTCCCAGCTATGAGGGTGAATTATTACAGGTTAGGTATCATAAGTGTGATTTCAAACATGGAAGACAGTGTAACAATGTTTCAAAAGTGGGCCTTTCCTGCTACTAAGGAAGACATTAGTTTCCCCAGTATTGCTGATGCCACCTTGTACTTTAATATTTCTCTTTGGACATGAAACCCCAAGACAACTGAGGTATTGTGTGGTTGACCGAATTATATTTTATGGCTTTGTTCCAGAATTCTTGTCTGCAGAATTTATATTGAAGCTCCTATTGAGCAAAAGATGGAAAAGCTATTTTGGCCTGTTCCTCCATTTCATGTGCCCCTTAAAACACTGAGATAAGTACCCTCTGCAACATCATACAAAGGGCACAGGCAGTTGAAAGGGATAGTAGGTAGTGCTTCTTTCTTCCTACCATCAGAAGCCCATGCTTGAAACTTGACCTTTTCCACAAATGGAAAGAGACCTACTGTGGATCAATCGAGAATTATTTCTTAAGGTCATTCCTCTGTGTTAATATTTGTCACTTCAATATACTAGTTCAATATACACTATACGAGCAAGTGGCATACGCTGATAAAAATGCTGATAAAATTCAGAGGCTTCTGGTTTTAGGAATGTAATTAGACTGGGTCAAATTATTTTTTTTGTCATCTTCATTACAGGTGGTAATGTTCTGTTGATAATATAGAAGGATGAATTTAAAAATAGTGCAATCTAACTTGACATTTGTGTACATTCCCATTTGAATTGGAATCTTGCTAATTTTGTTTACATGAATTATGAATATGCTGCATTAAATGGACGCTGCAGATTGAAATACTGGTCTTTGGGTTATTAGCCCTTTGAACAGTTAAGTGTCACCAGTTTTATTCATCTCTTTGACATTTCAATAAATCTTAGATTTTTCTCCCATGTATTTTCTTTTCAAGAATATGTGCATGTGATGTTTAGCATCTTTACCTAAACACCAAGGTACACTGCAGTGCAAGAAGGTGCAAATTAGTATTTTACCCCAGTGATAGTCAAGTGTTTAATATGCATAATATTTTAGAAAACAGGTAGCAGAAAATATGGTCTGTTTATAATAGAATGCTAATTTTAAAATATATGAATTGGTTCTTATAAACCCATCTGAAAACAATTACTTGAGGTATCTTCCACTGAAGTTAGCAAATCCTGATGTTCCTTTTTGAAATGTTTTGTTTCTTGGCCTTCTCTATAGTCAAGTCTTAACTCAGTTTTAAAATTGGTACCCTTTTATAGTTTTGTATTTATACAAGCAATTTCCCACATTGCTTGTATATATCCCACATCCCACAAATGTTTTCATTTCACATTTATGTAGCCAATCACATTGGCTATAAATCATAAAATATGGCAGACTTTTATTAGTTGATCTTAATTTGCATTAGATTTTATGACTCCATAACGGGCTGAAGGAGATGTGTCATATATTTGCAATCCTTTCTTATGTTACAGTTCTTCCCTATCTTCATCTTGTCACTGTTATGTATATGTAGCCCATTCTCAGTACCTGTAAGTAGTTCTATCTTGCGAAGATTTGGAAATTAATCAAAGACAGAAATTATTCAGTGGAACATTTTCATTATTCTGAAAAATGAGATGACTTTTTTGGGGGGTTTTAATTTTTGAAGTGTCTGCTGTCAAGTAGCTTGACTTAACTGGAAATATCTTTTGCTTTGCCTACAATTATTACAGATAATTTAATTTTACAGACTAAATTAAAACACAATTGGGTTTTTAAATACGTGATAGAAAGTTAAATCGGTTCTTCCTTTATAATGGACTCATAAGTTTCCTTACATTGTAATTTCAGTGATTGCATTTACTGAAACAAATTTTACCACTGCTCCTTTGAAAAAGTTTTTTGGAGATTAAGTCATGGCTGATATACACAAAGAAATGTGCATATTTTAGCAATGCAGTTTCATTCGGTTTAAAAAACAAATTTGTCTCTTTACAACATGAACTATAATGGAAATACCTTGAAAAAAGTCTATTTTTAGGTTTTTACTCTGCACATTAATTTTTCTAAATTCCTATAATTCATATTTTTGATGATGGACCTTCAAATATTAATAAAATATCATAAATCTAAGATCTTGTTTGATATATTTTTACTTCAAAAATCAAACGTAGGTATAGAATTATCAATCCCAACTCTTGATATTTTGATAGTATCTTAGGCATTTTTGCCCAATGACTGCAATGGTGAATATGGTCATTACTGACAGTGAAGTCTTATCTAAGACCCAGGTACAGGATAGACTGTTTTTGGATAGTGATTCTAGAAGATGCAAAAAAAAGCACTCATTCCATAGAAGATAAAACAGATAAAAGTAAGAAAATTAATGACCAACACATTAAGATGGAGATCTTCATGTTTTTCCCAAATCCTTGCTCCATAAAAACAAAGATTTTAATGTTCTAAAACCCACCACAACAAAACACTTAACTATTCACCCATCTATACTTTTTTTTAAAAGGGTGAGGAGGGGAGGGCAATAGAAAACATCATAAATAACATATAAATCAATTTTTTTAAAAAAAGATTCAAGTTAAAAAAATTATCAGTGCTGCATTGAAAAATGTGCAAAATATCTTCAAGTGTGGCCCCTTTCTAAGGAAATTGCTAGTATTACTATATTTGCAGGTTTTTTGGCGTCCTTATTAATATATTTTACATATTTAAATGCAAATAGAAAATAATTGGGCAGAGAGCCTGGTGGTTTAAAAGTAAGTTTCTCCAAGCACAAAGAAGGAGCAGCTCTCCTGTGCTGTCTAAAAATATGTATATGATGAAATAACAAGCTGCTTTGTATGCTTCCTTTTCCATAATTTGGACTTTCTCTGTAAAAATCTCACATTGTTGTAATCGTTGCATTGATTCTGTTAAATGCATTGAAGCTATAAATGTTACAATTATTTATGCTTTGGCATTACTTGAATATACATTAAAATGTCTGCAAAGGCCAGATTTTGTTAATTTTCCTTATTTCTGAATTAGTAATTTAGTACACAACTTTCTGGTTCCAGGAGGATTAAGGAAATAAATCAAACCTTTGTAGCTGAACTTAATTAACAGTGTCCTACCTACTATCTGCTGGATAGAAAACTTCCTGGATGTATAAAACAAAACAAAACAAAATGTTTGGAAAGTCTGGTTATTTCTACATTTCTTTGGTAGTAAACTTGTTACATAAGAACAGCTTTATCCTTTATCCTCCATATGATCCATAAGAATTAATTCCTCAAATCCGCTGTCTTTGACTTGATGATCTCTTAATATGATTACCATGGAGATTCTTGAGAATATGACACAGATATTGTCATGAGAATGCCAGAAATTTCCAGAACAGACTAATAGAAGAGTGCATTTGTAAAGATAGTCTAGGATTTCAGGTAAAACATGCAATTGGTCTTTTAGAAAACTAATTCCTTTGACTTTATGCCACTTTAATACCAAAATTTACCAACTCTGATTTTCTCGTCTATTGAGAAAGCGAAGATAACATGGTTTGGTGTTTTTTCTGGAAAGTTGCACATAATACCCAGGAGGATTTGTGTGGTGAGTTCAAGTTTTTTGTACAATATTGGTAAAAATCCTTAGATCTATGATTCTGGTGATTGGTTCTTTGCAAAAAGTTCTGATTTGTCTATGTTGATTTCAGCTGGGTTAGATGTGCAATCATATGAAGCCATACATCAGATCCATTTTGGCACCATTGGGGCCAAAAAGAATGAATCTAATTACAAAACTTCATTGTAAGTAAAAGAACTATGATTTGTTTCATGCGGATACATACAAAAATAGTAACAAATGAAGGCAACCTGGTCTCAAATCCATGATTTTGCACCACATATGACCCTAAACTGTTTGCAGTGGTTCACCAGGTTCAAACAAATGTTCTGTGAATTGATTCAGATTGGAATCCCATCAAAAATTAAGTTAAATCAAGAGGACATTTCTTTTGGATTGTTGCAGGGCACCAAGTTGCCCAACAGTAATGTAATTCTTTATACTCGGACACACATGTTCGTGATTTGACCATGGAATTTTGTACAACCCTGATTTTTGTTTTAATGGGACTAATAGAAAAGTTGTTCCTGATCCACATTTTTAAAGACATAGTGGAATCAAAACCGGACAGAAAATTGTTGGGATGTATGCCACGCTGAGTCATAATCAGAGATGGTGATTCCAGGCAAATCAAAGAGGTCTTATGCGTTTCCATTGTACAACAATGGAGCCTTGGTGGTGCAGTGGACTAAAGTGCTGTTATAGTAGCACTTAGCTGCCAGCTGCCTGCAATTACTGCGAGTTCAAATCTCAACAGGCTCAAGGTTGACTCAGCCTTCCATCCTTCCGAGGTAGATAAAATGAGGACCGTGATTGTGGGGGCAATAAACTGACTGTATAAAAAAGAACACCACGGGGGGGGGGGGGGGCGGGCTAAAGCCCTACTAAGCAGGTATATACAAAAGTATGAAGACTATTACTTAACACATTGTAAGCCGCCCTGAGTCTCCGGAGAAGGGCAGCATATAAATCGAACCAATAAATAAACAAACATGTGGCCAGTTGTCTATGGAGAGTCTCAGTCATCCAGGTCACGGTTGTCCTAAAGGTGCTTTTTCAAGAGGCAAGTGAACTTTCTGAAAGTTCACTTGCCTCTTGAAAAAGCACCTGTGGGATGTGACCAGTTGGCAGCAGACTACGAATAAACATTAAAGCGCAGGTCTGCTTAGTTCTCCTCTCCTGAAAAACATCATGGTCTACAACGCGGGGTACCGTATTTTGTCTGCGAGTTAGTCCCTGTACAGTGTACACCAAGCGCTCTTAGAACAAAATTACCACCCGCTTAAAATTCCGGCGGGATACGCAGTTGCTCCGGCGAGCGCCTGCTGGTCGCTCCGCCGGGCAGAAGAGGCTGCTGTGGGCCGGCTGTAAGACATGATCCGGGCCCTCTTTTTCTTCTTCTTCCCCTTTTGGCGTCGGTGATACATTTCCGCTTCGCTTGCTTCTCGGAAAATGGTCGCAGGCGCCGCTTGGCTTTGAGGAGCCGAGGCGGAAGAGAAAGCCGTCCTTCTTCGCTGCTTCGGGGGTCGCTGCCATGGGTCGGGAATCGAGGTAAAGGGCGCGAAGGGGCGGCGGACTTCAGGAGCCGGCTTGGCTTTTCCTCCGCACTTGGGGCCGAAGGGAGGAGATCGCGTAGGAAGGAGGAGATCGCGTAGGAAGGAGGAGGCCGGGGCAGTCTAGGAGAAGGCCGAGAAACCGGTCTTGTTGACGTTGGGGGGGCCGCCGGATTGAAGAGTGGACTATTTATATAACGCCGCTGGTTTAAACTCTGGAGCTTCAAAATAGGAAGAATAAGCCTTCACGAGGCGATTTGCAACAGGGCGGTCCGTGTTCGTTGCCTTTGGGTTTAGGCCTCTGGCTTCTTGCTGGCCTCTTTTCCTCATGGGGGCCGCGTTCTTTCTCGATGTTAAAGCCCAATTAGGTCGTCGGTCTAAATGCGACTTTTATTCGGACGAGTCTATGGTCACGTTTCCCACTGCCGCGCCTCGTATTGATGCCCCTTAAAAGGCTATACGACTTGCGTACAGTTGTGATTTGGGCGTCAAACATTTTCTATCGCAGATTTTATTTCGTTTGGTTGGTTCCTTACTGGCGGTGGCTTTCCACTCTAATTCTTGTCAGCTATGCACATTTATCAATGTATTCGTTTGCTAGGCGAGTTAGGATGGCATGTAAAACGAGTTAGGAGTGATAATATTAAGAGAACAACACATAAGAAGAGCCAAGTTCAGGAAAATACTATCAGATTGCTCCTTGTGAAAGATGCTACTGCATTATTATTTTAAAAAATCCATTATTGCAACATCTTGATTCACCAAGACTTCTCAAACCCTTGTGCTAACATTATTCTGGCATTATTGCAATGCACTTTAAATACATTTGAGTGGATGGATGGATGGATATAGGAATACATTAGTTCTGCTTCTCCTTAGATTTCTTTATTTTCCTGTACAATGAAGTATAATAAAGCTTAAAAATGTTGCATATGTTTTTTTTAAATTGGGGGGTGGATGTCATTCTGCTTGCCAGAATAATTGCATAAATACATTTCAAAACAATTAGATCAAATATCTGAGAACACAACTGTCCTCTCCACCATTTATGTTTTCCTTCTAATAGTGAGATCCTTCTTGAACAAGTTATTCCAATGAGGCTGTTTTGCAAATGTTGGAGCCTGTCCAAATGGGAAATGGTCATTAGTGAAAAGTCAGTTGCATAGCACAATCTTGAAAAACATCCATGATTTTCACGATATGAAGTTTGGTCAATCACATAATAAACTTGCAGTAGCTTGCATGGAATATTTCATAGGGGAAGCTCAGTATTATATAAAATAAGCAGAGCCCAACTGTGGCTGGCAGGTTTTGAAAGATTTCATGCTGAAATAATCCAAAAAAGATTTAGTTGAAGATGTCACCTTGCTTACCTAATCTCTCTCATTTTCTTAGATCAACAAAGCAACAGTTGTCCAAACAAAAACAGTGAGTTAATCTATTTAAAAAAATAGTTTTTCATCTTGCAATTTTTAAGCACAAATGTACTATGTAAGTGATTAATGATTGTATTAATCAAATAGTTGCTACCTCTTTCAATATATGTGTGTGATATTCAGTTCAGATGTTCATTGGGGTTTCATGATGCTGTTTTTCCTTCAGTATATGATGGATTCCTATTTTATATGAAGTGCCACTATAGTCTATGCTTTGAAAAAGCCTTTAAGAGGATAGTTAATGAGGAAGGAGGGTAGGTTTTAATTTTTTTTTACTTGTGTAATCCTCTACTTATATTTTGGGTGCATTTTGCTTAGCAAACTTGGCTACTTTAGAATTTGATTGTATTTTATTTGAGCATTGTTAACTTATGTATTCATATATGCTAGAAGTAAAATACATGTTTGACCAGCACCTCAATAACTTTTGGCTGAAAATATATTTTCCCTCTCCTCCATTTTGGAACACATCACTTGTCACTTGAGTAGTGAGCAACATTTATCGGAGGTTGTATATATACTTGCCGAAAGCCCTACTAAGCAGGTATATACAAAAGTATGAAGGCTATTGCTTAACGCATTGTAAGCCGCCTTGAGTCTCCGGAGAAGGGCGGCATATAAATCAAACCAATAATACTTATTAACTGACAGGATGTATGTTTGTTTTGCTTTGTCTTTTCTTCATGAAAAATGTATAAGCTACCGTATATACTCGAATATAAGCCGAGTTTTTCAGCCTGTTTTTCAGGCTGAAAAACGCCCCCTCGGCTTATATTCGGGTCACGAAAAAAATGACTTTTTCCCTGCAACTGGCTCCCAAGGCTTGCTAGGGGCATGAGGGGGGTGCCTAGCAAGACTCTCTGCAGCCCCCTGGAAGCAAAAATGGGCTGGGGGGGGTGGCTTAAAGGGAGAAAGAAACAAAGAAATCCTCACGTTTAGGGAGATCCCATGTGCACTGAGCTTGAGTTGAGAGCTGATTGTAATTGGCTGCTAGCTAGTCTTCTTGTAATTGGCTGCTAGCTAGTGGGTTCTCCCAGCTTGGCTGTCTCAGGAATTCTGGGAGTTGAAGTCCACAGGTTGTAAAAGGGCCACATTTTCCCAGCCCTGGTATCTCTTAACAGAGGCTTCAACTTGCCTGAAATTAGATCAAGCCAGTGACTGGGTGGGCGTGGCTAGCTGGTCATGTGATATATGTGTATAGGGACTACTCAGAGGGCTGAAAAAAGTCATTTCTGACAGGTCCTCACACTTATGACTGGTCCTCACACTTATGACCATCCTCACATTTATGCCCGTGCAGCATTCTTAAAACCATGTCACTCATTTCACACCTGCTTCTCTTTACCATGACAAGATAGGGCAAAAACGTAAAATGTGAGGACAGTCGTAAGTTCGAGGACTGGTCACAAGTGCGAGGACCAGTCAAAAATAACTTTTTCAGCCCTCTGAGTAGTCCATATGCACAAAAGGACTACCCAGAGGGCTGAAAAAAGTGATTTCTGACAGGTCCTCGCACTTTTGACCAGTCTTTTTTTATTTTGAAATTTACCAGTAGCCGCTGCATTTCCCACCCCCGGCTTATACTCGAGTCAATGCGTTTTCCCAGTTTTTAGGGGTAAAATTGGGGGGTCGGCTTATATTCGGGTCGGCTTATACTCGAGTATATACGGTACTTCCTTGGTATTACTGTTGTACCTCTTTAACATTTCCACTTATAATTTTGAATCTGGAAATTAATAGACTGGAATGTATATAATATTATCCCATTTAACAAACTATATTTCATTTTATTTATTTCTGCTAGAAGAATTTAGTACTCCATAGCTAGTATTTTGAATAATTTTAATCATAGTCTTCAGTATTTGTTTATCACATCCTTTACACTTGAATTTCTGTATACTTTATCTTCACCCTTCTGTTATTGTACAACTGCAGGCATTATCGGAAGCGCTCCTCATCACGAGGGCGCTCTGGTAGCCGTTCCCGCAGTCGTTCTCCATCTGACAAAAGAGCAAAACGTGGAGATGACAGGCGTTCTAGGAGTAGAGACAGAGATCGCAGGCGTGAGAGATCACGGAGCAGGGACAAGAGGAGGTCTCGATCACGTGACAGAAAACGCGTGAGGTAAGTCATCTTTAATAGACTCCTGCAAGAAAAAAATCTCAGTAAATATTGAACATTTTTCTAAAAAGATTGACGATGTGGAGAAGGAATATTCTTTTGTCATTGTAAAAATTGGCTTTGGTTCTTAATTCATTAGAATTCATTGTTCCTTTATTGCAGGGGTGTCAAATTCGCATTATCATGTTATCGTAACATGACCTATTGTGACTTTTTTCCCCTTTGCTAAAATGGGGGTGGGCATGGCCAGCGTGTGAGACATCTGGCTCACGGGCTGCAAGTTTGACACCCCTGCTTTATTGGAATTCATTGTTCTTTTATTTTCTGAAATGAGTATTTTCTACTTCCTCTTGGGGAGTGATGTCTTATGAACTAGAAAAAATTTTTTATTTAAGATTGTACCTCAAATCTGCTTTGTACAGGCGCTCAAGAAGTAGAGAGAGGGAAAGAAGTAGAGAGAGAAGACGATCACGCAGCCGAGAGAGAAGACGATCTAGAAGCCGGAGCAGAGGCAGACGGTCTAGATCTTCCAGCCCTGGCAAGAGCAAGAAAGTAGAAAACAGGTAATTGAGTGTATGCATTTTTTTTCTAACTCTAATAATATAGCTGCTATTATGATCATATTCCAGTTATGTAGCTATGAACTTTTATTATGGAATGCTGTTTCTATATCGTATTTTGATATGCCAAAAATGTCTTTTTGCTACACCTGGTTCACTATATAAGAATATCTTTTTCGTACACCTAGTTTTATGCTTATTGTGAGTACAGTAATATAAATCAGTGTTTCTCAATCTTTTTTGCCTGAGACCCCCTTCCAACCTTGATTTTCTCCTCTGGATCCCCTGTCCAGGTCCCATTACCAATGAGGAAGATCATCACTTGCACACTTGGTTTGTAAACAGAATATATGTTTTTATTTATAATAATTTTAGTACTGTAACACACTCCCTTGTCAGTTGTTTACTGAGGGCTTCCACCATCTGTTGACAATGATGTCCAATTCCATGTCTCAGGTACAGACACAGGACAGTAACTGTGTGTTTTCACTGTCAACAAGACAGCATTTACTTGGCTTTTTTGTGGCCCATGCCATGCCTTCCCTTACATATTTTTCTCCTGAGGTTCCCTTGAAATATCCTGGTGAAAACCACTGGTATAATTGAATAGACTAGAAACAAACCATAATCTTACTCATATACTGCAGTCTGAAGCATTGCTCTGCAATATTCTCTGATCTTTGGAATGACTTTATGAAAAGGAACTTAACAAACTAATTTATACTATTGTTAGACCTTACTTACACTGATCACATATTTGATAGTAAATCCCATTGAACTCAGTGAAACGGGGTGGGGGTGGTATAAGTGTACATAAAGCTGTTTCTGTGCAGATTTTGATGCATTTTAATTCTTTAAAATCAGCGGACCTAAGTGTGGCTAACTCTGCATTGGATAGAATGGTCATCTTTTTTGTTCCTAAGAGCTAAATTTTGCCTTCAAGAATTTTATTTTATCATCTACTCAAAAAAGAGATAGAAATTTTGCTTCATTTTCAATTTTTGATTAATTGCAATTTAAATTTGCATCTAAACTTTAGGAACCCCTTTCACAAAATAGTGGAAGGGAAAGGTATGTATGGAATACAGGAATCATGCGATTGAACTGAAAGTTATAGGGTTGTTAATCAAACACAGTGATCATAAAGCAAACACAGTGATCATAAAGCAAATCCATTTTCTGCAATGGGTGTTTTTGCAAGGAACCAAAAGTAAATGCCAGAAACTAGCAAAACAAAATCCACAATTATAACCATGTGGCCATAGTACTTCAAATAGCCATAAAGGTGATCTGGTTGCCAAGTGATCAAAATGCCATCACATCATTACAGAAATGAGAGTGTTATCTGGGAAGAGTTTGACTCTGTGGCTCCTAAGGATGTGGACAGGATTCTGGGCAAGCTTAGCGCTGCCACATGTTTATTGGACCCATGTCCCTCCTTGTTGGTATTGGCCTCCTGGGAGGTTACATGAGGCTGGCTCCAGGGGATTATAAATGCTTCTCTGAGTGAGGGTGTCTTTCCCACCACCTTGAAAGAGGCGGTTGTGAAGCCCTTCCTCAAGAAGCCTTCCCTGGACCCGGCTATATTATCAAATTATCGTCCAGTCTCCAATCTTCGCTTTGTTGCGAAGGTTGTTGAGAGAGTGGTGGCACAACAACTACCCCGATACCTGGATGAAGCTGTCTATCTGGATCCATACCAGTCGGGCTTCAGGCCACGATACAGCACAGAAACGGCATTGGTCGCATTGGTTAATGATCTCTGGAGGGCTCGGGACAGAGGTTGTTCCTCTGTCCTGGTCCTATTAGATCTCTCAGTGGCTTTTGATACCATCGACCATGGTATCTTACTGCACCGGCTAGAGAGGTTAGGAATAGGGGGCACCGTGCTTTGGTGGTTCTCCTCCTTCTTTGACTGTTCGCAGTTTGTTTTGGCTGGGGGGCAGAGGTCGACCTCGAGGCACCTTATTTGTGGGGTGCCGCAAGGGTCAGTCCTCTCACCCCTTTTGTTCAACATTTATGTAAAACCGCTAGGCGAGATCATCCGTGGCTTCGGGGTGAGTGTTCATCAGTATGCTGATGACACACAGCTATACATCTCCACTCCGGACCACCGCAATGATGCCTTTACTGTGATGTCCCGTTGCCTGGAGGCCGTGCGGATCTGGATGGGGAGAAACAAACTCAGACTCATCCCCTCCAAGACCGAGTGGCTGTGGCTTCCGGCGTCCCGGTATAGTCAGCTGGTACCATCACTGACAATTGGGGATGAGACCTTACTTCCCACAGAGAGGGCTCGCAACTTAGGTATCCTCCTGGATTCACAGCTATCTTTAGAAGAGCACATGACGGCCGTGGCCAGGGGGGCCTTTTATCAGGTTCACCTGATCCGCCAGTTGCGTCCCTTTCTGGATCGGGACGCTTTGTGCACAGTCACTCATGCCCTAGTCACCTCCCGTAGGGACTACTGTAATGCTCTCTACATGGGGCTCCCCTTGAAGAGCACCCGCAGGCTCCAGCTAGTTCAGAATATAGCCGTGCGGGTGATTATGGGCGCAACTCGTTACGCCCATGCAACACCTCTCCTGTGCAAGCTGCACTGGTTCCCGGTGGTCTTCCGGGCGCGATTCAAGGTGTTAGTCATCACCTTTAAAGCGCTCCATGGCTTAGGACCTCGGTACCTACGAGACCGTCTTTTGCCACCAATAGCCTCCCACCGACCAGTTCGTTCTCACAGGGAGGGACTACTCAGGGTACCGTCAGTCAAATCATGCCGACTGGCGACTCCCAGGGGGAGGGCCTTCTCTGTGAGGGCTCCAACCCTTTGGAATGAACTGCCCCCGGAGATACGGAATATCCCTGATCTCCGTGCTTTCCGCCGTGCCCTCAAGACCCTGATGTTCCAACAGGCGGGGCTAAACATATGAACACGTGAATGATCTTTTAAAATGTTATCTAACTCTGGGTTTTATTTAATTGACCAAACTAAGTAATAATTTTAATTAGCAATTTTATGATGTTTGTATGTCTGTATTCTTCTTGGTTGTACTTGACTCCTTGACTCCTACGGGAGAAAGGCGGTATAGAAATATAATTAATAAATAATAAATAATAATAAATAATAAATAAATAAATGTGCATTAGGCTGAGGTAACACCAAAACCGGGAGATCTGTTATAACTTTGAACCATCATTAAGCAACTGGAGATAAATTGAAGATTGTATTTTCCCAGTACCTACAGAATTAATGTCTGCAATTTTTGAAGCATGAGTATGAAATTGTCCAAGGGTTGTAAAGATTGTGTTATACATAAAGAACTATGAAAGATTTGGGCAGCTGTATTAGACCATAAATATGCAGTCTAAACACTGACAGAGGGAAACTAATTAGTTCTAACTTTAGGAAAGAACAATTTAAAATTGGCTTATTTCCCTAACCCGGTTTATAATAAATGAGTTTGTCTATCTATAGACATAATACTGAATCTCAAATAAAAACTTAAATGTGTCTTGCTTGCAGGTGCCAGAAGGGCAGAAAAAGGAGTTCAGAAACTTAAGACTCGTTTATTATAATTTAATTTCATTCCATGAAGTAATGCATAATAAAAACAATTTTTTGTATTCATTAATATTGTTTGTCAAGAGAACAGAAACCCTTCTGCAATACACAATGCTTTCTATGTCTTTCAGATCACGTTCTACAGAAAAGATAGAAGGTGTGGAAGTTAATAAAGACAAAAAAAAAGAGAAAGAGGACAAGGAAGAAGAAAAGGATAAAGATGTAAATGTAAGTACAGAAAGTTCTATGTCTATAAAGAATAACAAACCATTTTTAAAACTATAATTTTGAAGGTTCTGCAGAATTTCTTAGGTTTTAATGAGAAATAGCACAAAAAACATTTAAATAAGTAATTAATAATATATGCATGTATTTTAAAGGTTGTTTCTATTCAATGTAGCCAGACAGTAGCTGATATCATAATGATTATATATTTTAAAATCCAAATAACTTGCATTATGTGTTGTTACAACCTCTTAACTTATTTGATCTTTCTGGCATTTATTACTTATTTTTGTTTATCTGTCAACAAAACCATGTAGACTTTTAGAAAGACAGGTTTTTCTATCTAATTTAGTAAAGAGCTCCTAGCATGCTGCTCCTATACTAGTCCATTTAACAAAATAGTTGTATATTCGTATTTCCTTTTCCTTTGTTATCCACTGGTCTGGAATGTTGTTTTACCACATTTTTGTTTTAAAAAAAGTCTACTTTCTGAAAAAGTTGCTATACTGGATAGAACTAATAATCAGATTTTCACTAATTGTATGCTTCCAGGATCTAGATCAATTTCATTTCTCTTTAAGCCATGTTAGAAATTGGATACTACCTTTTGGATGATTTTTTTCCTGTAATAGAATTTTGATCAAAATAAATTGGAAGAGGAAATGAGAAAACGAAAAGAACGAGTAGAAAAATGGAGAGAAGAGCAGCGCAAGAAAGCTATGGAAAATATAGGAGAACTGAAGAAAGAAATTGAAGAGATGAAGCAGGGGAAGAAATGGAGTTTAGAAGACGATGATGGTATTAATGTCTTTATATTAAAATTATTTGTGAAGAAAGAAGCTATGTTCTTTTGAACATAACTGAAGACAATCGCCGCAGTGGTTCTTAAAGTTGTGCATGAAATGGGGAAAATATTTTGTTTCAGTCCATTTGCTTTCTAGGGGTTATGCCAAATTGTTTTGGATCAACCCTGGTTAGACAACTGAAATTTAAAATGCTTTTGGATTTTATGGATTTGGAATGAACCAAAATCCAGCCTGCACATCCCTCTCTAACTTCCAAATTCTTCCTCTCCTTGCCTCTCTGAAGCTGCTGAAACCTTGGAGTTTCTATATGCTTCTCTGTGCTATTACTGTGTAAAGCAAATCAGTCCTGCACAAATGAAAATACCCCAAGGTTGCAAGTTTTGGTTTCCAAACCATCTGAAACTAGATGTTCTGTCCAAAGAACAGTTTATGCATGTTGTTTTTACACTTTATTCCTTATGCATTGAGTCTATATTTGGTAGAGAATTTGAAAAAGAGGGTCCATTTTAGTGTTGAGAACTTCTTGATTTAGTTTTATTGGATGACAGAGATTTAAACAAGGAGCTACTGTGAGATTTTTGGGATAGGGACAAGAAGGCTCAAGTTCAAGTCCTAAAAAACTCCTTGGTTGACTTCAAGACAGAAACTTGCTCCTAATCCAATCTACTTCATACGGTTAAAACAAAATACCCTTTTGGATCTAAAATTTTGCAGATCCCAAACAGAAATGAAAATAGCACTAGAATTTGATTCAAAAACTTGCAGCAGCAATACCTTCATAGAAGCATGCACATAAAAATATAAAATAAAACTCTGGAAATAAACAGAATGTTTGGGTATATCTGGAGAGAGGGAGGTTGGGTCTGTTATTTCATTTTAAAAATATTTAGTTTTATAGATAGAAAAAAATAAACAACCTCCACATTCAGCAGTTAGACTGTGCAGAAAATCAGTGTCACTGTTTATACAGAAAAGAGTCCTTTTTTTTAACCATTAAAATATATTTAGATATATAGTTATAGTCTGAGTTAGATATATAGGAACAGATTGTTTCCCACTATGGTTTCAAAAATAATCTTTCACGTTAGATGATGATGAAGAAACTGCAGAAGGAGAAAAAGAAGGTAATGAAATTGAAGATGAAGAGTTAGATCCACTAGATGCATATATGGAAGAAGTAAAAGAAGAGGTCAAGAAGTTTAATATGAGAAGTGTAAAAGGTGGAGCTGGAAGTGAAAAGGTAAATTGGATTTGATTCAGGTATTGAAATAGCTTTTCGAATATTATGATACATAAATTCAAAGTTAGAGTATTAAAGTAATTCATGTTTATGATTTGCTTTGTGTGCTTCCAAACTCAGTAAAATGCCCCCCCCCCTCTTTTTTTCATTTAAAGAAATCAGGTCCAACAGTTACAAAAGTAGTAACTGTAGTGAAAACCAAAAAAGCTTCTCCAGAGACTGAAAAGAAGAAAGGAGAACTCATGGTGAATGATCAAGATGCAATGGAGGTAATTAAATTGTGTTGCATTGTTTCATGTGAAACTCCAGGAAATACTATGTGTTTTAAAAGATAGTTAGTTTCGGTCACGGGGATAATTTTATTTTGTGCAGTTTCCCAATCTGTATAATAATGAACATGTTTATATTGGAATCAGATAATTTGTCTGACTTAAACTTTTTTCAAAATGAGGTATCCCTGAAAGGGAGCAGAAGGAAATCCAGTGAGATTGCTCAGCATAATCAGAAATACTAATAATATTATGGGAAATGAGTTTTTGCAGTGTAGGCTACTCATGTTTCTCCATTGGCTAATATAAATGTAGAGAGGGCAGTTGAAGAGCTTGTATTTTCCCCTTTAAAAGGGGAGCATATGTTGAGTGCTGTTTTCACCACAGCTGTTTGGACAGTTCTCCTTACCTCAACTTAGGGTTATAATACTTAATAAGCAAAAGCAAAACAGATAGGTGGTTCATTCTAACAAGTTTCATAATGATCAAATCTTTGTTAATCACTACTGTCATGCTTTTGTAGTTACCTTGTTAGTTTTATTTTTTACTATCTGGTTTTATGATGTGTAGCCTTGCAGAATTTCAAACATTTAAAAAAAAATATAGAAATGTTTTGCAAAAAAACCCCAACCCCTTCTTAAAGGTCACTTTTTTGCTTTGTAACCTACCAGTATTCCTCTGAAGAGGAGGAAGTTGATCTCCAGACTGCACTGACAGGCTACCAAACGAAACATAGGAAATTGCTGGAACCAGTGGATCATGGGAAGATTGAATATGAGCCTTACAGAAAAAATTTCTATGTTGAAGTTCCTGAGCTAGCCAAAATGACTCTGGAAGGTAATCAGCAATGTCAGAGAAACTGCTACTAAATTCAATAAATTAAATTGTATTAATTAAAATTGAGATATTGCGAATTGGGTTCATCTCAAGAAATATGCTACTTCCTCATTAAATTATTTCCTCATTATATGAGGAAGTGGCAGTTTCTTTATCCCACCACTCTGGTACCTCTTAAATTTTTCCGGCTGAAAGCTCCTTGAATAGTGTAGGAGGCTGCAGAGAATCCTCAACACTCCTGTCAGCTGCTATCTTTTCTTGATTGTCTTGTCTTTTTGTTGTGTGGTAATACAGTTTTTCGGAAGTTTGTGGTGTTTAACTCCCAAACTTCCTCAACCAGCTAACATCTCAGCCAGCGTGCTGGCTGGGAATTCTGGGAATTGAAATCTACACATCTTAGAGATGCTAAGATTGAGAAACATTGGTCTAATAATAAATGTATTATACTTTCTACACCACAACTACAAATTCCTGCTCTTATATCTGAAAAGAATATTGAGAGAGAATAAGCACCTGATGAAATCAACAGGATCAAAAAAAATGAGAAAAAAATCTTCTAGTCAGAAGCAGAGATCCATGGATCTGCTTAGTATTTGATTGTTTTTCAAAGCTAACAGGAGAACAAATTACTTTTATTGAAAAACAATGTTTTACAAAGTCATTAGTTTGGATTCAGAATAGCCATTCCACAAACAGGCTTATTTCTTGTGTACTATGAGCCATCTGTTCATATGATTTGCAGTCTTTAGCTCCTTTTCCCATATTGGGACAATAAGAATCAGCTTGAGATCCTCGCCCACAGCTTCCTTATTGAAGAGCTCAAAGCTAGGCGCTTTCTCTTCTTTCCTGCCTAAGTCTCAAAATGCTTGCTGCCCTAAATAAAAACCTTCAATTTTCTTTCGTGTTAAAAAAACAGTATGGAGAGGGAATTATTATTCAAATTGATTTGCTTAGTCTCAGAGTTTTGAAAGCTTCAAGAGGTAATTGCAGTCACGTGAATTGCAAAGCCAGGATTTTTTTAGACATTGCTTGTGCAAGCCATAATAAGAGAGTGTCTACTTATCCCAGAATCAATCTAATCAGATTATGGTTTACTGTGGTCTTAACCAGGCTAACAGGCTATCTAATTAAAAAGCTGCTAATTATTTTGTATTACAAAAGAAGGTACACAGTAGTTGTAGATAATGATACTGATTGCATGATGTTCACTAGTTATATTAAAAACCTTTGTTTTATATTGCTCGTAAAGATACCTGAATATGCCATCTTGTAAAAAAGTGATCAAACATTAATAGCATTCTTCGTCTAGAAGACATATTAATAAAAGTCAACAAATGAGTGATTCATATATTAATTCAGGTTGTATATTGCAGAGGTAAATGCATACAGATTGGAAATGGAAGGAATTATAGTCAAGGGTAAAGGATGTCCCAAGCCAATCAAAACCTGGGTACAGTGTGGTATTTCTATGAAAATCCTGAATTCCCTGAAAAAGTAAGTAAGCAATATGGAAATATAAAATATATAGTTTATATATTTTAGGATTAGGAAAAATTGTGAAGAGATTTTCAGTGTACAGCAAAAATGGGGGATATAGTGCTTCATATATTGCCAAAGGTAAACACTTATTAGTGCCAGTCAAGTATTTTATAAGGCAGTTTCTGCTATACAAACCCACATGCCAGAAATCAGGAACTTGTGATCCTTCAGATGTTGTTGAAGTATAATCTTCAGGACCTCCTAGGCTAGGCTGCAGTTACTATGAATTACACCTTGACATCATCTAAAGGTATCAGAATAGGTAATAGTTCCCCATATTTATAATTTCTGCACTAATCTATAGCTTTACTTTGTAAAGTGTGGTATGTGATATTAAAACTGAAAATCGGTATTTTAGTAGATCCATGATGTTGTTCATGTCCATAAAGTATCTTTTTATTTCCTTTTTAAGACATGGCTATGAAAAGCCCACCCCTATCCAGGCCCAAGCTATACCTGCAATTATGAGTGGACGTGATTTAATTGGCATTGCTAAAACAGGAAGTGGAAAGACTATTGCATTTCTGCTGCCCATGTTCAGACACATTATGGATCAGAGATCATTAGAAGAAGGCGAAGGTCCAATAGGTAAGGATGTGGTTTTTAATCCAATCATGTACAGAAACAGGATTATTATGCACAGACTCCTAAAATGTTCCTAAAAGGAAACAAAATACAATAATAAAACAGCTTTTGAAACAATGCAGAGCATAAACTAATCAGCTGAAAATAACTATATTTTTAATTTCATGCTGGAAAAAGCTTCCTGCTGGAAAATATTAGTGATGGTTTTGCTTTAATTGAAAGAGAGTTCTGTAAAGTATAACAAAACAAGGTATTTCTTTTTTGTCACATAATATATGAAAATCTTCGAAGAGAGTCTCAGTTTTATTGAAACTTCTGGTGTGCACATGATGAGGACTTTCGGATTAAAATTTCTGGGTTTTTTTCCCCAGCTGTCATTATGACACCTACTCGAGAACTAGCTCTACAGATTACAAAGGAATGTAAGAAATTCTCAAAGACTCTTGGGGTTAGAGTCGTGTGTGTATATGGAGGAACGGGAATAAGTGAGCAGGTATGTTATCAAACTTATATCACATTGATAGAATCAATGGATTCTAGAACTTGCCAGAACTTTGGATTCAGTCTCCAAAAAGTGCTTTGGAGCATGCATTACTAGTGCAGCACCTATTTTAAACAGCCATACCTTTTCCCAGGATGAACAGAAAGGTAGCCACCTGAACCTAGGAAAATAAGGTGATGCAGACATACTGAAGCATCTTTCCTAGATTGAATCTGAAATGCTGAAAAGCTGTAATAGGATTGTATTGCCACCTATGTGATAAACAACACTTGTCTTTTTTGCAGTCAGCTTAGGCAGTTCCTCCATAACTTCATTATTAAGGTTTTTTTGTACTTAAAGTACTGGATTAGATACCAGAAACAAGTAACTCCTGCAGTGAATTTTCCTGATTGTCCTCTATTGCATCTACCATGCTTCCTCAGGGTGCTTTTGATGGTTAAGAGATACAAGGAGGTCTAGATAAATAGTGTTTCTTTAACAGAAAAATATTTTTTTCTAGAAACAAAAATAAGCTTTTTGCCAAAATAATCAGATTATTTTTAATCTGGTTCCAAAAAGATACTCCAGTGTTATAAATATTACAGATATTGGGCTTCTCTGCGCTCTTTAATTGATTCTGGGGGAAGACCCAGCTGCTTTGGAGACAGGTGCAATGTTTGCATTTCAAAGTACCATTTTCAAACTGAATCTAAAAATCTGCACAGTTTTACTTTGTACATTTACAAGGACTGGAAAACGTAGATTTGTTTTAGCCAACTTTCCATAGAGAAAGAATATGTACAACTTTAAAATATTCTAAAGAGTATAATGGATTTGAATTAGTTGTTCGACAGATGCTATAAAATCTGATTAGTGAGGTTTTCTCAGTCTAAGGTTCATATTACTTAGTGACTGATTTTTCTGGTAACAAAGTAATATTGGAGATAGGGCTACATATCACACAACTATTATATTTTAAAAATAACCCATTTAAACAATGTGATGGTAGTGTACAGAAAGTAGAAAATTTTGTTCTTTCCTCTCTAGCTGCTTTTACACATTTGTTCAGAGGCAATTCATTTTTCCCTATGTTTAGGAAGAGTGTGGGGTAAAGGAAAATAGATGGACATTATGTAAAATGTGGGCTTAGGTAGAGGGGCCCGGTGGATGTGAGCCCTCAATTCCCTCTCTATATGCTAGCTGTATATTTCTCTGACATTATGTATCAATTTAATAATGGAGAACAGAAGGGAACATATTTTAAACTGGTATATTAATAGTATCGATAATTTATTACTTGTTATAAATGTTACACATTAAAATAGTTTCTTCTACTTATTTTATATTCAGATTGCTGAACTGAAAAGGGGTGCGGAAATAATAGTTTGCACACCTGGCCGTATGATTGATATGTTAGCAGCTAACAATGGTAAGAAAATACTTGTTATTTGTAAAGACATTGTGACACATTGTTTCCCTTTCCTTCAATAATGAAATTCATAGATCTGTTGAAGCTGTGATATCTATTATAATGTAGAATGTAGTTTTAAAAATGATTCTCTTCAATATCTTTCATTATAAATTTCAAAACTATTTGATGAATGGAAACCCTTGCAGCATTTCTTAAAATAAACATACTCATTTTGGGATTATAGCTCAACTTCAGAATTGACTTTCTAGAAAAGCTATCTATCATTTACATTGAAATCATGTTCCCTGTCTAACGGTTGTTGACACTGATTGTTCACTTTTTGTACAAAGAAGTTTTCATCTCTAAATTTGGGAACAAAACCTAACAGTTTGAGTTTTTTAAAAAAGCAGCTTTTTTCTTAAAATGTTTCGATAACGAATAGTCTAAACAGAGATATTGCAGCTTTAAAGTACATTTTACTGCAACATTATGTGCTTATTGCACAATATTTGATTGATTGTTTATGTATTTTGCTGTAAAAACTCTTACTAAACTGTTGACGTTTGACTTCTGTGGAAAAAGTTCCTTCAAGAGTTATAGAACTGGGCTTCCAAAGACTAAGCCATCAAAGGTAGGTACAGCAATGCTGTTTCAAAATAATGTACACTTGTACGGTAAGAGCCAAATTTAAAAAAAAGTGTTGCAAATTTTTTATTTTGATCTATTAGAAATAACATGCTACATAATGTGTTTAGAAGTAAAGGTAAAATAAATAGAAATCTTGTGTTTACTTTGAATTACTTACTTTTACACCACATTAAAATAGCATTTCCTCCTTCAGATTTTTAAAAAGAGCTATCCACTTGCTTGAAGATGCTGCAGTAAGGTCTAACTCAATCCAGCTTCCAACCACTAAGCATCAGTAGCTGAGGTGAAACTCAGACCACCTGTATATATTCACTAAGTGAAATAGAAGTGACATGGCTCGGGCATCTCTGCAGATTTTTTATGTGTTTTTATTGTTTTTAATAATTCACTTTGATATCATTTTATTGAAATGGGAATAGCAGTTTGTATAAAGCCGTGATGGCGAACCTATGGCACGTGTGACAGGTGACACACAGAGTCCTCTCTATGGGCACACACCGTCACCAGTTGCTCTTCTGGTTTCCAGTACACACGTGCACTGGCCAGCTGGTCTTCATGGGCACTGGAAAACGGCCAAAGGACAGGCATGTGCGCACCGGCCAGCTGGTCTTCGGGTTTTCAGCATGCACACACGTATATCCAAGTGCATGCACGCGCCTCCCGGTTTGGGCAATCAGTGCCGAAAAGGTTCGCCATCACTGGTATAAAGTAATAGAAAGCAGGCTGTTGTGGATTGTAACTTCTTGTTTGTTCTAGAAATGACTCTCGGCTCTCTTTATATGCAAAAGTAGTCAAGAATGTTTTCTCTACTCTCTCTAGCTCCATCAAATATTAGAGCAATAGAAACCCACAGTAGAAATCCGTAATTCTTTCCAGTTTAAGGGTTCATGGCTTCTCAGGTCAAATCCTCAAACTGCTTCCTACTGTTTAAAAAAAATAATAGAATTAAGTTCTAAAAGAAAGCATATGTATGTTAAATATGCCTGTATATTCTCTCTTCTTTGCCAAATAGTATAAACCAACAGGGAGGAAATACAAAGTACATTAAACAGTGATGGAGAATCACTGATGTATGTACATTGTGCTTTTGGATACAAAATTTAGTATAGAATTGCTGATTATCAAACAATTAAATGGGGCTTAGGTACACTTTATATCAGCACCTTTGGAAATCTTTAGCTTAAATTTTTAAAAATCTTTTTGGTCTAGACTCTAGATCATTACACAAGGCAAAGATGTCGTTTGCATGAGTCTATTTATCACTGTGTGTACCAGATAATTATTTTTAAGATTAAGTTCATTAACTTTAAGCTATATTTGTAGATGAGGAAAAAAATGTGCAGTTCTGTTTATATTAGTATGATGGTAGTTTCTGTGAATAGGTCCTGTGAACCTGTATGAGACTTTCTGCTTAGAAAATTTGAGATAAAGCATTCCTGACCAGTGTAATTAAATTTTGAATCATAAGTATTTCCAATAATGATACTAAGATTTTGTAAGGTTTCTTCAGTTATCATTTGAATTTTGCTTTCCACACATGCGCTGTAATCTCTAATATGTTTTTTTCTAGGTGGCGCTCACAGATAATGGCTGATGTGGCTCGTTGCTTCACCTTAGTCTTAGTTTTATGATGTGTTTTGGTGAGGGCTGTTTTCTGAATTTTGCAGGTTCTTCTGGCCCTGTACTGATATACAAGAGAAGTAATTGACAAAATAATGGGCCTTGTGCATCAGTACACAATTGCCAAAACATTTGCAAGTACAAGAGATAAGGCACTTAATGAATTGTTTTTCTAAAATAAATAAATGATTAAATCTTTGTTTAGACTCTAGTCAGAATATGTACCATTTTATTTATATAATTTACGAAGAAAAATAGCTTTTAGATTTATTCTTGTTTTCTTTTGTTGTTTTCTTTCCTTTCTATAGGTCGGGTGACAAATCTTCGGAGAGTGACATACGTTGTCCTTGATGAAGCAGATAGAATGTTTGACATGGGCTTTGAGCCTCAGGTAACCAGAGGAATGACTAGCTTTTACAAATTTCCTAACAAAGGCTTACATAGTATATTTCATGTTCTGCTCTGTGATGGCATAGCTATTGATTACTAGAATGTTATTTTTGTCTAGTAAATGTTTAATCTCCAATATAAGTACCAAAATGGGCATGGAAGAGTCCAAAGTATTGTCTGATACCTATTTATACTACATTGCTGTCTGTTATCCAATTCATTAAATTAGGTACAAGATTATACAAAGCCAGAAAAAAGAAGAGTTTACCTACTAACCACTTGTAAATATCTTAGTAGTAGATAATTGCTTACTACTGGTGTGAACACTGAATATTGTAGGAGAATTTTTTTCCACAGGAAAGCAATAAGTAGCTGATTTGGGAAATTCACTATTAACCCACTTTTGTTCACAATAGGTTATGCGCATTGTAGACAATGTGAGACTTGATCGCCAGACCGTGATGTTTTCTGCTACTTTCCCTAGAGCCATGGAGGCTTTAGCTCGCCGTATTCTCAGCAAACCAATTGAGGTCCAAGTTGGTGGCAGAAGTGTTGTCTGTTCAGATGTTGAACAGAGAGTGGTAAGATGTAGAAATGTAATCTTTGTATTCCCTGTCTTAATGACAGCCTTCAAAGGGTAGCTTTAGAACAAAGTTATATATCCAAGATACCTTTACTTGTAAATATTTTGCAGGCATTGACTTCTGAAATATATTAATTGTATAAAGTAGAGAATAATTCTTGTTGTTTTGTGTGTCTTTGATGAGACAGTTCATCAAAGCACTAGTGATAATATTTATTTTCCTGTGTTGCAGAGTGATAGCACTTATATACAATTTTTATTGTAAAGTTTGTACAAAGGAATCCATAAAGGAACATATTCAGATTGGCACTTCACTATCTGGCACATCACTATCACAAAGTACCAGATTCAAAGAATACTGTGGCATTATCAAAGAAAAAGTTAAATCCAGGGCTACTTTTCTAAATATTATCCATAGCTATTATTTAACAGTTTAGAGTCAGAAGCCAGAATTTACATTTTAGGTGATTTGAAATACAGTTTAAACCTTGCTTTTTTTTCACTAGTAGCCCATAGTGACGTTTACATAGTAAACTGGTTTAGAAATTAGAGATAATTCCAGAAATTATTTCAAATATGCTGTGGATGGCCAAAATACAGGTTCAGCAGTTTCATGGGCTAATACATTTGGCCAGGATGTTGAGTAAGGTTGGTTAAACAATCAAATTAATGTAGATTTGAGTAACTTCTGTGTCTTTGTTTTAGTATATTATGCAGTTATAGTTTTAATTGGAGTTAAGGTTAATTTAGATTTTGTACAATTTTGACATAATATGAGCAGCCTGGAGTTCCATGAGTGAAATGGCAGCCCTAAAAATAATTTAATGAGCAAACTAATATTTGTATGGGTTGGAACAGGTCTTTGACATGATCCCAAAATAATGGTATATCTTTGTAGTACTCGCTTTGTACCTAGGCAGTCTTTTCCCCCCCAAAGACAAGAAAAATGAAGCTGAATCTGGCTCTGTTTGCTAGTTGCAATTATAGATTATCTATAAAAAAATTAATGCTTTTTATTGTAAAAGTAAATTTTCACTGAACATTTACTACGATTGAATCAGGTTTATTGCTATTATAAACCATACTAATATCTCCAGATGTTCCATTGGAGATAACTGTACTGCTTCCTTCACCAACTATTCCTGTCTTTCAGATTGTCATAGAGGAAGAAAGCAAGTTCTTGAAATTGCTTGAGCTACTAGGACATTATCAAGAAAAAGGAGCTGTCATTATATTTGTGGATAAACAGGAACATGCTGATGGATTATTGAAAGACTTGATGAGAGCTTCTTACCCCTGTCTTTCACTTCATGGAGGTAGTGGGCATTCCTCGTCTTTTAATTATTTGACAAAATAACTGAACCTTAAATGTTCATCAGCATCCTCTGCATATGTTTTCTTCTGCAGGTATTGACCAATATGACAGAGACAGCATAATCAACGATTTTAAGAGTGGAGTATGCAAACTGCTTGTAGCTACATCAGTAGCAGCTCGAGGTCTTGATGTAAAGCATCTTATGCTTGTAATCAACTACAGTTGTCCTAATCATTATGAGGATTATGTGCACAGGGCAGGCAGAACTGGGCGTGCAGGCAACAAAGTATGTAAATATTTTTGTCCACTGATGACTTAAAAGATAAAGTCTCATGCGGATGGGTTATTGCTTTGTTGATTTATATACTTTCTGAGCAGCCATTTGAATTAAAATTGTTTTACTAACAATAAAAATGTATTCATTTCCAATTAAACAGAGCAGTAGTGAATAACCTGAAACCCTCAGATTGTGTGTGATCCTTGATCTAATGTTCTTCTTAATTGTATTGACTCAGTGATTTGTACCTTACATTTTCAACTAAATAGTGATTTTGTGATTGAAACCAAATTGAAAACTATTGACCATGTGCTTAATAAGACTGGGCTGTAGAATTATAATATAGTTTGCATATAGATAAGATCAGAGGTGGTATTCAGCAGGTTCTGACCAGTTCTGGAGAACCGGTAGCGGAAATTTTGAGTAGTTCAGAGAACTGGTAAATACCACCTCTGACTGGCCCCGCCCCAATCTATTCTCTGCCTCCCGAGTCCTAGGTGATCGGGAAGAAATGGGGATTTTGCAGTCTCCTTCCCCTGGAGTGGGGAGGAATGGAGATTTTACAATATCCTTCCCCTACCAAGCCATACCACGCCCACCAAATCACTCCCACAGAACCGGTAGTAAAAAAAATTAAACCCCACCACTGGATAAGGTGCATGCACATACAAAAATCCTTAGTGAATCACTTTAAGGATTCAGCTCTCTGAAACCTTGTTTGAAAACGTCCCCTTTGAACAAGGGAGAACTCAGTTCTGGATTACACAGGCTGCAGGAGGAAAAAATGTTAACAAAATTGTATTTTTCCTCATTACACTTTTGAGCAACTGAAGATAGGTTTCACTTTTTCATTTACAGGATACACATTCTGGATCATGCTCTGTATTTTAGCATTGATTTCAGGTTTATTTTTAAATCAAGTTTTTTTTTAAAAAAGAATAAAAGTAAGATTAGAAATATATTCTGTTGTTTAAAGCTAAACATATTTAAACATTTCTGGAATGTTCCTTAATAATGCTTGTTTTCATTGATTTGTATTAGCATCAGAAATTTGCAATAGTATTAAGACTCAAGTCTTTATGCTGTGATTGTTTTTTTACTTCATTTGTTTGGTATATATTTAGTTCTTTTTAAACCATTAATTAAATGCTGCACATCTTTCACACTGTCTTAAAATTTAGTTGATCTCACTGGCTATGTAAAAATATGAAAAACATAACTTATTCTTCTGTGAACGTTTTGCATAAAAATGGAAAAAAGAAAACTGATTTATAGTTCTGTTAAGCAGTATAGGTTATACAAAGAAGAGCAATATGTAACTTTAGAGAGAGAAATTCAAATATATTTCTACTTATAACAGCTAAGAAGAATATTGGAAACCACTTCTTTATATCTTTTTTTTTCTTTTGAATTTTTCTTCAGTTTTTTTTTTCTTTCCTGGATCTTTTTTCTTTTTATTTGGGGTTTTTTTGGTACTAGTTGTATTAGTTTTGATCTTGTTTAAAAGTTTCAATACAAGTGTGTGTGTGTGTGTGTGTGTACATGTGTACATGTATTTAAATTGACCAATGATCAGACATAACTATATAGGTTGGTATGGAACTTTTTCTTTGAAAATAGAGAAAGATAACTGATTTTGAAGAAGGAAATCAGACTTTGCAAATTCACCCCAGCATAGTGGAAACGTCACAAAAAGAAAAATAACTTGAAATCAATGTCTTTTCAGTTATATTATGTTTATGCTTAATATTTTATTACAGGGTTATGCCTATACTTTCATAACTGAAGATCAAGCACGGTATGCTGGTGATATAATTAAAGCTTTGGAGTTGTCTGGTACCACAGTTCCTCCTGAGCTAGAGAAGCTTTGGACTGATTTCAAAGATCAGCAGAAAGCTGTGAGTTACCCATTTTATAATTGTTGGTTTCAGATTGCTTACTTAAATCCTGTTTATGTTTATGTATGCAAAGAACAGTTCTTAAACAGAATAGTTGGGTGCCTTAGGAGTAGAGTTTGTACCTTTTCAGATTAATTGAAGGAACTAAACAGTGTACTATGATCACAGAAGGCCTGTTCTACACATTGTATTGGAATGGATTATGCTAGAACTTTGGGGTGATGCCTTTTTTTTAAAAATTTCTAGGAAGTTGTCTTCATGTGGGAGCACCCAAGAATGGTAGCTCCTCTGATAACTCATAAATCATTGTACATCATTAACTACATTTAGTATTAACAGCTGACTTCTCATTTTCCCCAACATTCCCTTTAAGTTTTCCTGGTCTGGTCTTGAGAAGGTTCTTTAGTCTTTGAAGAGTAATTGAGAGTATGAATTTGTTCAACTAATATATGTTGTTCTTTGAATGATGGTTACATTTTTGAACATAACTTAAAATCTCTTAAAATTCCAGTTTTAAATATGCTGTTTTAGTTTTGTGGTAGATACTAAATTCTCACATTTCTTTATCTATTTAATAGTTGGACTTCAGGAAATTAATACTGAGGTACTGATCAGTTTTTTTCAAGATGTTTCATCTGTATCCCAGTTGGGAGATTGTTAGGAATCTGCCACATAGGCAACTGATCCAAACCAGACATAACAAACAGATGAAGTGAACTAGTCAAGTTTCCAGCAATCATTAATCAATAGTTCCCAGGAAACCTCTAATCGCCAACCAACTCTCTGAGTTCATATCTTACAGTCTACAAATACTGCAAGGTAAATCCTTGTTTCTATGGAAGATTCTCTGGGATGCAGTGCAAAATATTGGCAGAAAATCTAATCAGTACTTCAGTATTCATCTCCCAAAGAACCCGATTTACTAAGTATGGAAAGCCAACCTGGTATCAGCCAAGGTACCACATACCATAAGGTACCAAGGTACCACATTTCTCTAAAATGGCATATTAAAATATCTTACATGTTAAAAAATATTGCCAGTAAACATTTAGAACATTTTTATCTTTGGTGGCTGATTTTTGATTATGTGTATATAGGAGGGGAAAACAATTAAAAAGAGTAGCGGCTTCTCTGGTAAAGGATTCAAGTTTGATGAAACAGAAGAAGCTTTGGCTAATGAGCGAAAGAAGTTACAAAAAGCAGCACTTGGCTTGCAGGATTCAGATGATGAAGATACAGCGGTTGATGTAAGTATTTCATACATTTCTTCATACATGCCACAAAAATCAACTACAGTTATTTCTACTTTCTTATTTACGTTTGATGTTTTTTTAGCAATTTTTATTTTGGATGATTTTTCAGGTTAGTACTTGAAAAAGAAATCAGTTGGTTAGGTATCTAAACCATTAGCATGTTGCTTCTAATCATTTACTATGTTTACCCTAAAAATATGAACTTTCACTTTTCTTTTTTATCAGATTGACGAGCAGATTGAAAGCATGTTCAATTCAAAGAAAAGAGTGAAGGACATGGCATCATCTGGTGGTTCATCTAATGTTCCCGCCCCAACAGCAGGAAATGCAGAGAAATTAGAAATTGCTAAGAGATTGGCATTGAGAATCAATGCACAGAAGAATCTTGGAGCCGAGGCACAAGTATTGGTCTCTTTCCAGTTTAAGGTCATTCTCTTCTACAAATCAATCTTTATAGTTTTTATGTTAAATGCTTTATGTCTTGCTAAATTTATATAGTACAATCTTCACAATCCGGACAGCTGTGCAGACATAGACATTAGCAGGAAAGAGGGATGAAACACTTTTTTTAATTTCATTTAAGAAAAAATTGTTACACTTGAATTAGAAACCCAATTTGAATTTGTATTCAGAAAAATATGAATCAGTCCATTATAAATTATAATTTATAATTTATAAATTCTTAACTGTGTACGTGATACACGAAATTATCACAAAGAATTCAAAATATTTTGAATAACATCTGTGTAATGAAAGTATTTGGTATAATAGCAAAACACCATCTAGGTATTTGGGTTGGTAGCAGTATAGAAGCTATAGTACATTAAACCTAGATAGTATTCACAAACTTATATATGGGGAATCCAGATAACTGAAATTTTATTATGTAATTTTATTACAAAAGCAGTGTTCCCTCTGGTTGTTTCTGCCCAGCTCAGAACATGTGTGATGTTTCCTAGATTGTACATTTCTGATGGCCCCACACGAGATTTGTTATGTGTCCTGTGCTGTGCCTGTTTTTTCTTGCCTGAAAAAAAATGCCAATTTGAATGCAGTAATTATCTGCAGCCCTCCAGATAATTTCTAGAGGAATGGTAATGTTGTCTGTTACAGCAAAAACAACAAAGACTCTTGTAAAGGCTAACACATTTATTTTAGTGAAGTAGATATCATTTCTGCCAGAATAAATTGGTTGGTCTCTAAGGTATTGCAAGCCCTTTTCTTGTTTGTACAACTGGTAATTTATGTATAATAAACCCTTTGTTTTATTTCTGTTTTCCTATCTATTTGGAGATTGGGAAATGAGATAATTGGAATAGAAATAAGAGTTGCCACTTGTTGTTAAAAATGTTATATGAAAAGTTCTGAAATCAGGTATCTGATTTGAAACTATCATTGTGGTTACAATAAGAGAAGGGAGACAATTGACTTTTCCAAATTTGCCCGCTCTTTACATCTTCCTTCTCTGTACTAGTAAGCATGTGGGAACTGATGCTATGACTGCAATATGAAGCAGCAATCTGCTTTCTATTCCCATCTGCCAGCATTGACAGATTGGTGACTGAAGTATCACACTTTAAAATCATAGTGATCTTTGAATAATTAAGAGACTGAGACATTGCGAAGGCCTTTATTTCTGCAAGCAAAGTCATATTAGCATCCCCTTAGGTAGTATCTATGTCCAGTTTTATTTGACAAGCTTTTCATTTCTCATTTTGTTCAATTGCCTTATACATTTTTATCAAAATCTTGATATATTAAATTGCAAGTGGTATGTTTCTGAAATTAGTTTTTTTAATTTTATTTTAAATACCTTATTTCAGGATGTGATGCAGCAAGCTACAAACGCTATCCTGAGGGGTGGCACAATTCAGGCTCCAACAGTTTCTGCAAAAACTATTGCTGAGCAACTCGCTGAGAAGATCAATGCCAAGCTCAATTATGTGCCCATCGAAAAACAAGAGGAGGAGAAGCAGGAGGGTGGACAAAATGAATCTTTTAAGAGATATGAGGAAGAACTGGAGATCAATGATTTCCCTCAGGCAAGGATTGCTTTTCTCATTTTCATTTAAATTGCAGAGGTTTTTAATTGCTACCGCTCTTCTTATAATAATGTTTTTCTGCTCCCATGTAACTAACTTTTTTCTGTTGTGTTTCTGTTGCTTGTTTGTATAATTCAGTTGCATGTTTAATTTTTCATGAATGTTGTTGATTATAATCACATTGCATTTTTAAAAGCTTCGTATCAGAATAAAAATTGACTTGTAAGGCAGTACTAACTATAGTCACAATACTGCCTTTGGGTCTTCCTCCCACCTTTCTAGATGTATCAGGATTGAGTTAATCCAGTAACTATCCAACACCATCTCTGATATGACATAGATTTCCTACTGGAAAAGAATATGTGATGAATCCTAAAAAAAAATTATCTTTTAATGATACTGACCTGCAATATTCCAGGATAAAAAAGAGATTGCATCATCATTCAGGGCCAGTCACATGGCTTGATTTTCACAAGCTAGTGATGTAAAATCATTGTAATGATTTTAAAACCAGCAACAGAGAACCTGGTCTCTGCCAAGGCTTATCTCATCTATGCCTGGGGATCTTGGCTAGGTAATCAAAATTAGCACCATCCAATGAGGGTTGCCCTGAAGGATCTTTTATTTAATCAACAGTTCTGCAACCAGCGTCACTAAATGAAGAAGACTCCTCAGTTTTATGGACAGCCTGACACTGTCCCTTATGCTGTCCTGCTGGCTAATGAGGGTCTGCAGAGCTATATTTTGAAGGAAGATGTCCTGCTATTCCCTTCACTACTGAGGGGAAATCATCTGTGTTAAGAGTTGTTATTTGCAAATTGTATAGAGTCACACAGGTGAAATGAGTGATATAAAAATTAGGTGGATGGGTAAATGGATTGGATAGGATAGACAGACAGACAGACAGATAAATAGATAGATACTGTAGATAGATATTGTAGATAGATAGATAGATAAATAGATTGATACTGTAGATAGATATTGTAGGTAGGTAGGTAGGTAGGTAGGTAGGTAGGTAGGTAGGTAGGTAGATAGATAGATAGATAGATAGATAGATAGATAGATAGGAAACAAGAACTGTATGTGGTTTAGCTGTAGCAGTTGTACTTCAGTTTCCTTCAGATTTTCTAACTTACATTGTCCTCTACTTTTCCTCATAACAAAAATTCTGTGAAGTGGGTTGGGCTGAGAGAGAATGTGACTGGCCCAAAGTCGCCCAGCTTGAAAGCTTTCATGGCTAAGGCGGGACTTGAACTCATGGTCTCCTGCTTTCTAGCGTGAGGACCTAACCACTAAACCAGACTGGCTCTCAATAAGCTATCATCTTAAATAAAATATGGAGAATGGTGGAGTATTTGAAAGACAAAAAAATCTGTTTACAATGAGGGGCACTTGGATGCTATTCAACAGCACACAAATCAGTTTGGCGATATTAGCAGTGAAAATGTTGTCCTTGGAAATTAGAATTGCTTTCCTAGAATTCCAGCCACCAGTGTTATATGTATTCAGAAAAATGCTGCAAGCAATCGGGTGTGTTTGTAGTATGCAATTTGGAGATGCTTGTGTAGCATCTAAAGGAGCTTTGATATGTGAGTGGTCCCTACTCTTTACCTTTTTTAGTATTGCAAAATTATTAGTGTGCAATCTTCATTACTCTGGCTCTTTATCAAGTTGTTTTACTTTAGTTTGCTTGCCCTTTGACAGCACACATGCCCAGAATATGGCCTTTAACCAGACTGTTGCATAAACTATAGTAGGAATACAAAGTCCAGTTTCATGCTTTCAAGCATAAAGCTCTATAGTGCCTTTTAACACTTCCAAATTGTGTTGTTTGGCTGAAAGCTGCTTACATATATATATTATAAATAATAAATAAATAAATAAACTCTGCCTTTAGTAAATGAAACCCACAAAATCCTACGGGGGGGAAATTTTATTCTTTGAATGGAGATGAAGCAGTAAATAAATCACATGATAGCAGGGCATAGATGAACTCTGGCATAGAAAAAATGCTAAATGTTTAAAAGTTAGCTCAAAACAGTATTTCTAGAGGGATAAATGTATTAAATCCAGCTTCCTTTTCATAAAATGCATGCATATGGATCTTAATTAGTTTCCCCAATGAATAGAACCTAAAAACATAGGTGCAATTTTAAGTATCTGATGATTTTATCATGCAATTTTAGAGAATTCATCTTATTTAGAATTTCACATGACTTTTTTTTTTTTTTACTTTTTATCACTTTCTTTTGCAGACTGCTAGATGGAAAGTGACTTCAAAGGAAGCACTGCACAGAATAAGTGAATATTCTGAAGCTGCCATTACAATCAGAGGAACCTATTTTCCTCCAGGCAAAGAACCCAAAGAGGGGGAAAGAAAAATTTACTTGGCTATTGAGAGTGAGTATGACTAATACTTTTGAATATTAGAGTGAGTATGACTAATACCCTAACTTTCTGAGAGGTAAGTTAAGAAAGCTAACTTGTATCTTATATCAGCTAGGACACCAAGCTTGAGAAAGAGCTTTAGGTGTGAAAAATCTGCAGCTGAACATTGCTTTGCATATTTCCTGATTTACATGTTCAGCAAGCAGGTGTTCAGAACATTGTTTATGCTGAGTGCCCTCCCCACCAGCAAAAGGTCCACTGCTGCTAACCAGATTCTTAAAACTGTTGCTATGATGAAAGAAAAGTAGCAAGTTGAGCAAAATAAACAATAATAGCTCTCCCTTGCAATCGTGGCCCAGATTCCATTTCCCTGTTGGTTAATCTTTTGATGATTCAGTTTGCTCTTTTAAAGAAAAGTACAGGGTATGCACAGATACAACAGAAACGGAGAGAGACATAAAGAGAGAGGGACAAAAGTCACAAAAACAGGCAGTTTTACATTTCAGCAGAACAAGCGTACACATTTGACTGCAAGAGAACTAACTCTGTTTTGTCATTCTGTCCAGCTGAGCAAACCAAAGAATAGCAGCAGGGCATCGGGGTTTGGTTTGTTTGTTTTCTTCATTCTTGGCACTGGCTACATTTGCGATCTAATGAGGAACCAGTACCTTACATAGCGATTAATACTTTCTCAATTGTTGATAGAGAAAGATCATAGGGTTCGTCTCTCCACTACCTACCTGCCCCAAACATGCCTATGAAAATCAAAATCCAGCCCTGCTGGCCCAATTGCTGAAATAATGCATGGTGTTTTAATTAGCAACTGTCCTTTTCATTTTCCTGTATCAGCCAAGTTACATTCCACTCATAAGAGTCTTAGGGAGCAATACATCTCTTTTCCCAGGTCTGTTGAAAGATAACAGAATCTGGCTTCCTGCATGGGAGGCAGCTAGGGATTCAGCTGTCTATTTTTGCAGAAGCTTGTTTTTGTCTAGAGTTTCCTTTTTTTCTGTCTCCTGTGATAGCTTATTAACAGATTGTTTTATTTCTAGCTTGGAACACAAGCTATTTCTAGCTTGGAACCTGATGTATAGGTTACTCTGTCTTGGTGTCATGAACCACAGCTTTTATCCTTGAATAAGTCTATGGTTTCTATTCATTTTTGTCAATTCTGATTAATTTTTGCCTCTTGAGTAACTTACAAGTGGCAATGGGGATATTTCTTACCTTTTCCTTGTACATTTCCTTGATGCGCTTTAGTAAAATTATTTTTTTTAAAGGATAATATAGTGTAATGGCTGTTTATTAAAAGCAACCTGTTCCAGATACATTATGATTTATATTCAGGTATGAATTTGATACAAGCAAAATAAATAGCCACAGCCCACTGAAGTCAATGGATTTGACTGCACCTTCCCCAGAGTAGGATTTGGCTGTAAATATAAAGAAACTGAATTTACCGAAACAAGGGAAATATTTTTGTGCTCATAAGCACGCATGTAATATTTTTCTGATCATGTAATTTT
Source organism: Ptyas mucosa (assembly GCA_012654045.1). Taxonomy (NCBI): domain Eukaryota; kingdom Metazoa; phylum Chordata; class Lepidosauria; order Squamata; family Colubridae; genus Ptyas; species Ptyas mucosa. Next base: position 22,182,518 of record WNWU01000012.1, read on the forward strand.
TATTTCGAAAGTTTTATGGAATTGTTGCTTTTAATCTGTTTGGTTTAGTGCTTTATTTTTATGTTTGTTTTATTGTAAAGTGTCCAGAGTATAATAAATAGTGGAAGTGGCTATTTGGAGAAGAGATTTGGGGGATTTTCACAGCCATATGTGTGCACGTGACACACACAGTCTATTTTATAGTATGAACTATAGTTTTTATGTTTTATTTACTCTCGAACGGAATTTAGCTCATGTTAATACTATTCATTATCTTGATTGGGTAGAATTTTCTATCAGTATTTAAAATGACCATTCAATAAAAACAAAAGTATGACAGAAATGCTATTTTGAAAACCTTAACAATTCTGAGAAAGTATCTTGCAGTGTTAAGATGAATTACATAGATGTTCTTTTATGCTAGGGCAATTAATTTTCCCAAGGAGCCACATCAGAAACTAGGACTGTTATGGGGTCCAAACCAAAAGTACATAGACACACAGGCATATATGTAAATTGAAAAAAAAATAGCAGTTCCCTTCAAAATAAAAGCAATGCAATTCTATTGCATGCTTGATATATACTTATTTACCTTTGATTTCTAATTTCTGATTGACCTTAAGTGGGCCGGACAGGGACAACCAAAGAGCTGGATGTGGCTCTGGAACTGTAAAATACCCAGGTCTATTTTATGCAATGGTACAGTGATCCCCGACCTTTGTGGCTTGGCAGCCCAGCTGGGTGGAGGGGACAGGGGAACTGGGTGCAAGTGGCAGGTTGGCACATGCATGCTCGCAGCCCTTACCTGAGCTGTGGGCTAGCAGGCAGACATGCAATTCAACTTGCACGAGTGGTGGTCCACCAGTCCACTGCTTATGTAACTTGAATTGCACGCAAGTGAGCTCCGGCCAGCCACTCTCACAGCCCAATTCTGAATAGGCCTTGGCTCGGTAGTGGGCCGCAGCCCAAAGGTTGGGGATTGCGGCAATAGCATTCCCTTGAAATAAATGAAAATATTTTTAACCCATTGACAATGTACCTCTAAAATTATTTTTTGTAAATTGCAACTTTGCTATGTCTTGGTGGCAGGTTCATAAGCAAATTAGTATCTATTTTCCTCTTTGGTAATGCCTGGTAGTCAATCACTTGGCTACAAGGTTTTTTTTTTAAAAAAAATTCTAACAATTCTGCAATTGATTATTTTCTATACATGTAATGATACATGTAAATTGATATTCAAGTAGTATAACAAGCATAAATTTATTTATTCAACAACCCTATATGGTATGATAAAGAAACTAGAAAAGTCCATTATTATAAATTGTAATTACACAAACGTAATTAATGTAATTAATACTAAGAGACATGGAAAAAGATACCGGAATGTGGATATGTGTTACAATGCATCCATCACCATCATTCCATAAAATAATAATCTGAGTAATTTTGGTTTAGGTTTATATGTATAAAAGTATTTAATAGTGTCAATTAGTGTAACAATAACCATAAAACAGATTAGAATAAAATGAATAATCTTTAGATTACTGCCCTAGGTAATTGGAACAATGAGTTTAGCTCTATTTGATGGACCAAGAACTAAGGGCTACATTCTCTTTGAACATGATCTGAAACAGCCAATACACCATCTTTCTGCTTTTAAAGGAATCTGAATTTTGGGGGGCTTCCATGCTAAGGGAATGTGGAAAAGTTGCCAGGTGTATAACATCAGAGAATGTGCTTTTTAAAGTTAAGGAGACTTTTAAAGCTGCATAAGAAACTTGGTACAACTGTTGCTTTATATCTGTTATTTATATTTACGTAAATGAGTCTATCCTGATGCAAAAGAACTTTTGATTATTTTATTTATCTATTTGTATGTTTGTTTGTATAGTGTATAGGCTGCCCAACTCCTAACAACTGGTTAACTATTGTGAGATAGTACAAAATGTTACTAATCAATTTTAAAGCATATTTAACATGCAATTTTGGATTATTTAAAAATCTTTAAGACTATTTAAGATTGTTTAAATAATCAGATGTTTTAATGGGGGGGTTGCTTTGCATTTCCAGGTGCCAACGAATTGGCTGTTCAGAAAGCAAAGGCAGAAATCACTAGGCTTATCAAAGAAGAGCTTATTCGATTGGTAGGTAAAATTCGATTTCATGATTTCTGTATGAAATGTGAAATGTGAAAAGGCATCCGTATGTAAAAGCTCCCAGTGATTATATGCTCCAATACTATTTTTGCAAGACCTGCACTGGCTGATCAGTTTCAGAATTCAATTTAAGATTTATTATTTTGATCTGTAAAGCCCTCCGTGGCTTGACATCTGGGTACCTGCAGGACCACCTGTTCCAAACAGAATCAGCTTGTAAGATTTTGTAAGGAACAGTTATTTTGGCATTTCCAGTGGTTGAGGGAAGTTGAAGTAAGAAGATACTGTTTTTCTGTGATAATGTTATCGCTTCGAAATTCTCTTGATTTAACACATTTCAGCACCATTTTACTGAATTTTTGATGTCACGGTAACATAAATCTATTATAACATCTTAAATTTACTTATTCAATATTGCAAATCCTGAAGTCGTGAAGTAATGAATTTCTACTTTACAATTTATATTAGCCACTGTTAGCAGCAAGATATCAAGAAAATTTTATTACAGGATGCCTTTTTTAAAACAAACATATTTTTCAATAGTTAAAATCTGGGAAGTTTTTTTAGAATTATATTACATTTTTCTGTAAAAGTAGAGCAATTTTCTTTCTGTATATATTTATTTTAAGTAAAAATATGCTTATTTTATGTATCATTGTATTTCGAATTCACATGTATAGTGTTATTTTGAAGGAGTCTTTATCTAATGTGATGATTCTGTAAATAGCTTTAACACAGTTAAAGCATTTAAATGCTTATTGAATTTCATTTTATACTCCTTTCATAAGATTGCATTCAGAATTGTCTGTTTCAACAGAAGGATCCTTCTGATGGCAGAGGGATTTTCTGTATTAGAAGAAAAGGGCAATTTTTTCCTAGTTTCTGCTTGCTCCAACAGTATTCCCCACCCCCAAATGCTAGTTCATATATAATAGTTTAAAGACGTTTCACCATTTAGTATGGATTTTCAGGACTATTGGGAGGAATTAATGAAAGCTGCATCCCCTGCCCTGCTTCACAATAATCCAATTTGTGGAAGGTCTGTTCTGTGCAACTTTGAATTAAACATGTGTTTTTGTTGCTTTTTATAGTCAGATTGACCTACTGTTCTCTTAATCATTATCAATTGCATCTTTGATTAATAACATACTCATTTGTTCTCTTGCAGCAAAATTCATACCAACCAACCAACAAAGGAAGATACAAAGTTTTATAAATATTTGGAGCAACTTTCTCTCTACTAGTTTCTCATTTGTGAAACATTTTTGTTTACCTTTGTTGTTTACTGCTTATTTGTACATTGCTTTTTAAAAATATTGTAATTTGATTAAAGATCAAGATCAAAATTATTTTGGTGGGGGATTGTTTTCTGCATATAGAACCACAGTTTCAAATGGGCATATTTTTTTTAATTTGTATTGTTTTTCAATTTACTAAATAAAGTCAGTTAATAATCTTCATGAAAAGTATATAGTACAATCTCAGTTCAAAATATTTCAGGCAGAAGTGGGATGTTACAGCTGTTTCTTGCTCATTTTTAGGAAAGGAAAAATGATTTAGAATGAATATTAAAATTTCCTCTGTTGTGTGTTAGATTTTTTTCCCCTCCTTTCCTCCACTTCCTGGTGATATTAAGAACTTTATGATCTTCTGGAATGTCATGTCAAAAAAGAGTTGAGTTGGCTGATGAATAACAGTATTACATTTTAGAAAACAACCTAGTAATACAAATGTATATTTAATTAAGCGGAATATTGTACTTCTGTAATATGAGAACTTTTGGGGGGGATAGAGAAGTATGGATTTAATCTAGCTCACTGCATAGATAGGGTAGTTTATTTCTCCATTTTTTTTCATGATTACATAAAAATAATTACCCAAGCACCTTCAGCATTGATGACTGTTTTCTTGGAAGACAGTAACCTGTTTGAGCATCACATTTGATTTCAGACTACTAAACTGTCGGAACCCATATAAATTGTTACAAATTCCTGTAGTTTTAATTTTAGTATTATTCTATAATTGGAGGTATCGGTAGGTATGTAAAAGTCCAGTTTGGAAATGTCCTATGAAAAAGCGTGCTCCTCTATACAAAAACCTATTTTCAATGTAAAATATGAGCAGACTTCTAAATTTAAAAGCATGCAGACCACTCCCAGAAATTGGAAGAATGGGGGTAGGGTGGGGGGGAGGAAATCTATGGCAATGGGGAGGAAATTATTGATAAAAGGAACTGCCAATTCCCAAACCTGCTTGTCTCACTATCCAGGAGAAAAAATGGAAGGGAAAATTAATATTAGGTATTCATTTGCTCACTGGCTTTTAAAACTTTCCTTTAGATTTTAATGGAAGGAAGAAAATATATATAAATTCTAGGACTGTTCTAATTTTGTACCCCATTCCAAGTGCTGGGGTGTCTGAGGAATCTGGAAGTTGCAAACAATGGCTGTCAAACTTTTTTATCCCTATTACCTACAGGGCATTGCCAGTGTGGCAGCTTTTTCAGTAAAGTTTTCTGTCTACCAATTCAGGTAGATGGCCTTGGGACATCCTCTCTAAAATGTCAAACTCATATTTTTCAAAACATTAGATTGAACAGATTGAGAATTGTTAACTGTTTCGTTTTTAGACAGTGACACCCTTCTTTGTGGTATATTGTGGCTCTTTTATGTTTTTGTTTTAAAGCTAACATTTAATTTTGAAGTATTGGAAAGGGAAAAGTAAGAGTATGGTTTGATTTGAAATACTCTTGTGTTGGGAAATTTCTTAGAAAAGCCCTGATGGCATTTCCATATAGGGAAAAATGAATTCTTACAATATTTAAAAGTGTGTTGCAGTGGTTTAGTTGTTGGCTAGGTCCAGGGAGAAACGGATCAAATCCACTCTCAGCTGTGGAAGCTCACTGGTGACTCTCCCACTCCTTCCCTGTCTTGTCTTTCACAACTCAATTTTCTTCACAGGGTTATTGTTAGGGGGAAAAGTTGGAATGGGACTATTAGGTATCTGCCTTGAATTTCTGGAGAAGTTGAATATGAAGCTAATCAGAAAAACACACTTTCAGTTTTAGAAGGAATGCAAGTCTTTGTAAAAAATGTGTTTCACTATATACATGTTTTCTAACTGCTTCATTAAATAAATAGAATTGTCTAATTCTTTTCTGTACATATTGAATAAGAAAAAAATTATCCTGCTTTCATGGCCATGGACTATTATTTATACATAACCATTTCATTAAAGAAGTCTGTTGGTTTTAAAAACCTTCAGTGATAAATTTGTAAGCACTGTGGTTTAAGATCTGTCCAGTTCTGCTGATGGGAAGCTCTGATTGAGCAGAGATTCTAGTGAGATACAAGGAAGCATTTTTGCTAATTCTTGGTGCTTCAACCCGTCAAACCTCTTTCTCTCCAAATGTACTCCAAAGAATTGGAGAAAACTTTGGAACAATGTTTCAAATGGGGGAAGAAATTTGCAGAAAACATCTATTTTTCTGTTCACGGAATCTTCCATTGAATTAAAAATTTGGGAGAAGTGTTTGTTGTTAGAGCAGAAATAAATTTACTATAGTCATTCTACTTATATACCGCTAAATCAACACAGACTCAATGATTTATAGAACAATCAACTTAATTGGATACAACCTGCAATCTAGAAACCGTAACACTATTTAAACTGTATTTTGTTTCATCATCTGCAAATGAGTGTTTGAATGCAAGACTATGTTAAACTTTGTTGACTCAATTGATTTAGCCTCTTTGAATACTTTTTAAGTAGAAAAGTGGAATAAAAATATTTTAAATAAACATCAAAATGTCTGCTTACAGGAATTATTTGCATATTTATAAGAGCCACATCCAGTACGGAAATTTTATGTGCATAGTAAGGACAAGGGCTTCCACAGAAAGCTACTGGGTAAGGGCAAGGCGTGCAATTTTTTACATAAATTAAATCCCTGATTTTGGAATCTCCTTTACAATGGTATTTTCTAACTAATCCCACTTGTATATATGTATCTTTTTGCCTCCAGTCCAGTCCCTTTGCCTGCTGTGTTTTTCCTAAGATTGTAACTCGGCAGACAAGACCTTTGTAAAGTGATTAGACTTAGAAGCTTCTGTAGATACATTCTCATGTTATCCTGCTTCCCCTTGCAGGGATCATTTGACTTGTTAAGCAGATTGTAAGAGAAATGATGATGTCTGTGTGTGCACGCACATTTGTGATTTGTATGATCTATTTCTGCCCCACCTTTTAAGACAAGTTTGCTTGCTTACTTTTCCCAGTCACATGAGTGAAAAGGAATGTGCTGCTCTTGTGATTATTTTTCTTGACCAAGATCACTTCCAAATATGGTATCTGCTTAAACAACTTTGTGTTCTTAAAGGGTAGGTTTTTGTAGAAGAAATTCTAACTGCTGGTTCACCCTAGTTTAGGACAGGAAGAATGCCTTTCTGTTCAGCACAGTTAACTGAAAAAATATATTTTAACGATAGTTGGAAAAATATTATGGGACATTTGATATATTATTATACATTTCAGATTGCTTTTAGATAAATGGTAATTATGGAGATAGTAACTCTGGATCCATATTTTTGTCACTTAGCATGATAGATTGAAGTGAAATACAAAATATCTGGATATTCCCTAAAATACAGCTAATAGTGTAGTCGTGTATGAACCTTTATATATTGGATTTCACGTTTAATGAATAAATATTCTGTACATTTGGGCATCTGCACTGTCTTACTAGTTAGAAACAACTGAAAATAAAATTTCATGTGGAAAGTCTAACTTGTCTATGAAACTTAGTATATGTAGCTAATTATCTCAAGGTAATCCTGAGTAAGAAAAAGACAGTAGAAGAGTTTCCTGAAGAAAGTGCATTTTGATAATATCACAAAATCCTGGAGAAACTGGTGGATAATCAACACTGATTTCATGGTACATAACCAGTATTACTGTAGGTAAACAACTATTCAAAACTAAAATTGAGATGTGGTAAATTGAAGGTCAGTTCAACATCTGGTTGTAAGGAGGAGACCCCACCCACAGAGAAATTTGCAGGATGATGAAAAGATTATTTTTTTATATATTAAAGAAGCTGCTTTGATTTTCAGTAACTGGTATTGATTTTTTATTGAAACTTAAAGCAGTGAAAAGTACGTTTTGTTTAAGAAAAGGAAGAAATCTCTATGTGATTATAATATGCAAGATGGTCCAAGTCTTACAAGAAAGCAGTTTTAAAAAGTACTTAGCTTACAGATTTATATTTACTGTAAGGGAGGGAAAGCACCTTTCTAAGAGGCACAGTTGTCTCTCCACATTCAACTGAAATATAATTTGAATACTTGCTGTTCTGCTCCAGCCTTCAATGGACGCCAGAGATAAGAGATTAAAATCAGTGAGGCAGAAAGAAATCTCATACATAATTAACAAAATCATTATGGAGTACAAAAGTAAGCTTCGCTGAAACCATTTTATATTGCTTCTATTATTTAGTGGACCAATATAGGTAAGGCAACCATGGCATTGCTATTCCAAATCTTCCTTAATTTTTTAAATCAAGTATTTGGTTTAGATTACTGCATTACAAAGAGCAATTACACACACATGCGTACACTTAATATGGTCAAAAACACTACTGGAACAATTACTCTGCTCAGTAAAACAGGTGCATTTATGAGCTACAAGGAGTCTTGGAAAAGAATCCAGTTTGAAGAAAAGCCAAGTGGTTTTAATAGGTTCACAAGAATGACCTTTCTAAATGAAGATTGGAAACTGCAGTACTGATTGTTGGACCTTGGTAAAACAGTAGTAGATATACCAAAAGTGGTATCTACTGAGGTTATATTTTCAGAGTCATAATTTTTGATTGGGGCAGTAAGCATAAGCTTGTTGATAATTCATCTGTTCTTCCTTGAAATTTCTTAAGTAATGAAAAGGAAGATGGAAATGGTTCTGGTTCCCTTTTTGTGTGTTTGTCCTCCAGTTTTCCCAAGAATGGATTTTATGGACTGGTAATATCTTTGCTTCAGTACAGAAATCTCATCTAAAATGAGAAGAAAAACCTCATCTCTCCACCTTTTCTTGGATAGTTCCTACTTTTTCTATTTCCATCCATAGCTGAAGGCTTGCAGACCCAAGAGAGAGCCAGATCTGATTTCTTTCCCTCACTTGCTGGCCTTTTTTTCTTATCCCAGAAACCAACTTCTTTGAGCATTCTGAAGCCAGGCATGTTCCCCCCCTCCCCCAATTAGACTTGAGCCTGGTCTGACCTTTGTGGAGGTGGTAGCCTTCCATTGAACTGGCTTGCAATATAGTCCTAAAGAAGCTGGTTAGTCTTATACAAGCTGGGCCTTACTTACGAACTATGCTGATTCAAGATGGAAGTGTTGCAAAATTTGAGGATTCTACATCCTTTCTCTTCTGTATGAAAGTATTTCTGCATTGGCTTGATAATACCATGTATTTATGAGTTGGTAATCACTTCCCTCTACAATTGTCCATAGTTATATGGAAATGAATTCCACTGATGTAAATGCAATTTGGTGTGCAAACAGGTCTCTATTTATTCAATTCAGTGTTGACTCCTGGGAACTGTCTGGACTAGACCTGCAGTTTTAATGGCAAGATTTTCAGAAACAGTTTGTCTTTGCCTTCTTCCTAGAGTGGAGAGAATGACTGGCCAAGGTCACACACACTCAACTGGGTTTGTTTGTAGGGCAGGACTAGAATTCACAGTCTCCTTGTTTCTAGCCTGATGCCATAACCACTACACCAAACTAGCTCTGGCAAACAGGTATATTGTACAGGATTCTATATTTGTATAAAATCAGGAGGAGTCTGGTAGCCCTTTCTCAATATAACATATTTTATTAAAAGTCATAAGCTTTCATGAGCTCATTTCATCATATGCAGGTGGCAAAATTGATCAATTTACTCACCCTATATATCTGGTGAAGTGAGCCACAGCTCATGAAAGCTTACGCCCTTTATTAAAATATGTTAGTCTGAAAAAGAATACCAGATTTGTCCTGATTTTTGGCTATCATAAACTAACATAGCTGCCTATTTATGTAAATTTCACCAAATTCTTTTGAACAATCATTTATATACATGCACATTTCTATCTAGGTCATTAAATTAGGAACAGAGATTTGTAAAGGTAAATATTTGTTTAAAGAAACATAAATATTAAAGACTTCTTTAAAAAAACATAAATATTGAACTGCAGCTGCCACCAGGAATGTGCATAAAGAAATTAACATTTATATAATCCTTAAAGAAGATTTTGATACTAGGTTGAAGAGTTTAGCATTACTGATTTTGTGCTTCAGCCAATTATCCTAAATAGCTGAGCAAGACTGGGAGTCCATTTTGTAACAAGCTTCTCTTAAAAAAATAGCAAAGGAACTGCATTCTGGCTCCATTCAGCTACAAGCATTATCATGAAAAGTGCAGTAGATTAATATTTAATTGTTTGTTTGCTGCTGCAGAGACTCCACTGTCTCATGCTGTATGTATCCAGCTACTTAAATGTAATGTGTGCCAGCAGGGGAAAGATGACGTCTTCTCTATTCAAAAGCACAAGATAGTTAAAAAAAAATAACCCCATCAACCTACAATGACTTGCTTTAAAATAATCTTAATGCTTATTTATATTGTATTGTAGAAGGCGAGAAAAGCAGTTTCTTTTGAACAGATTTTTTTAAAACAAATGTTGTTCCAAGCTTGGTTTTCCATTGAGTTTAACCCTTCATATGGCTACATCCATGATTTTTAAATTTGTCTGTAGCTGGTGCTGTTAAAAATCAACATATTGGTATATGCCTAGAATCTGGAAGCTGAGTATAACAAAAATGTACACTGGGCAAACTAAAAATTCTAGAGGCACTTTTAATATTAATTGCAACACCAGATTTGTGAGTCAGAACTAATATCATTAGAACTGACTGAAAAAAAGGATTGCCGCAAAGGATTCTTATTTTTACTTCAACAGGAAAACCTAAATTAAATAGTCTCCCACAGTACAGGGGATACGCATATGCTGACCAAGCCAAGAGGCATAGGATGCACACACCTGGATGTACTATTATTAGTTTCCTATAGAGAACTTGGCAGATTGACATCAAGCAGGGCTGTCCATCTAAAATCCACTCAAGTGCTGGAGGAAAATTAGTTCACTAGCCTGAAGTTCATCAGGCTGCAAAACTGAATCCTTTTCATATGTTGTTACAAGTCTCTAAAGCAGAGCTTCTCAACCTCAGCAGCTTTAAGATGTGAGGCTTTCAACTCTCTGAATTCCTCAGATGCCATACTGGCTGGAGAATTCTGGGAGTTGAAGTCCACACATCTTAAAAGTTGCTGAGTTTCGGAAACACTGCTCTATTGGGTGAAAAATGAAAAGTATCTTAGTGTGATATCTAGCAATATTTTTCAAACCAGACACACTAGACTTGGTTTTATTACTGGGTTGTTTTTCCCCAAGATTTACCCAGAATGAATAATACAATCTAGCAAATCCATCAAACAAGGATGGTGAAATCCCATCTTTCATGGCTAAGCCTTGCCTCCCTCTGCCCTTGCCCAAACAGCCTCAGAAACAGCACTTACTTTCTTAGAACAGGCCTCAAAGCACCAACTCTGAACCCCGTGTTGCCAGAAGTCCCTCTGGGATGAATCCAGGTGAACCACTCAACTCCTGATCCCAGGCCCCTCAGACCCCTGGTACGATTCCATGACCCAGCCTGTGCATCTTCCAGGGTATCCTGGTCTGGCTGAATAGCATTGAACCTACAAAGTATCCATCAGTGTGGCCTAAGAAAACAACTTGAGGCTGCATGTTTGAGACTACCATAAAATCAGTCTAGAGCACGGGTGTCAAACTCATGACACATTGTCGTCACGTGACATAACACAACTTTTTCCCCCTTGGCTAAAATGGGGGTGGGCATGGCCAGCATTTAACGCATCTGGCCCGCAGGCCGGGAATTTGACACCCCTGGTCTAGAGGATACTTGAGAAAAGTGACACGGTTCAAAGCTGATGGGCACAAGTTCTGATCCCAATATTAGTTGTAATATGTAATATGATGGATTAGTTATAATATGTTAACACCTATAATCAGAAATAGTATGTGCAAATATTGATGACTTTTTTGAACGGTGGAATCAGACTTTTTTTCCCCTTTTCAAGGGGAAGATACTCCAGTGACAGCTCATGAGGCTCAAGCACTCTTTGATAGAAACAGATTTTCTAGCTTTTAATTGAAGCCTAATTCTGGCTAACACAAGACTGGCTGTAATTGTTACTGCCTCTCAAATGGATGGAAAGACAAATGTTGTTGGGTATTTATGGTAAAATCTGCAGACAAATCTATCTCCTGTTTTTTTCCAATTCTACCCAAGCCTTGAAATTGTTGTCACCTGAGAGGAGAATGTTCTCACTTCCTTTAGTCTCTCTGCTATGGAGTGTCTCTCCAAAAGAGATCCACTTAAAGCCTACTCTGCTGGGAGCAGGTCTTTTTATTATTATTTTTATTAGATCAGTGCGCCTTTTCATATATTTCTGCTCTGTTTTGCTATTAAGCAGTTTAATTTCTGTGTTCTTAATTATCTTTTCATCTGATACCTTGGCTTTTGCAGCCTTTGTTATGGCTTAGTCAGATTTGATTTAGTGTTTTTATTATCCATCACCCAGGGAGATTTTAGCCATAGGGCAGCTCATAAATCCTAAGACATAAACGAAAAATGCATGAGGATGTGGTGATATTTAAGCACTGATTTATGCATATATGCGGTTTCCTTTAGCAAACACACACAAGAAAATAATTATACTGAAGCACCTAGGCGTACAAGTCAATTCGCTTTATGGTTTCGGGTAGTAATTGGGGCAGCCCTGCCCCCCAACCCTTATCAGTTCTAGCCCTTATGAAATTCTGCGGCGCTGAGTGACCCCCGGCGCTTCTGGAGTCCGCCTCTGAAGGTCACCCAGACTGTGGCCCCTCGCCCTCGAAGCCACCTGACCCCCCCGACCCCCCCCTCCGGGCCCCGTCTCCCCGATTTTCGCTCGGCCGTAACCCGGCGGAGATGCCTGCCAGCTGAGGCCCTCGGGCAGCCCAAGGCCGCCCCAAAAGCGGAGGGCACAGCTCGGCGGCTCCCCGGCTCAGTCATTTCGCCTCCCAGACACATGTGACGCCGCGTCGCGTCGCCCCTGGAACGCGCCAGGCCAGGTTCTCCGGGCGGCTGTTCCCTCCAGCGACCGCCCCAGCCAGTGGCCTCTTTCGGAGGCGTCCGCCTGCCGCTCCCTTCCTCCGCTCAGAGCAGCCGCCGCCGCCGCCGCCGCTCCTCCCCCGACTCAGCCTCCCCCCACTTCGCCCGCCCGCTCGCTCGCTCGCTCCCGCGGCGCAGAGACCCAGACCCGGAGCGCGCACGCTGCCGCCGCGGCTCCCTGCAGCTGCTTGGCCCGCTCGGCTCGGCCAGGCCCGCTTCCCCGCCCGTGGATCTTTCCGGCTCGCCTTCCCTCTCGGTCTGCCCGCCTGGGAGGAAGGCAGGAAAAGCGGCGGCGGGGAGGGGCCGCAGCGCCCCGCAAGGACCGGCTCCGACCCTGCTTGAGCTCGCGCTTCCCGGACCAAGCGATCCCCCCCTCCTCCCTTCCCAGCGTCACCCCTCTCCGGATCCCACAGGTAGGAGTCGCCCGCGGGCCTGGCGTCGCCTCTCCGCCCGCTCCTTTGCATAGGCGAGCAAGATGGAGCCTCGCCCAGTTGGCTCCGTGCGAGAGAAAGAAGGGAAAGGGCCGAGCGGCGTTGCCTGCCTGCCTGCTTGCCTCCCTTCCGCGGGCGCAGCTCCTGAGCTCGGGACAAGCCCACCCTTCCATTTGTCGCTGGACCCGAGGAAGAGGAGGAGGAAGCGAGACGCTTTCCTCCTCTGGGGCAGGAGCGTGAGCCCCTCTTCCCAGCTTCCACCTCCAGGGTGGAACCGCGACATTCGCCGTCTGGAATAGCTTTCGAGCCTCTTGTTTGCGCCCCGTTGCATTGGAGAGGGAGGCGGTTTTGCGCCCCCCCCCCAACCCCTTTCTCCCACCGCCGGTTCTCTGGGCCCCGGAGTGACTTGCTGCCCTTTCCTTTGGGGGCGTTATGTTCTTTCGACAAAGGTTCGGGACACAAAGTACCATTTGAGTACTTCGGAACACTTCGAATAACTTGCCTTTATTTTGAATTGGGCGTTTTTAGAGGAATTGGTCGGGATGGTTTATGCCCCGTTTGATAAGTGGAGTCTGAGAACAGAGGGAGAGCCATCCAGCCCTCGTTTTAACTATTCAATTAGAAGTAGCAAAAAAAAAGAAAGAAAGAAAGAAAAAGGGAAGGGTGAGAGAACAGGTCAAAAAGGTAACTTGTTTATTGGGTAAATTGCTTTGAATAAAGCAGATGGCGAGTCCTAATGGTTTTGATCTGGTGGAATAGTAGCAAAAACTCATTAAGTCCTGTGCCCCCATTTCCTGATTTATTCTTCCCTCGAGCTTATAATAAAATGCTCTCCCTAGCACATGCTCGCACTCACATATCCCAATGCAATATTCCCTGTAAATATCTTAGGAAGGCCACTGACACTCCGGTGCTTTGGGGGGCAGTGGTGAGTGAAAGAGAAAGGGTAAAGCTGCTGTAGTTCTTTGTGTTTCTTATTGCTTTTTGCATTCAGCAGCCATGGGAGCTGCATATCTTGCAGCTCTCATACACAGCATCTTTCTGAAATTTATTTCGTTTTCTTAAATGCCCTATTTAATTTGCCTATTACAAACAGCTGCATATTTTTTCTCTCCTTATTTATATTTTATATATTTCTCTAAGTGCACGAATAAGGTTATGAATATTAACTTGCTAATTAAAGGTTTTAATAAACACAGCACATGTTTATTAAAACCTATTATTTACATATCTCTAGCTTTGACTCATATCTAGGTTGCGCTTTTACTGTACTTGAAATCCTTTTGATTATACATGTGGTCTGAGTCTTTGTTTTTAAATGTTTAGTCTATAGCCCTGGGCATATTACAGAAATAGGTCCCATATGTAGAGAATTATATTGTTGTTTTTCCATTAAATTTGTATCTGTTGTGTTTTTTTTAATTGAGGGGGCTGTGTATTACTTTGTACTACGAAAAGAATGAACTCCTGCTTATTTCTGTTCAAGATATGGATGCAGATTTCCCCCTCCTGAACACTCAAAATTTCAAGGTAGCTTTTTGCTTCCTTTACAATTCTGTTTTTTCTTTTTCTTTAACTTTTTCAGGTTCACTGTAGAATTAAAGAGACAGTAGCATCTGCAGAATATGTCTTCCACTGTGCATCAGGTCTATTTTATCTCTAACACCCTTGTTCTTGTGGTGATGGTGGTGTATAATGATAAAAATCAAAAACATATACAGATAGATCAACCTTTGTAGGGAAAAAAAACATAGACTAGTCCACAAGATAGCTGTTGAGAAAAAGTGATCTCCATCCTTGGATTTTTTTAAATGCAATATTCCAGCCCCTGTTTTACTACATCTAAGTCCTAGCATATTGTCTGAGGGTTCAGGATATAGCTAAACAGATCTAGATTTAATTGATGGTTAAATGGAAGACATTTAAGAATCTTATATTCTTCCCCTTGAAGTATATTATGGAAGAAAGAGAAGGTATAAATGTATATACAGTATATCACAGAAGTGAGTACACCCTCTTGCATTTTGTAAATATTTAAGTATATCTTTTCATGTGACAACACTGAAGAAATGACACTTGGCTACAGTATAAAGTAGTGAATCTGCAGCTTGTATAACAGTGTAACTATACTATCCCCTCAAAATAACACAACACAAAGCCATTCATGTTTAAACTGGTGGCAACAAAAGTAAGTACATCCCTAAGTGATACTGTCCAAAAGGGGCCCAAAGTGTCAATATTTTGTGTGGCCACCATTATTTTCCAGCACTGCCTCTTGGGCATAGAGTTCATCATAGCTTCACAGGTTGCCATTGGAGTCCTCTTCCACACCTCCATGACAACATCACGGAACTGGTGGATGTTAAAGACCTTGCACACCTCCACCTTCCATTTCAGGATGCTCCACAGATGCTCAATGGTGTTTCGGTCTGGGGACATGCTTGGCCAGTCCATCACTTTTACCCTCAGCTTCTTTAGCAAGGCAGTGGTTATTTTGGAGGTGTTTATGAGGTTGTTATCATGTTGGAATACTGCCCTGCGACCCAGTCTCTGAAGGGAGGGGATCATGCTTTGCTTCAGTATATCACAGTACATGTTGGCATTCATTGTTCCCTCAAGGAAATGTAGCTCCCCAGTGCTGGCAGCACTCATGCAGCCCCAGACCATGACATTCCCACCACCATGCTTGACTGTAGGCAAGACTCACTTGTCTCTGTACTCCTCACCTGGTTGCCACCACACACGCTTAATACCATCTGAACCAAATAAGTTTATCTTGGTCTCATCGGACCACAGGACATGGTTCCAGGAATCCATGTCCTAAGTCTTCTTGTCTGCAGCAAACCGTTTGTAAGCTTTCTTGTGCATCATCTTTAGAAGAAGCTTCCTTCTGGGACGACAGCCCTGCAGGCCAATTTGATGCAGCATGCGGCGTATGGTCTGAGCACTGACAGGCTGACCTCCCACCCCTTCAACCTCTGCAGCAATGCTGGCAGCACTCACGTCTATTTCCCAAAGCCAACCTCTGGATATGACGCTGAGCACAAGCACTCAACTTCTTTGGTCAACCATGGGGAGGCCTGTTCTGAGTGGAACCTGTCCTGTTAAACCGATGTATGGTCTTGGCCACTGTGCAGCTCAGTTTCAGGGTCTTGGCATACCTAGGCCATCTCATTGTAAATATGTTGTGCGCTGACAATATTTGAATTTGAATTTACTTTATGTAGAGCAACAGTTCATTTTTTCAGATCCTTAGTGTTCATTGCCATGAGGTGCCATGTTGAATTTCCAGTGACCAGTATGACAGAGTGAGAGCGATAACACCAAATTTAACACACCTGCTCCCCCTTCACACCTGAGATCTTGTATCACTAACGAGTCAGTTTCCCAGGGAGGGAAAATAGCTACTTGGGCCCCATTTGGACATTATCACTTAGGGGTGTACTTATTTTTGTTGCCAGCAGTTTAGACATTAATGGCTGTGTGTAGCATTATTTTGAGGGGACAGCACATTTACACTGTTATACAATGTAAAGTAGTATATACTCACTACTTTACATGGTAGCCAAGTGTCATTTCTTCAGTGTTGTCATATGAAAAGACTTAAATATTTACAAAATGTGAGGGAGTGTACTCACTTCTGTGATATACTGTATTCTCCTTTTTCTTTGAGTCAAGCTTAGCTTTTAGTGATTTAATGGAAACGTGTACAAACATGTACAAAATTATTAGTTTTATTTGTAATCCATTTTCAAAGCAGTATAATTAATATTCCTTCCTCTTATTCTAGCTTCGTCATCATATCTTGTAAGGTATGTATGAATAGAATAGAATAGAGTTATTTATTGGCCAAGTGTGATTGGACACACAAGGAATTTGTCTTGGTGCATATGCTGTCAATGTACATAAAAGAAATGATACGTTCATCAAGAATCATAAAGTACAACACTTAATGATAATCATAGGGTACAAATAAGCAATCAGGAGCAATATCAGTATAAATCATAAGGATACAAGCAACAAAGTTACAGTCATAAGTGGAAGGAGATGGGTGGTGGGAACAATGAGAAGATTAATGATGGAGATATAGTAATTGTTCCAGAGCAATTTAGTGAGTTTCCTAATGCTAATTCAGAATTCTAGTGTATAGCCATAGTGTTTTGTCCTTGTTATGAATCTACAAATATAGAAGGGTCAGCATAGGAATATTCTAAGGCAAGATGGGAATATGTATCCTCTCCTTTTTAGGAAATAGTTTTTAGAAATCACATTGCTAAACTATAAAAAAGGCAGATTATAACACAAGTTTACAAAGTTCTGAGGAAAAAAAAAGTATATTCTGGTGGATTTTGGATCCAGATTATTATTTAATGAAATTCTGCTTCTGCAGGACAGGAATAGGTAGATTCTTTTCCGCAAACAAGTAGTATTCAACTTATGACTGTAATTGAGCCTACAATTACTGTGATAATTTGTACTGGTCATTAAACAAGTCATCATGGAACTGCATCCAATTTTACAATCTTTTTTGTGATGTTCATTAATGGACATCATGGTCATTAAGTAAACTCATTGTTCACTACTGGCATTTTTTTTGCCCTAAACTGGAAGTAAATGTTGATTTCCATCAAAAATGTCGTAAATCATAGTCATGTGACCGTGGGGATACTGCAAACAACCATAAATGAGGGCCAGTTCCTAACTGCCCAGAATGCAGTCATGTGCCCTGGGGAGCTGTCAGAATTCAAATCTGGGTCATACGAACTTTTTTGGGGAGGCCTTTGTAACTTTGAACAGTTGCACAACCCAACAAGACAGACACCGACTTCAGAGGATAATTAGAACTGCAGAAAGAACAATTGCTACCAACCTGCCTTCCATTGAGGACCTGTATACTGCACGAGTCAAAAAGAGGGCTGTGAAAATATTTACCGTCCCCTCACATCCTGGACATAAACTGTTTCAACTCCTACCCTCAAAACGACACTATAGAGCACTGCACACCAGAACAACTAGACCTAAGAACAGTTTTTTCCCGAATGCCATCACTCTGCTAAACAAATAATTCCCTCAACACTGTCAAACTAGTTACTAAGTCTGCACTACTATTAATCTTCTCATCGTTCCCACCACCCATCTCCTTCCACTTATGACAGTATGACTGTAATTTTGTTGTTTGTATCATTTGTACCCTAGGACTATCATTAAGTGTTGTACCTTATGATTCTTGATGAACGTATCTTTTATGTACACTGAGAGCGTATGCACCAAGACAAATTCCTTGTGTGTCCAATCACACTTGGCCAATAAAAAATTCTATTCTCTGTTCTATTCTATTGCTAAGTGACCAGTTATTAAGTCAAGAACTACTCTGCTGCATTTTCTGAAGAGCTGTTCTGGAAAACAGTCTCTTTGGAACAGCCTGATAGATAATATAATGAATTGCTGGAGCAGAAAGGATTACAGTAGTCAAGATTGCCTTCATCTTTTCTTTCAAGAGGAAAATTTATTGGATCCAGTGCTTTCCAATAAAAGAGGGGGGAAAATCCATCTTCATTTAGTGCAGAGGAGGGTTTTTTTTAAGATGATGCAGCTGTATTGTATTTACTAGAAAGGAAAATAAATTCTTTTTTCTCCCAAATATTTAACTTTAAAATAGGATGTTGATTGTAATATTTCTGAGAACCTCATAATAGAGACTGATGATTTGTGTGTGTGTGTGAATGTTCCCATTGTATATGGATGTCTTAATTTAGAAAGTTGCTTTTCTTTTGAGTAAATACATTGCACTGTATCAGGCATAATTTTAGAAGAGCTTTTATTTCTTATCTAAATAAAATAGAGAATGCTTATCAAAATGCTTACCAGCTGTACTTTGTATAAGTCAGGAATGTCTAGTCTTGCTCAACATGGATTGTATTGCTGTCTGTGTTCTTTAAACTTGAGGGAGGGAAAATTGAGAATTGGCAATAGGTAAGGCCAGTGGTGAAATCCAATTTTTTTTACTACTGGTTCTATGGGCGTGGCTTGGTGGGCGTGACAGGGGAGGATATTGCAAAATCTCCATTCCCTCCCCACTCCTGGGGGAAAGATACTGAAAAATCTCCATTCCCACTCCACTCTGGGGCCAGCCAGAGGTGGTATTTGCCGGTTCTCCAAACCACTCAAAATTTCCACTATCGGTTCTCTGAACTGCTCAAAATGTCCGCTACCGGTTCTCCAGAACCTGTTGGATTTCACCCCTGGGTGGGGCCAAATTTTCCTGGATAGATTTGGAATCTTCCATTTTGGGAATAGGCCGCTAGGGTTATCTTTGGCATATTGCCTCTGCCAAATCTGTTTCAGGGATTACAGTCAGGGGTGGCATTTACTTACCTTTGCTACCGGTTCGCAAATGTGAGTGCACGCACCTCTGCAAGATCTTTCACGCATGCGCAGAGCATCAAAAATGGGACGTGATTATGTCCGGGTGCGTGAGCGGAACCTCCTGCTGCCGCCACTACAGGTTCACCCGAACCGGATAGAACCAGCTGAATACCACCACTGATTACAGTACAGGTATTCCTCGATTTACAACAGTTTAGGGACAGTTCGAAGTTACAACAGCACTGTAAAAGTGATTTATGACCATTTTTCACTTATGACCATTGCAGCATCCCCATGGTCATGTGATTTACATCTAGATGCTTGACATCTGGTGTGTATTTATGAGGGTTGCAGGGTCATGTGACCATCTTTTGCCACCTTCTGACAAGTAAGGTCAATGGGAAGCCAGATTCACTTAACAATTGTGTTACTAATTTAACAACTGCAGTGATGTACTTAACAAATGTGGCAAGAAAAGTCATAAAATGGGACAAACAAATTTAACAAATTTAACAAATTTCTCACTTAGCAACATGAATTCTGGGCTCAAATGTGACCGTAAGTCAAAGACTATCGGTATTGTTTTTCTGTGTGTTTTCTAATTTAGTATGGGAGGAAATCATACTATCAATTTTTGTTTATTGGATTGAATAACTGTAGTGGAGACTGCTGCAAAAAAATAAAATTAGGGGGTTGAGGTTGTTGGCCTCTGATATAAATACTTGCATTATAGCAGCCTGCTTAATATTGCATGAACTCTGATAATCACTAAGGCTGCTACTGTATACCATTAAATATGAGTAAGCTCCATCCAAATCAGCGGGAATTATGTCTTGCTGTCCTGACTAGATCTTAGTCTGGATTATCTTTTTTCTCAAATTTCCTTAAGTAGCATTGTAGACAGATGATAGTAATCTCTAGATGGAGTCAAACCTGATTCACTAGACCAATTAATGAAAACAATAGCTTTTCTAGGTGGCACTTTGTGGGCACAATGAATGCTTCTTTGCAGCATGACTAGACTATTTTAAATGCAGTTTACATTTATCAGAGATGATTAGGTTCGAGGGAATTAAGACCAGTTGTGCTAATGTCTGCTTTTCTACTGGTTTCCCTTAACTTTCTAGTAGACTACAATATAGCGTGTTGTTTTTCAACCTTGGCCGCTTGGAGTTGTGTGGATTTCAACTCCCAGAATGCTGACTAGGGAATTAAAGTCCACATATCTTAAATTCATGGAAATTGAAGTCCACACATCTTAAATTCACCAAAGTTGAAAAACACTTTGCTTTAGTGGGTAAGAAAGATAGAAATGAAAGGATTTTTGTGTTCAGAAAATAGAAGTGTTTTCTATCTCAAAAATTCAGTAATTATTGATTATCCCAATAATTCAGTAATTGAATTATTATTTTCAGAACAATAAAAAAGCTAAGACTTAAATCCAGCTATTGCCCTTTTTTATTTGGTTGAGATTTCTGATAATGGAAAAGGAAAGGAACAGAAATAAGTGGCAAAAAAATTAACCTTCATCCTTGTTCTTGTAATAGAAGTTTCTACTAGTTCAAAATCTGCCTGTGGAAGGTCATCACTGGATGCAAATCTCGGGTTAGATTCAGTGGTGGGATTCAAGTAATTTAACAACCGGTTCTCTGCCCTAATGATTTCTTCCAACAACCAGTTCGCCAAACTGCTCAGAAAGTTAACAACCAGTTCTCCCGAAGTGGTGCGAACTGGCTGAATCCCACCACTGGTTAGATTGCATTAAGCCATAATGTTTAAACCAAACAGTAGTGGGGTTTTCCCAAAGGTGCTTTTTCAGGAGGCCATTGGACTTTCTTGTTTTTTCTTTGAAGACGTTTCGCTTCTCATCAAGAAGCTTCTTCGGCTCTGACTGGATGGTGGGGAATGGAAGGATTTATATTCCTTGCAGACAGCTGATCATTTGCATCTTTTTAGACTCTAAAATTTAGAGGGTTGTTGAAGCACTTGGAGGTTTATCTGTGTCCTCAGGGTCAGCTAAGTAGTGCTCCTGGTTCCTGTAGTCTGCAATTTTTCTCTGGACTATTCAAAGGATATTCATCCCAAATTGTATAGCTAAAAGTCAGTAGAGATTCTCAGTCATCGAGATCATGGTTGTCCCAAAGGTGCTTTTTCAGGAGGCAATTGGATGAGAAGCAAAACGTCTTCAAAGAAAAAAACAAGACAATCCAGTTGGCTCCTGAAAAAGCACCTTTGGGACAACCATGACCTGGATGACTGAGAATCTCTACAGACTAGTAGTGGGGTTTGCTTGGTTTTGGTTCAGCATTTTGTATAAATAGAATCATACGGCTTGAAGGGACCCTGGAGATCTTCAAGTCTAATTCCTTGCCCAAGGCAGGAGTCCTCATACCATCTGGGATAAAAGGTGGTCCAATTTTTTTTCTTGAAACCCTCCAGCGATGGAGAACCCACAACTCCAGAAGGCAAGCTGTTCCATTGCTTAATAATTCTTACTGTTCTTACTGTCAGTAAATTCTTTTATTTCTAAATGTAATATAATTATAGGTAATCCTCGAATTATGACCATAAATGAGCCCAGAATTTTGTTTGCTAAGAAAACAGTTGTTAAGTGAACTTTGCCCCATTTTACACCCTTTTTGCCATAGCTATTATTAAGCTACTCACTGCATTTGTTAATTGTTGTAACTGTTGTAACCTCGAACAGTCATTAAATGAATGGTTGTAAATTGAAGACTACCTGTATTGTATTTCATATAATTATAAACATACATGATTCATATATTGTATACATATATAATTTATAATTATAAAATGTAATTTTTGTATTTTCGGATTTATTTCAAAACTCTTGTAAATAACTAGTGCTCATTTTAACAGTACACTTCAGTTGCACATAAAAATCCTTCAGGTTTAGAACTATTCAAAATATTGTGCTGGTCATAATTCAAGATTTTTGGATCTTGCTAATTTACCTGAATTAAATTACAATATGAGATGTTTTAATTGAAAGCTTCTGCCATTCTATGTGTTGAGGTAATTCAGATTCCTCTTCCAGATTGTTTAAAAATACGATTGACGATTAGCTGATATAAAGTGTTAATAGCCCTGCTCACAATTGAAAAAAAATTATCTTCCATTTTCAGACTAGGATTAACCCAAAGTGTAAGTCAGAACCCCGTAATATTAGTAAAGATTAATATTATAACAGTACTTCTCACCTGGCATCTTCCAAACGTGTGTTCAATTTTTAGCACTGGAAACTGTAGAATTTTGATTGACAAAGGAACCCAAGCCCTTGGCAGGATTTCAGAAGAATCTCATAATAACTTACTAGTAGTGTCCATAAGAAGCAATTGCTTGATTATGAATTACTGTTTGCATTTTATAGTGCCGAAAAGAGCTTCGCATCTGTGAAGCTTATTTCGATTTAGAATTTTGCTGTGAATTTAAAAGTACTTTCAATATAAAAGGTTGAGTTCATATAGTACAAACATGTGAAATGAACACAAATACAAATTGCAAGTATACACTGGCAGTGATTTGAAATGGTTTTTATTTTAAATAATGTGTTGGGCTGCTTTGTGTCCTATGTGAAGCTCCTTAACATTGGAAAGCATTTATAAGGCAATAAACACAATTTAATGCAAAACTTAAGTTTTTTTTTTAAATGTTATCTTGGTTTTAAACTTTTATTTCATTTTTTTTAAAGCAGAAAATGATGCATCCTGTTGCCAGTAGCAACTCCCCTTTCTGCGGGACTGGAAAAACATCTTGCCTTAATGATGACAATGGGACACCCACCGATCAGTTTGATTTATATTCCACACAGCAAACCAAGTATAGCCACACAGTCGGGCACAAGCCAATACCATGCCAGAGACAAGATGCATTAAATGAACCACATTTGCAGACCACAAGTAGCAGAAATTTAGAGACGAAAGATGAACTTAAAAAAAAGAAAAATCTCAACAGATCTGGAAAACGTGGAAGGCCTTCGGGGACGACAAAATCAGCGGGGTACAGAACGAGCACAGGTAGACCACTCGGGACCACCAAAGCAGCTGGATTTAAGACAAGTCCAGGTAGACCCTTGGGCACAACTAAGGCTGCAGGTTACAAAGTCAGCCCGGGGAGACCTCCTGGCAGCATTAAAGCTCTATCACGGCTTCCAAATCTAAGTTATACTTGTAGCAGTGCAGCTTTTCCTTACTCTGTGGTGCATAACAGAGGAGTACATGCTACTGGAGAAACAAGTAGCAAAATCAAACAACCCACTGAATAATATGTATAGGTTGATAAATATTTCCTCAGTAATCATTTTTAAATTATCTGAGTTGTGGCATGTTTTTTCACTTCTTTTGTAACTTTTTCACAACTTCCTTTCTTATTTTTTTTAAAGATGGCATATCATAACCATATAATGTTTTTTTTTGTTTACAAGTGGAATCCCCAGTGATGCACTTGTGTATTTTCAAAAAGTAATTGCAAATATTCTGAGCGACAAAAATTATTGCGTAGTCATTTTAGTTGAGGAGCTGTTAATTCAAATAGCAGATTTCCAGCTCCCTGATTTTTGAAGATCGCAACAGAGACTTGATTAAAACACATCAGAATAGACTAATAGAAACCAATCATTCAGGATTGTCTTATAAGTAACAGTAGTTCTATAAATTTTGCAATGTATATGATTCTTTTTTTCTTTCCTCTTTAAATAGGAATGAGTAGAAATAAATTTTTTCCACAATTGCTGGAATTTAACACGGACCTCAGAACTTGTAGATATGTCAAAACTTTGAAGCTATATTTTTAGGAAGTTATCATTCCAGGCAGCCATTCATTGAAGTGCTATCAGTTACAAGTAATTCAAATACTTTGTTAAAGAAATAGTTTGTATGCAGCACCTGATCTATAGTCTTAAGTGCTACTTTTCCATTACAGTATGGTATCTCTCTCTTGGAAGTGCTAACTATTGCACACTGAGTTACGGTTTATAAAGCCTAAGACTATACACACCAAATTATAAATAATGAAATACCAGAATTTTTTATAAATCTTAAAATTGCTATCAAATATTCATTTAATGGGCACAATGAAGGTTATCTCTGAGATTTTGTTCCCTTATTAATCCAATTAATTTGAGTGATACATAGCATAAGCAAAGTTGTAGAATTGCCCTGTATTTTTCAAAATCTGTCCGGAAACATACAAGTTCAAAATGACTTTATAATATCTGCATAACTGGCAGCCTTTTTTTAAAAAGAAAAAAAAATGGTATAATTGAAAATTATACTTTTCAGATATGTGATTTCTCATTTTTAAAATAATTTTGCAAATACAAAACTTCTGGAGCTAAGTGAGCATATATTTACCAAAGGAAGACATTTCATGGTTCATAATTGGAAATGATACAGATGATGCACAAGCAAGTTGTGATTTGATGTGTTTATAGACACCCAGATATATAACAGACTTTAGGAATATATCTATGCATGGAGGTGCAGAATAATAAATACAATTTCTGATTTTTGTGCACCTAAAATAAATGTTCTGCTTTGAGCTGGGTATGTGTTATTATTTTTAAGATTGTATATGAGTGTGTACGTATGTATGTGTGTGTGAGAGAAAAAGGGGGAAAGACAGAAAAAGATAGACTGTATCTACAGTATTACACAAATTGCATTATAATTGACCAGAAAACACTCAATATTAAATAGATTTCATAATTGTTATTCCAAAACTAAGTTTACATTTAGTTAATTCTTAAAATGTTTTATCTTCAGATTCACTTGAGAGAAGTTGTAAATATTTGCAACTTTCATTTGGAATAGACCTCTTTCACATTACGTACAAGTGAAAATTAACAGTATTGAATTTTTTCTTTGTAAGATCAATGTTGTAGCCTGCTGATGTTTTGATGACAGCTCTGATTCCAGTAATGACAACTTAAGAAATGGGTGTCATTTCATGCCTTTTTTATCAGGAAAAAAGCAGCAAGCCTTCAGGTGTTCCAGTGATGCCTAACTCATAATGAGCTGGACTTTATTCTATAGTTTATAACAGAGTATTGAATTGCTTTGAGGGGACTTTGTACGCACTGGCAACCATGAACCTCAACAGTACTGGAAGGCTTTTTAGTCATGTAAACTAAGGCAGCTAAACTGCTACTAAATTGTTTTGTCTTATTTTTACTCAAGCTATGTTTCCTTGAGAAACTTTGGAATTATCCGTTTTTTACTTTTTTTCACAGAGGTGCAACTTTTGACACAGTGCTAATGTGAGCTAATTCTCCCTCAGGACATATATTGTACTGTCTGTTTTGTTACACTTCCCTCCCCACCCGCTTCCCAAAAGCTGCTTGGAGAGAAGCTGAATGTAAAATCTAAAAAAAACGGCATATTCTTACAGCAAGATACAAATTTATTTCATGCCAGAAGTGTATTTTTAATCAACTGTATTTCTTACCTCCTGTTTTTCTCATACTACCCCTTTTTTTTTAAACTTCTCACAAATGAGTTTGTTTGATGATGCCAAACAGTGTATTGGGAGGTAAGGCAGATGCATTATTGTTCTAATGTGATGAATTATGTATTCTGAGAAAATATATGCTGAGAACATAAGCAATTTATGCTCATCTATAAAATGGAAAACACATCCATTAAAAAGACTAATACAGTTAAAATAGGCAGAAAGGGTAGTTATATACTCATTGGATTTATTAACCAGGCCAGGAGAGCACTGTTGGACATTTCTTGATTCCAATTGATTTTACCTTCTACTGCAGTTCATAAGGGCCTTGCTATAGAGAAAACAGAAGTCAGCGATTTGAGATGTTTGAATGATAAATTCAAATATTTTTGCTACTGCTGTATATAATCTGAATACATTGTGCTTTTTTTGGTACACTATCTCTTGTCATGATAAACACTGCAACAGCATGTTAATTCCTATGCTTTGTTATTACTGGGAAGGAAGAGTGTCCTTTCTTTCGATAGTATTGATACATGATTTGTAAAGCAAATGATAATTTTATATTCTATAAATTGTACTCTACATAAGCTAGGATTGTTAATGTGTATTCACACTGCTCAAAACATCTACATGTTGTGCTTTATCTTTCTTTTGGTTAAATATAGATATTTGTTGTATCTTTTGATAAATAAATAATTAAGCATTAATAGGGACCTATACTACTTAAAAGACAGAAAAAATGCTGTTTACTTTCTAACTAACTTTACATAAACTATAGAACCAAATAACTTTACTACTATTTTTTAAGTCTTGCACTGGATATGTTCAAAATTATTGTATAAGTAGTACTTTCTAAATACAGCTTTGTCTACTACATCAAGAATCACTTTTGTTTCATAACTTTTTAAAGTTACTTAATACTGATCAGGATCTTTGTTCTGCAATGGGCCATTTTTTAAAGAAATTACACATTTTCTTTTGGTTTCACAAGAAATCCAGGAAAGTAATGTATATGGGATGGGAAATTCCATGACCAATGAGGCAGGAGGGATTACAGTCAGGGCATTAAAAGAATTTTAAAGGCAAAAACTTTCAGAATGAGAACTCTACAATTATTCCCTAAATTGTCATTCTACTTTATATCACTGTACATACAGTGCAGCATCATGTAGTTCACTAACTACGGTTGCTTGCAATGAAAGCTTCTAGACTTGCTTATACTCAAATGCTTTTTATTATACATATATTAAATATAGTTCATTATTATAATGAAAATATTAGAACAAGCCCTTCCTTTTGGTCTCCTCTCCCAAATAGATAAATTTAAATTCTGCAATGTGTAATCAATTTCATCTTGAAAATTATGATAGCATAACAATTTTTTAAAAAATATATATTTAAATACTGTAGGCTATTTTAAGATTTTCACTTTCACAACTTGCTTTTCCATGGACAGGTTATTTTATTAGAAAAAAAACCATTAATATCATCATCCTGTCTTCTGGTGTAAAAAGTCTGATTAGATAACTGTGTTTGTTCTTACATCCATGAACCTCAGCTACTCATGTGCAATTGTCTGTATGGGAATGGAGTAGTATTCATGAACTGTACTTATGTCATCATTTGGATGTATATTTATTAATAAAGTAATTACTTTAAACACAAAATAATGTTTCATTTCTTGCCATATATTGCATCTGTCTTTCATAAATTTCTTAAACGCCTTAAATTTATAAAATAATGCAATACTAGCCTACTTAACAAAATGAAGAACTGTTAATATCTTGATGTTTTCTTTCTTTTATCCATAAAAATATTTAACTAGATTCTTTTTAAGTTTTTCTTCTGCTCTTCATGTAATCTTACGAAGTCTAATGGAAGGACAATGTCCACCAATATTATTGGCTATTGATTTTGGTGACCATCTGATTAATAATATTTGTATGCACACGTGTGAGGCTAGGTATGCGTGACAGCAAAAGTGTGAATGAGTGGTGAGGGTCTGAGTACCATGGTAAATTTGTGATAAAATTGTAATAGTTGATTATTTAAAAGTAATGGATCAATATTTAATTTAATATTAATCTTTCATTTTAAATCCTTTTTTAAAAAGATTTTTAATAGGCTGTCAATTGTCAGTTCCATGGCCAATATGAACCTTTTGCTTAAAAAACCTGTGCACTATTCCTTTACTGAAACCCTTTCAGAAATATTGCAATGTCACAATAGAGAGTTTTTAGTGGTATTTCTTTTTAGATTCTTCATTAGAATAAGATGGATAATTTTTAATTTAATTTTTTGTGTCTTTATGTCTTATAGCAGTAGATGGGCCCTGTAACTTTTAGAGACACATTATATCCTTTGAAGAAAAGAGGCCTAGTTCAGAGGTGGGCTTCACATAATTTAACAGCTGGTTCGCCCCAGCATCGAAAATGTGAGTGTGCACGCCTTCCGCGCATGCACTTTGCTCGCTTGCGTGTATGCTGCTTAAAAAATGCAGCTAAATAGGACTGCATAGTGCCGGGGCCGCAGGTCATAACTACCAGTATGCCCGAACTGGTATGAACTGGCTGAATCCCACCCCGGCCTAGTTGTTTGCTCGAATACATTATTTTCATGGAGAACATTCTGGGTTTTATCCCTGGCAGTTCCATTTAAGACTGGATAACGCTACTATCCAAAATTTCAGGGAGCTGCTCAATAAGTGCTCTAAAATAGGTACACCATTGTTTGATTTGTTACACAATCCTAAGAAAAAAACCCTTATAAGATTTTTAAATTTTGATTACCTGTTTAATTGTGTTTTGAATTGGATTCAGAAACCATTTGGTAATCAGTATGTGTAAGCTCTTTCTTCTACTAGAGCAGAGAAATAGTGCAGACATGTATTAAGTTGTATGCATTTGTATGCTTAAGGTTGACCTGAAAATTGGAATTCAATAAATAAATTTTCAAGCGTTCAAGCTTTTCTTATAAGAGAATCTCTTCTTTATTGTTACTCTGTTTTATAAAGTACTATATGCGTCATTTAATGTTGGATGCTGACATGGAATAATTGAGGCGTCTCATCAGTTGAATATAGCTCATAATGTTTGTTTGCCCAAGGGACATTTGCAGGGGGTCAAAATAAGCAATCCCTGTAAATTGAAACCTATTTGCCACTCTTAGCATTTAAGAGGCTAATCAAGATCCACAAAATTTGGCATTCTATAGGGGTTACTGCTGCATACAAGGTGCTCTTGTGCAGAATTTCACGTAATCCCCTCCCAAAGGTGTTTTTTTTCCCCCCAAGACGCAACTGGACTTTCAAGTTGCCTCTTGAAAAAAGCAGCTTTGGGACAACCATGACTTGCATGATTGAGAATCTCTATAGATGCTTAATTCTCTCCCCACTAAAAAAAGTTTCAAATGTTCAGAATATTGTATTTCTCTTCCATGCTAAGCAGCTTTTGAACTTTTGTTTTAACTTGCAGTTGGGACCTTTCCCCCCCCCCCCCCCCCGGCAGCAACCTTGTATGATGCACAATTTGCAGACCAAGTTGCAGCAGCCATGCATTCCATAATCTTAAGGTTACAAATTTTCTTTCCTCTTTCCTTCCCACTCTTTTCCATTTGGTGTAGAGCAGCGGCCCCCAATCAGGCACCAGGGACTGATTCTGTAGAGAGTGGTTTTTCCACAGACCGGAGGGGGTGTGGTTTTGTATGCTACCTGCATCCTGCAGATGGGACTTTACTTGTTTGTACGGCCCGGTTTCTGGTATGCTGCAGCCTGGTGCCAGTCCACAGACTAGGGTTTTGGGGACCCTTGGTGTAGAGACTTCTGGCATAACTCTTCATTAAAATGTTTAAAGGTAAAGGTAAAGGTTCCCTCGCACATATGTGCTAGTCATTCCCAACTCTAGAGGGCGGTGTTAATCTCTGTTTCTATGCCACAGAGTCAGCGCTGTCTGATGACAATTCCGTGGTCATGTGGCTGGGATGATTAAATGTCAAAGGTGCACGGAACGCTGTTACTTTCCCACCAAGGTGGCCCCTATGTTTCTACTTGCATTTGTACATGCTTTTGAACTGCTAGCTTGGCAGAAGCTGGGGAAAGTAACAAGCTCACTCCGTTATGCGGCGCTAGGGATTTGAACCGCCAAACTGCCGACTTTTCTGATCGACAAGGTCAGCGTCTTAGCCACTGAGCCACCACAGCCCCTAAAATGTTTATAGATAGGAATAATGTAGAAATTTCAAGTTAAGCCAGTGACTCAATCCCAATTTCTAAGTTAAGTCAGCAATAAACATTATACAGGTTCAAATATTAAGATTTACAACATACTGTTATGTTAGCAGGGGTGTATGTTTGTGGAGGGTAAGAATCCTGAGATAAATGCTTTTGACAACCCTGAAGAAATAATACTTTTAGGTAGATTTTAAATATTTTTAATGAAGCAATGCTACTTACAAATGTTGTATTATTTCAATATCTATATAGTTAGAACTGCAGCTATAGAAATGATTGGAAAACTCTAAAGCCGATACCAAAATAACACTAAATAAACAATTTTGTTCTCAGTATGCACAAATATTTATGCTGTCACAACTCGGTATAAGGGTTATGATCCTTTCCCAACCCATAACAGAAATACCTAATCCAAAATAGGTAATGCCCAACAGTGTTAACTAAAGTATATTTTTCTTTGCATATGTTGAGACACTGGCTTTGAAAGAAAAATTGCAAGCTTAGCTCTGGTATATACAAAGGAAGAGTTGTCCACTGGAAACACCATAGCAGACAGTTCAGCTGGTGGTGAAAACCTCTTTGCCACATTCTGAATGAATGGCAATGTGTTCCTTTGGTTTCTGAACAGGGACTTCTACTCAATGAAGAACTACCATATAACTTATTTATGGGACAGACTCTAGATCTGCCACCTATTTTTATACTGTTCATGACAACCATTATTCTGATGACCAAAGAGCTGGTTGGGAGGCCTGTGAGGCTTTGGTAGGTAATTACTTGGATGCTTTATTAGTAGCAATAGTTGCTTATTTAATGAGTCAAGTATTACTTTTAGCTTCTTTATGTTTGTCTAATGTTTGTTTGTTCAGTCATTTATTCATTCAAATTCTAATTCTGTACCTACACTCACCAAGCATTTCTGGATGGTTTATAGAGCAATAACATAATAGCAGTACTGATATCCATCCAGACCTAAAATTGGAAAATCCTTGGAAACAGACAGTTCATGTCATGAACGCACAGATACTCAGTCTTATTAGTTTGACAGCATCACTTAATTGGCCAGGGATTGAAATATATAACTGGTATCATTGTCATATTGATGATACCTAACTCCATACATCCATTCCAGTGGTGGGTTGCTACCGGTTCTCCCTGGTTCAGGAGAGCCGGTAGTGGAAATGTTGATGTGAGAGCAAGCCGGTTCGCTCTGACTGTCAGCTGGGCCCTCCCCCCACCCCTGTACTATACCTTCCTTTATTCCTTCGTTTTTAGCCCAATTGAAAGGCATGGAAGAGCAGATTGCCATGCCTCAGCTGTTCTGCAATGCAATGCGCTTGCGTGAAATGCAAGTTTGGCGTGCGTGTGAGCGAAGCATGCACATGCGCACCAATCATGCGCAAAGCGCATGCTTGAAATGAACTGGTAGTAACACCAGTTGGAACCCACCACTGATCCATGCCACTGCTCAGCAGCTGAACCATGGACTTACAGAAGCCAACCAGCAACACATATGAACAGATCCATGTGAATCCCTTGGGTTGCGCACATCACTACCTGAGCTGTTGCATTCTGGACCAACTGTAGTTTCTGAATGCTCTTCAAGAGCAGCCCAATGTAGGGCAATAAAGATGTGATTAAGGTCGAAGGTGCAGTTAGTAATATTTAACATTGCAGGAAAGTTTGTGATTGGTATACAAGATGTTTTGTAAACACCCTTTAGCCAGATGATCCAATTGCTTCCTGGGAGCTCTAATCCTGGACTTATTAGGAAGCAGACTGTTCTCCCCAACTTGTTAGCAATCTGAGCCAAGCACTTGGGAAAACCGCATAATACAATTCTTGCCAAAATAGACTCTTTAAAGTGCATTTTGGAGGATGAGCTCTCTGGGGTAGTTTTTGCAGATCAGTTGAGGTGTACAGTACCCAAAGAGTGTGGAAAGGCATTTAGTGCAAGAGAAAAAGCTGACTGACTTATTTATTTTGCAAGCAGAAAGGAATTTAGATTCCATCCTAAGTTTGGGTCAGTTTCATACTCTGCAATGGGTGAGGAACACATGATTTGTAGCCCAGTGCAACAAAAATGGAGTAGATCAATAGCCATACTTCCTTAGCAGTAGCCTTCTTATTGGTGCTCTCTAGTTGCCTTGGATTTTAATTTCCAGAAGTGAACCAGCATGATCAGAATCTCAGAGCTGCAGTCAATATAGATGAAAGACAACCAATTGAGGAAAGCTGTTTAAAAGGAAATGGAGCATTAGTTTACTTTTGATAGGGGAATAGAATTAGGAAATGCCATACCATAAACTGTGATATACTTTGAATGTCTACACAAAACGGAGCCCCTATTATGCTCAATTGCATTTACTTCAGTGATGAAATGTAAAATTTGTTGCTACCAGGTCTGTGGGCGTGGCTTGGTGGGCATGGCTTGATGGGGGCATGGCTTGATGAGCCTGAGTGGCGTAGGAGGCTAATGCTCCTACTAAGGCAGCATTTAACATCCAGTTGCCTGCAATTACTGCAAGTTCAAATCCCACCAGGCTCAAGGTTGACTCAGCCTTCCATCCCTTCTAAGGTAAGTGAAATGAGGACCCAGATTGTGGGGGGCAATAAGCTGACTTTGTATAAAAATATAGAAAAGTATGAAGGCTATTGCTTAACGCACTGTAAGCAGCCCTGAGTCTCCGGAGAAGGGCGGCATATAAATATAAATAAAATAAATAAATGGGAGGGGGTCATGTGACTGGGTGGGCGTGGCCAACTTTTTTTTTACTTTTTAAAAGCATTTTTTAATTACCGGTTCGGGCAAATTGGTAGTAAAATAATGCTTTAAAAAGTTTTTAAAAGGTTCCGACGATCGCGCATCACATGGAACCTTTTTTTAAACCTTTTTAAAGCATTTTTTACTACTAGCTCATCTGAACAGGTAGTTTTTATCACTACCGGTTTGCCTGAACCAGAGCGAACCGGTAGCATTTCACCCCTGATTTCCTTCCAAGGAATTAAGCATAGGATGCTTATTTAGTAGTGCTGAATTTCATGGAATTACTGCGTGGACATACACTCAAGGTCTTATGCACATTAAACTAGAATGTGCTTTGTTACTGAAGTTTAGCCTTTGTAATTTAAATTAGAACCATCACCATTTGCTGTGGATATTGGCAGTGTTGCAAAGGAAGTATAGATGAAGTTAATGGAATTTCAGTGTGACATCATTTTGAAGCAAAAGGAAATGGAAGTGTTTACAAGTTACTAAAAAAAGATTCTCCAAGTTACTTATTGTTTCCACAAGAAACCTAGCAATATTTGGATGGACATATATGTGTGTGCATTTTTTCTCATTTGAAATAACTAATACTCAAAGCTAACTGATGAACATTTGCAAGCAACAATGAGATTGAGGTTTGTGAGAGTAAGGAAGATGTTCATGAGAGAGACAAGTCAGACCAGTTACCAAAAGAAAGACGAAAAACATAGCTTAAGTCCAAAACATGCAGAAAGTATGCAGAAACTGCTCAGACAGACACCGTCCTAATTCACACAGATATATGAAGTGGAGAAAGTTCAACACAATCAAACTTGCAAGATTCTGTTATAATAGCCATTCCCAGTAAAA
Source organism: Ptyas mucosa (assembly GCA_012654045.1). Lineage (NCBI taxonomy): Eukaryota > Metazoa > Chordata > Lepidosauria > Squamata > Colubridae > Ptyas > Ptyas mucosa. The sequence continues at coordinate 22,216,033 of WNWU01000012.1, forward strand.
ATAGTATTAGCGTTCCTGTGGAGTTGATTCCTGGTCTAGACTACCTAGCTGACAATTTAGATATAAATTGTCTAGATATAAAACCAAATTTAAATGTTTCAGTTAACGAAAAATGCTGTCAGAGAAATTGTCAAAGTGCTCAATTAAAAACTCTATTTAATATTTTTAAAGAGATGTCTTAATATGATTTTGTTATACTTTTTATTTCATTTTCATTTCTTCAGTTTTTATTCATTTCAAAATTTTCTATCATTGTATGATAAGTGTTGCAGCCCTCAGACTAATGAAGCAGTCCTCAAGTGTCCCTCTTGATAATTTGAGACTTGTATTATCACATTGTGGAAGCACGACTTATAGGAAAAAAATGCTTTAAAAAATAGGTTGCACATGAATATTACCAATTATTTTTCTTTTTTTTTCTTTTATGGCACATACTGAAGTTTCCGCCCTGAACATTTTTGTTTCAATCAATGAAATCCAATTTTACCTTTTTTGTTTCATATTATGATAATATAGCAAATACTGATCACCACATCAATTTACTAAGCACTCAAACTGTATAAAGGTGGTAGTGGGTTTTAAATAAGGGAAGGTTGTCAAACACAAAGTAAGTACATAGTTACAGGTAGTCTTCAACTTACGACCACAATTGAAACAGAATTTCCATTGCTAAGCATGGCAGTTGAGTCATGGCTGATTTTATGACCTTTTTTGCTTATGGTTGTTGAGAAATCACTTTGTTAACTGAATCATGCAGTTATTGAGTGAAACTGGCTTCCCCCATTGACTTGTTTGTCAGAAACCCAGTGGGAAGGTCGCAAATGGTGTTTGCCTGAGCATGGGAAACTGCAACCATCATAAATACAGGCTGGTTGCCAAGAACCCGAATTTTGAACATGTGACTGTAGGGATGCTGTGACAATCTTAAGTACAAGCATCGATTGTAAGTCACTTATTTCAGTGCTATTATAACTTTGAACTGTTGCTGAATGATTTATATGTTGAGAATTACTATTTCTACAAACTCAGTATAAGATACTATTTCCAAATGGACTTTCTTTTCTTTTTTTTTTGATAAAAGAATAACTTTGGTGTATGAGCAAATTATTCTATGACGTACTAACTGAGCAGTGATGCCATCTGCAGTTTATAGGGTTGCAGAGTGATGTGGGATTAATTTTGAAAATGTTCAAAGTTTTATGCTCATTATTTTAAAATAACTTTTTATTCATTTGGAGTTGATGGTGTGTGTATGTAAATAAATACATAAATGAATGAATGTGTGGCAACCTGTAGCAACCATTGCCAGACTTATATAATGTGAACACAGCTGGATTTCTTTACCATTCTTGAAAGTTATCTCTAAAAAGAGTTATGTTTATGAGCAGCAAGAAACTTTCACTGTGAGTTGTATTGGGTTGGGGGGGTGCACGAAGGGAGGCTCAGCCAATCTCATTGTACACATTGTACCCTGACAATAAGGTTTGAAATTGAATTGAAACCGAATCACCAGTAAGTGAAAGAAAGTTGTGTTTTTGTTAATTTTTGCTTGGGACAAGTGGGATTTAAACAAACAAGCCAACAACTGGTCAACTTTGATATCTATGTATGTTGATTTCCATATTCCTAAGAAAAATACTGTGCAATCTAACCCTAACGTTCTTCAGTATTACAATATCCTCTCGATCCAAGATTTTTAAGAAGAGACTGGACAGCCACTTGTCTCAAATTGTATAGGGTCTCCTGCTTGAGCAGAGGGGTGGGCTAGAAGACCTCCAAGGTCCCTTCCAGCTCTATTCCGACTGATTGATTGATTGATTGAAAGATGGAAGGGCAAAGGTCAACATGAGTAGCTACAAGGCGGACCCTTAGATCACATTTCTGTCCCCACATCCCGCAGAGTGAAAATAAGGAACTAGATTCACTGGCTAACTGCAGGATTTATAATATAGAGCCATAGCAATTATAATATTAATTGGGAAAAGAAGCGCTTTTCACGAGGAAAATAAGTGATGTTAATTTTTATTAAAATTCCTTCGGAGAGGGGAAACGCAGGAGCTCCCAAAACATCGCGGAGACAACGGCACAGAACTCCACCTTTGCTTCCTCCTAGGCTACAATATCCGGGTTGCGGACAAAAGAAGAGCCAGCCCAGCACTTTCACGCAGGGTTTCGTTGGCGGTGCAAAACCGGAAGAGGAAGTGTAACCGGAAGCCCTCGTTTGGTGGCTAGGTCCCTTTTGCCGAACGCTTTACCGGTGGTTTTTTTTTGGCGGGGGGAGAGCGGCCGGCCCCCCTCCCTTGCGAGGAGGATGCTCTTGGCCTCGCGCGGGTGGGGGCGGCACCTCGGGGTGGTCTGGCTGCTCGCCTTCCTTGCGGCAGGTGAGGAGGGTTCAGTTGCCATGGCAATACTGAGTGGTGGTGGAGCGGGGGGGAGGGGGAGGAGCGAATAGCCTGGAGGAAGACCTGCCTTTTAGACGCACCTTGTCGTTCCGACGGCCTGTTTGGTTGAACGCGTGTCGTGGCTTTCCTGGGGTTTTTTTTTTCCCCCGTGGGTGGGGAAAGAGGCAAAGTAGCCCCTTCCTCTGCGTCTCTCCGAAGTAGGAGGCGGGTGGGGGAAACCAGATAGCAAAAATGTATTTCCCTTCACTCTGCGTTTCCGTGGTTTTTCAGGTTGCATTGTTTTCTCTCCTGAAATAAAGGCTGTTTTCATATCTGATGTTAAAGAGAGTAAAGGCAAGGTGAAAGTGTCCAATCAGATGCCTCTTGCTGTATTTAAATGCTGTTGAATCATGCATTTAGCTGAGATGGGCACAAAATGGAAAGCTTTAACCATTAAGGATTAGTAAGTTAATTATAGTTATGGCTGGATTCTCACTTTGAGCAAATTAAGGATTTGTGGTTATGCTGCATGAAATTGTAAATGAGGTGTATTTCTATATGTACACACCTGTATGCATGTGTATTTTGCAGCAGAAACAGACGAAACTTCTGACCTGCTATCAGAAGAGCTAAGTGAAACTTCCCTACCATTAAATCCGGAAAGCACTTCTGCCCATTCAAGCAGCGATGGACACAGAGAATCGGTACAGTATAGGACTGCAGAAATTGCTGATGCTATGATGAGTGGTAGCCTTCTTGCAGACCATCATGTTGTATTGTCGGTTATTCCAAGCGACACAAAGGAGACACACATCTCTGAAGCAGACACTGGTACTTGTGATGTATCAGCAGATGGTGAATGCCGTACAAATAACATGGCATCTGTAACTCAGCAAGTGTCTCATGCACAAGAGCCAATAGTACATCCAGCAGTAGTGCTGGAAGCAGTGCATCCTTCATCAGCAGAGGACTCAAATAACACAGATGGTATGAAAAGCCCAAAAGTGAACTGTGAAGAAAGAAACATTACAGGAATGACAAATTTCACATTACAGATTTTGAATATTTCCCAAGTAAGTGATAAGTATTCTGATGTATTTCTCCTTAAGCTAAAAATTGGCAATTTGGGCTGACAACATTGGTCTTGCTTAGGTGCAGCTAAAGTAGAGCTTAGATAGGACTACAGCTGTGTTCCTTAACCTTGGCAGGTTTAAGATGTGTGGACTTCAACTTCCAGAATTCCCCATTCCTGGCTGGGGAATTCTAGAGGTGAAGTCCACATATTTTAAAGTGGCCAAGGTTGAGAAACACTGGACTAGAGTAAAAAATGTGTCTCTTTATGCTATTACAGTACTTGTTTAATTTGCATGCTGTTGAATCTGGTTTTCCCCTTCAAATGTAATGGAACGGTAGTATTCCTATTAAGAGAAGGAGGAGTTTTTGAAGGAGTTTTTTTAATGAAGGAGTTTTTTTATCAAGTTGCCAAAAAATAATCAACTTTAAAACCAGGCCACAAGACGTTATGTGAATGCAGCCTTTGGATTTTTAGCCTGCATGGATTAAGCATGTTAACTGAGATAAGTCTTATCCTACTAATTTTGTATATAAATATCTTTTTTTCTTATTGTCAGCAATCTACAGAGCACAATGCTATGCAACTTGAGAGGTGTAACCGTGTAAAATGATTCTGAGAATAAAGACGATGGATTCTATTTTGTTTTTTTATGAACTTTTTGTTATCAAATCTGAAGACTGGTATTTCAACTGATGCCAACTTTAATCTTCTAGGAATGCGTTGTTCCTAAAATTCTGAAAAAGAAAAATGTCTATGTAGGATAGTATTTATTACATAGAATGCTTAATTGAGGTATCAAAACAAGTGAATGTTATCTGCAATATTGGAAGCAATGTAGTTCTGCACATTGATTGCTATTCCAAAGGCATTTTGTTGCCTTCAGTGTGACATTACTGGATTTCGATAGTGTTTAATTTGATACATCACACATACATTCCATTATTTGGATGTAAGGAATGTAGATTTCCTGTTATGTGTTTACTCTTGAAAGCTATTGTCAAAATCAAACTATCACAGGATTTTATGGGGTTGATTGTGTCTTTGTTTTTGCAGGAAACTATTTAATAACTGATATTTAAAATATTTAATAAACTAGCTGGCCAGTATGCATATTTACTTTTGAAATTAGGAAATTAAAGCTCTCAAATTCATTCTGCATGTCATCATGAGAAAATCTATGTGGTCACTAAAAGTTGACAATGACTTAATGGCATGTAATCATAATTCATACTATGGTTATTGTTTAAGTTTGAAACATGTTTTATAATAGAACGGCTAGTTAGAACTTTCATGTAGAGCAGGCCTGTCAAACTGCTGGCCCACGGGCCGGATATGTCACATGTAGGCTACACCCACCCTGGCTCCGCAAAGGCAAAAAAGTCACGGTACGTCACAATCCGGCCCATGACGCAATCAAGTTTGACACCCGTGATGTAGAGGTACTTCATTGCTTTTCTGAGTAGCACTTGCTTTTTAAAATTAATCTTTTAATCTCTATTTTAGGATTTAATGGAATTTTTAAATCCAAATGGCAGTGATTGCACCTTGGTCTTATTTTATACCCCTTGGTGTCGTTTTTCTGCCAATTTGGCTCCTCATTTTAATTGTCTGCCACGAGTGTTCCCAACACTACATTTTTTGGCCTTGGATGCCTCCCAACATAGCAGGTAAATTTTATTCTTTTCTGAATGATAATTTTTAAGTTTAATTTATACATTTGAAACGTTAGCTTACAATAATAATTAGGTAATGTAATAAAGTAATAATGACACATAAGGGCAGAAAATGCTTTCTGACCATCCACTGCTCCCTATTCCAGGACTTTCAATTTTTTTGTTTTTGTTTTACCTGGTGATTCTAGTTTAATGAAGTATAACAGAGCGATAGTTTTTATAAATTTAAATGAGAAATTTGTTTAGCAAAATTGATTCTTCTACTTTATTCTTTGCAGTTTATCAACTCGGTTTGGAACTGTGGCTGTTCCTAACATCCTCCTTTTTCAAGGTGCTAAGCCAATGGCAAGATTTAACCATACAGATAGAACTCTGGAAACACTGAAAGCATTTATTTTTAATCAGACTGGTAAGATGAACTATGAATTGGGAGAATTCATAGCCTTATATAGCCCTGTCTAACTCTAGTAAATACTTATTATTTCCAGGAACATTATTGTTTTGTCTCCAGGTAGGAAGGTACTGGGAAGCATTTTTATGGTTGATCAAAACCTAAGATTTTGGATGAATACAAAATAAGGGTGCAGTCCTAGTTAGACAAATAATATTCTACTTCTGGTGATTTTGGTTCTGCTGAGGATCTTGACATCCTGTCATTTGCTTCTCAGTAGCCTTCTATGGATAATATAATCATACCTTGGCATCAAAGGTCAATGTTAATATTGGTTATGTACATATATTCCAGTTCCTCTATGATAGCAGGAGTTATTGTTTATTATTCTTTGCATTATTTTGGGATTGCATATTTGAGAACTGAGAGTGAATGCAAGAAAGGTATTTTTTTGCTGTAGATATTTCTCTTCATGTTAACAAGAAAATAAAACAGGTTTTCTCAGCTTTCCTTTATCCACAATAGAAAGTAAATCAAGTTCTATCTCTACATGCTGTAGCAAATAATTGGGAAAGGTAAGGTAGAAATAAACTTACCAAAAGAAGCAGTATTTTAGATCAGGAGTTGGTTGAAAGATGGGCGGCTGTATGAATGTTTTAAATAAACAAAATATTTTTTTTCACTGCCTCTTGAATGAGAGAAAAAAACACAGCACTATTACCTTAACTGATACGTTTTTAGACTAGGATGTTTGCCTGTTTATTTTCTGTCACCTTCCCCTGATAATATGAAGAGATAAAACAGGCTGCAAGAGTTCTTAACAAATGAAATGCAGATAGAACAGCCCACAAAGAATCCAATACGCAACATGAATAGTTTACTGGAAATATAATTTTACTTCAGTGAATAAATTTAAAAATATAGTAACAGTCTTAGTGGATGATAACTAGTATGTTATTTTCAAATTAGAAAATTGAGGTTTATACATGCAAATAGCTAAGTATGATTTACGATGCTTCATCTTGCATCAAAGTAATAATTGGATATTTCATTTCAGGTATACAACCTAAATCTGATGTGATGGTGAGCATGGAAGATCACGTTGGTCCCCTGCCTAGCACACAGAGTAAAGGAATAGATTGGCTCCTCTTGTTTTCTTTATTGTTTCTTATCAGTTTCATCATGTATGCTACTATTCGGACAGAGAGCATCCGTTGGTTAATACCTGGACACGATCAGGAGCATCAGGAGTGATATGTGATTTGAGTACTGTCTGCTTTCAGAATAAGTTGATAAACTTGTGCATCCCTCAATGTCTTGTGAACTCGAGGCCTGCTATGTTTATTGCATATTTAAAATGGCACATTATAATTCAGAAGAAATTTCTGAACGTACAACAATGAACACTGTAGTTGGATAATTAAATGGTGATGGGACAGCTTTACCCTATAGAATCTATACTCTGCAGAATCCATTTTTAAATAGAAAAATTGTGTGTGTGTGCTGATAATTTTGATAGTGAACATATCTCTGCTTCCTATTGTATAAATTTTTACAAACCTTGAAAATAATTGCAGGTGTGTAAGATTGTAGAATGAAAATAATAGATTTAAGTGTTAATTGGGTTTAGAAACAATTTCTCCTTAGCTTTAATGAGGTACACTTTTTGAAAATTAAATGAAATTTGATAAATGTATAAGTTACTGACACCTTCACATTTGTGCTTTGATCACAGTATTTGATTAAAGTGGTTAGAATTAAGAAAACATTTAATCTTAATCCTAATCTTCATGTCATTTATTCTGGAAACAGACATAGTTTAGTATTTTAAAAGGACATACAACAATGTCACAGTAGGTTGGAAAGTGGAAATATAATTTCATGCACAATACTGTGATACTTAAATTAAGTATGGGTGTAAATGTATGTATAATTTCATAGATGCTGCCTTTTTAATGGTATTTTTTTGTTTTGATGTTTGTGTTTGTAAGAATTTGAGTCAACAGAAATTAAAAGAATAACCTATCACATGGATGGTTATGGCACTGTGGCTACATTAAGTACAGCTGGATCTTTAGAGCTGTTATATCATAATAAATCCATTCATGGTAGAATAGCTTCGTTGGAAAGCCTGCATAAGAGACCAATATAAAATACCACAAATGCACACAAGACATAGAAAACAGAATCAAAAGTGAATCAAGATCTGGAAGAGATGATAGGCATATTTTATTGTCCTCTTACATTTAACGACTGAAGTGCTGTTTACTCATAGCTGAATATTTTTGTATAAAGACTACAGATCATGAGCTGACAGAATGTAGCTTGTAAAAGTGGTTACTGTCTCCTTGCTCTCCTGGAGAATACTGTGTTTCTTAACTCAGCAGCATTTAGTACAAACAGCAGAGTACTAGATAAATTATATTTTCCTTGCCTCAGACAATACTACTTCCCATCCTTTTCTATCAACTTCCCTTGCGAGTTCAGTAAAAGCGCCACCTGTAGCTGCCGCCGCCTGGAGTGACAAATGGCTGGGGAAGGTGCCAACTCTGATCCCTCACCCGAATTAGTGTAAGGACCCAAAGAGATGCAGGCGCTTTTCAATCTCTACCAACTCTGAGAATACCCAAGGGCCGGAGCCCTTGATCTGATGGACCCAAGCCAATCATTTCAGGCCTCTGGGAAAGGCTCAAGCCAAGCGCTTTCCCTCGGGAAGAACCAGGGATCGGCGCACTTTGGGAGCCCAGCCTGGGAGAATCAACTTGCGCCTCCCAGCAAAAAGGGCTGCGCAGGTCAGGGAGCACTGGCGCGGGATCGCAACGAGAGGCTCCCCCTGGCGGCCGCCAAACACTTTGGGGTGGCCGCGGCGCAGGCGCTGGCTGGAGGGGGCGGAGAGGCTCTCCTGAGCCATGCTGATCCCCCACGGGACAGGGTTGGGGCGGCTGCTGCAGCTGCTACGAGAGGGCCTGGTGGCTGTGGGAGGCCGGGGCTGCGGTGGCGGCTGGAGCAACTTCTCAGCTATGGTGAGCGGCTGAACAGCAAAGGAGAAAAATCGTCCTCCGAACGATTTGACAGATGGGGGCGGGCGGCGGGAAGGGGGGGGATCGGGATCGTCCGCGTGGTCCGGTAATCTTTACTCATATTGGTTTGCTTTTTTTAAAAAAAACCTCTTAACTGCAGTTTTAAGCTTTTATAAGGACGGTTTAAGGAAGGCTGACCTGGAAATCCATATTTGGATCTCTGGGTTCTTTTTTTTTTTTTTTTGCAAGGGAGAGATGCTCAAAGGGAACGTTAAATGTTCCTCGCACGTGTAATTCGAAGATCAAGTTTGCAATTGGGGCTTTCCCTTTTTCGTCCTGATTTAACGATCTTCCTTACAGGAAGCCCTTTTGCATTAAACCTGGATCTGGCTGGGGCTGCTTCAGATTCGGGGCAGGAGGATCCTACATCTAAATACAGGAAGTAGGTAGCTCAGTTGCCCTTAAGAATTATCCTACCAGCTTAATTCTTAGATCGCCTTTCAGGTTCTGCTCCTGGGCCTCCTGGTGAGGCAGAGTCGTCTGGGAGCCAGCAGTGTACAAATCTAATACATAATACTAACAATTTAGGTATGTTCACCAGTTACCTATAAAAAAAGGCAGGGCAAAAATACCATCTTCAAAAAGTCTTTTTGTGCTGTTGCATGGCTCTCAGTATTTCTCTGCTTGGACAATAGTTCTTTGATCTTGCAACAGCTTTCCTAGGGATAATCTTTGTTTGTTGCTGCAAAAGATATTGGAGCATCTTAAATGAACACCTTTATTAGGAATGTTTTTGTGGAAAATAATCCAGAGAAAATTATGATTAAAAAAATCTTTTAAATGCCACATTGATTCTTTTTTCCTTATAGATTTTGTACATTGGTTAATGAAGGTTTGTACTAGTGCTACAGATACTAGTGCTTCAGATACTATTACCTGTATCTATGGCTTCTCATCTGTTTTCCTACAATCAAGTGACTACCAATTGCTTTGCTTATTATGGCAAGTTATGCATAATAACAGCAGATTAGCCAAGTGTAAATTTGTTCTACTTTGGGAAACTAATGAGAATTTTTTTACATAGTGATCTAGTGCTTGTTTATACAAAATGAAATCCCACTCAGCTAATTCTCAAGTAAGCATCTGTGGCAATGCACACAATTTGCAATCTAGTATGTGCTAAAATAATGGGATATATTTCCGAATAAAATTATTTAAAAGTAACCTTTATATGTCTGCATTCTTATGAATCACATGTTTTAAGAGTCTGTCTGTTAGATTGGGATTCCCAACCCCGGTCTGTGGCTCGGCACTGGGCCAGAAACCGGGTTGTGCAAAGGGACAGATTGCAAGCCTATGTGTACTCAGCTGGCAAACAAGCAATGCATTAGTGTTGAAATTTAAGAATGAAGTTCAGGCATGCATTGAACAGCAGACTTCGAAGTAATGACAATGTAGGAAGCTATTAATAATAGTACATAATAGCTAACATACAAAACCAAGAATCTCTAATACATGTTCTTAGATATATTCTCGGAATGTGAATCTTAAGGCTTGCAACTGGTGGTTCTGAACTCTAATAAGACTCATGGGTTATTTGATCTGTTAATCTGAGTTACATATTTCAAACTGTCAAAAACCTGATTTTGCTCTATATCATATACCAGATTATTCTTAAAAAGGAAATACTGCTTTCTTAATTCACACTTTGCCAAATATATTTTATTAATGACTTCTAAAAGTATATAGGAGAAAACTTTCAAATAAGCATAGACCCAAAACAGTTTGACATGGTTTTCCAGGAAAGAATTGCTAAAGAGGAAATGGGAATTGTACAACATAAAAAAGGAATGGTGAGTGGACATTGAAATGTCAACCATTAACAGAAAGCCATATATGACCCATGATCTGTGATTGTATCCTACCGCATAACTGGTTAAAGATGGTAAGTAAATAAAAGTAGACATTTGAAGTCATCCAAGAAAAATAAAACGGCTCCATGAGCCAATCGATTCTATCTCCATTATCCGTTACTCATGTAGAATTAGTAGTTAATATTAAATGGCATGCAGGCGATACGTCTGAAAAAATTAAAAAGTGATAATGGCCATATCTTCCTTTCCAAATTATCTCTACATTCTTAACAATTTATTATCATTATTTTGTCTGGTTTTTACCCTTTATTGAAAGTAATAATATGTGATATTATTTATACGCAGGAAAAACACATGGACCACAGATAGTTCGCTACTTATTGGTTGCTTAGTGAACATTTGGAGTTATGGCAGACTCCCTCCCTCCCCTCAAAAGTTGCTTAGAATCTGGTCCTGAAGTTATGGCTGCTGTGGAGTCCCCTTATGACCAACCGTTTACCTCCCTTCCCCCACTGGGGTCCACTTCATCCTTCTCACTTTTCTAAGAGTATTGGAGTTAGAGTTAAGGAAAAGGGAGAAGCTGCAGAACAACTTGTTTTGTTTCCCTAATGAAGCCTCACAGCATTCCACAGTGCTGCAAAATGCTCATAGAATAGAATAACAGATTTGGAAGGTACCTTGGAGGTCTTCTAGTCCAACCCCCTGCTTAGGCAGGAAACCCTATACCCGTGATGGCGAACCTATGGCACGGGTGCCACAGGTGGCACGCGGAGCCATATCTGTGGGCACGTGAGTGTTGCCCTAGCTCTAGTTCTAGCGCGCATGCGCATGCCAGCCAGCTGATTTTCGGGCCTTCCGGGCCCACTGGAAGTTGGGAAATGGGCCATTTCCAGCCTCTGGAGGACCTCCGGGGGAGTGGGGAAGGCTGTTTTTGCCCTCCCCAGGCTCCTAGAAAGCCTCTGGAGCCTGGGGAGGGCGAAAAACAGGCCTACCTGGCCCACCGTGCCATTGCGTACCAAAAGCGGGAGGAGCGCAGGGGAGTCATGCACATATACGCAGAGGGAGGGGCACATAGAATTATGGGTGTGGGCACACGTGCGCGTGACTCCCCCGTGCTCCCCCTGCTTTTGGCACTTGATGGCAAAAAGGTTAGCCATCACTGCCCTATACCATTTCAGACAAACGGTTGTACAATCTCTTTTTAAAAACTCCCAGTGTTGGAGCATTCACAACTTCTGGAGGCAAGTTGTTCATGTTAGGGAAGCATTCGGGAATCTGATGCCATTTTCCTAGTGGCCACAATTCAGTGTGGCTGCTTCCGGATTGCGCCACCCAGCTCAGCAAGGAGCGGCCTGTCCACTTTCCCTGACCTGAGCTCCAGAGCTCTTCGAAAAGAGAGGAGATGGATATGGGGGCCCTGTGGGATGGGAAGCAGGCGCAAGGCCTGCAGGGTCTCAGAGAGGTAGGAAATGGAGCATGAGGTGCATCAAGATGGGGAGGCTTTGGGAGGCCTGGGGCAAAGCCCAGGCTAGGCTTCCCAGGCTGCCTCTGAGGCACCCCAAGCTCTGCTTAACAAACTGCGTGCTTGTTTAACAACCGAGAATAGAGATGGGGGGTTAATAAGTGAGGTGATCATGGTGCTTCACTTAACACTTGTCACAGTATGTGACTGTAATGGGCAGGCTCTATTACAGTTGTGAGTCGAGGACTAGCTATATGTTAAAATCAATCAAACTACAAAAAGACCCCTATGCCCCAATAGAAGTACTTTGCTCCTTAATAAATAAATAGGCATTATTAAATAATTATCTTAAAATAAATGCTAGTATTTCTTTTTTTAAAAATTTTTTATTAGACGTTAAAACATACAAAAAAAAAGACAAATAGACATAAACAACAAAAATACAACCATTCCCTCCACCTCCACCACTTGTACTACATATACATATTTGTTGTCAGTCATCTACAGATCATATCTTAAATTTTGTGCAATTTACATGGTCAATTATCATGTATTTCAACTTAGAATTGTAAGTATTGGTGTTTAGATATCTTTTTTGTTCTATATCTCTCAACTTTCTGCAACCCTATTTGTCATATTTAATAAATGCTAGTATTTCAGCAATAGCTAATAGTAATAGTATTTATGTTATGTACTAATTAATATAGAAATGATTCATTAGTCATTTTTGGACTTTAAGCGTGTTGATTATTACTGTATTGTTCATCTTTTAATATGCAATTAATTTGTTTACTAGTAAAGTATTACAGTACTGTTTTCATTATGTATTTTATTCTATAATATTTTAATCATGTAAAAACAACCGAATATTTTAACTTTGCAAACATAATATGAAGCTTTTCTACTGATCAGTAAAAAATAATTGCAAATATAAATGTGGGATATTGACATTACATAATCAGTAAAATATTATTAATTATATAAATGTCTTTTCAATAAGGATAAATAATTTACTTGATATATAATTATGTTAACTGCTGCTTTCTTTTTTGTTAGACTGTTTACCACATGATTATTCCTAATTTTTGCCTATATAATTTAACATCTCTATTTCTTGTTTAGAAAGTTTGAATTGTACCTCACCTTGAATAAGTACTAAATTTGAAATATAGTGTCACCTAGTGGACAAAATGCTTTTTGTGTATAACAAATGTAATTATTCAAATTCATAGGACTGGAGTTTCAAAAATTGTCCACTTTACATGTATATCTGAAGTTTCAATTGAATTTCAGAGATTTGTGATGTTTAATTGATTTATTTGAAATGTTTAATTTGTTTGAATGCCAGATTGTCCTGTTAGTTTTTTCCTTTGAGGAAATTGATCGATGGGAAGTTTAGTGTTTTTATAAACTGTAGAAATAGAAGGTAGTGAATTATGTAAAATGAAATGTTAAAAACAAATAAGAATACGTATTAAATCAAACTACTCCAGGCATTTTTCTTAAATCATTTTTAAATTCATGTCTGAATATGAATTCTAGTTTGTTTTATCATTTTATTTTTAACTACATTAAACAACCTAATCCTTCCCCCCCTCCAACTGTTTTGTTTGACTTCAAGAGCCAGTTCAGAATCAAATTTTCTTCTGTAATTTGGGAACTTAGATTTGTTTTTTCTTGGTTTCTAACATTACAGTTTTATTTCCTTCCACTCAGAAGTAAACTCCAGCAGGCCCTCTCTCTCTTTCTCTGTTGAGTTGCAGACTGTGAATTCTGCTACTCCATAATTCCATCCCATGTGCAAAGCATCCCTGAAGATATGCATGTCTTCATAATCATTGTTTTTATTCTGCATGACTGACAAGGATACTTAATATTCTTTTTGCCAATAAATTGTTCTTTGCTAATGTTTTTTTTTTGCCAAGGACATACAAAGAATGCTTTCAGGCATCACTCCGTTCCCGCTATCCAGTAGCTGAGAAAAAAATGGCAGGTCAACCTGCCTATATTTTCTTTCAAATTTTATGTGTTGGCAACATTCATAGTTTTCACACTTAGACCACCACATCTGCTATTTTAGTTTCTGGAAACAGAAAATCTACGATTATATAGAAATATGCAGCGGCATTATATTGGAATGCCACCTAAAAAGCACAAACTTTGTTCATCATTCTAACTTCAATAAATGTGTCTTGTGGATCATCCAGATGTAAGGATTTGGATAAGTATATGGGATTGTGATCATTGTTGTTCTTGTTAACGAAGAATATAACTAGGGTGTGTCAAATTTTTCAACTTTCAATTTCCAAACGTTAGGGCTGCTCAAAAGTTGTGACATTCCTTGGGGATTGTAAAGATATTTTGGTTACTTTAATGTAATTTAGATGTGCTTGGTATGTAACGACATAAATAAATACCTTTTTAACATTTTGTTTGTTTCACCCTCTGCATTGATATAGTAAAAAATTACTTATTAAAAGATGTGAAGGGAGTGTTAAGCGAGTGCTTGGATCAGTTTTGTGTAGTTCTTAATACTGTTGAACAAAATTTTGGCAGTTTTTATTGTAAATGCATTGTTCATTGCATCTGGTTAAATTTATCGATATCTCCAAACTGGATTAGGAGAAAAATGAGAAATAAAGCAGGATAATGGGCAGTCTGTCCAGTCGGAAACCAGATGCCTATGTGGATTTGCCTACAATAGCTAGAGAAGGGATAGAGAAAACTTGATATTAAAAACATGCCAAGGAAACATAGTACTTTAGATTTTATGCTGTATTACTACGCTTTACAATTGTAGAGTTACAGTCAGCAGGTGGTGTCAAGCTGCAGAGATTGGATATTCCAGAATGTGGTAAACTGCCAAGAGAAAAATATAAATCTGCTTCTAACATGCAGATGATGTAAAAACCATCCATATAATGTAGATGAAACAGTCTATCAGATTTAAAGTTTTTGCTTGCCTAAAAATATAATACAAAGGTATGTGTTTATCAGAGCAGAGTATGCTGCATTATGTGTAAGATGGTTTACTCATTCCAAAAATATCTTTCACTTTTGTCCCACTGGAACCATAGCAAAACAACCTGAATCAAGTAATCACCTCTCCAGACAATGTTCTCTTTTTTACTTTTCACCAATCTATTCTTCCTTCCTAGTAAATTAATCTCTTTGTTCTTTTTCCAGAATTATCTCTCTCAGAGTTTCAAACTTTTGTAAAACAGTGTCCTTAAGGGGCTTTGGAAGATCTCCTTCCTTAGGGGAATTTTTTTCCCTTAAAAAAATAGTTTTGCAAATTTCAGAGGTCTGTCTCAATATGCCTTTTAGTTTTACATGGATACTGCTGTTGGTTTATGTAAGGGCAGGCATTTCCCCTGCATTTGACTTTATATTGGTAATTGCTTATATTTCGGTATTCCAGCGATATGAGAATAAAGGGACATAAAACAGCCTAGCTACCATTAAATTTCATCCAGCATTTCTCAATTAAATCAATGTCTCAACATATTTTGCCAAGTAATGGTACTTAATAATTTTTCTTCTCAGATGTTCATTGAGCATCCTGAATAGCTGAGAATTCTGTCAATTGAGGGTTTTTTTTAAAAAAAAACCTCATGCTTAATTAAGGCAAAAAGATTAACAAACATAGTCTAAGTTGTATTTAGGGCCTCTGCAAAAGTAATGCTCTAGGTCCTCTTTGTTTTTCCTTGCTGGTCCAGAAAATGTACTTTTGAAAAATAAGAATTTCAAATTAAAATGATTAAATGTAGTTAGATTAGTATTGCTCTAAATTCAACAGTGTTTAATATTATCTTTCCCAGAGTTGCTTTGCATAGTAAGATTGGCGGCATATAAATTTAGTAAATAAATTAGGAGAAGGAGCCCATTCCTTTAACTATGGTTAAAAGACCTGAGAGATTAAACCTTATAAAAGAATAGTATGTTTAGCATTGGACTGAGATGAAGTAGCTTTTGTCGATGAAAATGTAGGTAACAATATTTTTATATCCTTAATATGTCCAAAAATTCTATGTTGATCCACTAAATGGATTAAAAGATCATGAAGTTAATTTCCAGTGTTAAGCTTATATAAAAATAAAACTATATTTGAGTGATTAAAAGTCACTTATCGGTAGTAAAACTGAAGACATTTTTATTTGTTATTGGGAGAGACTTAAGAGCATACTTCTCTTCTGTTGGACATAATATAAAAGTATTTTCACTTGTAGTGGATTATGTTTGCTAATTTTATACAACAGCATCTGCTCCCACCTCTAGGACAGTGCAAAGTTATCATGTACCATGTTTACTCAGATGCAAGTATCAATGATGTTTGTTTTCTACCTAAGATGCTGCCTAAGATCTTTTAATTTAGATGCTACTTAATTTCATATTCTAAATATAATTAATCCAGATGTGATTTTTTAAAGGGAGGGAACAGAATCAACCTGTACAATTCTATTTGTGAAGACACAATCAGTATGTTTGCGAATAATTAATGCAATGTGGTCTTTCTAAACTAATAAGCATCTGTATGTTTAGCGTAGATTTATGGTGCCTTTTTCCTCTTTCTTTGCCATCATAGTCTTCACAATCTAGCTGGTTGAGCACCGAAGAAAGGAACCAAGCTTTATATGATCTTAAAGCTGCTGGCTGGTCTGAGCTCACTGAAAGAGATGCTATATTCAGAGAATTCGTATTCAAAACCTTTAATCAGGTAAATACTGTTAATTAATATTCTTGATTTAAAGGAAATACATTTGTCTTGATTCTCCCTTGTACTTGAAAAACCCATATGCTACCAGACCCTGTTATTGAAAGTTTTACAACTTTATGATGATGATTATTTTTCTTTAAAAATGATTTTTCTTGAAAAGTGATACATTTTTAAAATGATGGTAGAACTGTACGTTGAGAATGTCAAAAGTTTATGATCTTGTGGGGCTGCATTACTGTCCGGGTCCACATGTGGCTTGTGGGTTGGACAAGCCTGATTTAGAAATAATTAAATTTGGTTTAAAATGTTAATGAGGAGTCTTTAAATTGACAGTTTAGTGGATGGCAATACATCTAATCTTCATTTAAAAACCGAATAATATTAATTAATGGTATTTAAAAACTGAATTGTGGAGACTTATATTCACACCTAAATTCAAGACTGTATAGATATTTTTTTAATTTGGGAAGCTAGGCTAAAGACTATATTTTAATTTTGTGTATCTGCACAAAATTATCATATTCCACTTACCCTAATGTTCTCTTTGATGATTTGTTTAAATGCACATTTAGTTCAGACATGAATCTTGTCTGTTAATTCATGGTTGTTCTACTTGAACCATTGTACCTTTAGAAAAAGCGGCCTTGTGTAGGACCTGTTATAGATTTATAGAATTTTCTGGTAATTTCTAAGAATTACCTTAGCTGTAATCCTTAAAACAGTCTATCCGCTAAGTCAGATTTGTATTCTCCATTACGATGTATTATATATGAATGGAATTTGAAATCGAGACCACCTGGTTTATCCTATCATGTCAAGCATGGATGATATTAACAATGGCTTGCTGAAGAAACCATGGTGATTTGGTTTATATACAGATTATCCTTTATATTGTTTTATAAACCACATTGCATTAGCTTGACATGTGGGCATATTTAGAAATAATTTGCCTAAAGCTATCTAGTGAGCTTGTGACATAGGCATAAGCATCTGTTTCTAACCAGGATGATGCCAATATGATAAAACAAGTGTTGTAAGCTACCCCATTTATACTTGAATTGCAGCATCGCTTGCAAGTGCAGAAGTGATGGAGTGTGCATTGCAACATCTTAACCTATTCTGTCACCTTCTCAACTTTCCCCCTACTATGGAGGCCTGTGAGAAGCAAGGTTTAGGGGCTTCCTGATTTATTTACTCAGCATGTTAGCACAATGCAAAGAGGTCTGTGTTCATTAACATCACAGTTGAAAACATATCACTTAAAAAGTGATATATTAGTTCTAGTTCTATTTTGTGGAATTCATTGTCATCAAGTATTAAATAGGTTTAAAAGAGCATGGAAAAGTTCATGAAGAGTTAAGCTGTCAGTGGCTACTAGTTCTGGTACTGTTCGCTACTTCTGAAATCAGTGGAGCATGAGTTAAATGCCACCTGCCAGGAAAGTGGTAAAAAAAATGGCAGCTATCATTTTTTCATCAATTTTGGTGAAGTTTTGGAAAACATCCGACTGACTCTTGTAGTACAAAGATTGTTGGACCAGAAGAGTTCAGCCTAATCCCTGTTAGGAAAGGTGATTTGTAGAAAGTGGAAAATATAGTTTTGTTTTCTTTCTTAGATGGAAAAATGGAAGCACATTGTTCTTACAGTTAGCATTTTAAAAAGTCTTTTCTTCAGAAAAGAAAAGAAAAAGACAGAGAAATAGTTGTTAAGGGGAAAAATAAAATATATCATGTTCCTTAGTTGATGTGATATACCTCTGCATTGGCAATTATGTAATACGAATGTAAGTTGAGTGTACTATCCTTTAGAGATCTTTTAAATCCATATTTTATAAAACATTAGGCTTCTCAGTTTAGTAGTAAAATTTGGGCAGTGCAACATTCATTAATCCCACTCTGAGATAAGAAATTAAATAGGGAGTTGGAATCCTAGTGTATTATATACAGGTACCCTGTTTCCCCTAAAATAAGACATCCCCTGATAATAAGCCCAATCGGGCTTTTGAGTGCATGAGCCTTGGTGGTGCAGTGGACTAAAGGAGCCTTGGTGGTACAGCGGACTAAAATGCTGTTAAGTAGCACTTAGCTGCCAGCTGCCTGCAATTACTGCGAGTTCAAATCTCACCAGGCTCAAGGTTGACTCAGCCTTCCATCCTTCCGAGGTAGGTAAAATGAGGACCCGGATTGTGGGGGCAATAAGCTGACTTTGTATAAAAAAAAAGAACACCGCTTAGGGGGGGCAAAAGCCCTACTAAGCGGGTATATACAAAAGTATGAAGGCTATTGCTTAACGCATTGTAAGCTGTCCTGAGTCTTTGGAGAAGGGTGGCATATAAACCGAACCAAAAAATAAAATAAATAAAATAAAATAAAATAAATAAAATAAAATAAAATAAAATAAAATAAAATAAAATAAAATAAA
>WNWU01000012.1:22240287-22309347 GCA_012654045.1 Ptyas mucosa
CCTTTTTTCCTTTTTTTTTCCATGTTCCCCCTCAGCCTCCTCTCAAACTTGGGATTTGAAGGGGGGTGCCTCCCCCCCCCCCAAAAAAGGAAAGGTTGTTGTTCCCCCCCCCCCCCCCCCCCCCGCCATCCCAATTGCCATTGTTTGGAAATGCCTGCTGTGGAAGAAGTAAAACAACAGCAGAACAGTGTGTCTAATCCTAACCTTGTAGGTGGCCCGGGATATCACAATTGGAATTGGAAGCTGTGCAGATTTAGCAGGAGCAAAGGGATTGCACTCTTCCTATCCAAGTGTGTTATTTGCATAAACAATCAGCATGATTTCTATCTCATACTTGGGTTGGAATCCTGACTGGAAAAGGAGACTGTGTGAATTCTTTCTTGGATAGTTGTTGAGAAAAAAATTCATGCATAGGGCAATTGATCTAGGAAAATCTTTTTGAAATCTACAGCAAGATTCTAAGGCATGCCAAGCAGAGATTATTTCCATGTGATACCACTCCATCAAAAGATATAAAAAGAAGGGAAAGCTGCAAATTAAAATTAATAATGTGCAATTTTAATGTGACTCAAATATATCAATTTATATTCTCCCTGAAGAAATTGTTGTCTTATACCATTAGGTTATGATATAAATTTTATTTTAAGATTAATCTTAGATATAGTATTTTACACAGGGTACCTTTGAGGGTTTTGTATCAGAACAGTGATTTGAATCTTATGTATAGTGTAAACATATTCATATCCTATTTATATGGCCCTAAGACTTACACAGTTTGTTTTTGCTTAGTGTGACACAGGAACTGATTTATAATGGTTTATAAACTGTGGCTTTTTTCTTGGGATGGTTCTTCTTATTAAACAAAACCAAATAAAATCACATTAAAAGATAATTATGTTATCTTATGTTAACCAGGTTTTTGTACCTGGTTTAACCAAGCACACATTATAAAGATGTTATAGATTATTAATTATTTCATAAAGAAGTTAAATGCATATTAAAATGTTAATCAAATTTGAAGAGTTTTTTTTTAAAGAGCAGCATCCATTAAAAAACTAGTTTCCTTGGAAAATCAGTAAGGATAAATGCTTGGGAAAGAGTTGGAAAAAGATGAAATCCCAATTCTACCATAAAGCTAATTAACAGCCTAAAGTATTCACAAGCCTCATAAATCAATGGTTTTTAGAAGAATAACTTGATAGCAATGCAGGAAATTAGAATAAATGACCTGAAAACCTCCATTCTACATGCCACGCTGCTTTTTGACATTTGGGGGAATTTTGAACTTGGCATTTTGTTTTTGTTTAAATGAGGAAAAAATCCTT
Source organism: Ptyas mucosa (assembly GCA_012654045.1). NCBI lineage: Eukaryota > Metazoa > Chordata > Lepidosauria > Squamata > Colubridae > Ptyas > Ptyas mucosa. The sequence continues at coordinate 22,241,613 of WNWU01000012.1, forward strand.
CAAGCTATCTGTTGAAATAGTTTTTCATTCTCAGTTTGTTTTAAAGGATTAGGAATCTGAATGATAGATTTAATGTTCTGGGTTTCACAAGAGAAATTTAACAGTTATTTATTTTAAAATTCCCCTTTCAGCTTCTGTCAGAGAAGTTTGCAGATATCTCAGTAGTTGCTTTCTTACCATTCCCCATTACATTCAGAAGAAGGCACATATGGTTGAGTCAGTTGCAGAATGAAGGCAGCTATTTATTCTTAATTTGAGCTGCTGAATACCTGTAAGATGTCTTGATTAACTAACTAAAATTTGGAGTTCTGCCATGTCTGAAAAAACCCATCAGTGTTTCTTCTATCTTTACTGTGCATTATATTCAGTCTGTGTAAGATTGAATAATTAATACTTCCATTGTCTCTGTTTCCCAGCAGTATCTCAACTGGATATTTAAACAAAGTTAAATATTCGATGTTAGATGTTAAACGTTAGATTTAACAAGCACTTGTTTGTTACATATCTAATGTTTTGGATATATCATTTAATGCAAATGCTGTGTCTAAATTTTCTTTAAATCCCTTTCACTTACTTTGAAACGGTTGTCATGAACAAGTTAATAAAGATTATATAGATTTTTCCCCTTTCTTCCTAAAAACATTATTTCAAAAACCTTACTTTGTAATTAAAGGGATTCTGGCCAGTAAAAAGATATTGGGAGGGAGGAGAGGAGGGAGAGAGAGAAAACTACAATTATACCTATTTTAAAAATTAACCATTACTTGCCAAAAAGAACATCAAACCCACTTAGCGGACATCCGTTAATCCAGTGGTTAGCTGTTTCAGGCTTTAATGCACACTGTTTTACACGTTAACGGTTTTGAAGTTCCAGGCCAAGGCTGACCTTTCACATCTGCTGCTTTCACGGTAGGAATCTCCACTTACAGCTTCCTGTCAGAGCAGATTACAATGACAAAGTGCAGAACTTCTGCTGGCTGCAATTTTGTTTTTGATCAAAATTATTTCTTTCACAAACAATCACGTTTGCTAAAATGTTACATCTGCTCTGCAAAACCACTGGCAGCACCACAGTTTATCAGTGGAGATCAAGTGCAGTTTTTTTTTCATTTGGCGTTTTCAGAAAGCTGTAAATCAGCCTTAGATATGTTTGCTAGAGCTCACAATTTTTGTTGTTTCCTGCCCTTTTGTGTTTCGATATATTTGTTTTGGCAAGACCAAGAAAGACAACTTGCTGCTATGTCAAAGTAACATACACATGTCTAAAATTGGGGGTGATGGTGGTGAGATGGATTGTATTATTATTTTTTTTCCTCTTGAAACTGATTCAAAGTTATAGTTATACTATTATAATTATGAGATAATCTAAATCTAATAAATTACAGCTACAGTTCCTTGATTTTGTTTTTAATATTATGAAGAGAAAATCTATAAATAGTATAACTAATATTCACCTATGCTGATCAGTGCCATTGCCTTTAACATACTCTTGGTGTTGTTTTGTTGTTAATTTTAATTTTTGGATGTTTTTATTTGTGTGTTGATTTGAGGTGTTGGGAGTAGAGCAGCATAGTAACTAAATACAAAATACTACCGTAACATCCCCAGTTTTTAAGAGGCATTATTACTTGTGGTTTGGTTCTATTTCCTTGAAGAAAATCCTACTTTAATAGTTAGAAATGGATTCAAGTTGGACAACTAGAGGTGAATTAGAGTTGTTTGCTTCACAAAACAAAATACTGGTATTTCTTTGGTGATATCCTTTAATTTAATTTGTATTTGTTTTTATATAGCTTGCTATAAATGTGATTAATTATATTCACTTATTCAATTAAATATATTTAATTTGAGATATTTAGGATCTCAAAGAGTCCCTTTTAGATTCCCGAACAATTGTAGTTTTTTCTTTTTAGTTTCATCAACATAAAAGAGAAGCAGTATATCATGCAAAATATTTGCTGTTTAGCCAATTTGTTAAAGATTCCAAATATGTGAATTTTTGTTTATCTGTTATATTATTCAGATAGGATTGAAGACAGTAACTATCAGCAGGGCTGATTTTCTAGTCAATAGTGATAGAACCACAGCTTAAATACTTTACTTGAGTAATCAAACTGATAATATGTAGAACACAAAATGAATTAGTTATAGTTAAATCCCAAGAAAATTGGTATAACTTGCTTAAGAGTGATTGATTTTAGTGAACTAAATGCCTGTATCTTTGAATCTAATAAAAAAATCTGCAAAGATAATGAAATGAAATCAAATATCTTTGTTTAGATGCTTCTTTCCACCTTACATTCTCAAAATAAGGCTTGTCAGACTTTCCTTCTGTTTACCTTGTATTATTCAGGACACATCAAATATTTGTAGAAAATCTCATTTAAATTTAGATAGGATGTTAAAAAACTATGCAAAGCAACATCTTGAGATAGATAAATGATAGATAGTTAATTAGAGATAGATAGATAGATAGATAGATAGATAGATAGATAGATAAATTGATTTCACTGAATATTTTTATGGATGCTAAAGAAGGAAAACTACACACACAATGCTGGGTTCATCTAACTTTGCCTTTCCTGGTTGCTTATTTTATTTGATCTAAGGTCTCATTTATTCTGAAATATAACTTGTATATTCCATGAATTGATTAAATATTGAGTTGCATCCATACTTACAGGCAAACATATCCACTGAAATTAATACGATTTAAGTTACTTATAAACAATTTTATTAGAATGTATTTCAGTCAGTCTAACCCAAGTATAGTCACAAATAGATTTGCACAACATAATGGTATGGTTTTTTTACTAAGTTTTTTTGTCTATGTTAATTTGCCACACTGAATGATAAACTATTATTTTTATATTACAAAACTACAGTGGCTGAGTTTACAAGCTACAGTAAGACAAAGCCAAACAAACTATATTATGATTTAGTGTGCTGGAGTGGTCCAGCTTTGAATGTAGGTTCTGTCAGTTATATATAAGCTATTCACTGGGAGAATATTGTTGTGAAAAATAATCTACACTCCAGATAGATTCTAGTATCATTTCTAGCCACATCCAATGATCAATGTACCATCTCAGCAAGTTGTGACACAGCACTTATAATTTCTCCCATTTTTCAGAAAGCAATCTAGACTAGTTGTTCTACATAAGCGTGAGAATGTTTGAAGGATCTAAGCCAAGGATTGGTTGTATATGATATGGACAATCTCATGCTGGGAAATGAATTGCAGTCTAAGATTGGGTTTTTTTTAAATTACTTGAGCTGAATTCCAAAAGCAGATAATTTTGGACAAACCTGCCCTAAACAGACCTGAGATCTGTTATGACCTGGTAGCTAAATAATGATTTTATCACAAGTGAATTAATTTAAAAGAGATAATGACTTAACTGTCTTAAGAAAGATGGCATTTCTCAGGCAATTCATTTTAGAAAGCAGTGATAATAACAGTAGTTAAAATATATTTGGAATAAAAATTCTTCAAAGCAATCTTTGGCTGCTACAAGTTGTAACTATTGCAGCATTTGTATTTTTAATCTTGTTTCAAATAATAAGTTTGGTACAATCAGTTGAGTGCATTCATATGAATGATTGTTTTGTACTTGTCTTCAGAGTAGCAAATAGCATAACAAAAACGTGAAAGAGAGGAAAAGCAGCCAGAGTATAAAATACTTGTAGAAACACAAATGTTACTAGTACTATCCAACTACAAGTAAACGTTTGAAAATTAAAAGTTCACAAAGAAATTTTTTTACCACTTACTAAAAAGGGTCTGCAAAGTAAGAAAATACGTTTTTGTAACATGTAAAAATTCTGTATAGTTTTAAAGAATGCCTCCAATGAATTAATCATACCCTGCCTACAGAGTTGGCAGCCACACAAGCTTTGATCATTCTTACATTCTCACAGTATTATCTATTACTAAGTAAAGGACCATGAAATTAGTTTGTTAGGTTTTTAAGAACAGGGGAGTAGCAAAGGAAGACGTGTTCCATTGTTTCAGTTTCTTCTTTGCCACAAACCCCAGTCATAACTCATGAATCTGCCCTCACAGATATTATCACATGCAAAATTATGAACTCAATTTGTGTGAAAAATCTGTGTGGTATGACAGGCTATAGACAAGCAGCTGGATTAAAACATTGTTTATTCCCAGGTGTACTTAAATAACTGTACTTAACTGTACAGGCTGTACTTAAATAACTAGATCAGAATTCCATATTTTTTATAGTTATCTTGCTTTCTTCAGACTGAGTGAGATTGAATTTGTTACTTATTAAAGAGACAGCTGGTTGGTGTACCGATTAAAACTGGCCTAGAAACTGGGACATCATTGACTTTGGGCTACTTACTTTCAGCCCTAGGAAGAAAGTAATGGCAACTCAGTTCTGAAAAAGTTGCCAAGAAAACTGTAAAGACTATAGCCATCAGGAGTAAAGATTGATTAAAGATTCTTATTTTAAAAATCTCACAGTACTTCAGAGTTAAGAAATCAGCACTTAATTCTCAATTTACTACAGTTAAAATATAAATTAAAACATGATATAAAATGTGTAACATATAATAAGAAATGAAATAAAACAATTATAAAACTAGCATTAGAAGAACAAAATTGTTAAGATGCTTGGAAAAATAAAAATATCTTGGCAAAAAATTTATTACTTATTTATTGAATAGATTTTTATTACACATATATTACTTTATAAGTAACTCAAGGTGACAAACATACATAATACTCCTTCTTCCTCTTTTTCCCCACAATGAGAGAAAGTGTCTGGCCTCAAAGCACCCAATTGTGTTCATGTCTAAGGTGAGACTAGAACTGATAGTCTCCTGGTTATGGGGTCAGAAACCCAAACCCAAACCTTAACCACTACATCAAAGTATTTTTTTAAAATTAAATTAAAAATAATACATTTCTTCTATGAATCAGATTGTTTTGGGGCAGGGGTGTCAAACTGGCAGCCCGTGGAGGCCATGCCCACCCCAGTTCTGCAAAAGGAAAAAACACTGTGATACGTCAAGTGACAGCAACGTGACGCGGCGAGTTTGACACCCGTGTTTTGGGGGAATGGGTCCTATCTAGAGCAAATTGAATTCTATTCTTCTGACAGAGAAACTATCTACTAACAATATATTTTCAGCTTTTCTGAACTGAGCTTTAGTTCATTTCAAAATCTGGAGAGTTTGTCTGATAGAATTTTCTTCCACTTCAATTTGAAATAGTCAGCCAGGATTAACAGTTCAATCAATTGGAACAAAAACCAGTTCTAACCAGTGGCCATAAAGATGAATCCAAGTCTCTGTTGAGAACACCCTGGTTTCAAAACATAATATAATATTTTTGCACATAGGAAACTAATGGAAGGAATTTACACTTTGCAGCTTCAAGACAGCCTTAGTCTGTAAGTGTGGAAAGGTCATCGCACTTAAATGTTCTACTAATTTATGGATTGGAATAACTTTTGGATAATAAAAGGTGGAAATAGAATATTGGAAAATTTGTGTTTAGAATTCAGAATTGTGATAGGGAGTATGCTACCTGAATGGAAATTCTGCAACCCGTCACCTTAACTCCCGGCCAAATGGAATGGAAGTAGCCCAAAGATATTTGCATGAATAATTTGCCCCAAAATATGTTTATTGTCTATTTATTTTCTTGAATGATATGCTTTATGTTTTTCAAAAGCTTTTTATATAAATCCAAATGGATTGAATGTGTTTTTATATCCATCTCTTTGTATTTTGTCTGCATATTAGTACCTATCATAATTTTTGTATGGCCTTTTCAATGTTTTTTTGTGGAGGAAGGGCAGTATTACACTGAGAATACTGTACCTTAAGTAAGTAAAGTTAAGTTTAATGTCTATTAGGTAACTCCTAGTGTCATGTATGTGAGATTGATGACTATATTAATTGAATAAATAAATAAAATTATATTCTATTTTTCTCAGAGTTCAATAATGAAATATCTTATAATGTAAAACTATACCTGGAGTCTTAAGATTGAGCTCAGAATATGTCTGGAATGATTGGAATAGTTTTGGAACATTTCCAGTAATGTCCGAATAGCTGCTAATTTGAAATATTTTATATGCCACTATCAAACAGGACTTCATTAAAATCGACGTAAAACATTTTTTGTTGTAACAAATAGAATATTCTGGTAAATAAGTCATGCAAAAGCTTTGTTCAAAAGTTTATACTGTAATCAGAAGAAGATCTCAACTGTTTTATTTTTCCTGGAAAGATGTGTCAAAGCATCCCTTGGCGTTAACTATCCAGTAAACTTTGAACTGTATTTTTTTTTAATTTTACACAGACTTCATTATGTTAAGCAACTGATTACGTGAACAGGTGCTTTCCTGCTTAGAACTTGGAAATTTATATTGGCAAACTCTGAGGTACAGTATTTTGGTTAGAAACTGAAAAGTCCATTTATTGTAACAAAAATACAAACATTCTCCCATTTCTTGTATTTCCAAAGAAAAAGGTATCTTTATTTTCTGATTCTAAGTGTAATGCATGATAACTAACATATGGAGAAATGAAATGTTGATTGGCAAGAGATATTCTGTGAACATCAAATGTTTGCCTGTAGTTTTTTTAAAAGCTTCATATAGTGTTTCCACTATTTTTCTATTAGAAGGTTTATTTTAAATGCTTTAAATAAGAAAATAAACTGGGGGAAAAAACCCCTATCCTTGAATCTGGAAAATGTCTTGTTTTGAAGAAATGCAAATCATCTTTTAAGAAAAATAAATATGTATTTGGGCAATAAACTTAAAGATGAATATGATATGTGAAAATAGTATTCTAGAAAATCTATTCATTTATTTAGATTGGATGCCCTCCTGAGTCCCAACAACTGTGTGACCCTCAACCATCAAAACAAGAAAATTACAATAAAATCAGTTAAAAAGAAAAAAGATAGAAGTTGAGAAACGAACAAAGGGGCTTCATTCTTCCTTGCCAAAATCCTAGAGGAAGAGCCATGTCTTCACAACTCTTCTTAACAACAGCAGAGTTTAGGAGTTTAAAATGTGGGACGGAAAACACAACCCCTCCCTTTAGATTCATTCAAATGTATCAGCAGACAGCTGACCTTCAAATCATGCCATAACTTGTCTTAGTTTTATTAAAGACCATTTGACATTATTGTTTGGAGATGGAGAAAAATGAATGTTGTCTGAATAAAGCAAATTTGAACTTCTTTTGTGTTCAAAGACTAACTGCATATGATGTTTGATTTATCTTTTAGTTGAAATTATGCATACTTTGCAAATTCCTTTTTTTTTTGTTCCGATGATGTTTTATATCAGGTATATCTAAATGATTGCGAAAATCCATACCTATTGAATAGGTATATATACACATTAATTTATGGCATTCTATTTTATAAAGTAAAATATTCCATTCACCTCCAGTTGTTTTTTCTGGTGATAAATAAAAGGAATTTACAACTCTTCTTATGGTCTAAAATGGAACCAAAATTCTTTGAAATAATAATAAAAAATAAAGTTATAACTGCAAAACATTCTTAAATATATTTCTTCCCTCTTGACCATTCTCTCCATTACTCCATTACTCTGATATAAAATTGCTATTCATTTGCACTCTACCTAATGCCAATTGTGTGCTAATTTTATTGCCTTAAATACATGTTTCCACCTGATTTCTGATCCACTGTTTTAAATCACTGAGGGACCTGGTGAAAATGCCTTATGGGAATGTCATTGTTTGGATGGCCTTTGAAATATGTAGCTCCTAAAACTAACTGAGATTAAATTATATTGATTTAAACTATTTTATTCTTCAGTTACTGATATTTCTGCATAAATACTTGTAACCATTTAACTTACTTTTCCTTGAAACTCCTGAAACTTTTGACATTATGTTAATACCTAAATGTAAAGATATTCCAGTGTATAATAACCAATTCTTCTTACCCACAGTTTGACTTGGCTGCATTTATTCTTCATTTCTTGAAAGTTAGCAAATCATATGACAATAAACAGAAATGTCTTTAGTGAAGAGAAAAGGGGAAACTGTTGTTTATCTGGTCAGGTGGTTTAGATTAGCAGTGGTGCTGGTCTGTATTATGTTACTTTAAATCACAGTGTCCCAAAAGGACAGAAATTATGAAGATTGTTACAGTATGTTTCATCCAATGTAAGATCAACAAATTGGAATAATTTTATAGGAAAATCACAGCATTTTGGCAAGACACTTGTTGGAGAATTTGATCTAACATGAAGTTTTGTTCACATTATTTGTTAATATGTAAAACATTGTTTGAATAACGTATGAAGTGTAAACATTCTACATATCAAAGGCAAGAATGGCTTTTACAAGATTTCACAGAGTGGCAAAGTACTTAAAATAGATCAGAGTTTGTGCTTTTGCTGTCGAAATGTTTGATACAGAGCTGACTAGCTAGTTTCTTCACCATAATAATTGTAAACAAGTATTGTAAATTGTAAACCATAGCCTACATTTGTAGTAAAAAGGGTAAAGCCTTTCTTATGTAAGATCTTGGAAGAATATAGAAATAGAGTTTAGGTTAGCTTAGATGAAATTAGGTTAGGTTCTGTCTGCCATTCATTGGACTTTAATTCATAAAATCTCTTATATAGTATATGAATAAGCTATGAAAATGAAGCCACCATTAAAATGAAAGAATCTATATTTAGAGTTCAGAATGATTTAGTAGATACAGTAAGTTAAAATACAGTGAATTCATGAATAATTTGTATGTTCTTCTGAAAGTGAAATGGAGTTAAGCACTGCCACCTATAGCGGGCAGGGACTAGCGGAGTAAAATCTGCAGGGACTCCTTTACCTTTATCCTGTACCTGAAAGTGAACAATTTACCATAAAATGTAATCTACACAGAAGCCTGCAGAGCCCATGTTTCCACAGTGGGTTAGTTATCTAGATCAGGGTTTCTTAAACTGTTAGCTACGGCATTAAGACACCTTTCCACTTTTAAAATTATGGAGGACCAGAAAAGAGGTCTTTTTATTTGTGTTATTTTATATTTATCAATATTTATCACATTATAATAGATGCATTCTTGGAATATTTATTTATTCAACGTATATGACTGCTCATCTCAACACGTGACGTATGATTTAGCATAGCTAGTAAAATAACATATTAACATAATGCAAGAATATTAAAATAGCATAATGCCAAACCTATTAGATATTAACATAAAATAAAATATTTTCATGAAAGCTTTATTTTTCATAAGTGAAAATGGTAAGTAAAAGAGCACTAGCGTTTTAAATTCTTGCAAATATTTTCAATATCAGACAAATCATTTTGATTTCTTGGATCCCTGAGTGGATCTTGGGAGACCCACATGGGTCCTTGTCCGCTCTTTAAGAAACACTGATCTATATTATTGTCATTTTTCCCCTATTTTCTTTGTGTTGTTCAAACATATCCAGAATCTGCCATTTTTAGTAATAGGCAGCCCACTTGTATCTAGATGCAGACCTGGTACTGCTTGTATAGTTTAAGGAAAATTCCTGTCTAGAGATTTGCATAGAAAATAGGGTATTTCTGCATCTTTCATATTTTTCTTGATAATTGCCTAAAGTCCCTGCCCAGAAGAAAATAATGGACAATCTGAACCTTTGCTCTGCATAATACACTAATAATTCATTTCTGTCTAATATGTTTCCTCTTATTTTTTGGATGTGGTCATTGAGTAGACTTAACACTGCTGAATCTCATTGACACATTTAAGTTGTATTAGTTATAAAAGATATATAGTACAGTCAATGTAGTACATTTATTCCTAGTACTGATATTAGGAACATTGTAAAATACTGATATTTTACAGTCTATCTGCCATTTACATAGAAACACATTTAATATTGATTTTAATTAAGCGTAATTCCAGCAATATATTTAATCACAATAGTTGTTAATATAAAAAGAACATTTGTATTCTAGAATGTGAATTTAGTTGAATCCAGTTTTGTGAAAGATAACAATGAAATAAGTAACTTTCTAAATATAGCATAACCTTCAGAAGATTTGTGATATTTTCTCAGAAACGTTATTAACCCTGAGATTGATTAGTATGTGTGTTTCATCTTTAATTGGATATAAAGTGGTGCAATAATTCTAATATAGTAGTAGATGTAGCATGATAGAGCATACTTTTAAGTAAAATTTATTCTGACATAGTATGCCTAAAAACTCATGATAATATACCAGCAACTTTAATTATTTAGAAAATTAGCAAGAAATTTAACCTTCAAAATTAAAGTGTCAAAATTAATACAACAATCAATGGAATATTGATCTATTGCAAGCTATAGGTTAAGTAACATGGGATTAATTTTTTTTTGCCTATTGAATGCTTAAAGAATGTCAAGGAATGAATAATGAATAAATATTTATATTGTTACTATTTTTCTTTGAGAATTCTTTCTATTAAAGAAACCACATAGCACTTTAGCTGAGTTATTAGGTAATTGTAATGAAAATATTGAGATTAAAAGGAAAGAGGAAGACATGAGAGTTAATGTAGAAATGTAAAAAAATGTAGAAAAGATGCAAGCTGTAATATGTAAAGTTTAAGGGAGAACTTTTCTCGTCAGAAGGAATTCTTTGAGGAGAAAAGGTTTGTTCTGGTGAGAGGTTAATATTGGAAATAAACTTCTAAGATGAAAAAGTGTAGCAGTTGTGTTGGTCAAACTTCCTGAGAAAAATGTAATTGAATGCAAATTGTATAATACAAATGTGCAAATTGTATTTTTTTTTTGTATACATCCTATACTTTTCCTACTGTAATAAGATTGTCCCAGAATGTTCTCAGAAAGACAATTTTTGATTCTTAGGGGAAAATGGTCTTTAAGATGTAAGCTTATTCACTACAGTGCATGCTCTTTTTGTATTGAATTATTTTAAGACCTGCTCAATGAGTTGGGAAAAAAAATCCAGATGTTAAAATATCCTTGCGGTGGTAAGCTTAACAATAGTGCTGATATGAAGGTCAAGGCCACATTGGATTTTTTTTTCAAAATAAACAAAACACTTTTTAACATGAAGTGTTTGGCTTGCTGGTAAACAAAAACTTACCAAAGCTAATTTGACTACTACGTACAATGTAGGCTTGACCATGATCTTGGCTCACAGACTGCTTAATAATATTCATTATTTTAAATTAAAGTTGAAGAATTGCAGACTCTTGCTCAAATTAAGATTGGTTGTGTTGCCGGAATCTGGTAATTACTTTAATTGATCACCAGATAGTTTCCTTGATCACCAATTACACCCAATTACTGATTATGTTTCAAGACGTGAAGAAATGTCCAAACTGATTATGTAATAATGTTTTCATATATAATCAATCCTAAATAGCTTTTCCCCCCATTCCCAATTGTATTTTATAAAAAAAGAAGGTTATAAGCCTACAGATACAAAAGGTGGTCCATAAACAATAAAGTTCTGATTTCATTTAATTAGCAAGGGAAGTATTTAGAAGGCTTAATGGAGATTGCTCTGCCGAAATTGCTTCAACAGACTTGCTTTTCATTTTCTTGGTAAAAAATATATGTAAGGAGGAGACAGCTGTATGGATTTAAAATGGACCATAAAGGTATGAGTCTCTTAGATGTACAGATAAACCTGACTGCAGCAAGGTAAATTTTTGCACTGTTAGAAAAATAATTCTACAGGATCCATAAAATATTTTAAAATGTCATAGTACCTTGGAACAAGAATTCCTTCAAAAACTGTTGTAGTTAATAAATTGAGTGACATTGTTTCATTGAGACTTTAATGTGATTAACTTGTTTTTAGCTTGCATTCAATGATCTATAAAATTAAATTCCCAAACACAAGGATAATCAAACTCCTAATACTAAAAAAACAAACAAAATACTCCACTTGTTAGGCTACTACTGTTTAACCTTTGGGTTGCTTATTGTTGTTTAGATCAACAATTTCCAATCTTTTTTTTTTTTTTTGAGAACCATAATATGATCTAGGATTTGCAACATGGGTCTGTGGGCAGCATGACATGTATGACTCTCAGAGCAATATTGGGATCTAAACATAGGATTGAAAAAAATAAGTAGCTCAGAACTTTCAGGATCTTGCAGTTTTTTTGGCATTCTTATCCAAAATCTTATATCAGTTGGAACCCGAAAACCTAGGGAGATTTAATAATCCCATTATATTTTTGCTCTTTATTATTTTTGGATGCGTATACTCGAGGCTAACTGTGTTGTCTTTGTCGATCACCCTGAACTAAATGTACCACCATTGGTCTTTCAAATAAAGATTTCCTTTTGTATAACTCATAATTGGTAGTTGAAGCACTTTCTTCACCAGCATGGCTAGATACTCAAGCAAAGAGATGTCCATATTAAAGTAAACTAAGTAAATTTATTTATTTGACAGACAGACAGACAAAAATAAACTAAGTAAATGGAGACTATACTGTAGTATCTATCCTCAGCAATATCAGCGGAGTCCTTTAAGGCAGAGGAATATTGATTAATCCTCCCTGGACAGGAACTAAAGGTGCATTGTCTTCAATCCAAAGAGCACTGAGGGGAAAAAAGGACCTGACTTGTATTGTTGTTGGCAGTATCTTTCCAGTGTCTCAAGCAGATATATTTTTTTTATCTCTTGCTACCTAATCATTTTGCCCGTAAATCCCAGGATTAAGCAAGATTTAGTGTTCGGGCTATTGGCAGACTAGATTTGTTGCTGACAAATTTGACATAGCAAATGTTCAGATAATTCCAGTAGAGATTATTCCCAAATTTTATATTTCCAAACACATTTTTATTGCTGGGAAAGCAGATAGGTGTGTATTCTATTAAACTATGTAATGTTTGCACCATAATTATCATTTTATGGGTCATTAGTAATGTTTTAGGGATTGAATTAAATATTGATTCAGTGGACAAAATTCATAATTGAAATCAGGGGTAGGTAGTTAAATGGCTGAGGAAACAATCTCCATTTTGTGACTATTCATGTGATAAATTTCTGTTTATGGAATTTGAATGGAGAAGAAAATTTGATACCCAGAGCTAAAGGTAAGGATTTAATGGTATTACCCAAATGTTAGAACATTTTCAAGTCCAAGTTAAAGGAAAAATCCCTCAAATCAAGAATGAGGTTTTATGACTTTATGGACACATCCATGTAGTTGTAGTTTATAGTTGCAATTTACTGTTGTCAACTTCTGCGTTGGTTGGTTGTTGTTTTTTCCCCCAACTATTACAGTTGTGGATTTTCTTGGTGATCTCTCCAGCGAAGAAACGATAATTGTGCCCTATCTATTAGAGCTGGCTTCCTTCCATCTATTTGTAGAATAAAGGCAATATAACTTCAAAATGCAGGGATTAACTTCATATATAATCTCATTGAGAAAGGGACAGCCAATCTGATGCCTGCTTTCTTTACTTACTGTGTTCATTAGGAGTTTTTTGCAACATGGAAGTTGATGTAGTTAATTATACTGAGAATTACTGATTATTTTGATTTTATCTTTTTTTGGATTGTATTGTATTGTAGTATTGTAACCTGGAAGTGAGATTACATACACATTCTAGTAAATAAATAATCACAATGGAAACATTAGTAAATTTCTTTCAAAGAGTAATAAAATAAACACTAAATCATGCCATTCATTAAATTGTAGAAAATGTCTTATTTTATCACTATTAAAAACTAAAGCTCGTAGTGTTTCAAAAATAGTTTCAGAACTTTTAAGTTTCAAAGCTGCTTTTTTCAGTGGTTTGACTTTGAAATTTAATTCAAAATCAAGTGAAACAATGGCTGCAATTCTGTGATTCACTTGAGAGCAAATAATTTCAATTGCCAGCATTTTGATAATTTGTACACGAAAAACTTGGTTGGAATAATTTGCTCTGATTGTAATGATTGCATTCATCTGACTGGAGAAGTGATTTGCAGTCATACTTCAGCAGAGGTAGAGGAAAACAATACTGAAACTATTATCAACTATTATACTACTTCTTGATTATATGTTTAGTCAAAATTGCTGTCAAAGGGTTGAACATGGTTTTTCCCCTGCAAATTTTTATAACAAGACTTTAGTACATTTGATAGATATGTGGACTTTGAAAGATCATACTTAATGTCTCACAGATTTATTGCTGTTAAAATAATGTTTCAATTAGGTTTTTAGTCTTATTTTGAGAGCAGTTTGTTTGGTTTTGGCAAAGGAAAATCACTCCATAAGATTGGATTCTTGATACTTTAAGCACTCATGTACTGTGTGGATGTATATAAACTGTAGAATTTATTTTGCACAAGATAAAGTGGGTGAAATAGAGCACATACAATTTTGCTTTGTTTGATTTTCATCAGACTTCTGTAACAATTCCTGAAATAATCTCTGTGACGCACTTTCTTGGTATTATTCTCCATTACTAGTAAAATTTAATCAGGATTTTTTTTTTTGTTTCAGAACTGCATGTATTGTATCCGGCCTATGCATGTTTGCTTTTTTTTTTTTTTTTACTGTTACATTTTGACACTTTTCCCTTCTGGCATATGCAGAATATAATAAAATGCTTTATTTTAAGAATTGCAGATGCATTTAATTTTTTTTTTCTTTATGCAGGCCTTTGGTTTTATGACTCGGGTTGCTCTTCAGGCTGAAAAGATGAATCATCATCCTGAGTGGTTTAATGTATACAATAAGGTACTGAATTAATATTAATGAACTAGTAGTTTATCTCTTTTCATTGGTGACTACCAGGCTCTAATTATATTTTTAAACATCCCCCCCCTAAATAGATTAAAAATCAAAGCATTGTTCAGTCTCTTTGTTGGTAACTTTTTCAAATTATTTCACTTTCGTTCCCCACTTTTATGCAATGATTGTTTGGTTCAGGGGTGGGTTCTATTTACCTTTACTACTGTAGTGGGGCCACACGCACGCAAGCGTTTTAATGATGTCAGGGTCGGTGGGTGGAGCCTCCCGCCGATTTTACTACTGGTTCTATAGAACCGGTATGAACCGGGGACAACCAACCATTGGTTTGGTTCCATGTTCAGCTTTCCTCATATAGCTGGGGTTGGTTCATTGAAGTAATAAGAAAAATCCACAAACTCTTGTTTTACCAGCCTTGAAAGTATAATAGTTCTATAGTCCAGGAAGCTTCATTATCTCAATGCTTTTGTCATAGAGCCTGAGTGGCGTAGGAGACTAATGCCTCCTACTAAGGCAGCATTTAACATCCAGCTGCCTGCAGTTACTGCAAGTTCAATTCTCATCAGGCTCAAGATCGACTCAGCCTTCCATCCTTTCTAAGGTGGGTAAAATGAGGACCCGGTTGTGGGGGCAATAAGCTGACTTTGTATAAAAATATACAAAAGTATGAAGGCTATTGCTTAACACATTGTAAGCCGCCCTGAGTCTCCGGAGAAGGGCGGCATATAAATCAAATTAAAAAAAATAATAGTGCAGAAAGAAACATAACACTGAAGCTCCACCCCTTTGGGGGGTTGTGTGAAGTTGTGACACATGCAAGAAATGAGCAGGGCTTACATTGGGACATAACACTGCTTGTGTCACTCTGCCTCCCCCTTCTTCCTTATGCTTCCTGCAAATGTTGTTTATTCCAGTTGTGCTTTTGTGGACCATTCTTGATTTTTGAAATGTATACCGGGCCTCACAGCAGGAAGTAATGAACAGGGAGCAAAACAAAAATAATAATTTTATTTACATTAAATCACATTAAATTTAATTAGAGTTAATATGATTATTCTCCAAAACGGTATTTAATTATTTACCCTTCTGCCATATATACATTTTAATTTGGTAGCACATTTTTGAGATCTTTAGGAACTGATATTAGGTATTTGTGACTCCTATTGTTCAAACTTTGCAATCTGTTGGGAGCAGCTGATTTTTATTAGCTCTCCAGATTTATTAGCTCTTTTTTCTGTCCCCAGGAGCAGACCCTTTTAAAAGTAAAGACAAATAATAGTATTAGATATTCCTGCTTTCTGATATTGCAAGTTAATTTTCCAAATTATAAAGCCAAGAAATATCTTTGAGAACTCTAGATTTCTTGGTGCAGTTTCAAAATATATCTCCAGATTAAGTAATAAAATAAAATTTCTGAATGAGCATGTTGGTCTGCGAGGAACCAACCCCAGATTAAGATATTTTTACAGATCTTGAAATGCTCATATGGATAGACTCACAATTAGAATTTATCTGTCATTTTATTAACAGGTCTCACTTCTTAAGGAGAAATTCTTGCTTTTATATCTGTCCTTAACCATGATTTTAAACAAGATATTTGTGTGGCAACATGTGCAGACAGGAGTTTTGATAACAATTTCTATTCTAACGTGTGTATATTTCTTGATATTCCTGATACAGTTTTAATTTCTGAGAATTAGACTTAATCTTTTTCTCCTCCCCCAGTAGCTGGATGATACAAAGAAATTTAGCAAAGCAGAATATAGTGTTCTGCTAGAGATATGTAAATAATCCCTTGGAAGAAACATCAGAGCAAAGTGTTGCCCAGCTCTTTACCTTTATTTTAAACTGAACAGTTTCTCACTAGCAATTGGTTATAATCCAATTTTCTTATGTAGTGAATATGTACAAGTACTTTTTAAAGAAAATATAATGTCAATTGGACAGAATCCACTGTTGAGCAAGACACCATTTGCATTATATCTGGGATACTTTTGATCTTCTGAAGCCCAAAGAAATAAATTGGGTCCTTGGTAGTATGAATTCTGCCACTTGTGGGTTTGATCTCCTGGCTTCTTTGGATTGGGGGAGAGGGCATGAACAGCAGACTCCAGGAGATAATCAGTACCTCTTTGGATTTAGACATAATCCAAAGAGGCAGTAGTCTTGTCTTCTCTTGAAGAGGCCTTCCTTAGGTCTGGCTATCTTTCACAGGTTTCCAACCTGTCCTTCCTTGTAAAATTGGTTTAGAAGGTGATAGCAAATTAGCTACAGAGAATCCTAAATGACATAGGATTTCGGTCAGGATTCAGGACCAAAAGAGCATTGGTCACCTGGCTCAGTGCTTTTTGTTGGGACCCTCAGTGGCATTCAGTGCCATCAGCTCCGGTACCCTTTGGGACTGTCTGCATGGATTGGGAAACTGGAACAGTTTTATGCTAATTCCTCTCCCTCCCAAGTGGCCAGTTCCATCTACATATATACATATAACCATGGGTCATTTATCAGTTTGAAGAAAGATGTCACCAATATGTTGCTGATACCCAGTTATGCATTGCTAACTGAACATGTCATAGTAATCTTTAACTGGTGCCTAGATGCTGTGACAATTGGGTAAAATAACCTTAGGTTAAATTCTACTATGGTGGAGTTGTTAGTTATCAATAGATACTTTGGCAACATTGGCTAGGCTATTCACATTCCCCATCCCCTAAACCAAGTTGGTTTGTGTACCTTGGATTTCTTCTGCGTCCTTAAACAGTAGATGGAAGTTGTGGCCAGGAGAATTTTCTCCCAACTTTGGCTGACATATCAATTGCATCTCTACCTGGAATGAGTTGCCTGGCAACAGTAACTCATGCTGATCACTAATTACCTGGACTATTGTAATACATTCAACATGGTTTTGCTTTTGGAGCTGACTTGGAGACAACAGCTATAACAAATCTCAGTAGTAACCTCACTTTATTGAATACTCTCCCCCTGAGAGATATGGAGATATCAAGCCTGATATTTTTCTGTAAATAGTTTAAGATAGCCATGCTCTAGATATGAGTTTGAGTCCTCATTTATTTAGTACCTTTGATGTTTGATTATTGATAACTTTAATTTTTGTATTGTTTATGGCCTAGTTATACCCCACCCAGGTCCATTATGTTTGGGGCATGCTATGAATAATGAAAATAAATAAATGGACTTTTTTCCCCCTAGAGAAACATTTTGCAAACATGTTTGTTGTACAACTATCTCCAAGTTCTGTCTATATCTGACTGCTGAGATAAATATTAAAAAGATCAGCATCATTCCAGTTTTCGAACAACAGACAGCTTTTTAAACTAAATATACAAATTAAGATGTACTTGAGATTTTCATACTAAATCTAATCTGCAAGGAAATACATTAAATTATGAATGGTTATGTTCTTTTAAAAAAATGTATTTAGTTGCAATTTTTGTGTGTGTGATGAACTTTTTATCTTTCTTGTTCAAAGGTCCAGATAACACTCATTTCCCATGACTGTGGTGGCCTGACAAAGCGAGATGTCAAGCTGGCTCAATTTATTGACAAAGCTGCTGCTTCTTGTCTAACAACTGGGTGCTAAAGTAATCATAAACAAATTCTATAATTTGTATATTTAGTCTTTTCTCTTACGGTAAAAATAGTTAATCCTTAAATTTCCCCATTCTTGCAGGAGCTTTGGCAGAGATACATAATTTTTTTTATCAAGTATATAAAACGCTAGAATTGCTACATTAAAAAGTTGAGTTGTTTATTCTGTGTATCAGTGACAATTCCCCTGTGGTCATCTGTCTTCAGTAACACTTGGCCAGGAATTCCTCTAAAGAAGAATGATTTGGGCTGATTGGTAGGGTTTGCATCTTAGTACCCTGTTATCTTTTAGATTCTATACACAATGACAGTGGCACAGTTCAACGTGAACATCTGAATTTTTACTCAATAATTAATGTCTGTGTGTGGGATCCAGTGATCCTATATTAACATGCAAGGAATATAGCCGAGAGAAAATCTCCCTTGCTGTAGGTATTCAGATGCACTTTCCACTTGTTTAAACTTTCAGGTATTCTCTGGAATAAAATGATCACAATTGATTGTGTGACAAAAATCATGTTATGTTCTTGGAAATCTTGATCAACATAATACAATAATCACAATGAATGTTTAAAAAAAACCAAACCCTGGTGGTACTTTATATTGAGCTAAGCATATTTGTCAGATTGATTCCATATGCTTTCAACTTTTAGGCTAGATCCAAGAGGGATTCCCACTCTCCTGTTTCCTGAGGCACAAATCTGGCTCTTTCTAGACAAACAAGAGTCTTGATGCAGTGTATTGGGGTAAAAAGCCAGACTCTTCCAGAATTTGTTCCTTTTCTTGGCCGTTGATCATACTGATTGGACTGTGTTTCAATCTCCTTGAGGGCAGCAGTTGGAGGAAGTTGGTCTGAGCCAATTTTGAGGCTCAGAGACAGGAGTAGTAGAAACAAGGCTTAAGAGTAGACCAAAAGAATGACTTACTCAACAACCTACAGATCTAGAGGAGGAAGAGGATGAAAAAAGACTATTTTTCATGTAGCCACACACATTTATAATTAAAACTAAACAGAAATCTTATTAATATGGCTAAATAACAGGGAGATACCATTTCCTTGTCATGTTTATCGCTGTGCTTTTAAGCCAAAATTCAACTATTAAAAAGACAATTTAGAGCCGAAGATTGATAGTGGAAGAAGAGATTCTTAACCTCTCTGACACAATGAATGCCATTTTTTTCTCCTACATGTATCCATCTAGAGGAAGTCACTTGGGGCATTTCTTTGAAGGAGTTACATTGCTTTTCTCAATGGCATCAGAAGAGAATATGGAAAGAAAAATGATATTGTTCAGTCTCATAATCTGAGTATTTTGCCCTACTTTGGATGAAAAATGCTATGGAAAATGCAGCACATTTCAATGAACCAAACCTTTTAGTTCAATGTAGTTAGCCTTACACTAATGGGAATTATCTGGGCTATGGGTCCCCCCCTCCCATTATTCATTCACATGCATGCATTCTAAATCCAATTTAATAGGGAAGAATATTGCTATCTATCTGGCAGTTTTGCAGCGGAAAAATGCATAATATGTATTTGTTCATGAGAAAGTTGTTTTGCAAAAAACAGGCACATGTGCAGGAGGGGTGACCATTAGCAGGTGGCAGGAAAAATAATTTGATAAAAATTAAGAAATAGGGAGGAAAGTTATATTAGCTTTAGCTAATTACAACTGGAGCAATTACAACTGGATGGAAAAGAAGTAATTTAATATTGGTAAGAGCACTAGGGATCCAAACATAACTCTCCCATAAAATGCTCTGAAAAGGCTAGGGAAGAATCCAGGATGGACAGGATCTGAGGTTCAGCAAACCTAGGATGGCACAACACTTGGAAGACTTAAATTAGCACAAAAGACCTGATGTGAAAAATCACAAATTCCTTGAAAGAGCAGACTAGCATACCTTGTTCTCAACTCTTTACCTATCACTTTTCTTTACCTTAGAGGAGAGAGATTCCCCTACCTTCTCCAGCAAGCTGGTTCTGACTAGTCCCTATGTCTCAAAGATTGCAATTTTGAATCAAAGTTTTAGGAGCATTGACTCCCTAGACTAGTCCTGATAGTAATTTGGCACCTTGTCTTACCCCCAGCCCAGAAATACATAACTGCTCTTAGTACAGGTCTCAGATTTCTCAGGGCTGGGCTGAGAACTTGTTGGACAAACCAAGGCAAGTTTTTTTGCCCGCATCCCTTGAGATTTGGATTTTGGCAGTCAATAAGAATTCTTCTGCCTATCTGGTCAGGCATCTGGGATATGTATATTGACTTGTTTCAGGCTTCCCTGCTTGGCTTGTGTGCAGTGGTGGGATTCAGCCAGATCAGGCCTGTTCAGGCGAACTGGTAGTTAAATTGCTAGTTGGCCTCGCCACGCCCCTTCCAGGAGGCCCCACGCGCCCCATTTTGGCTCTCAGGTAAGTGCAGGGAGGCCTACTAGGCTCAAAACGGGGTGCAGGGAGGTAGCGCGTTCCCCCCATGGCCTGTTTTTGCTCCCAGAGAGTGCAGGAGGCTGGGTGCTGCCTGTCAACCAGCCTAGCCACGCCCACCATGGCCACGCCCACCCAGCCAGTCATTAGGGCAGAGAACTGATTGTTAAATTATTTGAATCCCACCACTGCTTGTGCACAGCCTAGATTGGGAAAGTCTGGGTAACTGGGGGAGGAAAGGGCCTGCTATGAGTGAGTGAGTGAGTGAGTGAGTGAATGAATGGACAGTTTGCCCATTCACTATGACTATGCCGTATTAGGGCAATATATTCATGAGACCATATTGAGTAACAAAATAGCTTGTAAGTGTTGAGTTCTCAAGCACTCTTTGTCAAGTAAGAAGGTTTGCAGAAGAAAAACACAGGTGAGTCTTGAAGCAATATGTTGCTGTTTAATTAATAGATTTAATAGAATAAGTTCTCAGGCAAAATACACAGGTTCCTTGATAGATTTAAAGATGACCAGTTGTGCGCATTTCTGTTGACAAAATTAAATATATTTTTGGTAGCAAGTCAAAAATGGAAATTAAACTGGATAATTTCAGTTAGAGTCTGAAGAGGATACAGCCTTAGTAAAGTCGAAGTTCCTGATGCTACAGAATCTTCATCCAGAGATGGACGTCACTATTACTGGCTGAATTTGATATTGCCCAGTTCATGTAATTGCCAGTTCATACAATTGCTTGTATAATTTTCTATATTTTAATTTGAATAAACAATTTATACTCTTTTTAAATTCTTGTCTCTGGTTTCTGATTCTGCTAATTCCTTATGGTGTCTATTTTCCATAATGATAAAAGTCAGTGAAAGTATTTTGATTGATATTTCTAAGTGGTCCCCAATACAAATGACACATGGTCCATGTTTTAATGGGTGCTATAAGACTGTTAATTGTTTTAGCTGAAAGACTATTTTTGGTGAAAAACCACACACTTCTGCACATGCTCCCCTAGAAATAAAACCCACTGTAGTTAGAACATGAATAAATTAAAGATGTACTGGAGAATAATTCAACACGCAGCCTTCTTTACGAATTTTGATGTATTCAACATAAAGGCCTTGAAAATAGTTTTTAGCTAAGTATCTTTCAATAACTGAAAAGTCAGTTTCTACCCAGAAATCCTTTTCAGAATAATGCCCTGAATCTGCAAAGGTCAGACTGAAACCTATCCTTGTAGGAATGGATGAATAAATTAAATATTGGTGCTTGCATACATGCTCTCCTCTCCGCTTTTAGCCCTTCAAGTGTCCAAGTCAAGACCCGAATAAAAGCTTTAGATTTATCCTTTTGAAAAGATGTGTGTTAATATTGCACTCTTTAAGAAATCAAGTACTTCCAATAATTTGCTTAAAGCACTTGTCAAAGATATTTGTGTGGATTTTAAAACCTCTCAGAATTTCATTTTACATGTGGAAAAATGTCAATATTTGAAGTTAAAAATGCAAATAAACGTTCTCTAATTGCTTAATACTTTTTATTCAAATGACGAAAGAGTTTTTTTAAAAAAAAAGTAATGGAAGGATGACTTCCAAGGTACATTATTCAGTTGCTTTTCTGAATTAATAAAGAAATTGAACCCATCCTTTAGATGAGAAGTATGGAAGACTTATTTGAAGCTACAGAAAGGGATTGATTGCAATTAGTACCTCAAAAGACAAAATGTTGCAAAATATGTTAGAGGTACCAATAATTATGGCCAGATTTGGGCATTCCTGGTCTAATTGTATGTTTTGATTACTACCTAAGTCAGTGATGGCTAACCTTTTTGCCATCGCATGCTAAAAGTGGGGGGAGCACGGGGGGGTCGTGTGTGTGCGTGCCCACACCCATAATTCAATGCGCCCTGCACATGCACGCATGCCCCTCTGCTTTTGGCACACGATGGCATGGTAGCCCTGTTTTTTGCCCTCCCCAGGCTCAAGGCTTTCTTGAAGCCTGGGGAGGAAGAAAGCGGCCTTCACAACCCCCCCCCCCGGAGGACAGAAATGGCCATTTGCCAACTTCCGATGGGACCGGAAGGCCTGTTTTTCACTCTTCCCAGGCTCCACAGCCTTTCTAGGATCCTGGGGAGGGTGAAAACGGTATTCCACCCCCCCTCCCGAGACCCTCCGCAGGCTGGAAATGGCCCATTTTCTGGTGGGGCCAGAAGGCCCGAAAATCAGCTGGCAGAGCTGAACTCACGTGCCCACTGATATCGCTCCACGTGCCACCTGTGGCACATGTGCCATAGGTTCGCCATCATGGACCTAAGTCAATGTTTCTCAACTCCCAGAATTCCCATATGACAGTTGCAGCAACTTGGGGTCATGTGATTGCCATTTGCAACCTACCCAGCTGGCTTCTGACAAGCAAAGTCAATGGGAGAAGCTGAATTTGTTTAATGACCACATAATTCACTTAACAACTGCCTGTCAGGGTTCCAAGTAACACCCCCAATGAAAGAAGACTCCGAGGCTAGAAGTTCCTCAAAGTTCCATTTTATTAGAGATGTCATATTGGCACATCTGGGAAAACCAGTATCTGAAAGCTTCCAGGTTTCCCTCCACCCAAAAGAAAGTCCAAGTCCCTTCCCCTGCACCCACATGTCAATCACATGGCCCAATCAATGCACTGTCCCAACTGGAGATACCTCCCAGTCACGCCACTCCAGGTGCAGGACAGATTGTCCTTGACTCAGAGAAAAGAATGCTATTATGGCTAGATATCTCCCCAACTCCATACAGTCCCCCCTCCCAGTTTCCCACAGCACTAAATGTGGCACCCCTGAAGATCCAAAAAAAAAAAGATGGTTTCTAGGGCTGACACTGCCCTGATTTGCTTAGTAACTGGCAAAAAGGTCATAAAATTGGATGTGACTCAACTACCTTGCTTAGTGATGGAAATTCTGGTCTCAATTGTGGTGATAAGTCAACGACTACCTATAATTTGCTTTACATGAAGCTGATTTTAAGGACTACTTGCAAGCTTTAGTTAGGACAAAGTGTGGGCCTTGTACTTACTTAACAGTGTCATTATTAATATATTACACTGTTACTCTGAAAGCTACACTGGCTACAGTGGGTTGTTAAACTTTACCACTCCTTTTTAAACTCGTAATATTTATTTTTACTTTCCTTCTCTTTTCCTGGAGAGGGGGAGGAAGAAGAAAACCTTTTCCGAGCCTTCTGCAAAGCTAGCACTTTGGTTGAATTTTTCCACTGTTCCTTCTGTTTTTTCCAATGGGGGTCTAGTCTTCACAAGCCAATCTACTCTATAGATTTTCATTTCTGATCCTATTTGCTTCTGCTGGGTTATCTATTATACAGTCCTCCTTTCTCTGAGGATCCTCTAACTCAGGGGTGTCAAACTCGTCATGGTGTCGTCATGTGAGGTATCATGACTTTTCCCGCCTTCGCTAAACCGGGCATAGGAGTGGACAGCACATGATACATCGAGGCCACGAGTTTGACACCCTTGCTCTAACTGTTCAATTGCCCTTGATAAAAGCTTAATACCACTAATCAAGAAAGAAGCACACAATACAAACAGGCGTGTTTTATCTGACAAATCTGTCCTTTTAACAGTTTGTATTAGAAGGCAGACATGCCTGCTTACAATTGCGTTAAATTAAGCCAAGAAGCTCCTTAGTTGCCTCTGTTGCACCTTTTCTGCAACTGGTAACTAGACAAAAGCGTAACCTCGAAAAGGTTATAACCTAGTTACATCTTAGTCATGGCACTTCAGTCTACCATAGTCTGGAACAATTTACTAATTTCAAAGTAGGAACTGCAAATTCTAAAAAGCAAGCAAATTGTTTTGTGCAAACAATTGTACTTAATCATTTCCCTCTATATATTGATAGCTGAATAATTTCCTCTGCAGTGTTCGCACTAGAAATAAAAAAAATTACAGCACTATCAAAATGATAGGAACATTTAATGTGCTTTCCGCTAAACCAGGGGTGTCAAACTTGTGGCCTGCTGGCCACGCCCACTCCTGTTTTGGCAAAGGGGAAAAAAAGTCATGATACATCACGTGACAACATGACATCACAAGTCTAAACTGTCCCACTCTAAACTGTCAAAAGCCCAAGCAGCAGATTTTAGATTTTGCATATTCACATTGTGAGGTCACAAAGTAAGCGAGGTCATATTGGCACTTTCATTCTTCTCCAGGTTTACAATGCTGATTGTGAAAAGATAAGCACAGTTCATATTCTGGGAAGCATGGCTATGGATTCTGCAGAATTACCTGAAAAATCGCGACTGATTGAGAAGCTCTCATTTGAGGCATTTAAGTCTGGATCTGAAATTGAAGTGTCACGCTTTGTGTTTGGATACCGGTAAGATTTCAGCCAGAATTTTTTTTGTTTTATATCACATTTAGAAACTGTTTCCTGAAATTTTGAATCATACATTACTCAAAACTATATTTTAATAACTTATTATAATTTTGAATGCCATGTTGATGGAATTATGTACTTCTCACTATTTTGTAGCCTACATTAAAAAAGGGCTTTTAATTTGATAGAGTCCATTTTTCTTTCAAAATTTCTTTTAAAAGAGATTTTTTAAATGAAAACAGGTCAAGAATGAAACATTTTTCTTAGTTCTGTATGTGAATACTGCATTATGCTGTAGAATTCTTTCTCCAGCAGCTTCCAGCCTTCCTGGATTTTCATACTTTGTTTAATTCTCTAGGTAAGGCATGATGTTGATCTTCTCCAATTGGGCTTTTTCAAACATAGTAGGGAGCCAGAGAGGTTTCAGAGTAGTGAGAAGGCACATAATGGAAAAGGGCAGCAGCGGGCAGTAGGAGACTGCTGTCTACAGCACTAAAAAAAAAGTTCAGAAGCACCAACAAGAAAAATTTGGAATAAATTCTCAAGCACCTGAAGACTAAGGTAAAAAGCTGCTTTTTCAGAAGGAGGAAAACTTTAGACAAAATTAAACAAGAAGCAATGGATGGAAACTAATTAAGAGAGATCTGACCTTGAAATAAGGAGAAATTTCCTGACATTAGGATAATTATTCAGAAGTTTTTAAGAACAAATTGGATAGCCATTTTTCTGGAATGGTATAGGGCCGTGATGGCGAACCTATGGCACGGGTGCCACAGGTGGCACGCGGAGCCATATTGGTGGGCACGCGAGTGTTGCCCTAACTCAGCTCCAGCTCACATGCATGCCCTGGCCAACTGATTTCAGGTCTTCCGGTCCCACCGGAAGTCGGGAAACTGACTGTTTCTGTCCTCCGGAAGGCCTCTGGGGGGAAGGGGAAGGCTGTTTTTGCCCTCCCCAGGCTCCTAGAAAGCCTCTGGAGCCTGGGGAGGGGGAAAACGGGCCTACCGGGCCCACCATGCCATCGCGTGCCAAAAGCAGGGGGAAGTGGGGGGGTCACATGTGCATACGCGGGAGGGTGGGGCGGATTGAATTATGGATGTGGGCACACGCAACTGTGACCCCCCACGCGACCCCCACTTTTGGCATGTGACAGCAAAAAGGTTAGCCATCAGTGCCCTATACCAGTGATGGCTAACCTTTTTGCCATTGCGTGCCAGGAGAGGGGGGGGCGGGGGAGGTTCGCACGCACGCGTGTCCACATCCATAATTCTATGCGCCCTGCCCTGCGCGCACAACCCACTCTCCCCCCGCTCCTGGCACGCGATAGCCCAGTAGGCCTGTTTTTCTTTCTTACCTGGCTCCAGATCCTCTCTATGCGTCTGGGAAGGGCGAAAACAGCTTTTCCCATTCCCTCGGAGGCCCTCCGGAGGCCTGAAAGGGCCCATTTCCCAACTTCCGGTGAGACAGGAAGTGACTTTTTTGCTGTCCCCAGCCTCCAGAGCCTCTAGGAGTCTCTGGAGGCTGGGGACAGCAAAAAAGTCACTTCCTGTCTTACCAGGAATTGGGAAATAGGCCCTTTCAAGCCTCCTGAGGCACTCCGAGAGAGTGGGAAAGGAAGTTTTCACCCTCTGCAGATACACAAAGAGGATCTGGAGCCAGGGAAGAAAGAAAAATGGGCCTTCCCCCACCCCAGGCCCTCCAGAGGCAGGAAACAGCCTGTTTCCCTACTTCTGGTGGGACCAGAAGGTTCAAAAATCAGCTGGCTGGCGCGCATATGCGCGCCACAGCTGAGCTGGCATGCCCACTGATACGGCTACGCATGCCACCTGTGGCACGCGTACCATAGGTTCACCATCACGGCCCTAGGCTGTCACTGCAAGCAGTAAAACTTCCTGTTACAGGCAAATCTGAAGGCATAACGCTCTCGTTTAGCTTTGTTCCAATTCCAGAGGAGATGAATCCAAGAATATTTTGTAGCAAGTCCTCTAAAATAGCAGGGCGGGTAGTTTTCCACTGGAATTTCATCAGCTCCACTGCATGTAGTCAAAATGCTGTTGGTATTTGTGATCTCCAAGGACCTGGAGGTCTAGCTTTGCCATTGCTACTGCACAGTAACCAGGTTTTTTTATTAGTTGGGGGGGGGAGAGGAAAGCAAATTTTGTTAGAGCTGAACAGAGGTGAGGCATTCCCCCCCCCCCCAATCCAATCTTTCTGTGAGTCAGCTGGCCAGCTCTATAGAAAGATGGGGTGCAGCTATAGGGACCCTTCTGCAGTTATCCGCTTCTGGGCATTTAAGGGGTGAGGCTGGTGGCTGTGTAGAATTGCTTCTAAAAGCATTTGGCCCTTCCCAGGAAAGGAAATGTTAAGTCTTACTCTCCCGTTGACTTGACATCTGAATTCTTTTCTTGCTATTTCATCACAATTGAAGGGTAATCCAATGAGTCTATACTTGCAGTTAGTTGTTTTAAGTATCTGACTGCTTCTACCTAATCCAAAGTCTTTCGTATATAACCACACCTTCTGCATGATACGAATTTGTTTTTGTTTGAACAAGCAGTAGCTTAGGAAAAGAGGATTTCTTTCAGGTTCAATTCTGTCCTATTTTTTTTTTTCTTTCCAGGAGGAGAGATCCCGAACTGTATAAGTTTGTGGAAAAATTATTCTATCATCCTCTATTCAAGTCTGTTATGATCAGCACCATTATGCTCAATGCGATATTCTTGTCTTTAGAAACTGATTATAAAGTTTATTATGAGTCATATTTGTTCCTGCAGGTAATGAAAACTGCTGACTGACGTGGCCACAATTTCTCACTTGATTGTTCTGAAGACTTTTTTTTCCCCCGCAGAAGAAAAGACAAAGATGATGAGGAGAAATCAAGTTTTTAAAGAGATTTCAACCAACTCATTGAGCAAAAAAGCTATCAGTATGTGATAGCTACATTTTATCCCTAGCAAGGCAATTATGACTATACAGGTAGTCCTTGACTTAAGGTTAGGTAGTCCCTAACCTTTCATTTACAACAGCCCTGAAAAAAGTGACTCATGACAGTTTTTCACACTTACAATTGTTGCATCATCCCCCTGGTCATGTAATCAAAATTTGAGTGCTTGGCAACTGGCATGGATTTATGACAATTGCAGTCTCCCAGGGTCATGTGATCGCCATTTGTAATCTTCCCAGCCAGCCTCCGACAAGCAAAATCAATGAGGGAAGCATGTTCATTTAATAATGACATGATTCACTTAACAACTGAGGGAAAAGTATTTGTAAAATAGGGAAAAATTCCCTCAGCAATTGCCTTGCTTAGCAATATAAATTTTGGGCTGTACCAGGGGTGAAATGCTCCCAGTTCGAACCGGATTGCCTGATCTGGTAGCGATGGCAGCGGGTGGTTCGGAGAACCAGTAGCAAAAATCCCTGCGCCCATGCCCAGCTGAGCCACACGATCATCAGAGGCTTTTTTTTTTAACTTTTAAAAGCATTTTTTCTACAACCTCTTCCGACGAAAAAATGCTTTTAAAAGTAAAAAAAAAGGCTCTGATGATCGCGCAGCTCAGTTGGGATCATCAGAGGCTTTTCAAAGCATTTTTTTCTGCAACCTCTTGGCCGAAGAGGTAGTAAAAAAAATGCTTTGAAAAGTCTCTGACAATCCCAACTGAGTTGCCTGATTGGCAGAGGCTTTTCAAAGCATTAGAAAAAATGCTTTGAAAAGTTTTTTTTTTTAAAAGTTGGCCACGCCCACCCAGTCACATTCCCCCCCAAGCCATGCCCACAGAACCAGTAGTGACAAACTTTACATTTCACCCCTGGACTCTACCGTAATCATAGTTCAAGGACTACCTGTAAACTTAGTCATAATGGAACATAATAGAGGGCTTAAGCTCAGGGGCTATTTGGAAGTGTATGAGGGACTTCTAGTTAGCCATCAAGTTAGGTTAGCTAACTAGAAGTTAGCCACCTCTAATTAGCTAACCTAGGTGGGCTTTTGGTTAGCAAGGCTTCTGTGCTTTTATGTTCAAACTTTAAAGAACAACTTTCATAATATCATCTACAACTCAAGGATAAGACCTCTTTATGCAATGCTGACCAATAAAGAGATGCATAGTGACTGAGGCACAGGCAATTTGGCTGAATGCTTTTCCTGGTTTGGGGTACAGCTATAGAAGACAGAGATGCAATTCTGGGGAAAAAATACAGCTGCTTTAAGAAGATGTTGATAAGGATTGTTAGAGCCCTCTTCCATACCATGAAACACCTTTCTTCTCTTTGGATTGTACTATTTATGCTAATTTCTAAAGTAGGCCTAGGGGTTCTTCAACAGCAGGAAGATTTCCAGCAAAAACAGTATTAGTAGTAGCAAATATGTAAAGCAGGGGTGTCCAATCATGGCAACTTTAAGACTTGTGGACTTCAACTGCCAGAATTTTCCAGCCAGCAATTCTGGGAGCTGAAGTCCACCAATCTTAAAGTTGCCAAGATTGGATACCCCTGATGTAAAGCAGGGGTGGGTTCTACTTATCTTTATTACCGGTTTGCATGTGCAGATCGCCTATGATGACATCCAGGTCAGTGGGCGGAGCCTCCCGCCGGTTTTACTACCGGTTCTTGCAAACCGGTCCAAACTGGGGGCAACCCACCACTAATGTAAAGCCATTGTTGTCTTCTCCTGCATAAAACGGAGATCCAAATGCAAGCAAAAATTCAACCTGGTAGGACATCAAGCTGAAAACTGAATCCAAACTCAACCCACAAATCAATCTAGTATACATCTAATCACATTGATAACCAGCACTGGGTCTGTGGCTTGCTAATTGAGGACATTGAGACTTCTTTGTTCAGGCCATGCACACCCATAGCTATTAGCCTTTATAGCCAATTAGAAAAATTGGTAATAATTTAGGATATATTCCTGAGCAATTGCCTGCATTTTAAATCCAGATATTCAACATATTCGTTCTCCCTCTCCCAAATATTCTATAAAGCTTGGAAAATATTACTCTGCATTCTCAGTATGATAGATAAGTATAGTTTTCTTTTTACTGAGAAATCTTTTTGGAACTGAATGTGTTTTGCTTGCAAGCTCCAAGAATATGAACTTGAAAATGTTTGCACTGCAATAACCTCTTTCGTCCTGATTTAGCCTTCCTCTTGAGAAGGACTGAACTTTTACATACCTTGAATCTCTTAACTTACTTGATGGGCGCTAATAGATACAAACCTCTTGGCTTTAATTATATTTTGCTGGCACGGAAGCCAAGGGAAAAGCCTGGCTAATGTCAAGAAGTCCATTCACTGCTTTGTTTTTTAATAAATAATGTGTTAAGGGCTTTGAAAATGCGAGTCAAGCAGTTCTGCTTATTTATTAAACCCAGATCCTTATACAACACTATCACATTCCAGTAGGTTAAAAATAAAAATGAGAACAGATAGACCTGCATCCTTTCATACATTAACATATCACTCTTCATGAGGCATGGAACTATATTAAAGTTTAACAGTATATTAGACAACCAGACATTGGGTGAATATTATTTCCTATGCAAAACTTGTCTTCTTAGGACGTCTTTTTTAAAAAAACCAAACCCTAAAAGAGCCTGAATTTCAGTCTCAGCTCTGAAACCTGAAGAGTCACTGATTGAAAGATTGATTTGCTCACATTGGTATGCAACCAGTGTTATTCTTAAAGAGGCCTAATTATTAGATACCTCTCATTGAAGAACTCATAAAATTCAGCCTTTTCCTGTTTGCCTTCCCCTCATGGCTAGAGTTGCCAGATCTAGGCTGTAATAATCTGGATGGCCACTAGATTACTACAAATTGTTGAGGTTGTGTCCTACCTTTCTCTAGCTTCCCTCCTATGTGTTGTCTGCCTCAATGGTGAAATGTGAAATTTGTTACTACCGGTTCTGTGAGTGTGGCTTGGTGGGGAGGGTAATGTGACTGGTTGGGCGTAGCCAACTTTTTTTTTTCCTTTTTAAAAACATTTTTTTCTATAACTTCTTTGGCTGAAGAGGTTGTAGAAAAATGCGTTTAAAGGACTCTGACAATCCCAGCTGAGCCGCGCGATCATCAGAGGCTTTTTTTTTACTTTTAAAAGCATTTTTTTGACTGAAGAGATTGTAGAACAAATGCTTTTACAAGTAAAAAAAAAGGCCTCTGATGATCGCGTGACTCAGATGGGCATTGGGGGAGGCAGGGATTTTTGCTACCAGTTCTCTGAACCACCCGCTGCCATCGCTACCGGATCAGATGATCCGGTCCGAACCGGGAGCATTTCACCCCTGGTCTGCCTCCCCAGTTTTGTATGTTTATAAACAGGAAACTCCACTCCTAGAGGAAGGAGTGAGCTGCACATGCTCAGTATTTATTTTCCAAGGTAAAGCCTTATTTGGGAGGTCTAGAAGCACTGGGATCAAGAAGTTAAAGGCTGCTCTGCTTTGTTAATGCAACTTCTCATTTATTTATTTTTCATTAAAATAATAATGGTTAAAAATGAAGTCAGATGGCACAACTGTCAAGGATACTTACAGAATGTCCACCATGCTGGCTTCAAACTGTATTGTTTGGCAGAACAGCAATAAAATTAAATAATCTAGTTGTAAATGTTTAAACTGAACGATAGCTAAGGAGACAAACCTGAAGAAACGGCTAACTTTATAAAGTTTGAAAAAGAATCGTGTATATAATGTATACATACATTATGTGTGTGTGTGTGTGTGTACAAACATACACATATATGCAAGTATATTCCTTTGAATAATATCACATACAATTTCTTTTTTAGGTAGCAGATCTGATCATTTTAGCCATCTATACCACAGAATTTCTAATGAGCCTTTACTTGGACCCGGTTAATTATTGGAAGGATGGTTATAAGTGTTTTGATGCTATTGTCCTTTTCCTTGCTTACCTCCCATACACCATTGACCACAGCAACCCAGAAAACCACCATGCTGAAAGCATGCTGAGAGGATTCCAAGCTCTCCGAGTCCTCAAGCTGCTCTACTATAGTCCAGGGATAACCGTAAGTAATCAGATACAATTTCCCTTTTCCTGTTCAGAAGGGACCTCTCATCTGTCTTGTAGACATGTGTGATGGTGCATTTGTTGCGGTCCGTGTTAATGCAGGATTTACCTGTAGGCTTTGGGAAGGGATCACATATTGGAATGCCTTTCTCTCTGCAATAGTGGCAACTATCTGTAGCTTGGGTGGAGGATGGGTGGAGGTTCATCCTCCATGCTTGTGAATTGGTTTCTGAATGTTTCATTACCAGGTTAGGTAACATGTTTAGCAGAGTTTAGGGGATGTTAGTGTCGGTGTTCTTCTGCTTATAAGGGCTTTGTGTGGTCATTAGGCCTTGCAATGGGGAGGTCCTGTCAGGTGAGGGTCGTGTCAAGTGAGGATCTTGTGATGGGCCCTGTGGTGGGTCACTATTTTATCCAATATTTCATTACTAAACTAGGTAACATCTAGCACTGATGATGTTACCTAGTTTGGTAATTAAATGTCTGCAAGAAAATAGCCATGCTCAAGGAGCACCAAGGACCTCACAGAAGTAGTAATTTCTATAGCGCCTCTACTTTTTAAACAAAGTTGCTTCAATACAGTACTGTTGTTCCCACTCTTCAGGACTATCTATTACATGTCATTTTTCAGTGTAATAATTCTTACTTAATAAGCCCTTAGAGGAAATACTGAAAAGCACAGGGTCATCGGCTAAGAACTCCAAACAGAACTAATTCTTATAAAGAACTGAAATGGC
This sequence comes from Ptyas mucosa, assembly GCA_012654045.1. Taxonomy (NCBI): domain Eukaryota; kingdom Metazoa; phylum Chordata; class Lepidosauria; order Squamata; family Colubridae; genus Ptyas; species Ptyas mucosa. The sequence goes on from WNWU01000012.1 coordinate 22,274,528, forward strand.
ATCAGTACAGTAGAGTAGATTCTTCAGGAACAGATGTGAATTCCAACTTGAGAACTTTGCTTGAGTTCATTGTGTTGGTCATGGATTTTGGTTAACATTGCAGAAAAGCCCATGCAGCCTGCATACTATTTTACTCTAGGGATTGACTAAAGAATAGGCTTGCAGCCTTTCCTTTATTATAAGCATACAGATGCCAAATACAGATGCCAGAGGGAGCCTATGCAATCTGCTAGCTCTTTCAGAACAAACATCTGTGAGTGCCAAAAACATCTCACACTTTAAATCCCAAATCCATTTGTTGGACTATTTGGGTGTTTAATGGATAAAAAGTTAATGGATTTCTGCAAATCCAGGATAAGATGCTCATTGGTACCTCTGGAGATAGCAAAGAAATTATTTTGTGATGTCAGATCAAAGACGTTACCAGCTTAGCAGCTCCCATGCCTTTTAGTATTGAGACAGTAACTCCACATGCCGTCATTTCAGACATATTTGCACATGACTTTTTGTACTTCAGAATCCACTTCTGAGTTCTGAACACAAGCACATGGTACTATTTATTCATTATGATGATGATAATCTTCACATGTGCTAGCCAAATAAATAAAATCAATGATTGGAAAAGGCAAAGACCAACTTGCGTGCAGCTGAGAAGCCTTCATTCATCCATGCTGTTTTAAAAAAAACAATTTCCAACTCAACAGAATTTTGGAAAGAAATTAAGGAAAGGAGGCAGAATGCTACCTATCCTTCCACTAACTCTCAGAAAAGAGAATAGAATAGAACCAAATTTGATGTGGGAGAAGAATTCAACAAAAGAAAGAAAGAAAGAAAGAAAAAAGGACTAAATCACGATGGGGACTGTAGAGAAAAAAACACTCAGAAAAATGTTCCCAATGTACAACAAGCACTGAACAGTGGCACACAATGTTGCTGACATTTTAAGTCCTCCCTCCCAGGCATGTGATTCAAAATGGAACTATTATTAAGGGATGGGAAGAATTCAAGAAGCTGTGATCTATATGCTTTCCCTAAATTGCTTTCTCTGAAGTAGCCTATGGGGCTGCTGGTTTATTGTGATTTCTTTTTCCACAATTAAGGATTCCATTGTTGATCATTGTGTAAGATGGCAACTTTGCTTCAGATGGGCAAAGATCCAACTCGATAACCTATTGTTCCATTATTTTTAGTTTAGAGCTTCCTCCCCCACCCCCCTTCATGTAGAGATAGTCCTCAACTTACACTACAATTGGGAAAGGAAAACTCTTTATTAGCGGTGTGATCAGTGTGAGGTACCATATGTCCAAACCCAATTTGGCCACCTTTTTTGCCACAGTCATTATGTGAAACATCATGTCATTGTCACTTGCGACCTTCCCTCTCCACTTCCCTATTGACTTTGTTAGAAGCCTGCTGAGAAGGCCACAAATGACAGTCACATGATAGGACTGCAGCCATTATGCCTTATACCTGTCAATTACTCAGCACATGATTACCTGAGCACAGGGATGCTGCCACAGTTGTTCATGCAATGACTGGTTATAAGTCACTTTTTAGTACCATCATAACTTCAGTCACTAAACGGACGGTTTTAAACTAAGGACTAGCTGTAAATCATCCTTCCTGTCCTGGTGTCTTCCAGAGGTGGCTGGCAGCTCTGAAAATTATTGTCATCACACACCTGGAGACCATCAGGTTGGAAGAGATCGACATAAAACCACATAAATTGTATTCACTTGGTTTTTCTTCCTTTTGTTCCTCCCTTCTACAGAATCTATTGGCAGCTATGGGCCAGACTGTGAAAAATGTAATCTATGTCCTTGTCTTGTTGTTCTTGCTAATATTTATCTTTGCTATTCTGGGACATGGTTTGTATGGAGACCAGCAACATGGAGATCCTCAGAACTGGGGAAGTTTAGCAGCTGCCTTTTTTACACTCTTCAGCTTAGTAACGGTAATTTTCATGCATTTCACATGATACTCAACTCTGCTAGACTAACATTATTGTTTTAGAATAGGAACCGAAATTGAAGACTTAGTTTCTCCAGGCTAGTTCTCCAGCAAAATGAAACTAGATAGACAAAATTCGGAATACAGAGCATCTGAGTGTTTATAAAATGGGAAACAAAGGGCAAGACCCTGTTTATTTAGATCAAGGTTATTAACTTGTCAGGATTGCACTTAGTATTTTCTCCAATCCTGTTTGCTTTGATTTAAGCCATTTTCAAGAACTAAATTTTAATCTAGATATCATTCGAGCTTTGTGGACTTACATAGATAAACAAGGTCCAAAGCCCAGGGTGAGTTTTGACAGTGCTCAAACTTTGCCTATCATGCATGACTAGGCTTTTTTTTTTAATGTGACCCTTCTCTAAGTTACCTCTGATGCTCCAGTGGATCACAATTCCTACTTTGAGAACCTATTCTGGAATTACTTGTTTCGCTGAAAATTCAGACTCTAATGTCACGAATTGCTTTTTTAGGATTAAATCAAGCTGGTGTAAATTGCTAGAACTATTTGATTTAATCTGAATTGCAAAAAGATACTTCCCTGCAAGTATCTTCATAATGTCTAAGTAGCCTTTGTGAACATTATTAGTTTGGCTTGAAAAAAATGGTGCTTTTCAGCATGTGTACACTAATACCCATGTAGGAGTAACCATGATCTCTCTGGATCAGGCCAAATTGATTTAGTCTACCCTTTTCTTTACAGAAGGATTAATCACACATTACTAGAAGTTCCCAAAGTGGGACATAGGCCAGGAGGTCAAAAAGAACATCAAGACAGCAACCACAATAATGCATCCAGGCTCTACCCCTTTTTTACATGCTTTGTGATATTTTGGTTGTGGCCACCATCTTGATTTTTTGGCCTGCTTCCTGCAAGCACTCCTAGCATTGGAAGATTTCTACTTCCTCAGCTTTTGCTTAATACTTAAGCCTTTATCTTGCTTAATCTTTTAACACAATAGGAGATAACAGATAAAACAAACACCAAAATGACTGAAACGGCATAAATGCAGGGGTGAAATGCTACTGGTTTACACTGGTTCAGGCGAACCGGTAGTGATAAAAGCTACCAATTCATCCAAACCGGTATTTCTGACGGTCAGCTGTGCCATGCAATTTATATTCGCTAGAAAGTAGGAAATCCTGCTTTCTAGCGAATCCAAATCGCACGACACAGCTGTTCCCCCCCTCATTGTTCTACTTACTTTCTTAAGCCTCCTTTTTCCACATGAAGTGTGCATTTGGCGCGCACTGCTCATGCGCGGACAGCAAACCGGTGCCAAACTGCGGAGGATTTCACAACTGCATAAATGCAACAGTGTAGTGAAACATTTTTATGACCAGATTGGTAATTTTTGTTACTTGTGAACAAGTGCAGTTCATTTCTAGTTCGATTAGGTATGTTTGTGTATTGGGGGGTAGGGGCAGTGGTGGGTTGCTCCCGGTTCTCACCGGTTCGCAAGAACCCATAGTAAAAAAATTTAATAGTTTGGAGAACCGGTAATAAGATTGGCTGGCCACGCCCCCAAACTGGTTCCTGGCCCGGTCGCCATTCGCTTACTCCTCCCACTCCCAATCTATTGCTCCTCCTGAGTCCCAGTTGATGGCTAGAGGGGAAAAAACTGTTTAAACTCTTGCCGCAGGGCTTCAAAGGGCCGCCCTACAGTTGATCAGTTTTAAAAGAAAACAAATGAGTAGACCGGTGCCTGCAAAAATAGAAAAAACAGCCCCTTTCAGCTTTAGCACAAGTTGATTAGATCGGCCTCCTGACTCTCAGCTGATTTGCTCTCAGCTGTTTTGCACAGGGCTCTGTTGCTAGCTGCAGTGCTGGAGCAGATTTTTTCCCCTTAGCTATTCTGAAAAAGCGAAACTGAAAGTAAAGCAGGGTCTTTGCTGCAATGTGACAAAATGAGGCAGAGAGAGATTTCTTTTTCTTTTTCCTCACCAAAAATAGGTAGGTGCAAAATGTCAAACAATGGGAAATTTAGGGCAAAAGAGGAGAGTTCAAGATTTTAAAACACAAGAAAAAAAGCTCTATTTAACTAGGGAATTGTAATACTATTGTAATTAATAGTATATTGTGTTGAAAGCAGAAATGGTTAAGTTGTGGTTTGAAGGAATATATGGGGGAAATTATTTGGTTTATTATTATTGGTAAATATAATTAATTGATTTGTAAGAAATTGGATTGCATGGAAATAATTGGAATATTCATGTTCATATTGATTAATATACAAAAAAGATAGTTATATAACCAATTGATTTATATAAAATGTTGAATTTGTATTAAACAACTGTATTACATAATTATATAATTAACCAATGTGAGGATGGATATAAAAATAGATGACAATGGGAAGGGATATAATATAGAATAGAAGGGAAAAATTGAGTTTGATTAAGATTAGAGATGAGGATGAAGGGTAATATTGGTTTTTTTAAAAAATAGATGAGGAATAAATATAGCAAAAAGGAAATATAGAAATTGTAAATTTAATTGAAATGACTAAACACTGTTTAAATTTGTGAACCAGCCAAATACTCTGTTCAAAGAAAATACATTGTATGTTTGTATGTGTGTTTCTAATTATTGCTATTTATTCATATTTGTTCTCTTTTATTCTTTAAAGTTTAACAATTCATTCTTTATCTTAATATATTTGTATTTGTTTGGGGTTGGCTTTCTTCCCTTTCATCTTTTTTATTGTACAGCAATCTTTCTCCTCAAACCTACCACCTCTCTCTCTTCTTTCCTTCTGACTTTCTCTTCCCTCCCTCTTCTTCTCCTCCCTACTTCCTCTTCCTTTCTCCTTCTCCTCCTCTCTTCCTCCCTCTTTTACCCTCACTCCCACTCTAATTTCCCATCCCTTCCTTCCTCCCTTCTCTTCCTTCCTTCTCTCTTCTTCCTTCATCCCTCTCTATTGCTGTATCCTTTCGTGCATATGGACTACTCAGAGGGCTGAAGTTATTTTTGACTGGTCCTCGCACTTTTGACCAGTCCTTGAACTTAACGACTGTCCTCACATTTTATGTTTTTGCCCTATCTTGTCACCATGGTGAAGAGAAGCAGTTGTGAAATTAGTTGCCACGGTTGTTAAGAATGCTGCACGGGCATAAATGTGAGGATGCTCATAAGTGTGAGGACCAGTCAAAAGTGCGAGGACTTGTCAGAAATGACTTTTTTCAGCCCTCTGAGTAGTCCCTATATACATAGCCATGGCCACCTGGTCACATGACCTCCAAACCACACTCACAAAATAAGCCACGGCCACAGAACCGGTAGTAAAAATTATTAGAACTCACCCCTGGGTAAGGGGAATGTATTGGTCTAGAGCAGAGGTGGAGGAAATATAGCCCTTTCATGACTTGACTTCAACTCATAGAATTCCTGTGCCAGCCATGTCATAAAGTCATAAAGGGGCCATAGTGTTCTATCTCTGGACTAGAGAAATAATTTATCAGATGCTTGACAAAAGGTATCTTTTGATTGTAATCTTCAATTGATAAATTTCAGGTTGATGGATGGACAGACTTGCAGGATGAATTGGATAATAGAAAGTTTGTTACAAGCCGAACATTCACAATAGTATTCATTCTCCTAGGATTTTTTGTATTTTTCAATATGTTTATTGGAGTTGTCATTATGGATATCCAGGTAAGTGACCTTTATATGGCATTTTAAAATTTCTACTCAAATCCAATTATTAGAAATTGCCATTGGGTATAAAAATGGTGTCAACTATTGCAGGGTTACAGAACTTTAATCTGAGTAGAAATCTCTTTTGGGCTATACAGTATATATTATTTTTCTATATTTTAAATTTTGAGTTTTTTAATATAACTTGGGCTGTATATAATCCCTTGCTTGATTCTGGTTTATCTTAGCTGAAAAGTGTCTGTTAGGTCTACCAAACCTGGTCTGTAGAACTTCAGACAACCAGTAGATAGGAACAAAAAATTAGAATCAATTCAAACAAGATGAATGGCATACGCACACACACATTTGCAGCCATCTATTGGTTTTTCAGATTTTTGAATCTCAAATCTGAATGAAAACACAGTGTTTTAAACATTGTATGAGATTGGATAAGTTTTATCCACTAACAGTAAGCCATTTCAGAGATTGTTTTCCCACCAGTAAATTACAGTGCCTTCTACAGTCATCCAAACATGATTATGTCAAAATAATAGTATAAGTAAACCTTGTTTATACAATCAGTTTGGTGTACTGTTAACGCATCAAGCTAGAAATCAGTGAGACAGTGAGACAGTGAGTTCTAATTCCATCTTCAACACAAAGGCAGCTGGGTGAACTTGGGCCAGTCCCTCTCTCTCAGCCCTAGGAAAGAGACAATGGCAAACCACTTCCAAGAAATCTTGGCAAGAAAGCTATAGGAACTTGTTCAAGCAGTCACCAGGACATCACGCTGACTGAAAGGCACAAAAAATAATCTTTGTTTACTGACTGACTCATTTGGTGACAATTCAGCATTATAATGGTTATGGGAAAATAACTGCATGACCAATCCTCACATTTATAATGTGTAGCAGGTGTGTAAAGGACAGCTGAAATCAGGTTTTAAGTATAATTGTGATTTTACTTAGGGATTCTTTCACTTAACAACAAAATTGCAAGTCTCAGTTGAGGTCACTAAACAAACACTACCTGTAATCAGAAACAATGTTATAATTTCAGAGTGCTTAGATCTTGGGTGTCAAACTTGCAGGGTCATGTTGCCGTCACATGATGTTTCATGATGTTTTTTTCCCTTCACGAAGCTGGGGTGGGTATGGCCTGCACATGACACAACCGGTCTGCGGGCCGCCAGTTTGACACAAGTTAAAAGTGTGAAAATGATAAGATAGGTAACCTAAAAACCAAGGAAGTGGGAGGAGAGAGCATACACAATGGAGAGAAGTTCCTTAAAGCTGCAAATTGAAAACAATTTATCATTTGAGACATGACCATTGGCCAATGCAGCAGTTGATTTTAAACTACTGTTACTCAGAATTGGCTTAACCAGTATGATTGTAGATTGTGGTAAATGAATTACTCCAACTAGTCATTTCTGCGCTGTAGTTTTGTTCTGTTTCTCCAGCCAGTGGGGCCATTCATAGTAGGAAGTTAGAACCAAATGTGGCCTTTATCTCAACATCCTTTGCTTTATGTAGAACTCAACTGAGCAATATGAACAAAAACTGAAAGAAGAAAGGCAGGTTACTTTGATTGCAAAGAAGCAGGCCATCTTAAAAAGGCAACAGGAAGAAATATTTGAATTGTTCAATCTGCAGGTAGGCATTGTATTTTATATAATGTTTTTCAATAGGTAAGTCTCCCATTCATTTATTGTAGTTGATTCATCTCATTTTTCACTTGATCTTTCTCAAGTTCATACATCTTACAGTATGTTCCCTGTTCTCGCTGAAATTCTGTCTTTGTTGCTTTGGGATGTCTTTTTGTCAGGGCAACAACAGCAACCAGAAATTTCAAAAAGCTTCAATCCAGTCACATCATAAACATCATTAGTATTCTGAAAGTTCTCAGCTGTTCCTCAATATCAGTTTGAGTGCCATCTGAACTTAGAGAACCCATCATCTGGCATTATCTTGTCAATCACTTCATTGATGTGGTCTCCTTGGTAAAATACAAGAATGGTTCACCACTGTCTTGGCTCTTGGCTCTCCCCATCCCACCTCAGTCTGAATCGAAGCCTTTGCCATTGTCACTAAAATCCACTTCTATCATCTTTCTATGTTGCTGCTGCCCCATATGCTGTAGGTGTCTATTTGCTTTAGCTAGGGAACTGGGATGATCGTCATGCCGTGAGTAACTCTAATGTTATTACAGATACTTAACTTCCGTTCTCAATGTTCTTCACTCTTCCCTCCCACAGAAACACCGTCTCCCCTCCATATTGAGCTAGCATAGCATAACTTGAAGGGACCCTCATCCTTAAATATTGAGAAGGGACAAAATTTGTAAACATTAAAGAGGTTATTCATGAGGCAAATTTTAAATCTGATGACCCACTCCATACTTTCCATTGTGGCTATTTGGAGAAGTGACTTTTGGTTTTGTGAAACCAAAACTGACTTCTGAATGAGTTCTGAATGAGTAATTAATCTTAACACCTCTCTTTTCACCCTAGAAATCAACGGAGTACAAAACCTTCGATGAAATGGTGGAAAGCTTTAAAAAGAACCTGCTTCATTCAGATCCTATGATCTTAGAAGACTTCTGTGCCAGCCTGCCATTCATTGACCTCTATTTGGCATCCCTTGATCGTCAGGATGCCACTGTGTACAAGTGTGTAACTTTTCTTAAATAGACTCTGGGATTTAGAACCTCTTACATGATAACATTCAGCAACGATCAAATGCTTCACTGTCTCCAATCCTAAAACCAAATAGAAAACCTTTTTAAAGCATCTGAAATGGTTACCCCGAACACTGTAGTTAAGGAATGTGTTTAGAGATGGCATAGCCAAATGACGTTCGGAGTCATTTGCTGTGTGTTGAATCTAGAACTGAGTAGAATAATTCTATGTTGCCCTGCAAATGAATGAACTTGCCTTTTTTTTTTTGCCTTTCAATACTGATACAATGACTGCATATGTTTAATTTCAGGCTGCAAGATCTCTACTACGAAATGGTTGCCATTTTGTCTACCCTGCTATACCATTCCCAGGAAAAGTATTTGCAGTCTCTGCAGTGCTTTAGGGGAAGATCTAAGTAGTCCATTGTCACCAAAGTAATGTAGGACATTGCTGTTGTTAAGGTGCCAAAAATATTTTCTTTGCATTTGAAAAATAAAGTAGAATAGAAGCTTAAGTTTTACAACTGGTCAGAGTAATGCAAAACTCCCAGGAGCTAAGATATTTTTGATTTTATTTCTTTTTTGGAAAATGCAAACATAATATGACTGCTTTGCTAATGTACCTTGGTGTTGGTGGTGATATTTCTTTCATTTTTCATAGGTTTATGGCAAAGCATACACACACATACACACATGCATTTTCTCTCTGTCTGCCTGCCTACCTACCTACCTACCTACCCACCCACCTACCTATCTGATCCGATCCGATCCTATCTATCCTATCTATCATCTATCTATCTATCTCCCCTCCACACCTACACAAAACACTCATAATAGATTTATGTATACATACACATCCGTCTACCTGAGAGTGTTCTTATTCTTTATGTGAGAGAAGAGTTGGAATTGATATTTACATGAAACTTCCCAAAATTGATGAATGCCACGAGAAATTCAAGCCAGACCATTTGTTATGACCTTTTTAGTAGTCAAATCCATTATTTTGGCCAGAACGCATTGCCCATTCACAGAGAATATACCATCAGGAGCATACACCATTCCTGAGTTATTGCCAAAGTATGAAAAAGGACTAATACTTTATATGAAACTGAATGGAGAAATAAATCATCAGCTCTTGAAGTTCTTTTAAGAACTATGCATATTAAATTCCACTCCTAAAGGGACAGAAAGGATTCTCACAATTGGTGCTGAATTTTCTGGCTCACATATTTTTACATTATAGCTGTGAAAGCCTTTGTGATTATATATAGTGAACTGGTGTATAATATTACATAAAGAAACACTTGAAAAATGTCCTATTTAATAGTAAGCGGTTAGTCTGGGTCAGTTGCTGGCTTTTTAGCAGTGAAAAGCAGTGAAATAAATTTGAAACAGACCTAAACAGTATCTGATTCTAGGCTGTTAAACATTTGAAAAATGATGCTATAAGGCATGATTATTGACACTTTCTAACAGAGAAACATACTATTTAAAAAAAAAAACAGAACAAATTCATTTATCATGCTGCATATATTTTGAGGGAATAAAAATCACATTAAATGTTGGTTTGCAACAGTAAATCATTCTGAATTGAGACCCTCACTTTCAGTAACATCTTTCTTTGTATATACCGGTAGTTCTATTGTAGACATATTTCGTAGAGCATTAATTCTAATAGTATGTGACTATTCTACATTAGACACAATATGGATTGTATGTTAGCTGTACAGTAGATGGCAGCATCTTCCTCACCTTGACTAATCTCAGAAAAGCTAAGTGAAATTGGAGGTGGTTATAACTTGGATGGGAGACCACCAGAAAATCCCAGGGATGGAGAGTGGATTAAAAAATAATAAAACATTCTGGAAGAAAGCAATGGCAGACTATGTATTTTATTGCTGTCAAGAAAACTACATATGTAGTTCAGCTTGGCTCAAGGAATCAAGTGCTTGGTTCCATCTACAAAGAATACCTACATTCAAATGCAGAATTGGTTTTCCTACTTATTACAGTTATAATTTTACAGTATAACTCTGGATGCCCCAAATTTAGAAGCTCTTGTAGTATCTTCAATTATTACTCTTTATTGCATGTCAGGAAGGCTAAAGTTCAAAATAAACAGAAATCAGTGAAGAGTGCTCAAAATGAAAAGGCTACGTTCATATATACTCAAAGCAGTGGTGAAATCCAAATTTTTTTTACTACCGGTTCTATGAGCGTGGCTTGGTGGTTGTGATGTGGCTTGGTGGGTATGGCAGGGGAAGAATACTGCAAAATCTCCATTCCCACCCCACTCCAGGGGAAGGATACTGCAAAATCTCCATTCCCACCGCACTCCAGGGGAAGGATATTGCAAAATCTCCATTCCCATCCCACTCTGGGGCCAGCCAGAGGTGGTCTTTGCTGGTTCTCCGAACTACTCAAAATTTCCGCTACTGGTTCTCCGAACTGCTCAAAATTTCCACTGCCAGTTCTCCAGAACCTGTCAGAACTGCTGGATTTCATCCCTGACTCGAAGTAAGTACGACATATAAAGCTAGGTATACAAACTATGCAATGAAGACAGCAACATGCTAATAGGTAAAAAGAAAAGGTGGAGCTACTATTTTGGTTCTGTCTTCTTCAGCAGGAAAGTGTGTGTTCCCCAAATAAATTACAAAGAAGAGGACAGAACTAAAGCATGCAATTGATAGAAGCATGATTAGAGATTAATCTCCTTACTTTGAATGATTTAAATTTCCAAGGAGCTGATGAATTGCATCCTAGGCTGTTAAAGGAAGTTGTGAACTGATTGTCTGAAACTTTATAACTTTTGAGGGATCCTGAAGAATTGATGATGTGCAAATGATTCAAAGCAGGTGGTGGTAATAATGCGTGAGGACAATCTTCTGATGATCAAAAGCCATACTTGACCATTTTGGGCAGATGAGTGGAACTAGTATATGGGGCTGAAAAAAAAAGATTTTGAAGTGGTATTTCAAGTGAGGGTTTTTTGTAATTGTGATATGCCTATTTTAGGAGTTACAGTACATTACCACATTACTTTTAATTTTGCTTCAAATTATGGAAAGCTGCCTTGTCATTCGTATTAAGCAATCAAAGAGTGTTCATTAAAGATACTTCAAACTAGAAAGAGATATGTAGCAGAATTCCAGAAGATGCTGTATTGGGCCTTTTGCTATTCAATATTTTTTAGTAACTTCAATGATGGAAAAAACTCCTTATCAAATTTGCAGCTGGAAAAAAATTGGGTAGAAATCCAATACCTTAGGAGACAGAATAAAAATTCAAATTGACCCTGATGATTAGAGTAATGGGCTGAAATTAAGAGTCAATTACAAAATTCTTCATTTAGGAAAAAAGATAATCAAATGCAGAGGTAGAAATTGGAGGGGCCTGCTTGGTATTGTTGGAATACATCTTGGAATAATAGATGATTGCAGATTGATTTCAAATCAGCAGTGAAGGTGGTTGTAAAAAAGACAAATATGGGTCTGCTGGAATATAAATTTACAGATAGAGAGATGAGGATTGTGAAGAACTGGAGATCAGTACTGGTTTCCAATCAATCATACAACTGGCAGGGCTGTTTTCTGCTGCGGGGTGAAAAACTGTCATGTGATTGAGTTGATATAAGAAAGAATTGAGCAAGAAAATGAAGCATCTCACAAAAATTCTCAGCTCGTTATGAACTACTGAGCTGTCATATCAGTTCCTTTTTTAGACAGGTACAATTCTAATACTTTTAAGAAAGCAGTTGAAACAATGGATTAACAAGATGAGCATGGCTGCAAAACTGAATATGCACAAAAGTAGTACAAAACTTAAAATAAAATGGAAAGCATCTGAGACAAACATAATATTGAAAGAAGTAAACTAATTTCTTCAAATACGGGTTTTATTTTAAAATGTACCAGCAACTTTTTAAAAAAACTTAATTTAGCATTTACAGTGATAATAAAAAAAGTAAAATACTAACATTTTGGTTTTAATTTGAAAAATCAGTGTTTAAGTATTGACAAGTACAAGAATTCTCTGAATTTGTTATCGAGTGTCTGGAATCAGACCAATAATAAACGTAAAATGCATTGTTTGCCGAATAGACATAAAAGTAACACTTACTGAAGAAAAAGTAACTTCAAGTGTCGTTTTTTAAAAACAATTATCAGTATGACATGTTTGTTTAGAAAATTAAGGAATAATTTGAGATTAATGTAATTGGTTGAGAAATTAAAATAATAAATTAATCAGTAAAATCAAATGTTCTAAAGAATTTTATTACTGTTTAAAAATAGTGCAACTGATCAAAATTTTGTAGGAAATATTTATAAGCACTCCTATTAAAATTGTTCCTCACTATCTTCCTAATCTATGTTTCATTTGCTGCCCATCAAACACCCACACTTTTTCTCACCAGTCTAATAAATAAAATCTACGTTGTTGTAAAAATAAACCTAAGCATAAATTAGTGATGAAATACTGACAATTATCCCAAGGAACACATTGCAGAAGATGGTTGCAAGAAAAGTGCATTAATCTTGATGGGATCCAAAAAAACCTCTTATTAGATTAAGCAACATTAAACATACTTAAGTGTACTTAACTCAAATCAGTTACGCTTTGCCTATTATGAATTTACAAATATGCAGAGGTGGAAACTTTGTACAGGAGCACCATTCAAATAGGCTTGTGTGCACCATCAACTATTTTTTTTTTTACTTGATTTATATGCCACCCTTCTCCAGAGACCGCAGGGCGGCTTACAATGCGTTAAGCAATAGCCTTCATACGTTTGTATATATTGATACAAAGTCAGCTTATTGCCCCCACAATCTGGGTCCTCATTTTACCTACCTTTGAAAGGATGGAAGGCTGAATCAACCTTGAGCCTGGTGAGATTTGAACTTGCAGTAATTGCAGGCAGCTGATGTTAATAACAGTGCTTTAGTCTGCTGCGCCACCAGGGCTCTATTTGAAAATTCAACCAACATTCAACTCCAGGGGAGGCCAAGTATGGTCCCTTTACGACCTGTGGACTTCAACTCCCAGAATTCCTGAGCCAGCATGGGAGTTGCAGTCCACAGGTCATAAAGGCCTTTAGTTGCCCACCCCTGCTTTATTCAGTGCAAGAAATGCAGTGCATCCTCAATCCTTCACAAAATAGCCATCCATCAATTTCCCTGTTTAAACTGCTCTTATAATTAAGTAATCTCTCTTTCTGTTCAGACAACTCATTAGGGGTCATCCTCACATCCACTAATCATGAGATGAATAAACCCTGCTAAACAGGCCGAAATGACATGTCCTCATGCCATTGATTAGTCAACTCAACCTTCTCCAATTTAATCCAGTGTCTTCTCTGCTTCTACCAACACACCTTTTGTCTTGGACATGAGTGATCAAGGACATTTTGGTCACCAATATTATAGGTGTTATAGGTCTTTTGTTGTAATACACCAATAAGTGATTTTCAGATCTTTTGTTAACAAAAAGTTATTGTTTTTATTATATTGCTGTTCTGCGTGATCCTGCTCTACTTTGTCCGCTTCACTCACTGTAGCCACTCACTGCCAGCTCTGCAATTCCTTTGCAGCAGAATCAAAGACAGGGCTAGCTCATTCTCAGTCATTTCCTTCTACTCCACTCTCTGTTTCTCCTCCACATCAGATTAACCAGCACAGAGGAGGGATGTACAACAAAGCAGGAGAGATGCTTCGCTTGTGCCATTCTTTGTGCCTGGGAACTGTCAACTGCGAATAGCAGTCTAATAATCTTTTGACAGATGAAGTAACTTGTAACCAGAAAATGTCTCGAGGGACAGGTCACGTGTGGAGGAGAGCAGAGGGAGGTCAGCGCCTACAACATTAGGCAATCTGGCAATGGGCTATACCACCCTTCAGAGCACTCACCTGTAGTCTTTTCTTCTAGTGGTTGGTGGGTGGTTTTCCTGCAGGTAGGTAAAGCTTGATGGAAGTGGAACCAAAGCCAAAGGAATCTACTGATCTGTTTCCATAACTTGACTTGCAGTAAAACACTAAGTCTTCCACCACCTGTTAGTCTTGTTACTGAGACAGAATAGACTCAGTTGGTAACAGCAATGAAAAATGTGCCCGTAGACTTTTCGGCAGGCTCCTGGCGGAATGTACATTAATGAGGCCTTAGAGATGAGCCCTTAGCCTTGCGTTCTGGGGCAGCAAAGAAAGAGCTTTTATCCTATGTAATCACTTTCTTAAATATTGGAAGAGTGCTATCATATCTCTTCCTAGTCTTCCTCCAAATACTTTGAAAAGTAGACGGACAAAAATCAACATTAACCTTGCCAATACTGGAAGTAATTAGCTACAGACTTAGAAATGAATGAACTTGCTGTGCAATAGACTAGTAAAACTGGTTCTGAGTCTTCTGATCAAGGTGTGCACAAATACTTGTAACAGATGGCCATTCAATCAGCAGGGTAGGGTAGGGAGTTCATATTTCTTCAGCTGCAAATAGACTGACTGAGGCTCTCCCTTCCTCTTAACCTTATTCCAAATAGTCCTCAAGCTATTCCCTTTGAATTCTAGACTAGAATATGTGAATGAAGCAATTTTTTTTAAAAAAAATGAAGAATTATAATTTACTTAAGGCATTGCTGTGCCACATAATGAAAACACACAATGAAAACAAAATATAGCATTAAATCTAAACTAACCCACCACACAGCAAAAGCAAAAGCAAAATTAGTGCAATAATCAAAATGACTCAGGTGTATTTTGAAAATTGCAGCTAGGGAGAAAAAAATGGCTTTTACTTTCCACTCCAAACACAGTGGGGCAAACGTCTCATAGCAGGATACCACTTCTCAGATTCAATGTGTGACATCTCTCTGGCAAATCTTCCATTCTCCTGTACTTTAGTTATATTGCTAAGTGGACATCACTAAATGCATCAGGACTATCATCCAAGGTGTTTTTCTTTTTTCTTTTTTATTATAACACAATATGACAAACACAAAACATATATATATACTCTCTTTTTACAGCTATTTCGTGGTGGTCATCTTCTAATATTTACATTCTCCCCCGATTCCCTTTATACTATTCATTTTCTTCTTGTCCCTTTCTCTTTTAATTACATTATAGTTCTTAACAATCATATTGATTTTATACATTCTATACATTATCATATTCGTTCTTTCCATTTTCAACTTCATCCCTATTTTTATTATCCATTATTTCTAGTCTCTAGCCAATTATACCATTTGTTCCAGATTATATAATATTCCGTATCTTCCTTTTCTTTGAGCTCTTTTGTTAATTTGTCCATTTTGGCACATTCTAGTATTTTTTTTATCAATTCTTCTTCTGTTGGTATGCTTTCTCTTTTCCAATTTTGTGCATATGATATGCGTGTGGCTGTTATAATATGTAAAATCAAATGTTTTATTTTTTTGATGTATTTTTTGGTAAATATTCCCAATAAGAATGTCTCTGGTTTTTCATCAATAGGTTGCTCTGTTATTTTTTCTAACCATTTCTTAATCTTAGTCCAGAACGTCCACCAAAGATGTTAATATGTTCCGTAACTCTTATTGCATTTCCAACATACTGGAGAGTTATTCGGAAACATCTTCGCAAGTCTAGCTGGGGGGAGATGCCATCTATAGAACATCTTCAACTGGTTTTCCTTGTATGTCGCAGACATGGTTAATTTTGTATTTATTTGCCACATTGTTTCCCATTGCTCCAATTCTATTGTATGATTAAATTTTTTTGCCCATTTGATCATTGTATCTTTAATTACTTCCTCTTCCATCTTATATCCCAGACCTCCAGGCTTTTCGTCGGGCCCTTAAAACTCATTTCTTCCAGTTAGCTGGGCTGGCCTGACCCCATGTTTTGGTTTTAAAGTTTTGATACTGATTTTAATTTGAATTGTTTTTAAATTATGGGCCAAATTTTATCTAAATTATTTTAAAACTTGTCTTAACTTTTGTATATAATGTTTTTTAGTTGGCTGTTCACCGCCTTGAGTCCAGAATTTAATAAATAAATAAAAATAAATAAATAAATATCGCAGTAAAAATTTGTATATCCTATTAATTAATTTCTCCTCTGCCCCTTGTATAATTTTATCCAATTCATGTCACTCATTTTGTACTTCATATAATTTTGTATCTTCTTTATATTTAGACTGAATTTATGTATGTCCACCAATCAATTCCTCTATTAAGATCATGTTCCAATTCCTGTTTCGATTTCAAATTTTCTTGTTCTTTTAGTATATCTCTATATCTTATTATCTTATCCCATTCAGTTAAATTTGGATGTTTTAATGCTTCTATAGGTGAGATCCAAATTGGTATTTTTGTGTAATGCTGTTTTTTTAATTTTTAACCAAATTAGTAGCAATGCATTCCTTAGTGTATGTCTTTTAAAATAGCTATGTGTTTTATGTTTTTCATCCCAAAGGAATGCATGCAATCCTGTCATGTCTCTCAATTGCTAGTGTTCTTTTATCCCTTAACTCTATCCACTCTTTTAGCCAGGTTATGCAAGAGGCTTGATAGTATATTTCCCATTCTGGGAGTGCTACTCCTCCTTTATCTTTTGTGTCTTGTAGAAATTTATGTCTAATTCTCTGTCTTTTTCCCTGCCATATAAATTTGGTAAATATTTTATTTAAGGCTTCAAAAATTTTTTCTCTAATTTTACTGGTATAACTTGGAATAGAAATAGTATTTTTGGCAAAATATTCATTTTAATCATGGTGATCCTCCCCAATAGTGAGATCTGTAGGTTTTTCCAATTTTCTAAATCTTTTGATTTGCTGTAGCAATTTATCGTAATTGTCCTCCTTAATTGAGGAACATTTTGCAATAAGCCAGATTCCTAAATATTTTATTTTCTTGGTTATTTGTATTTTTGTACTACATTCTAATTCTTTCTCTTGTTTCTTTGTAAGATTTTTGGTTAATAATTTAGATTTATTTTTATTGATTTTGAGTCTCACTACTTCACCAAATTCTTCTATTTTCTTAATCAATTTTGGTCCTGATTGTAATGATTCCTCCACTATAAACACCAGATCATCGGCAAAAGCTTGTACCTTATATTCTTCTTTATTTTTAACCCTTTTATTTCTTGATCCTCTCTAACTTTCTTCAGAAGCGTTTCTAAAGTTAATATAAATAGAAGTGGAGAGAGTGGACATCCTTGTCTCACCCCTTTTGTTATATCGATTTGTTCCAATGGTGACGTCTTCGTGAAGTGAGAGAGGGAACGAAACGCTGTCCCCAAAATCTTCACTAGGAGCTCTTTATGAGCAGTTCCAATCCCATAGAGATCTGGAAACAAAAGAGGAAGGTCTGAAGACCCCGGACAAAAAGCAATTGATTGGGGGGATAAAGACAAACTTCTTAAATCCAGTGGAGAAAGAGTCGGCCTTTAAGACAGAGCAAGAGTGATGGCAGCCATATAGTGTGGAAGCGGAGAGTTGAAAAAGACAGTTTTGTATGGTGGTCGAGGAGAACCCAGAAGGAGGAGAGGTGATGTTTTGCTGAATTGGAGGCATAGGAGGAGAGAGACGCTGAGGAGAATGGCGAAAAAGGCCTGGAAAAGCAGCGACTAAAAGGAACTAGAGCGCAGAACAAAGAGACAGATTGGAAAAGAGGTTAGTGTGAAAGAAGGAAGATCCTGAAAAGTGAACTTAATAGAATGAGAGGAATAATAGGAACGGAGATAAGACCTCTAAGACGGAAAGAAATGGTGAGCGGAGAATAGAGTGGAAACAACGAGGGTAGTAAATTGGAGTCTATTTTAAGCGATTTATAAGCTTGGAAAAAACTTTAACAGTGATTTGTGACTGGAAATATAATTGCAACTGTGAAACTGTAATATTGAAAATATAGAGGCACAGAAAGAAGAAAGAAGAGAAGTTAATAGATAGACGAGCGTAGAGCCAAAGAATTGAAGGAGACTAATGCAATATTGCTGCATATATTTACAACTAGAGACTAAGCGATAGAAGGAAACGACTGAGAAAGAATAAAACAATAAATATATATATATATATTATGAAAGTAAGAAAAAGTAAATCAATATATTTAGTTATTGTTACTGAGAGAGTGAAATGTAAAAGATTGTAAATGATTAATGAAGTAATGAATAGATTAAGTGAATGAATTAAAGTGATTTACAAACTATAACTAAAACAGGGAAAAAACCAGCTACAAATCCTCCACCTATAGCTGCTTCTCCATCAAACCAGAGAACAATAGAAAATATGCTGGGAAAAGAAAAAGAAAAATCAGAATTGACAGTAAATAGTATGCAGAATATGTTGCAGATGATGCAGGAAACATTAATGAAAACAAGAGAAAGTTGCTGATAATCATGAAGAGACAAAATTACACTATAAAGAAATTAAGAATGAAATTGGAGAAGTAAAAGAAGATATCAAAAATATGAACGATAAAATAGAGAATATACAACAAGCAATGTTGGAAAATGACCAAAGAATTAAAAAAATGGAAACAAAAATGGACCAAATAGATGTAAAAATAGAAACAATGGAACAGAAGTCATTGCAACTAAATATGGAGCTGACAGAGTCAATTGCATTTTTAGAAATGGAAAAAGTTTCATATTTCCTATGGTTCCAAAATATTGCGGAAGAAAAAGAGGAAGAGTTGGGACAAAAGATGGTGGAAATTCTGGTGGAATTAGTACAAAGAGATAAGACAGAAATAAGAGGACAAATAGATGAAATTTATCGTGTGCACACCAATTATATACAAAGACATCGGTTGGTGAGGGAGGTACACATAAGATTTACGAAACGAACAGTGAGGGATGACATATATAAAATATCAAAAGAAGAAATGTTAACATACAAAGGTAAAGAAATCATATTTTTGAAGCAGATACCATGAAGGATTTGGAACCAACGATAACAATACCAATTCTTGACAACTCAACTAACAAAATACAAACTGATGTTTAGATGGTTGATACCAGATGGCATACTCATAACATGGCAAGAGAAGAAATATAAAGTGGACCCAGTAGAGAAAGCACAAGAATTTTATAAACTTTATTTCTCACAGGAAGAAGAACAAGAAAGTAAGGAAGAATCAGAGAGCAAAAGCCAGGACGAAGGTCAAATGGAAGAAAGAGAAAGAGAAATAAGAAAGATTCAGGAAAAAGAACGAGAAGAAAGAGAGGGAGTGAAAGGGAGAGTAAGAAGAGAGACAAGAAACACAAAAAACCAACTTCAGTAAGAAATGGAAGAAGCAATAAAACTCTTCTCTGTGAATATAAATGGCTTAAAGGCACCAAGAAAGAGAACACAAACACTTACTAAACTATGAAAGTTGAAGCAGACGTGATATATCTACAAGAAGTACACATTAAAAAGGGATATCAAAAACTATTAGAGAACCAAAATTAGGGAAATTATACATATATATATAAGAAAAGAAAAGAGGAATCGCTATATATGTAAAAGAAAGAATAAAATCAAAATTAATCCATTCGGACAAAGAGGGTAGAATATTAATGGTAGAATTAGAAGTTGAGCAAAAACAATTGTTATTAACAGTAATATATGCCCCCAACAAAAATCAACACGAATTTTTTTAAAGAAAGTGCATAATAAAATAATAGAACTAGAATATGATAACATTTGTTTAATTGGGGATTATAATGCAATAGCGGCTATTAAAAAAGATTATAAGAGTAACAAGAAAAACAAAAAGAAGAAAGATATATTACCAAAAGAATTATTTAATATGGCATCAGAATTAAAATTGTGAGATGTATGGAGAGAAATGCATACTGGAGAGACACAATATACATTTTATTCACATCCATATCAATCCTGGTCCAGGATTGATATGGCCTGGATGACAACTGAAATTCGGACAGGGCTAGAAGAGGTAGAAATAGGAGTAAATTAGTGGGCAGACCATAATCCAATAATTATAAAATGGAAAGAACAAAAAGGTTTAAAAGATGGACAATAAATCAAAATATATGTCTAGACAAAGAATACAAACAGGTGCTAGAAAATGAGTTGAATATATTCTTTAGCGTAAATTTAAAAAAAGGATACCTCAATACAAAACCTCTGGGACACTGTAAAAGCATATATCAGAGGATTAACAATGTCTTATAACGCGAGGAAAAAGAAGGAAAGGAAATGTCAACAAGAAAAATTACAAGAAGAACTTAAAAAGGCAGAATGTAAATTACAGGAAGAACCCCAAAATAAACAATCAAAAGAGGAATGGAATATAATTAAACATAAAATAAATTTAACAATTCAAAAGGAAATAACCCAGAAAATAAAGATGTCAAAACAAAACTATTTTGAACATGCGAACAAAACAGGTAGATGGTTGGTTTATAAATTAAAAAAAGAAAAAGATAAAAGAATGATATACCAATTAAAAGATGAAAATGGGACAATGCAATATAGAAGGGAGGATAAAAAAATCATTCAAAAGTTCTTTTCAAATTTATATTGTCAGGAAGATATAGTAAAAGAAAAAGTCAAAAATTACATAGAGGGAACAAACTTGAATAAAATTACAGAGGAACAACAAGAAATATTAAACAGGCTGATAACAGCGACAGAATTTGAAATGGTATTGAAAAAACCAAAAAAAACCCCAACAAAACACCTGGCCCAGACGAACTACCAGTGGAGATATACAGAAACACCCAAGAAATGTGGGAGGGATGATGTTGGAAATATTTATATATTTGCCTGGAACAGGCAAATATACCGAAAACATGGACAGAAGCAATAATTACCGAAGACACGGACCATCAACAAATACAAAACTACAGACCGATCTCATTACTAAATACCGATTACAAGATATTTACGTCAATCATAGCCGAGAGAATTTAAAAAATTCTGAACAAATATATACAGCCGGATCAAAATGGATTTTTGCCAGGCTGACAAATTAAAAATAACATCAGAACAATAATAAATACTCTAGAATTCTATGAAACACACTCGGAAAAACAAGCTTCACTGGTTTTCCTTGATGCTCAAAAGGCATTTGATAATTTGTACTGAAAATTTATGATAGACCATTTGGGACAAAATTTGAAAAGATGATTGAAAAAATTTATACAAAACAAATAGCAAGGGTAATTATGAATGAGGACATTACATTCAAGGTGCTTTTCATCTGGTAAATCCTGGTGCTGTAGGGTATTCATGATACCTATTTGAATAAATAACCAGATGGAGTGGAATTCATCACAAAATTTGACATTCTAACTATGAAAGTAGTTCCTAAATCAGATTGATATCTTTCTATAGGTTAATTTTTAACCATCAAGAGCTGGACATCAAATTTACACATAGCCTTATAGAATTTATTTGGAATGTAGTTAACAAGGCTTAATTTAATCAAAATAGGGTGTCAATCAGAGGCAACTATGTTTGATAGAACAAAAATAATATCACAAATGTTTTTAAAACTCAGTTATAAAGAATCTGTAACACTAGAACTGCTAGAATTGTTCCTTTACAATGCAGCAGGCTCAACTCCTCAAGCTGAAAAATTCAACTCCTAGTATGATTGAAGGTTGGTAAAAAGTATAAACAATAGAAGCACAATAGGCAATGGGAATTGTAAAACCTCGGCTCATGGGTGATGTGCAAATTGGTATAATGCCTTATCATTCTCCAACTATTATTACCCTGGGTGAGTTCTTGGAGGAGGAACAGGATCTCTGCAGAATAGGAAGAAATCAAGAGAAATAAAAAGATGCAGTAAAGAGATGTTCATGAGGGAGGAGAATGACTCACTGAGGTCAAAATATTAGAAGAGTGAAATTGAGCGATGGGATCTATTTATCTGATCTGCCTCTTACATCTAGAACTACAGGACCAAAGATTTAGATAATCAAAGGGGTGAACCTAGGTAGAAACAAATCCTCTGTCCTACTAATAAGGATGAAGCATGCAATGAAATAGGGGCATGATTAATAGTTAAGGCACCTAGGCTAGAAACTGGGAGATTGTGAGTTCTAATCCTGCCTTAAGCATGGAGGTCAGTTGCGTGACTTTGGGCCAGTTATTCTTTCTTAACCCAACTCACTTCATAGGGTTGTTGTAAATGGGGAAAATAGGGCCAGTTATTCTTTCTTAACCCAACTCACTTCATAGGGTTGTTGTAAATGGGGAAAATAGGAAAAAGACAATGGAAGAAGGCTTCTTATTTCCTGTGGCTCACAAAGTACTCTTGATAAAGCAGGACTTGGTCCCCAAGGAGAACTATTAGGAATAATACAATGGCTGGACAGTTTTACTGATTCTGAACCAGAGCCTGAAGAAGCTGTGGCCTGTACATATCCCTAATAACCATTAGTTATTTGTATGGGAAAAAATGGCTGTGAGATTTTTAAGGTTTTCATTTTTAGCTACTGTTTAGCTACTTTAAGCTGACAAACAGCTGTCCAGTCTTTTCTTGAAAACCCCCAGCAATGGAACACCCAGAATTTTGGAAGGCAAACTATATATTTGGTCATTGGGTCAAACAGTTTAGGAACCACAATATGAAGAGATAGGTGATATATTTTTTTTGGTAATTGTCCTAAGATTTTTAAGTTCTTAGTGGGGAACTGAGCTTATTTACAATTTAGTTATAAATCAATGCCAGTGCAAAAGACTATGCCTGCAAAAATTCCTACTGTTCAAAAATTTGAACTTATTGCACATAGATACAACCATACACACTCATATGTGAGTTTGTCACAAAATCTTTGAAACCAGTTCTACTGAGAAAGTCTCATCCACAATGTGCCTCCCTTATACTGAAAAACAACTCTTCTCCCTGTCACCCAGGCAGGGGATAAAGCAAATATTCTACAGATTCTTAGCATCAAGTTCTTTTGATATGTGAGGTTCATATGACTTATTTAGGCAATAGGAAGCCTTCTGATAGTAGAATGAGGTATTAATAACAACCTGACATCTCATTGCATCAATGCAGTCTTCCCTACTAGACTCGTGATCTTCCGATGTATTTGCTTCCTTCCAAGTGTTAGGAAAATATGGGAGTTGGCCCCAATATTTCAAGGGCCCCAGATTTAAAAAGATTGCATTAATAGGTCTGTAAACTAACAGGTATTACTTGTTTACTTACTGATACCAATGAGTTTCCCTTAAAAGCACTCTGTGTAATAGAGTGCTTACTGATGTCAACATTTTTTTTAAAATCGAAGTATATAGCAAACTCGGACACTTTCAGTTCAAAGTGATATGTCAACATGGTAGATTACACAGAAGATATCATGCATTAATGGATGGCCAATTTTATATGAAGTTATTATCATGAATTTGATTAAACTAAGGAATTTTCTAGTTAATTTGTGCTTGCAAAAACAAAAACCAAAGCAAAAAGAAGAGTACTTTTAAGTGCCAAAGGCAAAAAGAAGGCAATTTGGAAAATATTTGCTTAAAAGGGTACCAAATATCACAGATGAATTATATGTTTTTAAAAAGCTTATTATTGGTTGTTCAAAGTACAATCAGAGACTAGCCTTATTGGAAACAGAGCTAGAAAGAAACATTCAAATCTGTATAATATTTTTAATTTCAAGCATCCTAAGACAAAGTACATGCTTACAAGTTTCAGAGAGATTTAATAATTGATACCAAAAGGGGGAAAAAAAACCCGAGGAAACATTATTAATTACTTCATAAACTTAAAATATTTCAATAGTGTCAGGCAATTATTATGGATTGCATCCAGCACACTCCCATTTGATCCTATATTCCCTATATCTAGAGATCAGAGCAAGCACACATGATATTCAGATCAGGTAGCAACATTTATGTAACTTGATATTTATTTATAAAACATCAGAAAAAAAAGAAACAAAACCAAACAAAGGCAGTTGATTAGCAAAGTAGGGGAGAAAGGCAAAAGAAAGAAGAAAAAGACAAAGAAAATCAGGAAAAAATTTACATTATTTATATATCAAAAGGATACAAAACTTTCCAGAGTCACTGGAAACAAAATTGTGGGCAGTTAGCATGGAAAAATCCTAAAGGGAGGGGCCCTTTGATGATTCAGCTTTAATCCTTTTATTTATATAACAGCAGTAGAACAGAAGACACCAAGTGATTCTTTGTAGCATGAAGGGAATGATTTGATGGATGGAGAATGAAAATGGCTACCAGCATGGATGAAAAAAATGTTGATATAATCCAGTGTTTTTCAAAACTTGGCAACTTTAAACTCCCCCCTCTCTCCCTCTCTCTCTATCCTATATTTAGAATTGATGATGCCACTCTTCAAATTTCTCCATAGAAAATTATGAGAGGGAATTTGATTTATAGACTACAGCGATTATAGATTTGAATTGATTGAAGCCAATTCATAGAATCGGGAAATAAATTACACAATATAAATTTATGCTGTTACGTTTGTCAACAGATGAGTAGGACATGACCAGGCTGAACCCGAGAGAGGGGTCAAATACATTATCAGTCATGAGTCCCTGCACGCCCACAAGAGATCTGAGTCCACCCCACCTTGAATTCCTTTGACTCTCATCTACCGCCAATTTGCTTTGACAGTTACTACCTCAGATTCAGTGGTGGGATTCGTATTTTTTTACTACCAGTTCTGTGGGAGTAGCTTGGTAGGCATGGCATGGCTTGGTGGGTGTGGCAGGGGAAGGATACTGTAAAATCTCCATTCCCACCCCACTCCAGAGGAAGGTTAGTGCGTAATCCCCACTTCCTCCCGATCAGCTGGGACTCAGGAGGCAGACAATAGATGGGGGTGGGGCCAGTCAGAGGTGGTATTTACCAGTTCTCCGAACTACTCAAAATTTCTGCTACTGGTTTTCCAGAACTGGTCAGAATCTGCTGAATATCACCTCTGTTCAGATTCTTGTAGAGAGCTTAAGTTTGCAATAAAACTTTATGCTCATTTGAACTGCCTGGATTTCGTGATTTCCCTGGGGCTTGACAACATGAGAGAAAGAAAGAAGCAGACAATTTACAAGGTCAGAATGCACAAGAGTTTCAATTATTACTGTTTTGAAAACAGTTCCCCAAACCCCAGATACTAATAAAGCCTGGAAATATTTGATTGTTAGCCTATGCCTGTAAGATGGAAGACATGAGGATAAAAGAAGGACATGTCCTCCTTTTGCTGGACATCTGGTAAGCCTAGCTTAGGCCTTCAGAAATGCATTTACTTTTCTTTCTTGCTTTCCTACTCAATTTTTCTATTTTATTTACTTCTATTTTGATAACAACCAGTATTTTTATCAAAGTGTAAGAACTTCCACCAATGATTTTTGAAGTTTGAAAGACATGAGCCTCTGATAAATGGTTTTTAAAGTAGCAGTTTAAACAGGCTCTTGAGTTGAGTGCTATAAAGAAATCAGCAAACAGCAAAAGTTCTTTCTATTCATTAATGATCTCACAGATATAGAACGCTAAAAGAAAACAATGAACAAAAAGTGAAAAAAGCATATTTAATAAATTTTTTTTTACAGGATGTCTAAGTGGCATTTTTAGTTCAAGAGATAGTTCCTTAAAACAGCCTACGCTGTCTTCCATCTTAGAAAATACTCACAGAAATCATGAAATCAATTCATGATTTGTTAAAAAATTTAGATGAAGAGTTGCTATGAACCAAGGGGTAAATTAGCAGAAGATATAACCTGGGTCTTAGTTCTTGTTTCTGAGTTAATGAACTGTGCTGGGATAACCGTTAAAAAAGCATTTAGGAAAGGTCCTAAATTTAGACCTTGTGAAAGGTCTAAATTACAGGCCTGTCAAATTGGCGGCCCATGGGACGGATGCATCATACGCAGGCCATGCCCACCCCAGCTCCGCCAAGGCAAAAAAGTCATATGTCACAATACATCAGGTGACACAATCGAATTTGCCACCCATGGTCTAAAATGTGGGCTTTGTAACAAGGAAAACCAAACACTTCAGTGAAGTGAGTGACAGTTGATACATCGAAACAAGGACTGCAGTCTTCACATGTAATAGTTCTAAATTCATAGTTTTTATCAGGGAATAATTTATTTGAAAGAAATCCATGGATGTCTGACAGGAGAGACGAAGAAGAACAACGATAACAGAATAATAGAATTGGAAGGAACCTTGGAGGTCTTCTTGGAGGTCTTCTAGTCCAACCCCCTGCTCAAATAGGAGACCCTATGCCATTCCAGACAAATCACTGTCCAGTTTCTTATTAAAAGCCTCCAGTGATGGAACATCCACAATTACTGAAGGCAAGCCATTCTACTGGTTAATTGTTCTGTTAGGAAATTTCTCCTAAGTTCTAGGTTGCTTCTCTCCTTGATTAATTTCCATCCATTGTTTCTTGTCTTGCCTTCTGGTGCTTTGGAAAATAGGTTAAGCCCCTCTTCCTTTGTGGCAGCTCCTTAAATATTGGAACATTGCTATCATATATGATATCATCGTATGTGAGAATACATACTGTATTTTATGACATCAAGAAAATGCTGCAACTTGCATCAGATTTTTGACACAAATATGGTGCATATTTGTGGTGTTTGCAAGATGATGTAATCACCCACATGTCATCATGTTGATGTCATTGCAATTTGTATGGAATTGCAGGAAAAAACTACTGTGAAAATGTTCATGGGACATCGAACAACATAGTTAAGAGTGAAATCAGTTCTTCTCTTGGATGTGTACAATATTCAGATAAACAAATATCCAGGAAAATACTAAACTCCTTACGTTTATGCCTGATAACTCTACTATTCCAGTGTCATTTTAAATCAACACGGGAGTTTGCTCGGCTAATTAATTGTGGATAACAAAATGGCTGGAGAACAAGAAGATAGAGTGCCCATCACCACTACTGTACTTGCTAATGCTATATTTCCTCATTTATCTTATTAGCCTAAAAGACAGTTTTTTCAACTTCTGGTTTAAAGGCATTTTTAAATGTTGATAGAGGATTGGAATGTAATCAATCTGTAGTATTTCTTCCATCACTTTAATATCTGTATAACATAAATTACTTTTGCTTCTAAAATTATTTTAAAAAATCAAAGTCCATTTTGACCCAGCTGTTTTAAACACCCATCTATTTAAATTCAGAGGGCTTATGCATTTTATTCTAAATGCTAAGTTAATCTTCCAAGAAAAACTTGCAAAATATTACTTCAGGGTTCCTTAAATAATGTAAATTTAGATACTAGGTAAATTTGAAAGGAGAAAAACATTTAGTTTTAATACTGATTTAATTTTTCTCATCATATTTGAAAGCCTGACTCACAATTTTTACATGGCCTTATTAATACTAGGCTTACAAAATTAACTTTCAAACACTTTTTTTATATTGGATGCAAAGATTGTGTTTGCAATTAATTTGAAAAGTTAATTTATTGTAAGCTGTCCAGAGTCACTTTGACTAATGAGATGGGTGGCATAAGATTCATAAATAAAATGAAATAAAAATCAAAAGAGGAACATCCTTTTATCTGAGCTCGTTATCCCTGAGCAGCCCATAGGAGAGCACCAGCCAGTCATTACACAGACTGTGTATATCTATGAAAAAACCACAGTGCTGCATAGAGTGTTGATTTAAAGTAGGAATGAGAGCTGGATTCACCCAGATCCATGGTGCTGGTTCTGCAAATGAGCGCGTTACAAATTTTCTGCTGTTTTGGCTTAAGAGGTATTTCACATGGTTATCATTTTTATTAGTCTGGCTGGGTAATGTGTTGCTTACTATATGGTGCTGCTAGATACAAGGTCAGAACTCAGCCTCTCTCTGTCAGCATTGCAACTTGCAGAAACCTGCAGAATAACGTGAGATGTCCAGTTACATGTTCATCTGCATGTACATATTCCTAATAAATCACTGCTGAATTCCTGCCAGAAATAGTCCATGGCTGATGGTGAAGTGAGAGGGTGCTCCCCCAGTTCGCCTTGAAAGTCCTCTGCCATACCAGTGACAGTTAGCTATTTTTGGACTTGATTTGGCTGTTTTTCCACTGTCATCCAGTGGAGTGTTAGGTCCTTCTTTTAAGCAGTGCTTCTGGGCTAAGGAGCTTCTGTCACTCAAACACTTTGAAAGAGGGCTCAGCTCTTCATTCCAAACATCTACCTACTCTTGCCTAGCCCTAGCCCTCCCCTCAATCCCCGTATTAAGAAGTGTGACTGGTGGATGTTTTTCCTGCTGACACTTGTTGGCAGATAAATTGACACTAGGAGATTCAAACAATTATTCCCATTAACTTGTCCCATGTTTGTCAAGTTAAAGGTCTAACAATGCACCTCTTCTCAGTGCCTCCACCCCCCCTCCCCCAAATCTATATTGAAGATCAGGGTAAGTCTTGCAGCTGACAATATGCTTCAAAGTAGAAGCTTCCTGTGTGACCTGATGGGTTTTGGTTTCTACTTGCTTTGTGTATGGGAGAGCGAATGCCTGAATGAAGAAAAATGAAGAGACAAAGTTCATTAGACAGCAGAATTTTGCTCTTTAGTGAAAAGTTGACAGTAAGAACTCCAACAAACTAAAATAAAGAAATAATGCACCATGTAACAGTAAGCAAGTTTCAATGGCCTATACCAATTTATGAATTCCAAGCCTTAAGTTTCTACTTGATTCCCCATGATTATATGCATACTAATGTAATGTAATGTAATGTAATGTAATGTAATGTAATGTAATGTAATGTAATATATATAATATAATATAATATAATATAATATAATATAATATAATATAATAATAATACCAACCTTATTGTCATTGTACGTGTATACACAGTATACCCATACAATGAAATTCACTTAACAGCCAAAGACCAGGTCCAACACACATAACAATCCCCAAACACCCCCCACCTACCACAAATTCCCCACCCCTAAACCACCCAAACATCCACACATAGACCAAGTAATGCTGTCCAACAGCTCGCTCATGGTGGCCCCTTAGTTCATTGTTGAGTGCAATTAGTTCTGGGATAAAAACGTGTGGTCCAAGTTTTAATTGTTCTGTATCTTCTGCCAGAAGGCAACAGTCCAAAAAGATTGTAAGCAGGATGGAAAGAGCCTCTGAGAATGTTTTTTAAAAATATTATCTTATCTTATCTTATCTTATCTTATCTTATCTTATCTTATCTTATCTTATCTTATCTTATCTTATCTTATCTTATCATATCATATCTTATCTTATCTTATCTTATCTCATCTCATCTCATCTCATCTTATCTCTTATCTTATTTACTTTAGAGTACAGCTGGAGGAAGAACTAAGAAAGATGTTCTTAATGATGGCCTCTAACTTTCTCTCCAGTATCTCCTCATGTGTGTAGCCATGATCTATATGTATTTAATGGGAGTTTATTGTAAAAGCAAGGGATGCATACAGAAATAACAGTTTTAGCCACAATGCACTCTGGAGGAAAATTTGTCCAGCATCTGGGCTTGAGATTGCTCAGGTCAATTCCCAAGAATTTCTCCCTGAGTTGTTATCTAAGGAGAACTCTCTACTGGGCTCCATGTCTAAGTAAGGTTCTTCCTTGTAATTGCTTGCTATGAGAGAGTTTCATGAGGCTTTTAAAGCCGCACTGACTCCTAATGGGCTTCCAAGTGTAATTCACAGTGTGGTTATTACCTATAAAGCTCACTATGGGCAGGGTTGGGGTATTTTGAGGACTACCTGCCTTCAATTGTTTCTCCTTGCCTAGGCAGAACTGAGAAGATGGGAAAGCTCTGGGCCTTTTCTCCTAAGCAATATTGTCTTCCTGGAGCCAGGCCAGGAGTCATTCCTTCTCTATTGCAAAACCTGACCTGTGGAACAGCACTCCTCCAGAGATCCAAATGACCCAAGCTGCTAGCCCTTGGTAAGGTTTTAAAGACCTGGCTGTTCCCCAAAGCATTAGGCAGGTAGGTAGAGCAACCTCTGTTGGTTGATTAGTTTTTCTTGTACTTTTTGTACTTGCAATGATTTAATATTTGGATAGTTGGTTTTCCTTTTTAGTTTTAATCTTGCTATGCTGCCCAGAGATATACTGTCATAACAAGATATATAAATCATTTAAATAAATAAATAAAAATACTATTAGAAAGTTTGTGATCAGGATGAGCTGATACAGCAACAATATGGCTGATGAACTGTCTTTTTGAATATGGTCTTAAGGCATACTAAAAGTTTAAGGACAATACCTCTTGCTTGCCTTGGGTGGGGAGGTAGAAAGGGCTTCAGCAGTGGGAGCAGAGCAATTTATATTGGCTTGCTTCTCTACTGACTTTGGGACTGGAGAGCAGAGTTTTAATGCAGTCATGTCTAATTTACTTCTTTCCAGCAAGAATGCTTCCCCCCCAAGCAATAAGGTTTCTACAACATATTTAACAAGCAGCACAGCTGCTGATTCTTTGTTGCTGTTCAGATACGAATGCTTTGATAGAGATATGAAGTTCCTTGTCCTGCTGATTGGTTTCCTATTCATTGAATTCATTGATACAGCAGGAACCAAA
This sequence comes from Ptyas mucosa, assembly GCA_012654045.1. Lineage (NCBI taxonomy): Eukaryota > Metazoa > Chordata > Lepidosauria > Squamata > Colubridae > Ptyas > Ptyas mucosa. The sequence continues at coordinate 22,305,359 of WNWU01000012.1, forward strand.
TGGCACATAGATGTCTTTTAAATGTATAGGTTTGAAATGAATGAGAATTTAAGTGATTCCGAGAACCTGAACAGGAGCAGGCTCCAATATTAAAATTACTGTTTTTTTCATGTATTTTCTTTTTTCTCTTTTTAAGAACAAATTAGATAACTATTTGTCTGTAATAGTATAGGGTTGTGATGGTGAACCTATGGCACATGTGCCAGAGGTGGCACGCAGCACCCTCTCTGATGTCACGTGAGTCGATCCAGTTCAGCTCTGCTGCGCATGTGTGCATGCCTCCCACCAGCCAGCTGGTCTTCGGGTCTCTACCGTGCATTCGCGTGGGGGGAGTACATGTGAGGGAGGAAGTGTGCATGAGCAGAGGGCGGGGAGCATGCGGGGGGGTCATGCGCACATGCACGGGAGATGGGGTGCATGCATGGGGGGAACACACATGCATTGCATTTTGGGGGTTCAGGCACACACATGTGCATTCCTGCACACACGTGTGCACTTTGGGCACTTGATCTGGAAAAGGTTAACCATCACTGGTATAGGGTTTCCTGCCTGAGCCTGGGATTAGACTAGAAGCCCTTACCAAGGTTCCTTCCAATTCTGTTATTCTATTATGTGGAAACACTCATTGAAGCTGTTCTGTCTTACTGTTTAAAATTTAGTATGGATGACGAAGTCAGTAGGTTTTCCCCTACTTTCAGGCATGAATTTGGGATTTTTAAAAAACTTTAACCCCCTTTGCAATCCAGTAGCACCAGCCTACAAAATGAGATTATTGCAAAGATAACTGAGATGGAATGGACATATCTTTTTGAATTGGGACTGTTAAAAAAGCCAGTTTTCTATATCTAGTTGGTAGATCTACTGATCATTTGGGTATTTGCAATCCAGAGCTAGTATCTCTCCTGTGCTGAAAAATCTTATTACGGTAGTACTCAGTGAATAGAATTAAAGCTGCTTAAATGTGCCTTGAAACTACCATATCTGCTCTCCTTCTTTGAAGTTTTTACCCTTTGCCCTTGATCTTAGTTACTTCACCAACACAATGCTTGTCAAACAAATTATCCTACCATGTCCCATTTTTTTAAACATCTCCCTATTATTGAAGGATGTTTCTTCTCTTATCTTACCTGGCCTTCAGGCAAAGTCCAATTAGCTTACTTTCATGGAATTTTAATGCTCTTTGTTTATGAATAGGTTTGGCTGTTTTGGAGAAGACAATAGTGATGTTCAACATAAAAAAATAGTTCCCTTGAACTGAACTGATAGAACTATATTTACATTTGTGTAGAGGATTTGTGATTATTTTTAGAAGAATGCCAATTATGAAGCATAAGATAAAGATAAATAGAGAGCGATAGATGATAGATAGATGTAGATAGATATAGATAGATATGATATAGATATAGATAGATAGATAGATAGATAGATAGATAGATAGATAGATAGATAGATGGATGATTGAGATGATAGACAGATCCTATTTCCATATATTGTAGACATATTGCTTGTGAAAAACTACAGGTTTGAATTGCTTCCATATGACTGTATGGCAAAATTTGAACACAATGTACATTGTATTTATCAGGGGAATTATATTGAAAGACCTGTCTTCTATTGAATGAGCCTCACTTTAGCTATAACTTTTAGAAGCATAGTACTTTAAAAAGAAAAAAGCTCATTTCTATCATTTTTCCTTTTTTAAAAAAAGCAGTACTGGTTGTAAGAAAGAAAATCCAATATCTGTATAAAAGCAACATCATATTAGGTTATTAATATAAGTATCAGGCTCAAGGCTGACTCAGCCGTCCATCCTTCTGAGGTCGGTAAAACGAGGACCCAGATTATTGGGGGCAATGTGCTGACTCTGTAAACCGCTTAGGGAGGGCTGTAAAACACTGTGAAGTGGTATATAAATCTAAGTGCTATTGCTATTAATCAGTGGAATGACTTGCCTCCAGAAGTTGTGGGTGCTCCAAAATTGGAGGTTTTTAAGAAAAGATTGGACAGCCATTTGTCTGGAATGGTATAGGGTCTCCTGCATGAGCTCCTTTCCAGGTCTGTTATTCTGTGATGTTTTGTAAAGGTTAAATCAAAATGATGAAGTAATTTGCAATTTCAGTTTTCCCAAGACATTTTCACCAAGTGTGATAGGTTTAAAAAGGGAACGAAAACAAGTGAGAGGGAGGGAAAAGGAAAATATGACTTATGAACAAATATGACTTATGAACTTATATACATATCAACTATTGAAGTGGACTAGAAACTTGCACAATGGCTCTTATCAGATTAAAAAATGATTTTGGTTGAAGTTAGGAACTTTCCAAGACTAGAAAATTTTCATTTTCTATTTCTGAAAATATAAATTCTACCTGTTTATTCAATCCTGCTCAGTTCCTTCAGTGAAACATATAAATTCTTGGGTAAGTGAAAAACAGAAATTGTGGGAAACTAGATAACATTTATATTACGATTCCTGGAGATAATGTAACTTGTTGTACTAGATTTAAACACAAAGACTAGAAGCCAAAACCAAGTAGCATTAATTCTCAGGTCCAGATAATATAATCCTAACTCGGAGTTCATTGTGTTATATCTACTGATGAAAATGTCATCCTTTACTTCTCATCTTATGTTTGGCTCACTTTCAGCCATTATCCTATAATCTGGATAATCTATTTAGACCTAAAGACCCAATGCAGAAGTACAATGCTCCAGAAATGTGTTGGAGGATTTTTTTTCTTTTTTAGAATCTTCTTTTCTTTTTGGAGGGTGGGAAAGAAGCAGGGTGATGCTGAACAGATGAAATGATCATCACTCATTCAGATTGGTCCTTGTGAGCATGCATGTTTGACTTCTGGCCTGCATGCGTTGACTCCCACACTCTATCTTTTTTGGAGTCTGCGGACTCTCTTCCCGGATTGCTGCCAAGATTTAAAACAGGTAGTCCTCAATGTATGACCACAATTGAGCCCAAAATTTCCATTGCTAAGCAAGACAGTTGTTAAGTGAATTTTGCCCCATTTTACAACCTTTCTTGCCACAGTTACTGAGTGAATCTCTGCAGTTATTAAGTTCGTTAAGATAGTTGTTAAGTGAATTTAGTTTCCTCATTGACTTTGCTTGCCAGAAGGTTGCAAAAAGTGATCACAAAACCCTGGGGCACTGCAACTGTCATAAATGCATGCCAGTTGCTAAGCGTCTGAATTTGGATTACATGACCGCAGGGATGCTGCAATGGTCATAAATATGGAAAACAGTCATAAGTCATTTTTTTCTCTGCCATTATACCTTCTAACAGTTTTTAAGGAATAGTTGTAAGTCAAAGTCTACTTGTAGCACACTGCAGCAAACTTTCCCTCTACTCCTAAGTGGAAAAGGAAGAAGAAGGAAGGGAGGGAGGGAGGGAGGGAGGGAGGAAGGGAGGAAGGAAAGAGTGTATCAAACCTCAAATTGGCATAACAGATCTTGAAAGTTAGGAGAAAACTAGCCTGACCATCCCTCCCTTGTGATTTCTTATGATGTCAATAAATGATCAGCCCATTCTCTCTGGCTCTCAGCTGCAGATATTTTTTTAAAAAAAGATTCATTCTTGAATACCTGTTCTCGTTTTATCATAAAATGTTTGAAAGGCTTCTATTTTCAAATTATATATTCTCTTAGATTAATCAGCACTGAAGATCATAGGATTTTTTCCCATCATTACAGAAACCCAGAGAAATCATGACAATGAATATCTGATGCATTTGAAAATACGAATGCTGGTTGTTTTTAATGGGTTATTAAATGGGACTACATTGAACCTCTACACGCTTGTTAACCACAACCACAGTGTAAGTGATGATTGGAAGGAAAAAGAAGCTGACATAAATGGGATAGTTATATAGACCTCCAAGCACATTGCATCATGATCTGCTTACTGGTATGGGTGGTCCAATAAAACACTATATATATATATATATATATATATATATATATATATATATATATAT
>WNWU01000012.1:22309357-22406256 GCA_012654045.1 Ptyas mucosa
ATATATATATATATATATATATATATATATATATATATATATATATACACACACATATATACACACACACACACACCTCCACCCAATCAGAACACAGCCAAGCTCCCACCCAATCAGTTCACACCCCCACTAGCAGTTAAAAAGAAGAAACAGCTGAGATCACACATTGCTCCTAGAAGCACAAAGCCGAAAACACCAGCCTGAAGATGACGAATGAGACTTCATCGAAACGTCACCAAGACACTTCCAATTTTACGCGGGAGAAAACCCGAATAACCAAAGACCTACGTATGTGTGTGTGTGTGCGCACGTGCAAGGCTCTTTGCAATTCTGCAAATAAGACAAAAATAAAAATGAATTGAGAAGAGCCATTCTGAAATAACCAAGAGCCTAGTGCTCTTCATCTATTGTTTTACATTTTGGCAAACAATTTGGGCAGGAATTACACACATAATACTCACATGCATTGGATTCTTCAGCCAGCTATAGATATTTGTATGGAAACTCCTAAAATGAATATTCATAATGCTATAGATTATAGTACAAACCTATAGGAAGGCTTCTGTAGGATATAATCCTATAAAAAGAATTATATCTGAGGTTAAACTAGCATGTTTAAATGTGTCAACAACAACCTACCTGAGTATTTTAAATAGGTGTTGGCTGACATGCTTAAAAACTAAGAGAGATAAATGCTTCATGGAACCATTCAAAAGTCAGATTTATATCATGCTTTGATTCATTAAAGAAAACTTCTTCCCTAAAATTAAATTACATATGAGCTTTCAAAGAAATGTTCATGATTTTCCAGGTTTAACCTGGGGGTTACGTTATACTTGGTAAATGAAGACTACTCAATATTGTTAGTTGTAGACATGACTGAATTAAAATTAAAGTAAACATTTTATATACTATTGATCAGATTATACAGTATCTTATAATTTTGGACTTGATGTGGTTCAAGACTAAACATTTTGCTTTTAATTTCAGCAGGGGAAAAAATATTTTTTTTAGTGATGCTTGGAAAATGAGGGTGAACAACATGCAATTTGAGAGCTGTGTGGAGTTTCTCAAACTCCTTGAATCTTTTTTGGAGCCCTACTGCTTCATAAATTAGGCCACTGAATTGTGACAATTAACTATTAAGCAATGGTACTGCCAGCACTGATTTCTAGGGCAAAAGTTTGAAAAAGTTGCGTATGAAAGGAATAATTGTATCTTTAAAAACACCAATTATGGTGACCAATTTTTAAAAAGTATAGAATAGGGATAGTTACAGTTATAAAAAATATAGATGAAAGAAAGTTAGAAGAGATTTTTCAGTTACTTTTTCCTTGTGATCGCTATTATATTTTGTGACTTGGTAAAATGCAAATCAGTATCTCAATGTGAACTTTCTCTCTCCCCTTAGCAAGTTAAATACAGTACTGCATTTTAACCTCATAAAATAGAGATCTGAAATCTAATTCATCAGGTAGTGCTAATCTCATCTTATTCCACGGATTTTGTAATTTCAAGGGACAGTCAAGAGATTATAATATGGCAAGAAATCCTTCAGCAGATTAACAGGCAGTGTAGTTTTTCCTCTTCCCAGTCCAAAGGATCCTATACAAAGCTTGATTAACTAGTTCCAATGTTCCCCCCCCTCTTGTTCACTCTAGCTGGAATTGTTCCCACATGTTAACTTCCTAAATTTTGTCCTGCTATTAGCCAGGAGCCAGCTGCTAGGTATTAAGTATCAGGTCTGAATGACACATCCCCCTCTAAGCAAGTGTGGTTTTGGCATTCTTGAATAGGGGGATGGAGAAGGTATTAAGTGCTCTAACACATTTAGTTAGTTATGGTTTCAGTTAGCTAGGTGGACTCTACTCCTGGTAATTGTGTGGCCAAATGCTCACTATATTGATCTCTTCCCCAGCACTACATCATAACTCTCCCAAGGACAGTGTGTAGGCTACCACAGTGGTTTAGAAATTATATCAGTTGCTGCCTTTATATTCAGACTATGCTGACATTGAAAATTTTACCACAGAAAGTCTCTGTTTTCTGACAACATAAGGGTTGAGAATGGCTGCCAAATATTTTTTGACATTTGGGTAAACCACAGGTGTCAACACTTCCTTAGTGAAGGATAGTATCAGCTCTGCAATTTGTGCCTAATGAGGCACTGAATGAGAGAAGACATCTGATCAAGTGTCCCATTTTCCAAGGTCTGTAGTGAACAATAGACTATGAGAATAAAGTGACGAAGAAACCAGTGCAGCACAGTAACTTAATCTAAGGATAAATGAAGAAACTTGGCAAGGCTTCATTGGTTTTGCATTTTTTTACATAGAAAGAAAGCCTATTAGCAAAGTGAAATTGCAACATTATTTAACCAGTCCAACCAATCCTACTCCTCTCCATTGCTGTCTTCCTAGAGGAGGCTGGAATCACATTTACCAAATATACTTTATGTTTATACTTTACTTGGACCTAGGTAGCCAATGGAATTCTACTGCACTACAATTTCATAAGATCTGGCTAAGGGGCTCATCCTCCTATCCTGATGATCTTGATAAAGGACATGTCCTCATGATGTCATCTCCATTTCATTCCCCAATTTGCTGCAACAGTATTAATATTTAGCTGTTAAATAGCTCTTCTGTTAACTTTTACCAATATTTGTTACATAAATAATGTTTGATGTGGACAGGAGTCTCTTGCACTTCTGGCTGCTTAGATCTGCCGTGACCATTCCGCCGACCATCCGATTATAGGGTTAAAAAATGGTTAAAAAAACAGTAACAAGAAAAGTACAGGAATAAAATAGCACACAATCAAATAATCTCTTACCATACTGTTCATGCAGTTCTTTTTATAATCTGACAGTTTTTTCAGAAACCATCCACTATCTGGGAAGTAAGGTTATGATTCTTTTGTGGAACAAGAGCAGGGATAGAGGTATACTTCCCAAAAGAGTGTAGGAAGAAATATCCTTCTGGGTTCAGCTCCAAGTATGGAAAAAGACACTGGAAACACGGAGACTGCTTGGAAAGTTTAATTGTGGACAGGATCACATGGTTTGAGTTCCTGAACAGAAAAAAAGAGGCGAGACACAGCGACTCCCCGGGTTTTATGCCCTCTCTGGCTTTGAACTTCCTGGGCCCCAGAAAGAGTATCCTGATTGGTTGTCAGACTCCCAGGGGGCGGGAGTCTTAGCTAGCCTTGCTGGCTGATGTAATCTTCTCAGGTGCCATGTGGTGAGTTTCTGTTGCTAGATGGGTCCTATTGTGTTGCAGATGATGGTCCATTGACAAAGATTGAGTTTCTGCCTCTGGCCCCTTGACAAAGGGCAGGAAGATGGGAGCTACTTCGTCCTTAAAACATGCTTCTCCATTTCTCATCTAGGGAAACGTAATATTCTGCCTTTTTAATATTTCTCAAAATATTTCATTCCTCTAGGAAAGGGGTGGGTGCTAACTTCTTACAAGAGGACCGGGAGAAGCCATAGAGAAGGCTTTTCCTTAAGGTCTCTGTTGACAACATTCTCAGGGGGTCTGGATTCATGGCAAATACCAACTGGATTACAGCAGATAGGCAGATTTCATTTGGGCAAGGCAATCTTGAAGATACTGTACTTAGGTACTAATAAGTCATGCATGTATGTATGTGTACCTTTGAGTCCGTGTTGACTTCTGGCAAATGCCTGGACAAGTCCCTACAGTTTTCTTGGCAAGATTTCAGAAGTGGTTTGCCATTGCTTGCTTCCTAGGGATTAGAGAAACCAAACCAAGTGCTGGAAATCTACTGTAAGCCAATGAAATTCTAAAAGTACACTAGAGGTGTGATATGAACACACCAGGCTGACCTCACAAATTATGAAACTGTTCTGAACAGAGGAGTACAATCTTATCTAGGACAAAAAATGAAATTCTATTGAAATCAAGCGGTTGGGTTTTTTTTGTATCCTGGAACACCTAAGCCTGTTTCTCCTCATCCATATCTTAACAGCCTTCAGGTACTGAGATGAGACCTTGATAGTTGTCACCCAATTCTGACAGATGATCTCTCCCTGTGGCTTCCTATAGATGTTAAACAGGAGTAGGGAAAAGTTAGAGCCTTAAGTCATCTGACAGTGGAGATCCAAGGATTCAACCTCTCCTCTTGAATGCTACTGATAGAAACTGCCTACTTAGGGAGAAGGAGAATATTCCAAACTTCTCATGCCTCTCCTTCTCAACCCTCTAAGATGGTTCAGAAAAAAAGCAGGAAGGTTGCTTTATCCATATCTTAGTCCTGCCTAGTCAGTGAAATGTCAGTCCCATGCCCTGGCCTGAACCGTAACTGAAAAAAGTCCAGGTAATCTGTTTCAGCCAGGGTTCTCTGAAATTTCAGTGCCAACACTTCTTCACAACATTCTCCAGGAAGATAAAGTTAGAGATAAGCCGATGCCTATTTAAAACAGTTGGGTGAATGATAGTTTCTTCTTCAAGAGAGGCAATACTATCCCCTCTCCCAAGGATGCACTAACCACGCTCCTTATCCAACTTTCTGTAGCTTCCCTGGCATCTTTCACTAACCAGGTAGGTCAAAGATGCAATCCATAAGTGGTGAAGCCGAGGACTCAGATGACATTATTCAGGGGATTAACTTCTGTTTGTTGTCCTTGGATTGCCTCTGTCATCTTCATTAGAGTTACTCAACTGGCATCTAGCAGCTAGAAAATTTGAATGATTTTATTTCCCAGATGCCTTCCACATCATCACACTAGCCTGATAACCAATTTCTGCCACATCTTCCCTAGAAAAGCATGGGTCATTCTAAACAGGACTGCTGAATTACAGGAGACTGATAAACATGCAAAAAAAATAAAATCTGGCTGATAGGTTTGTAGAAGTTGGGAGGGACTGTAAAGGAAGCAGGAAGGGGATATGTCATTCTGTCTGTGAGCTCCTTCCTAGATGTCAGAACAAGGTGTGTGTGTGTGTACACACACACACGCACATATTATATAATATAATGTAATATATATGATCTATCTTTCTTCTGGAGTACATGTTTTTAGGATAGGAATAGCAATCTCCTATCCTCTTGCCTAGCGCTGAACTCTGTGTTTATTTGCCATATATATATATGATATAAGGCTGGCAGTACCCCAGAATTGTCCTACAATTGAATCAAATCTGTTTGATTTGATGGGGCCTATGAGGAGACTCAGCTGAAGCAGAAGGGAATTGTGGCCTGATCTATCCCAAATGACGAATCATGCTTTTTGCTTTTTCTTCTACTTTTTTGAAAGAAGATTATTGATCTGGAAGGCCAATAAGGAGAGAAATCTAGGTGATTCACTGATGGGCATAGGAGGCCAGGAGCGAAGAGGAGAATGCTTGGAGAATTTTCCAATCTCATCTCATCTCATCTCACCTCACATTATTTATTTCTTTGTTTCCATTATTATTTTTACAAATAAGTTGAGATTGTGAACGTTTCTAACACACTTTCCTCCTCCTATTTTCCCCACAACAATCCTGTGAAGTGAGTTGAGCCGAAAGAGGGGGACTGGCCCAGGGTCAGCCACTTGGCTTTCATGACTTAGGTAGGACTAGAACTCACGGTATCCCACTTTCTAGACTGGTTAAATCACTAAGTAGGCTTCTACTTTATCCTAGCATTTTCCCACAGGTTCAAGGTCTGCTTTTTAGACCAACAAATGCCATTTCATGCAATGAAACACAGCAACTGGATGATTTTCATGTCCGTGTAAATTGTGTCTTGCCATCTTTGCTTTGTTTTTCCACGAGGGTGTTTTCCATCAATCTTACAGTGGTATGTGATGCAAGTGACAATGGGGGATGCTGCTCATAAAACGTGGTCATACCATTGTAGGTGCTTTTCCTGCATTTTCTCTTATTTATGCAGTGCCCATCAGCTGCTGGACTGTATCATTGTTGACACAGTCAAGAAGAGAAACGCCCAATGATGCAGCCTGATTGGTGGTTGATTTTTCTGCTGGTAGGTGACTCTGGGTGGGAGCATGACTGCCTGAAAATTAAATCCTGAGAAAGTGCCCCTCTCTCCAGCCTCATTGCTGAGAAACTGTAAAGCTCAGTTATGAGGGTAGGGCAAATTATGTTGACGTACTTGGGCAGAAAGAACAGCATATTCCTCATGCTGTGAGGAAGTGCCCATTGTCATGATTATTAACCAAGCAGCTGGTAAGGGAGGAAAGGAAGGGAACTTATTCCCTTGCAATCTGTTTACTAGACTACCATGAGGTGATTTCTTTGCCTGCTTTCCCATTGACCCAATGGAAAACAATATTAGGAATGTAGTAAGAAACGTATTTCCTTCCCTTTTTGATCACACAATACATGAGAGCTTTCATCTCTTTTTGTAGTTTTTGTATTTATGCAAAACAAAAATAGAAAAGCATCTGATAACTGGTGGGTGGGTGACCCTTTGAAAACGTAATTTAAGAGCTGTAAGACCTTGATGCAGTCATGTCAGGATTCTTCTCTGTTATTTTTTGGGGGTGGGGGTGGGGGTGGGAAAGACATTATAAAAGTAAACTGAATTCATCATTTTGTTAAAGATACTTCTACTGAAAGACAGTGCTTGTACCTTTTTATTTTGTTTCACAATTTTTGTTGAGTACGATTCAGGTACAATGTCTTATTGTAGCTAAATTGAATCACTTTGGAAATGCAGCTTGGCCTAATCCCTCCCAGCTGCTTTGCTTTGTTTTTGCCCAAGAAAGGAGCCCCTAAAAGTCCTCCCTATAATCCTGCAAGATGAAATTTAATCTTTTCTGAAACACACACTCCAGACTTGGAGCTTTGCACTTTGAATACGGGGAACATTGAGGGACAAACATCTTCTCTCCCTTCTCTGTGTGGTAAATCTCAAATTTAAGTCAAACTCCTCCCCCCAGTCCAACTCACTTAATTGCACTAACTAGGAGTCTTTCAGGGTCATCTATCAAACAATAGACAGCTTTGAGATTTTCACTAAGTGGCCATCTTTTGTTGCTGTTGACAAGGACTTGCTGGTTTCTGGTTTCTGTTTCTGCTTTTATTAGTCAAATTGAGATGGGCTTCAACCTGATTGGTAAGGACATTTTAATGCACCTTTCTGGCTGGGAACTCTATGCAGTGATGTATGTTGTGAGCTCAGAGATCTTTAGGTGTATCTTAAGGCAAATTTATGGTCCTTCTCTAAGTGTTTCTCAAAGGTCTTTCCTCCAAACACTGGCAAATTATTGGAATTCTACATGTTATTCTTTGCTTTTTTCTTCTTAGTGTTGTCCTACTGAATCAGCAACAGTGTCATGTGATAAATCTATTCTTCCCTGATCTGGTTTGCCTCTTAATACTTCACTGATCTGAAAGCTTTTAGAGTTTATTCTCAGTTTTATGACACTTTCAAATGGAAAGGTCTCTCTCCTCTTCAAAGGAGACACAAATTCTCATACACAAGGTTGAACTTTTAGTTGTTCATCTCTGGAATGAAAACAGCATGCTTGTGGCACACTGGAAGTCGAAATAAAGTTTGCAAGAGCACCACTCACAGTTTTTGGAAATAGAGCTGTTCCTATTTGGAAATGTGGCATGATCAATCATAACTCTGATCTAATATCCAAAATCCTGTCATTCTATGTTCTAAAATAGTTAAGTTATAATACATACCAGATGCTTTCTCATAAAATTGCAGCATGTGAAAGTTGGAAAATACCTTAGAGATTATCAATACCATCTTTGCTGAGAATAGAAAGCTACTTGTCAATTGCATTCATCCTTTTTTTTTAAAAAAAAAACTTCCACTGAAGGACAGCCCACCACTTCTTGAGATAGTAATCTGCTTTCTCATAATTTAAATACTTTCTTTCTTCTGTTATGTCATGTCACTGAACAGGTCCAATTGCAACAGATCCAATTCCCCACATGACAGCCATTTGGGTAACCGAAGATACAGCTCATGTCAGGCCCCTTACTATATTGCCTACGTCCTTTGCAAAATTCCCACAATATTCTACATGTGGTTTGAGCAATGCAGAATAGAGCAACAATTATTCTTCTTGCTCTTGACACCATACTTCTCTTTTGATATAGCCAAGGTTATATTTGGGATGGGAGTGTCATCTGCATCACTCTCTTGGTTCATGCTCAACTTGTAAATTGACAAGACAGGCAGATCTTTTTGCATGGCTTACTGCCCCATAGATATTCCCCATCCTGTATTCATTGCTATGACATTTCCTATCTGAACAATGGACTTTACATATTTCTCTATTGAAATTCATCCTATTGTTTTCTGTTCTTGAGACTCTCTTGAATTGTAATGCTGTCCTCGTAAGTGTGGCCATACCCTCCATAGATTTCTGTCATCCACACATTTGATAAGCATGTTTTCCAGCTCCTCATTGAAGTAACTTAAAAATGAATGTTGACAAATTCAGAGCTCAGCATTGTGTACTTAACAATTCCTTCCAGCCTGACATGGACACATTCAACCAATTTTGCACCCATCAATTGGTAGCATAGCCTAGACCACATTTTGCTGTCCTCTATCTTTGGTTTTCATGGCAAATGTTATCAAATGCTTTGCTGAAATCAAAATATACTACTTTCAGAGTCTCCTCAGGATCAACTAATCTGGTCACTCGATCAAAAAAGAAAATCAGATTCCGGGTGTCTCGTATTTCTTGACTCTAAAAATGTGCTATCACCATCTTACAGTATTTAACATGAACATATGGATTATGTTAAATGAGCAAATTCAAATGTGCCCTTCCATTGAAATAATTGCTTTTTCTATTTGACAAGTTCATTAATTTCCCATATTTCTGCAGCCTTTTACCACCTCCCACAGAGTTCCAAAGTGTCTGCATGACCCTTTGGAGAAGATTTTCAGGAAAATGATAGGGATGAAGATAAAGCCCTAAAATGGGAGCCTATTGGTCCATTCTGAGAGACTCGTTAGCTCAAAGATGTTTAGAAAATTGGTATATCTTATATGCTAATTCAAACAGAAAATTGAAATCTTCATCCAGAGCAAAAAGACATGACTTCATGAAAAGATGTTAATTAAAACAGCATCTGAAACTCCAAACTGTAATTAGCCTACATTGTTTTGTGAACTCCTTTCATATTAAGCATGGTCTGAAGAGATGGGAGTTTCCTTATGTTTACTAAAAAGAATCTTTGTTTTGTACACATTGCCCTTACAAGAGGTAGGGCACACCTTTCCTTTTGGCCAAGGAGCAGGGGTAGTAAAAGAAACATTGGGATCTCCTACTAATGAAGCTCCAATATATATTAAAAATCCACTGTCTTCCCACCAGTAACATGTACTGCTTTATGTTGTTCAATGCTGCTTTAATAACGAACAGAGTTACTATTTGGGGATACCTACAGACTTTTGTTATTGCATGACTCCTTCTCCAGTGTACCAATATAAACCCACTACAAAAAAGCATGCCTTTTGCAATGATAGTGTTTGAAATGTAGAGTTCTGTTTACACAGAGCACAAAATAATAGTTCTGGTCTAGAATCCACCGAAATCTATGGCAAACATCCCATTTCTGAAGCCATTCATTTTTTGAAAAGTCAAACAGAAGGAAGAACATGTGTTCTAATTTCTATCATCTATCAAACTGATAAGACATATACAGTGTATTATTTTGGAACACACTGCATACACTGGTGCCCTACCTCTTGTAAGGGCAATGTGTACAAAACATAGCAAAGACCTTCTAAGACCTCTCATCTCAAGAAAGTAGCCGTGGATTTGTATAACTTTGAAGACCAGTTCCATCATACATAAACAAAAAGGCAAGCATATAAGAGATGCTGTTTCAAGAGGGGATTCTCCTAACTACTTAGTTTACTTCTGTTTCATAAATCATGAATATAGTATGGGAAGCTTTGTTTGGGACTAATGCAGAACAACCTTTCCCTCATTTAATATGAGATAATGAAATAGAATCATCAGAATTGTCAGTGCTTACACTGAGAATAGGACATGGTCAGTCCACTTTTTAAAAAGTATAATTTATCCAAGGTCTGAGCAGAAAATTGTAATGGGTCCTTTGTTCTTTTTTTACTTTCTCAGTGGTTCCTACTAGATCAGGATATTAGTGGGAACAATGTGTGTGGTAAGATACTTATCTTTACCTCTATGTGGATATTGCATCTAATGGATCCTTGCCTTTCCCACAGCACCCATCCTTCTTTTTCCTGATGATCCTAGGACTGAAGGAGTTAGCCTAGGAAGTGGGTTTCTCCTGTGGATATCTCTTTCTTTCTAACCATGAAAGAGAGAAAAACAATGCATTATATAATTTGAGTGTTTTTCCAAGGACAAGATTGAAAGGATCTTTTTACAAAGGAGGGGTCCTTGGTGCTCTCTGAGCTTGCTTGTTTTCTTGCAGACGTTTCATTGACCAAACTAGATAACATCATCAGTGCGGGCCACTAGCACTGATGATGTTATCTAGTTTGGTCAATGAAACGTCTGCAAGAAAACAAGCAAGCTCAGAGAGCACCAAGGACTCCTAATTTCAACCCTGAGCCAGAAATATTGTGGGTGTATTTTCTTGTTAGCTTGATTTTAAATAGCATCCTGGAATATGGTGGCAGTGTTCTATGAATTTTTTTAAAAAAACTTTCTATATTTTAAAAAAATGCTGCCACAGTCTAGCAACCCCAGTAATACTTTACACAGGATTATTATTGCTATTTATGTAGTTACAAGTTACATAACTTCTGATTCTGAACATTAACTTGAACTGCATGAACTTTGGAAAACTGAGGTTTTGTATTAATTAAAAGACACTTTCCCCACTTTATTTTTTGAATGCATATATGCATGATTCCCCCCCCCAGTTTCTATTTATGCAATAGAAAAATTTGAGAAGACTCTACTTTTCTATTTAACAATCAATCCTTTTAAGTTCCATGTATCCTTCTCCCAGACAAGGGATGATGATGACAATATTAAGATCTAAAGGGGCCATAAACTTTTCAACCACTTTGCAAAAGCCATCTTATATGGCATATACTGAGTTTTGGATGAAATATTTGAAGAACTTTGTTTTCATGTATTTAGAGATGATTGAAGTAGCTATTCTCAATTACATTGCTATGTTTGATTCTAAGAGCCAAATCAGAGAACCCATTCAATGTACCTTCTTTTTCCTTTAAAAATAATAGCTAGGGAAAAATCAGAATTAGGACCATAATATATGAGGTTCATTCCTCAATGTTTGCAAAATTATGAGAGAGAGAGAAAGAGAGAGAGAGGGGGAGGGAGGGAGGGAGAGAGACACACACACACACACAGAGGGAGAGATATTTCTATATATATGCTGTTGTTGGCACCAATTGCATGATCTTTCTAATAGATTCGTAAGTAGGGAAAAATTTGATTTACTCTGCTGGTCATCCATTGTGGTCTTATTCCCTGACTTTCTAGTGCCATCTCTTGACTCATTAAGTGATGAGAAAGCATTGTAAATCAAGCTTCACCACATGTGAAATATGTACTTACGAAAGGAAGTAAGTCCTTTAGAAATTAAACATGCAAAGGTTCGCACCATATCAATGCAATCCTGTACACATCTATCAGAATTAAAGCTTTGTTTAATTCAGTGGATAATTATAGAGTTGCAACCTAAAGTCCTTAGATTAGTGGTAATATATAAGGTTCTCAAGAACATAAAGAAGTTATAAAACAAATGGAAATGTAATACTGTAATATTTTCTATTGTTTTATTTGGCACATGGTATTGTAGCTTTTAATTTAAAAAAATATGGAGCATTCTTATCGAGATTGTGCTGTTTTATATTTGCATTAGCACAAGCTTCACCTTTAAATATATCTTGAAAACTGCTGGCAAATCTTAAGTACTGAAGTTGGATTACTGGATACATGCAGGACGTCCTAATTAGTTTATTAACAGAGTGCAAAATTAGTTTATTAACAGAGTGCAAAATAAAAAGAGATAGAGCTGGATTTCATGTTTCAGTAGTTCTTTTACATGGACTCTTCATCACAGAAAATTTGACAGACTGTCACTTGACAAGGCATCAGATTTCAACCATGTAGTACAAGTCATAAAAGATCAAAAATAGTAAGGAAGACATGAATGAAGAACTCTTATTTCTCCCCTGCTATAAATCAAGGACCAGGGTGAACATGATGACATGAATAAGTATCAGGTTTAAAATAATTAGGTAATGTTCCATGCTGTAAGCACTTCTGGAACCTACTTTCAAAGCATGTTGTTAAGGCTGTATCATTCAATTCAACACAGATTTAAACAAATTCATAGTGATTAAATGTTTTAGTGGCTGAGAGCCAAGATGACTGTGGGATGCAATTTCATACTCAAGTATTTGGAAGTCTCTGCTTTGTCAAAGGGATGAGTGAATGGGAATGGATTATTTCATAATTGTTCTGAAATATCTGGCACCAACTGTTGCCATATATAGGACACTGAGGTAGATTGTCCATATTTTTTACTCAGTGTGTGATTTTCATTGAAGTGTATATTGTGGCATTGGACCAGAATTATTCACATGGAATTATTTTTCTGATTAAGAGAAGTTGTAAAAAGCAAAATGTTAGTAATCATTACTTGTCCTTTTTCAACCACCCATAGCATTTTAGAAATCAGGGAATAACTTAAAGGTAACTAGGTGGAAGTATTTTCTAAAGACTAAATAAGAGACACAAAACTAATTGTTGAAATTCAAACATGCTTGAAATGGCAGGATCCAATCTGGGTTGATCACTGGGACTAGAGATTTAGTCTTCCAAGCTCTCCCACTCATGCTCAGGGAACTTCTCTCTCACCAGAATGTCACATTAATAAGACTCCTATTCAAGGAATGTTTCATGTCACATTCTCAATAACAGGTTCAGTAACAGGCTTTGACTCAACCCTTCCAAGACCGAGTGGCTGTGGCTTCCGGCGTCCCGATATAGCCAGCTGGCGCCATCGCTGGCTATTGGGGGCGAGTTAGTGGCCCCCATGGAGAGGGCTCGCAACTTGGGTGTCCTCCTGGATGCACGGCTGTCTTTAGAAGGGCATATGATGGCCGTGGCCAAGGGGGCTTTTCATCAAGTTTGCCTGATTCGCCAGTTGCATCCCTTTCTGGATTGGGACTCCTTATGCACAGTCACTCAGGCACTCGTCACTTCCCGCCTGGACTACTGCAATGCTCTCTACATGGGGCTCCTCTTGAGGTGTACCCTGAGGCTCTAGCTGGTGCAGAATGCGGCTGCACGGGGGATTATGGGAGCGAGAGGGCGCTCCCATGTGACACCTCTCCTGCGTGAGCTGCATTGGCTCCCGGTGGACTTCCAGGTGTGCTTCAAGGTGTTGGTTACCACCTTTAAAGTGCTCCATGGCATCGGACCTGGGTATTTGCGGGACCGCCTTCCGCCGCCAATAGCCTCACACTGGCCAGTACACTCCCAAAGAGAGGGACTCCTCAGGGTGCTGTCAGCCAGGCAGTGTCGGCTGGTGACCCCCAGGGGGAGGGCCTTCTCTGTGGCAGCACCAGCCCTCTGGAACGATTTGCCCCTGGAAATACGGAGGATATCAGATCTCCGGGTTTTTCGCCATGCCCTAAAAACTTTTATTTTCCATCAAGCAGGGCTGGCGTAAACCCCCTCCCCCCTTTCTGAGATATTAAATTTTAAATTGTCTAATGGGTTTTAGTTGGGAGGTTTTTAAATTTTCGGCCAAAGTTTATAATTCTTTTAAATTTTTAAATTTTGTATTGGAATGTTTTTTATTTCTGGCTGTGCACTGCTCTGAGTCCAGCAGAAGGGCAGTATATAAATTAATAAAATAAAATAAAATAAAATAAAATAAAATAAAATAAAATAAAATAAAAGTTTTACTAACCAATTGCATGGAGCAAAAATTCAACATGTAGTGAAAAACAGCGTAGTTGTAGTGTCACCAAAACTATTCAGTGAAAATTTTTGCCAGAGGTGTGGAGTCAAAGGTAGTAAAAACTACTGAGACTATCAAGTTGTGAATGGGTTAAGATCATATTGGACTTTAAGATCTGAACAAACAGGCCTCTGGTTCATAACATGTCAGATATAACAGTTATAGAAAAGAAGAAAGTCTGGATTATTGCTGTTACTATTCCTGGTGAGGCTACAATTGAGGAAAAACAATTGGAAAAAAATATGAAATATTGGAACTTGCAGACAGAAGTTGAATGCGTATGGAAAAAGAAATCCCTTGTTATACAATTGCGACTAAAGTCCTTGGAGCACTATCTAAAAGACTTCATTGATAGCTGGAAACATTGAACTTATCAGACCTGAATACCCTTTTTTAAAAAAATAAAAACAAAAAACAACCAACTTGCTTGCAACTACCTATATTCTTAGGCACTATCTTAATAGTTCTTAGGTCCTTGGTTAGGACTTCAATTATTTAGTTTCTATCAGCCTTAAACTTTGAATCTAACTGTAGATTACCCATACAAAATGATGAAAATATAAAGGAAACAACTGATATGAACTATACAAATAATAACTGAGATATACAAATGATAATTTAGAAGAGTAATAACAGTAGCAGTATAGGCCAGCACTGAAACATGTGAACTGACAAGAAAAACTAATAGAGAAGATTATGGCATAGGCAGATTACCAGTAAATGGACAAAGACTGCCACCATTGAAAGTAGTGGCAGTAGTGGCCTTAAAAAGATTTGGTGCCTATAATGAAGTAGGCAAATAAGGTGCTTTCAAGGATTAAAATAATGTCTATCAAATAGACCAATCAGCTTGCCTACTGTACAGCAGTAGTGGTTGCAGAAGAACTGGCTATTCTAATTAGAAAACCAAAAGTATCATATCATATTCAATCTCAAAGTGTAAGATCAGACTTGAGGCCAAAATAAATAAATAAATAAAGCAAGAAGCAAGTAATTTAAAAAAGAAGGTGGAGCAAAGATTAAAGAATGTATATAAGGATCAAACAGATAATAATAATAATGACTGGAGAGGTGGAGAAAAATGCCAAATCCAGTCTAAACATCTCACTATCATAATGATAATCACCATCAGCATTGATAAAATCACCATTAGCCAATTGCAAAAGTTAGCTTTACTTGAAAAACCTTACCTCCTGTGATGATATCTTTAATACCATCAAACAACAACTTGGGAAGGACTTGCTAGGTGGATAAAAATGCCAATCTAAACATCTGGCTGACACTTTCTTCAAAACTGTAAAACAAGAAAATTACACAGTTGCAGCTGCAACTGTGTTATTTTTCAGCTGTCTTAAATGTAAGTGATTTTTATTTTTTTTAAAGAGAAATATTTTATATAAGTATCTATCTACCTACCTACCTACCTACCTACCTACCTACCTATCTATCTATCTGTTTGTTCATCCATCCATCCATCCACCCATCCATCCACCCACCCACCCTCCATCCTTCATCACTTATCATCTATATCTCAAGGCAATTTGATGCCTTTTAGGCTCATGAAAAATGTTTTGGAGCAGCCAAAGATACTTCTGTTACTGGACAGATACAAAGCATGTGTAGGAACTGCTTTCTCAGTGTTGTTTGCTAAACACTATTTTTGCTTACAAAATCACCATGTAATTTAATTTTCAAAAATTGAATGAGTAAACCTTGATTTATATGTTAGAATCTCAAGCTGTTTTTAAATTATCAGATTCTTTTTTTCATACACTATTTGCCAACTGGGATATAACATATCTTTACTGAGTCTTGTTTTAATCAGTAAAGTCTATTTTATTTATATAATTCGAAAATAGAAGCATAGAGTTCGAATTGGTATAGTGAGCAGCCAAACCGTCTCTCACCAGATGTTTCTTTTCCTATTTCCACAGGTGTTTGGTCCTTCTTTTAAATAAGTGCCCTTAAACTGTATCTGCAGAATTATTTCACATCCTTTGGAGACTACTGAGTAAGCAAAGAGTGTGTGCAGGAGTGTTCAATAAAGACTTGTGTAGGAGCAAGTATAATCACAGGTAAATATTTAAGTTTTGCTCCATATTATAATTCAGCATGGAGTCACATAAGTTCTTAACCTTTACAAAGCAACAGTAGCAAGGACTATTTTTTCATTCTACATCTGTTTTGGATTGAGTCACTGTTACTTACCATGCTATATTATTATGTATAATAAAGTATAATATATGAGGTGAGGTCTGCCTCCACCCTTCTGGCTTTCCAGAAGGGTGTTAAAACCTGGCTCTGCCAGTTAGCCTGGGGTCCTGATGGAAGCATTCAGTGTGGAGGTTGCTGATGGTTGAAACTGAGAAGATACTACCGGCACCATACCAATCTTGCCCTTTTCCTTCTTGTTTCTGTATTTAATTTTGTAAAATATTGTTGTGTTTATGCTTTTAATTGTAAGTCACCCAGAGGAACTTTTCAGAGATGGACAGCTCATAAACTTAATAAATGAATGAATGAATGCATATCATTAAAATGGAATTGGTTTTGGTTTCCCTTTAAACAATGTTTTTCAGCTGCATTTTATGAAATGGCAATGATGCTCACAAATGCTTCTTGAAGGTTTTCAGTGAGAAGTTCAGTTTTGGAACCTGAATTATTTTTATTAGGAATAATTAATCAAAAGATAAAGAAGCAACTCCAACGTATCATTTTACATATAGTAACAGCAGCACGAATTGTTTATGCCCAATGTTGGAAACTTGAAAATACACCAGCCAACGAGAGGATTATTCATAAGATATTAGAATGTGCTGAGATGTATAAGTTCACATTAGAAATAAAAGGCAAAGAAGAAACATAATTTTACGAGGTTTGGGATAAGGGATATAAGTGGTTAGAACAGAGAAACAGAAATATATAGAAATAAATGTAGATAACTGTAAGAGACACATGACACAGTACTGTTAAAAAATGCTTATTGTTATGTAAATTGGAAAAATGGAAAATAATTTTTTTTAAAAATAGAGAAGTTCAGTTTTGGAAGGGGAATTTTCTGATAATGACTTTTCATTTCTGATTTGCAAAGGGCCAAGTAAAAAAATGTTATCAGCCTACCTGGCTTGGGTTGTACACAACAAGGGCGATTGAGCCACAGTAGTATTGAGCCATAAACAAAGATTTGCAGGCATAGAGGCCTTTGTGGCCTTCACACTGGGATTTCATAACAGTTATGTCGAGGTTCCATAGCAAGTATGCCAGTGCAAGCAATGTGATAGACACTGAGGTAGTTTATGGTATTCCTTCCTGATTTGCTGCCCCCTTCAGTCATTTCATTAATATAGTTTCTTGGTTAAATGGGGTTTTTTGACGAGAATTTAGGTAATTATTTTTTTCTAATTGATATGGTAATTTGATGTTGTAGACTTGACTGAGGTGGAGTTTTAACTCTTTTCTTCTATTAACCATAGAAGATACATTAATCTGTAAGTAAATAAATTTGTTTTGTATATAGTGAGGTTCATTATTTTGCTAAACTGTGAAGGTTTAAATATAAATATAAGTTTCTTCATATGAAGAGTTAACACTTTTTTTCCCCTTAAGCCTGTCCTTTTCTCACCAGCATATTCCCATCCCAAATGTCTTAAATCAAAGTCTCTTATTAGCTGATTCTTCCTCCAGTTTCCGCTAGGGGGTCTCCCACCCTGGTTGCATGTCTCAGAAAACTGCTACTGTACCTCAAGTTGGGAATATTTAATTTCTTTCCAGATAGATCAGGCACCCACTTGCGTGTCTATAAAATTGTGCAAAGATAGCCATTGAAAGCTGCCAATATTCTTTTCTTCTTGTTTCATTATAAGCAAGATTTTTGGTAGAAGAAAACTGTCCTCTGGCAATAAAAATGATTAATTTATATTTAGTAGTAGCAGTTCCACAAAGCTTATGTTATTATTACAGATATACTCTGTAACTTAAATATATGTAACTTAGATGTGCACTTAGATATACTCCATATACTTTGGGCTTCCAAATTAGCAATTTTTATATGTTTGTTTTTATAATAGCCTATTGGGTAAGCAGGAAATTGTTTTCATTTTAAAGAGACAAGAGGACCCAAAAAGAAAAATCACAACTTGTTCACGAATATTTGCTTCTATCTTTTTTTAAACCAGCAAAATGTTGAGATGTCTTAGATAGCAAGTAGTTAAAGTCAGCAAAATATATGGAGATTTCATTTTAAAAAAATGTTTCCTTATGTAAAGGGACAGGTCAGTCTGACTTGCTAAAATTAACAAGTCAGTCTGACTTGCTAAAATTAAAGAAAATCTATTTTGTCATATATTTTATTTTCAACACAATCCTCAACTCTAAACTGAAGATGAAGCTACAAGATCATTTCTCACAAGAAATTTCCCAACTATTGAATTTACTTCTGTAGAAAGAAATGTATAGGATTACATAATTATTCACTATTTGTTATCCATTCTCCCACTGCTGGGTCACTTTTTATTTTAGCATTATTGATTTTCAATAATTTTGCCCTATTTGGTTTTAAGTAGTGTTATAAATTGTCTATAGTGTCAATAATGAATATATAAATTGTTCTGGGACTCAGCATGGACTTTAGAATGGCTCTAAACCAGTCTTCCATAAAGTGTTCCATTCTCTTTAATTCCTTGCTGATATATCAAAGACATTTACTGCAATTCTGTTTTATTTTTCGCTAAAACAACTTTTCAGTGCTTCATGGGAAAACTCAAGGATAACGTATTGACTGAAATATCCAAGATTAAGTCAGTGTTTCTTAACACTCCTTTGTGAATGGAGAAACCAGATAAAGGTTGTGCATGTGGAAGGACACAAAAAATAGAAATGCACTAAAATATGGGCAGCATTTTCTATCTTAGCACTAGCTGTCCATCAGCACAAATATTTAGCGAGAAAGGACAAGACTTCCAACTCAGGTATTTTTCAAAGGAATTAACCATTCACTTCATCCATAACATAAATTCCAGATCACGTTGACATTTTTTTCTTGAAAATAATTTTTTTTGTAGAATAGGACACATATTAACCAGATATGTTTGCAATCATAGTTTGGTACAGAATTCAAGTATAGTTATTTGCAGACTCTAGAGAACTTTTCAATGGTCTTTTGTTTAAATAACCATATTAATTGTCTCTTGCATAACATTAGCATTTCCTCTGCATACAAAAATGTTTTTGCATGTTAAACTAAGGAGAGAGCAGTAAATTCAGGTTATTTTATGAGCAAACTATTTAGGCCTTTAATTGAAAAATAAGAAGCATCTTTTGTGGAAGTAAAAGAATTCACTTTTTATTCTGAGTGTTGTTTAAGTACTTCTCTTACACCTGGGTGGTCTAATAAAGGACTATAGTAGTTCTTTGGCAGGCTTCCTCTTTGTAATTGATTTTGTTCAGAAAGAAAACTTTATTGTTGCTACTTACACTGCTTACATTCCTCATGGCTTTGTGCTTTTATTTTCTTCTGCTTAACTGGTAAAAATGGATGCTGCTTTGAGTTCTGCTCTTTTGAATTCCCGGGTTGTTTTTGGAGAAGACTTCCTCTTTCCTTGCTGTATCTGTTATCTTAATGCATCTGTTAACCTAACCAGAATACTTTTCTTAACTTTCTCTCTGCTTCAAGGTGGATTCTCATGGAACCAAGTTATTATTAAAAAACATTTGCAAACATATCACTCACCGCCCTAAAATAGAATCCTATTTCAACGCCTTCCCAGAAACCTTCACCAGCCAAACTGCAGCCTTCCCCAGCAGAAGTGGAGAAAGTGCAGCATGCCAAAGGATGCCTGCAAAAACATGCTGACTCAGTTGGGTGTATCCCAAGAAATGCATTTAGAACTCCCCAGGGGGAAAAGACGCCTGGACATGTAAGGTTTAGAGTGGGCTAATGGGAAACATGGAAAGGATTCTCCCTTTGTTTCTCCACTAGTCCCAAACACCCTTCAGAAATAACAATCACACCTATCTCATGGGCCTTGTGGAAAGATTGCAAGGCAATATTGCGAAGGGTCTGCTCTGAGACGGAAACCTTGGACCTAGATCATCCGCAAAAAAATATTGTTTGAAACAAAATAACCCACAAAATTATCTATGCAATGCATTACAAATGTGTCATTTCAAAGGTTGCGCAGAGGTGGAAAAGGCTAACCTAAACACAAAAAACCAGGCACTGTGTTTTGGATCTCTCGGATGGTTGAGGCCTTGATTTTGACTTCTCCTCTAGCCCTGACTGAATTGCTTATCTGCTTATTGGTCATCTTGGTGTTTTCTCCTCCTCGTCTTCCTTCCTCATCTTCTCCTCATATTAATAATTGGAGGGTGACCAATCACGGATGTGCATGGCTGTAAAGGTTTAGTTTCTTATTTGAAATTTTACACTATTTTCTTTTATCTATGGCATAAGGTTGTGTACTTCCAAGTAAGCATGCTCAGTGTCAAGACACAGACAAATCCCTTGAGAATAACAGTCTGATTTACATGAATTTAAAACATGAGTATTTTCTTTCTTTCATTCATTAGGAAATCCAGTACTAGTCAAGTACAGTATAGCAGTGAGCATGCGGAATACATTTTAGCTATGGGTTTTTCACCAGGAATAATTTTTAGTTTTTCACTGGGAAGAAATGTTAGCTATGAATTTTTCGGTGGTGTCCTTTTTATATACCATCAAGCTCAGAGAGCACCAAGGACCCTCTTCCTTCCAGTTCAACTCTAGCTACAATATTTTCTTCTATTGGTATTAATTTTTCATTAGCAATAGTACACCAACATCTGAAGGGGATTCTGGGAAGTCTACTAGAGGGAATTAAAATTAGTTGCATACTGATTTTTTTCTGAAAATACACTAGCAAGATCCAACCGATTTTTTAAAAATAATTGTGATTAAAATTTAAATTGTGTTGTGTGATTAAATCAAGATTAGGGAAGCCTGATTTACTATCATGTGTTAATAGGTAAATTAACTCTTTACATGAAATTAAGGTTTGATGGGTGTGTGTGTGGTATACTTGTTGTATAGGGTTAACTATATATGTTTACACAGATCCTTTTGGTTTTTACTGACCTGAATATTTTGTGTTATATTTAAGCTTGGCCATCTCAGTGCTCATCCATAACTTAAAATAATTAACTTCTGGTTAAGAAGCCCCAGTCCCAACACAAATCCTTGAAGAATGCCACTTCTTTCAGCTTTGAATTTTTTATTTAATTTATTTCCCTCATCTATTTTCTGCTTTTAACCAGTTAACAATCCATGACAGGACAAGTTCTCTTTTCCAATTTCTTCTAAGTTTACTCATGAGTGTTAGATGAGAAACTTTGAAAATTTATATACAGTGGCAGTGGAACCTCTGCACACATTGTCTTCTGGTCAGGTGGCATAATCTGAGGCATGCCAAAATGGACCTGGAGAGCCATTTGCCCTGGAATATCTCTGCTTCACCTTTCCCTACACTTATTTTTGAGCTTTCAAACTATTGAGATTAGAAAGTTCGTTCCAGAGACAAATGCTGGGTTTCCTTCTTTGAAGCTGGAGTCCTCACATGCTGAGTTTGGAGAGAAAATTTTTGACGAGATAAGTCAGTATTCTGGCATCCAACCTCATGATGAAATCTATGGGTTTCAACTGCAAATAGGTGGATTCACTGTGAAAGTTACTTAACAGCGAGATGTGTAACATATACAATTTTAATATACAAATAATATAACAATAAGAAGTGACCGTGTTTTCCTTGGTGAACTATAATTTTACTTGATGAACACTATCATTTTATTTCTGTTTAACTGGTCTCACTATTTGAGATCTTTTTATGTCTGTTGAAAGTATTGAATTGTAGCATTAAAGTATCATGGAAAAATATTATCAAAAATGGGGTTTTTTGTTTTTAAATGAGATCAATAAGGAACTTCCATCAAGTGGAAGATATGCTGGGCTATCAATCCCAGTGTCTTCAACCAGCATGATTATACAGGCTGTGGATGATGGGAATTATAATCTGAATACATCTATGGAGTCTTATATTGAGGAAGGGCGATCTAGATAGTAATGTAGCTAGAAAGGAAGACAAAGAAGTTCAAGAGGTTTTTTTTTTATTCCCATGCTCTTAATTTTCAAAAAAAATCACGAAAACATAACTTATAAAACAATATATATACTGCATCCTCCACAACAGCATAATTGAAACATCCAGCGTAACGGTTACCACAGGTGGGGATACACTGGGAAAGAAGTACCTTGTGCATTTTATATTATGTTTCTTTGTCATCTACAGGTAATAAGTATCAACAGGAAAAAGCAACAAGTATGTCTGCGAGAAAACTTCATATGTGTTTTGTATGCGTATTAATATTTAAAGATCATATTTATCATTTTCATATTTTTTAAAAATTTCCAACAAAAAAAATCCTTTTAAGTATTATCTACACTTAACACATAACATCTTTTAAAAGATTTCTTGTTTGGGTTCCTTACTTGTATTTGATTCATCTAAATCCAAAGCTGGAGAAACAAAGTAATTTAATCCCCCACCCCAAATTTATTTTACCCATCCACGAGGTCACTTCCTCTCCTTTATTTAAGATGCAGTATTTTCCGATGTTCCTTTTCTTTTTCCTTTTTTCCTTTAATATTTCCCCTAAGATTCTCTACGAGAATTCTTTCCTTTTTTAATTTTTAAATTAAAAAAAAAACTCCTTTAAATAAGGACGGACGATAATTTGATTATCAGGGTAAGACTCTGAAAGGGAAAGAGGGGGGTCTCTATAAAGGTCCTTTTTTTTTTTGAAGAGAGACTAGAGGGATTCCGTACTGCAGGCTTGGTAGAGAATGAAGAGGTAGGAAAAGGGACCTTTTCAGCCGCGAACTTGTAGTGCTGGGAACGGTAGAATCCCCCCCCCCCCCCCCCGACGCTTCCGGCTTGAGAAACAAAATCCCGCCGAGAGTCACGCACTGGAGAACCGCCGCCCATTCAACGGCGAAGCGCAAGGGAAAAGCGAAGATAAATAGAGCGCCTCGGAGAAGTGGGTTCGCCCCGCGGCTGCGGCATTGGCTCGGAGGGTTCCGTCCTTCGGCTTTGCACGGGCGACCGGGTCCCTCCCCGTCGAACGATCCCCGTCCCACACCCAGCCCGAAAGGAGCGAACCCGGAGCCCCGCCTCTTTTCTTCATCGAAGGGATCCCCACCCCACCCGAAGGGCTCTCGGAGCTCCTCAGCAACGTCACTCTTCCGTCCCTCTGCCCTCCCCCCCCTTCCCACACACGCCTCCACCGTTACCGTATCTTCTGGTCGTATAAAGTGGACGATTGTTAGGAAGGAAAGTCCTGTGCAAGTTCAAGTAAACACGCATACAAAACCCGCATCATCCAGAGGAGAAAATTAAAAACAAAACAAAACACCATTGCAACTCATCCCTGTGTTTTAGGTCCGGTCGGGCCCCTCCCTCTCTCTCCTCGCCAGCCACGGCTCGTCCGTCCGTCCATCCGTCTGCCCGCTCGCCCGTCCTCCCCATTCCTCCTCCGGCGCGTTTCCCTGCCCCTGAGCGCAGCCGCGGTCCCTTTTCAGGAGGCGGAGGCCGGTCAGCTGTTGTACTGGCAGGCGTTTAGAGTGGAGCCGGGGCTCTGCAAGCTGCCGTAGCCGAAGTTCGAGTGCTGCTTGGACTTCAGCCTCAGGCTGGCCAAGCTGGAGTTGCAAGTGTCCCTGTAGACGCTGTAAGGGGAGCCCGGCGGGCCGTAGGGGCAGGCGGGAGTCGACATGGCCGTGTTGAGGGACGAGCCGCTCAGGTTGTTGAGGCCGGAGTTGGCCACGCCGGGCACGGCCGAAGGGCCCATGGAGGAAGGCATGCTCATGGAGGGCAGCGTGCTGGGCGCCGAGAACATGGACTGGGCCGACGACAGCGGGCTCATGGAGTTGAAGAAAGTGAAGCTCTTGGAGGAGAGCGGCGCCGGCGCCAGGCTCTTGGCGTGCCAGTAGTTGGACGGGTAGCCCGGGTAGACGTCCTCGTAGGGCTGCATCAGGCCGCTGAACTGCGGCACGTAGCCGTTCTTGCAAAGGTCCATCTGCTGGTTGCGTTCCCGCTTCCGCCACTTCGCGCGACGGTTCTTGAACCAGACCTAAGGGGAAGGAAGAGGCGAAGAAAAGACAAAAAAAAAAAAAGGGCCCGGAGGCTTAGAAACGGCCACTGGCAGGCACTGCGCTTGCAATCCCTCCCGAGGCAGACATTAATGGTGTGTGTGGGGGGGGGAGGGGGGCTGCCTGCCTAAAATTAGCACCTGCCTAAGGTAAAGGGGAGGGGGAAGGGGGAAGCCCCCCCCCGTCCACCCTGCTGTCCCTCCAGGTGAAACTTAGCAAGCCTAGTGAGGATTTATCCAAGGTAGTCCCTGCCTGGCCCATCATCTGAGATGTGTCTTATCTATTAAGCACAACCTGAGGACATACTGGAACAGACACCTTGTCATTTCAACGCTGAGGACCTGGTTATTTGGGAAGCTAAGCAAGGCTGGTCCTGGTTACGAGACACCCCCCCCCCCGGTTTTTTTCAAGACTACTGCATGGGCTAGACTGGAAAGTTGAAAAAAATTTCTTAGAAGAAGGCCAAATCAAATAATTTCAGTGCAATAATATTGGTAAGGAAACTATCTGATTCACCAGTGGAGTTGAGGAAGATTTCACCTTTTCCTATAGGATGCAAGATAAAAATGGCGATTTGCTGGGAAATGATCTGCTGTGGTTGTTGAACATTTTGTTGCGTGGCTGTTTTTCTACCCACCTGCCCTAAGTTGCAGTGTTGAAATGAATAAAGCTTTGAGTGACCAAGGCTGCATCTTCATGGAGAAAAACTGGGAGATCCCTTCAAACTCAGGCACATAGAACAAAGTCATGAACTGGGAATTTCTACGTTCAAATGGTGCTCTTTCATGACACAGTGAAGGGTTCCAAGAAAAACGGGGTTCCCGTGAGCTTGAAATTTGCCTAGGCATTATGGCAAGAAACTCAGAGCAATCCCCCAATTAATAATATAACTGATTAAAGATTCCAAGCAGAACTGGGGTCCCCATCATGGCATTGTGGGCTCCAAAGGGCCCACACAACCGATGGCCGGGCCATATTTCCTCTTTAGTTTTAATTATTGTTATTTTAATCTAAATAAGAAAAAGAAGAGGATGGCTAGCTTCAAGGTGGTTAGAGTCGGTTACAGAGTATACAGTAGGAAGAGCCGAATGACCAGGTTGGGGATAGATCAATGGAGAAAATCTATGTGGTCCCTAAAAATCAATCATCACATTGACAGCTGATACTTTGCAAAGTAAATTGTCCATGTCCAGTATGCCTTAATTTCTAAGAATGCTTCTCCTATCTGTATACAAAATAAAAATGGTCAGCAGCTGCAGCCCATTTGGAAATGCTGCTCAAGGAAAAGACAATCTTTTGTAGGAGGCTTTGGGGAAGAGTAAACAAAGACACAGTATTCTTTGCCCCCAGCTCTCAAGATTCCAAGGCTGCCCACTAGCCCAGGGGCTAGCTATTCCCTGATGGATCTACAGACTGATCAGCATGATTCAGAACTGTCTCAGTTAGCTTGTTAACAAATCCCCGCTGGATCTTTTCTCAAAACTGAATATGGTACAATAGTTTGGAAAAGAAGGGAACCCAATGGAAAAGTTGTTCAGCATTACTTTTCTTCCTGAAAGAAGAGGTGCCAAACTAAATTGCATATCTGTTGGAATAGCCATTCTTTCTCCTTGACCATACACACTTTTGGTTCTGCTAATCTAAGGCAATGTAGCTAATCTAAGGCCATTCTGGACATCTTTGTTCTCATGAGCTAAATTAAGACCTAAATTAATAACATTCTGGGGTTCAGCCACTTGAGATTCAAATTAAGTTTGGTGTGTAAAGCTTACCTGGTAACTTCTATTGATATGCTATATAACCTTAAATTTTTTATCCATAGAGATGGGGACTTAAAGGATAGATGGGCTGCTGTAAACATGAGGGATTGTTTGTTACATTGGTTTTGTATTGTGTTGCACCATACTTTGCCTGTGTCTATATTTCTACTATCTCTTCAGCCAACTCATCCCTCTGATGCTTTCTCCTAAAAGGTCCTGTAGCAACAAGGAATGGTTGAGCAGTTTTCTC
This sequence comes from Ptyas mucosa, assembly GCA_012654045.1. Taxonomy (NCBI): domain Eukaryota; kingdom Metazoa; phylum Chordata; class Lepidosauria; order Squamata; family Colubridae; genus Ptyas; species Ptyas mucosa. The sequence continues at coordinate 22,335,491 of WNWU01000012.1, forward strand.
AACATTCTGATCAGTGTATTTATTACTGGATATCTTAAAGTCCAAATTTTACTCTTTCTGGAACAGCTATTTACTTACTTACTTACTTACTTACTTACTTATTTAACTATTTCCCACCTTTATTATTTTTACTAATAACTCAAGGTGGCAAACATATCCAAAATATCCTCCTTTTATTTCCCCAACAACAACAATCCTATGAGGTGTGTTGGGCTGAGAGAGCTATAAGCAAAACTCTGGTTGCAATCAGATCAAAGCTATCAAAGTATAATAAAAAGGCATTAACGTATTCTCAGTACATTAAACAGGCATATTAATTAATACTTCAATATGCTTTTCGGGAGTCAACAGGAAAAAGATACAGATCTTCCTACTTTTTAGCCTCATCCTAAGCAACATTCTGGAACTTCTTTATTGTAAACTACGAGAACTCTGCACTTTTGCTCTAGTAAGAAAGGCTGCAAAACATTCTAATTGCCTATTTGGGGTATTTGCTGCCATCACAGCTTATACATGCCTGGTCCTGTGTGATTGAAAACAAAGGGATATATTTTAATGTTGATATTAATAAGAATTAATACTTTTAAGAGATAAAGTGGAGATAAGACTGGTGCCCTCTAAATGTTCCAGTCTTCAACTTGTCAATCCTAGCCACCATGAAAAGCAACTTGCCATGAAAGAAATTTGCACCTTAAAAAAAGCCCCTGTTTTTAAACAGGCTGTACTGGAAAAAGACATCTGATCATTGTTTTCAATAGTAGCCTTTTATCTCCAAAGCAGATAAAGATTGTCCCAGATAGCATTTAGTTAGATGGATAGCTGGCATTTCTCTCTGGAGATGGCCTTTTCATTTTGCGATTGGGGCCTTGAGAAATCCCTGCTTACAGATTGTTGCCTTGACTTGGCATCTCCTTTGTTTCCTGTTCAAGATCTCTGGATTTCATTTACTTGTTTCCCTTCCATTAACCTCTTTCTGGCCAAACCTCCTGCCCAAACTGCTGTTCTCAGACTGATTCTGGTGGCTTTATCCAACTTAAAAAACAAAAATTCCTTATTTCTGGAAATTAGAAACGGATGGGACAAGTATCCCAAAGGTAGACACAGCCAGCCAATCCTGGGCATCTTTTGTCCTTCACCAAAAGAGGCATCTGCCCTTACACTGAATGTTCAGTATTTACAGTTCTGCTGCTAGAAAAGGGAATCCGTTTAGATGCCCTGGGGGAGAGCGGGGGGGGGGGGGGGGGGTCTAAGACAGGAGAGAAGCTGATGCAATCTTTGGGAAAATAATCTTTTAGGAAAGGCTTTCAATTTGTTTTCATGAAAAATCCAGGGATTCAAAAACATCGGAAAATTATCTCATTCATAACCTGAGGCAGGACGCAGTTGCAATCGCACTCTTTCTGCCTCTTCTGAGAGCAGTAGGTCTTAGCCATGTGATTCCTGGGAGAAATATAGCCAGTGGAACTGCCTGCATTACTGGTAGGTTAGGATTTTGACAGGAGTTGGCTGCCAACTAAGGCAAGCAGGTGCAAAAAACTATCTTAAGAGCAAAAACCAGCCAAACTGGGAATCTAACCGCTTTGTGGGAACACTTTTTTCCTAAAGGCAATCTTGAAAACAAAGCAGTGGCCCTGTAATTCTGCAGGGACTATAGTGCAACTCCCCCCCACTTCTATTGAATCATGTCCGATTCTCAGAAACTTCCTGGAGTTCCTGCAGTTTCCTTGGCAAAGTTTTTGAGATGTAGTTTGCCCTTGCCTCCTTCCTAGGGCTGAGAGAAAGTGACCCAGTTGGCTTTTTGCCTAAGGCAGAACTAGAATTCATGGTCACCCAGTCTCTGGTTTGATGACTTAACCACAACACAAAATTGGCACTCATAAACAAAGCAAGGGCTATTTAATTGGCTATGTGATTCCTAAACCCAACTAAGATCAGGCTACACTCACAGGATTGTGGATACCTATTCTGTCCCCTGTTTTAGAAAGTTCTTTGACGATCAAACATGTTTGCTAGTTTGGGGAAAAGTTTAACCAAATGAAAACAAAAATGCAAGTTTCAACAAGAAAGAGCAAAAGGAGGAGCTGGGGAGGAAGAATTAGCAGAAACTCCTAGACCTAGAGGAAAAAACGTGGAAAAAGCCAAAAAGCAGCTTGGAATTCACTTCTCAGAAAGTACTTCCAGACATTAGGGGTTTCCCGAAACTGAGGCTAAACATTTTAATGCTGCCTCTAGATATTTTCAAAGTCCTCTTAGCATATTTGGCCAAATTAAAGTTTCAGAAAAATACAACTACAGAAGAATTTGAGCTAAGATTTGGAAAGAAATGGAGTAATCTATTGATTTTCCCCTACTTTATAAACAGTTGGGGGAGGGGATGAAGGAGGGAATTGGGCTGAACCTCTTGGTGGAGGAATCTAAATTAAAGCATCTCAACCAGATGGCTGCCTACCCTCTGTTTGAAGATATCTAACATCCTATTTTAATTTGGAAGCCAAGTCAGGCCTCCACATTAAATGCTTAGGGTCAATAACTTCGTATGAATTGCCCCTTCCTTACAGGGCAAACTCATTAAGCATCATAGCACTTCAGTGAAAAAACAAAATACACACAGCAGGATTTTAACCCTGTAGCAATTAATTAGATTATATGCAGAATAACTTGGGAATGGACAGAATAGGCCAAATGGCATCAATTTGGCTGAATTATGCCAAAATTAACAACAACAAAAAGTGTATTGCTGCAATCTTTGGGGAAATGTATCTCTATAGATGTACTCCAAATGGAAATTTCTCACTGATGTTGAGAGCAAATGTGATTAGAAGTGTTTTTATCTTTTTTTTTTTACTTTCAATGCAAAATACCATTTCTTTCAACATACTAAGTCTCTCCCCCTCCCATCATTTATCACAAAAGCACTTTGCCAGGCAATTTTCAAAATGTTTCATTAAGGGACAGCCTTAAGGCTATGTTAAAAGAGGAATTCCCCCGCCCCCCCCACCCCTAAGCTCATCAGAATAAGTATAGTTCAGGCTTTGAAATGATTGGATAGTTTACTATTTTTCCTTTAAGGCAGCATAACTAATCAGCTGAAATATAATGCTAAACATTTCAGATTTCTCTGCTGACTTCAAGGTACAGAAACAGTGTAGAAAAGAAAATACATAGAATAGAGGTATGGAAGAACTGCTTTGATATGACTTCTGTCCTCAAAGTTTCAGGAAAATCCTGAGCAGACCCTGAGTTCCCTCCAATTTCCTCTCAGTAAGAAGCTGCAGGATTGAAAGCCAAGGCTGTCTTTTTCTCCAGGAGAAAAACTTTATGGAATTTGGTAGATCTTGAAAGAGATCAGGAATAGGCTAAGGTGCTACTTTACAGATGATAATAATGAGGAACCTCTTTATTTCCCTACAGCCTGATGCCTAAAGCCACTTAAGCCTCTGCTTTTCTGCTAGCATTTGGGGGGTGGGTGGGTGGGTTGGGGAGGAAAACTAAGTTTCTGTAGATCCCATTTGGGGGTAAAATGTGAGGCGCATATATCGATCTTAAATAGATGTCAACAACAATCTTTGTGGACTTAACAAATCTCTGGTTTCCTTTCAAATCTAGTAAGATCTATGGTATGTATATAAAAAAAGCTAACACCAGGCTGAACTTGGGTAACATTTCAGTAGATCTTTTTCCCTGTGGGCCCAATAAATTAAAGGGAATCCTCAATAACTTTTTATCTCTGGAATATCGTTATACTGTTAGGGTGATCTCCATTTAGAACCTATTAAATCAAGAACTACCGCACTCATCAACTCAATAGGAATTAAATTTACCCACACCTTCAGAAGCTGTAGGATTCATTCGCCCTCCTGAAAGCATAAAGCAAACTATGAAGTTGAGGGAGGGAGACCCAAAACCAATAAACCAAGAATCCAGCATACAAAACAAGCAAAGAGAATGACTAATAAAATGTCAATCTTGTTTGTCTTGCAGGTTATTTCTGACACTGGATCCCTTGAAACAAACTCAAGCAATTCCTGCCATTGAAGGCAGGAAATCCCTGATAATAAGCTCAAACAGCCATGTCTATCTAGAAATACTTAGCTGATTTTGGAATCTCAAATAATCCCATCCTCTGATGAATTTAAATCTTTCTCTTATCCATGATTTGGAGGGTCTATTGATTTTAATAAAATCTGTTGCTCAGCAATTGTTCATATGCAAGTATACATCATCTCATTGCATTGTAGTGATGTATCTTTGTATAAACTCAGCTTGGTATGAATTGAGGGGCACAAAATATATATATTCATATATAATAACTGGCTGTTAGTATTAAAATGATAAATGTATCCTTGTTTAGAAGTAGCTGAATATAATTCCAAATTCCTGTCTCTCCTCTTCACTCCTAATATTATTTTTATTTAATTACTCTTTCTTGGTTATTTTTAAATAATTGGTACAGTTCTTACACTTGTTCAGATAGATAAATTAACACAGCTCTGAAAGCAACACACCTAATACCTTTCAATTCACTGTGATTTACTTCCATTATTGGGCACAATTCTGCCCAAATTTTGGGTTTTATGTCCATCTCAGACACAGTAAACTTTCATTTATCGTGATTCATTATATTATTCACCATTGGATGCATTTGTACAACAGCAATACACAAATCAGAATGATTAGATCTGCACAAAGCATTACATTTCAAAGAAATAGAGTTTAGCTGAGCATGTTGCAGAATCCTGCTTATACATGTGTGACCAGCTTTTCTGTGATTGTAATGGAATTTGTCTGTTCCTGCCTTTACTAAAGACTCATTAAACATGGGATTACTCAGTGTCACCATGAATAAGATAGCAACTTCACCTGCTCACTGATTTTTTTCCCCATTCCAGAGCTAGGTACAATTCTTTGAAATAAAGCCCTACTGACCTCACAGTGCTTATGACTGCCTGGATACCTGCCCAGTATCTGCTCTCTCTCTCTCTCTCTCTGTGTGTGTGTGTGTGTGAGAGAGAGAGAGAGAGAGAGGGAGGGAGAGGGAGAGGGAGAGGGAGAGGGAGAGGGAGAGAGAGAGAGAGAGAGAGAGAGAGAGAGAGAGAGAGAGAGAGTGTCTGCTTGTCAAATCAACCCAAATACTTGCATTTGTTTTATAGCTACACTATACACTATTGGCCTTGTCTGGGGTTCAAAGTTTGAAGCCAACATCTGCTATAATAGCTCAATTGAGAGTCAACCCTTGAGTCATGATGAGAATTTTGGGGTCCCCCCCCCAGTTTTTGCCGACCATTTTCATGTAACCTGGCCCATTTACCTCGAGCTCAAACATAGCTGTTCCCTAATCTTTTTCTATTCCTGCTTCTCCCGAAATTTCCCATTTATAGTCAGAACCAATAGAAAGCTATAGAAATCAGGGGAGAAACACATTCACCTTCCCCAAGCTTTCTTGTTTCTAGAAGTACGAAGTGGGACCAAAACAGTTTCCTTCTTTTGAGGGGGTGGAATCTTGTGTTTTTACACATTTCCCCTTCCTATGAAACCCATCCACCCGGAGGCTTGCATCCTCTTTCCCTCCACCCCAAAGATGAACTAGAATTGCTGTTGTTATTAAATGGCTGCATTTATAATCAACCCAGAGGAAACAGTAAATCTTGGGCGACCTTTGTCTATTTTGGGCAAATCCTGCTTTTCCCAGGCCACCAAATAAAATAAATGAATAAATAAGCAAAAAGGCTTATGACTCTGTTAGCATTTTCTTAGCCAGGTTATTCCTTCAAGATAGAGGGAAGGCGGGAGAGATTGCATTTCAAGCCATTTGAAAAAGTATCTTTTCCCATCAGGAATTGCAATTAATATGTGTTCTTTAAGATCTGTTTATTCCCGGGCTTTTGAAAAACTGCTGGGGTGGGGGAGCCTAGAGGGATTCTCCCGAGAAAAATCTAGACCCGGTTTGGATGCTCCATTCAGTTCTGCTTTGAAGAGACACTTCACTCAGGACTGACACTCCACGGAATTGCGCAGCCGGGATTTAAGGAGCATGTGTTGGGCGTCCTTTCCTTTAACATATTTTTAAAAGAGCGTCCAGAGGGTTGAACCCAACAAATAATAAAGGATCCAACAACTAATCAAGAAATAATCCTATTTAAGAAGGGACACCCAAGTAGATTTAGCTGTGTGGACAGATAGCTCGGTTTACTGATTTCAGCAGCTCGCCTCTAAACAGAGCTTAAACCTTAATTCAGTGTGTGTGTGTGTGTGTGTGTGTGTGTGTGTGTGTGTGTGTGTGTTTAAAGTAGCTTTCAGCTTTGCAGCCTTTTCTGTATACATTTATGTACTGGAAAGCAATGGGGAGGGCACCAGTAATCCTGGAGCTTACTTCAAAGAAAGTGGCTTCAGAGTCACATTTGGGAGACCCTGGTTGGTAAGCAAACTTCCATGAGATGACATTCTTAGAATAAAATACGGGGGAAGACGCCCTAATTTAGGCAGCAATTCAGCACGCTCTTGCTTGCACCCTAATTGTGGCCTAATAATATTGGAACCCCTATGCATGTTGCCAAGTTGGGGGGGGGGAGACGGACCCTCGCTCGACCCAAGGGGTTTTACCCCTTACTTTTGCTCATATAATTGTTGGTTTTGTTTCTTCTGAGGGCTTTCTCCGGGGTATGCAAAGCGAGGGAGAAGTTACACGGCCTATGCTTTCCCTGAGCAGGCCTCCATTAGGCTCGGCCTCCCTCCGGCCCAATTTAAACACGGCGCAGTGGTTCTTAGCCCCTGTTGCTGCAACGGAGAGGGCTGCAAAGACGGCTCGTCTTCTGCTCGCATGCAAAGATCGATTCTGCGGGCCGCCTCTGCACCCGCATCTCTCCCGCGCGGGGATCTTTGCCTTTCACACGTCTGAACCTGCTATGGATGGAGGGAAACGCCTCCCAAGTAAGCTTTGGAGTTCTTTGGCTCCCATCAAATTTCCCTCCTGGCTTTTCCTGGTTCCGAGACACATCTTACTCAGGGGTTGCTCAGTGGAACGGGGTGGGCTCTCTTCCAGACAAGGCCCGGGAAAAGCTGAGCACTCCGAGAGAATAAGCTCTAAGAGGAGTGACCTTTGGTGGCCTGCAGACAGCGGGGCAAGAGGGAGGAGGAGAGGAAGGAAAGCTTTGGAGAGGCGACTGCGGAGGTGGCTCACCCTGACTCTGGGCTCCGTGAGGTTGGTCCACACCGCGATCTCCTCCCTCATGCTCATGTCCGGGTAGCGGTTCCTCTGGAAAGTGGCCTCCAGTTCCTGCAGTTGCTGGCTGGTAAAGTGAGTCCTTTGGCGCCTCTGCTTCTTCTTCTTCGCCGGGTCATCTGCGCTCCCCTCCTCGCTTTTCTGCGCGCTGCTTGGCTCCTTTTCTAGAAAGAAAGAAAGAGGCCGAGGAGATCGAGACCGCAATAAGGAAATAATAATAATAATAATAATAATAATAATAATAATAATAATAATGTACTTGATTGATACCTAGGACGCTGGCAGCAACCATTAGCATCAATCAATCATATTTGTGATGCATTTTTGAATGTTCAGTTGACTGAGTTTCATGTTTAATGAATAAAGTAAATAATAATAAAAAAATAAACAATAAGAAACACTAATAACAATAATAATAAGGATCAGTTGGAGTGCGATTAATAGTATTATTGCAAAGAAAATAAAAGGATTTCCGCCAGGCCTTTTAACCCAAGACAGTGCGAACAACCGTCCCCCTGCAAACAAGCTGGCTAGTACGAAAGTCTGTAACCTGAATCTCCCGTAAATTATACACCGTTGTCGCAGCAGCGAGAAGGTTTGGATTGGAACCAGCTCCTCTGTTTCAAAAAGTTGGAGAATTGAAGGGTTTGCCACTACAGAAACAAGGGCTAGAGATGACCTGTGCTGTTCTGCATAGAAGATTCAGAAAGCTAGAAAATAAGCTATGAAATACAGGGGGGAAAATACTTTTTAAAAATTATGCATTTTGATGAAAATGAAAATTTTCATTTACAAATCAGAATCTTTGTTCTCCCAAAAAGTAAGAAATTCACTGCTTATTTTGATTGTCTTGGGGCATTTTTCTATTATGCTGAGGACTTAAATTTATAAAGGATACAATATACACTTCTCCCAGGGATGATATAACTACATAGAGAACAACTTTTTTTTCTTCTTAAACTGAAGGAGTGGGAAGAAAGGACAGGAGCAGCTCTATACTTTGGGAATTTGGAATTTCTACTTTCAGGGTGAGTTTTCAAGGATTTCTTTTTATATTTAATTAAAATGACATAACATTAAGAAAAATGTTTGCTTAAACTATTGAGATAAGGATATTTTGCAAATTTGGATTTATCTCTGTTCAAAAATACAAAAAAAAATGCATTTGTACACAAAGTTCTCCAGAAAGCATAAAATGTATTTCTTCAGTAATGGCTGAAGTTTGTACAAGTTTGAATTGACATGTCAATTGGCATGATCATTCCTTCGATCTAATCATTCAGGTAAATGGGAGAGGGAGGAAATCAGGACTCACTCAAGTCCCAGGTTTTATAGGCTTCAGTGCAAGAAATGTGAGGGCGCTCCTATTTTTAAAATGCATGGCAGTTTCCAGATACAAACAATTCACATTAGTTCCCAGCATATATCCACAGGTTAAGTTGACTGAAGGTTTCTCCCACTATGCTTCGGAAGGGATGAGATATAGTTAAGAATATGGATGCAATTTATTATTTTGGAAGTGAATCTTTAGAGAACATAAGGGTATTCTTCTGAGATATTCTTCTGGCAGTCAGTTTGATATAGCAATGCTAAGGCATAAGATTGGAAACCAGGAAATTGTGAGTTCTAGTTTTGTCTTGGGCACGAAGCCAGCTGGGTGACCTTGGGTCAGTTAATCCCTCTCAGTCCTAGGAAGGACGCCATAGAACACCACTTTCCAAATCTTGCCAAGAAACTGCAGGGACTTGCCCAGCCAGTGATCAGGAGTCAACACAAAAAGGATAATTCTACCATCTAAGGCCTAGATCCATACCTACTGAAGAAAGCGTAGCTGAATTCATGGGAACCGACCACTTTTGAAAAGACTTAATATTCAATTGAAAACCTCAGCAATTCAGCTAAATGTCTCTTAATGCTATTACTTTTATAACTAAATTATATTCAAACTGGCCAATTTGTAGGCTATAAATTCTAATAAGTATAGTGGGACCTGGAAATGCTTCCCGAGTTGATTAAGGCAGTCTTCTCTGTCCAAGTACTTATAATTAAATTGCTTGTGCAACAGTCACTGAAGTAGTTCAGGCTGCAGTGTGGTGGAGAGATTGAAACAACAGCCATTTATCTTCAGGATTCTAGATATGCAATCAATTTCTAAATTGATATTATGCAAGTATTTCAAAAGAGTATTGGACACTTGTTGATGTTTGTGATATGTGTACATTTGCAGTTTGAATATATTGTAATTAAAACTAAACAGAAGATTCTATGGAAGGATCTGCAGTTGACCTGGCTAATAATCCACGTTGTTTGCTTTCTTTAATAGTCTGCTTAAAATAAAATGCATGACACAGATTAAAGTGTGTAGTAAAGGAATTGTGGGACTCCACAATGTATTTCTGGAAAGTGAGAGGGATTTTTAGAGAACATTATCTTTTTCTTCCTCCCTCTACAGACATTTAAGAAAGTCACCTTATTATCATATGCGTCTACAATATGTATATGCTTAAACAGACTCACACCCATCCACATTAATATTTATACATCCTTTTTATATTGAAAAGTCAAACTGCAGACACGATCCATCCAAAAATAAGCCCTTTATGTTCCCCTGATTTCAGCGGATTACAAAAGTGCTTTGCCTTTCTTATTGAAAAGAGCGAGGAGCTCAATGGCTTAATTTCAGCAAGATCAGATGCCACATAAAAATGCAGAAATTATTTATGCCTCTTGAAAGAAAGAAAAGTGGACAAGGAGCACGTGCAGGCACCGGCAAGATTAAATTCACATTTGATCCTTGTACAACCAGCTGCTGCTTGGGAAAAAAACAGTAACACCCCATCCCATAAAGGTATTAGGCAACTCTATGGTATGAATCGACTTGGGAGGCTATTCTGTACACTGAAAACCTAAATACATGCGCTACAACTTCTCCTTTTGAAGGCCTGGATTTGATATTCTTCCCGGAGGACTCTGATCAGAGAGATGTGTCAGTGCCTAGGTGGCAGCCCCCGAAGGACAAATAGTTAAGGAGAAGTGTGGTTTTCTTTCAACGCAGCTCAGAGAGGAGGGCCATTCTGGACAGGGAAGCAGTTCACAAAGCACGCAAGGCCTTCGTTCTGGCTAAGAAAACTGTAGATCCTCTTCAAAGCGATCCTCCTTATTCACTAGGGCCTCACCTAGGCCCTGGTACAACCCTCGCCTTTTTCCTAGCAAGGCCACGGAAAAGAGGGCTCAGCTTGGGACCGGTTTGGTGGCCTTGGCTTTTCTTAAGGCTGGACCTCAGAGAAAGTGTAGGAGAGACTGAGGGCAAGGCCCCCAAGCGACCTTACATCCCCATCAGTCCTCAAGGGGTGGAGGGTGCATGGTGAACTTTAACCCTTCTCCACCAATGGAATCTTCTCCCCACCCCTGCTCCTCCAAAAAGCTGCCTTCTCCCTCGGGCCTTGGTACAGCTCCGGAACGATCACTTCCCGCCATCTTGATGGCCTTTGCGCTGTTTTCCACAGTCAAGAAGTGAAAACTAAGCTCTGGTGGGCCTAAGCAGGGAAGGTGCTGCTTGCTCGAACCCTTTTCTCCATTAGGAACTAGAGCTTGGCACAACCATAAGGACCTCAACTTACACAACCACAAGGACCCTCAGCTGTGGTGTTCCTGCCATTTGCAAACCACTCCCGGAACAGCTGCTTAAAATAAAAATAAAAATGGGGACGTGACTTGGTGAGAAGGCGCTGCTTTTCTCTGGGCTGCTTCTACCAGCATTCCCTCATTTATCTGTGGGCTTGTTAAGCCTAAAATTTATTTCAGAGGAAATCTAGAGGCAAAGGTGTTGTTTTTCAAAGGAATTAGACTTGCCCTATTATTGTTCAAATTCCCAGGCGCCTGCTTAATTTGACCCCTTCCATTAAATATTACCGGTGGTTCCCTGTTTTATTTCTCCTACTTGGCGTTACTGGAACGCATTGTATATCTTGGAACCAGGTCTCTTCACTCTTTCCTCTCTTGCTTTGGGGAAATTGTTTCTCCAACTGATGCAACTGAATGTGTAAACATTACCAGGGGCTGGTCCCAGGCTAGCACAAGCCCAAATTCAGCAATAAATAGTGGGATTGACTTGAAGGGTTGCATCTTAAATTTATTTCAGTTTGGGTGAACTCGGCTTTATTTATTCAGATATGCCATTAATTTTCCGCAAGATCAAGCTGTCGCATTAAAATGCAGAAATTATCTGGAGTTTGAGAATTAGATTCTACTCTTGTGCCTACTAATTTGAAAGTTAAATCCTTTCCCGAAGAAATATCTACTAATTTCCCCAACACCTCTCTAGACTCGAGTTGCCTTCACTAAAGCAGGAGTGTCAAAAGGCACAACGCTTTCTTAGGTATTTTAGGTTGCCGTCCACAACATAGTTGCTGGGAAAGGAGAAGTGCGAAGGATTCACTCTGGGGTTACAGTCTGTCATCGAGGCGTTGCTCTTACTCATTTTTAGGAGTGAACTTTCCCAAGATTTGAGCCGCGGAGCACTCGGGGTAACTTTCTCAAGCAAGGAACGCGGCTGGGCACTTGCATTTGGCGGCAGCGCTGAAAATCGAAGTTCTCTGAACTTCGCCCTGAAATCGAAGAGAACTTCGGAGCAAAAGGCTTTTTCGTGTATTTAGGAAAGAGTTGCCAACGTTGGGCAGCACAACTAGCGTTACTTTGGGGTTGGCAATTGAGGCTCGTTCACCTGCAAATAGGGCTGACGGAGGGAAGCTGCAGCCGGTGTCCTTTTACACAACCCTCTCCTAAAATATTGCCTCTCCTCTACAAAAACATCCCGGATTAAAAGCAACGCCGGGCGGAATAAAATGTCTGCTCATTCCCTCGCCAAGGCCTTGAAACTTTCTTTCCTTTCTCCTCCACCTTTTTTTTTCTCCTTCCCTGCATGAGTTTTGACGGGTGCCCTCCCTCGGGGCCCCACAGAGAGATCCTTTTATACACGTCTACGCTATCCAGACTGGAAAATAAACCCAAACAAGACTTTCCGTGAGTTTGAAAACCCGGAGCCCGAACGGAAGGGCTCTTAAAAGAAACTCAAGGAGCTGCGTATTTTTTTTTTTGGGGGGGGGGGGAATAAAAATGCCAGCTAGCCTGGGAAACTTGAGGGCAAACTCCGCCACAACCGAGAGGGCGCGATGAATCTCGCCACCCCTTCCTCGTTCCCCTGCTGAAACCAAGGGATTCTGGGGCGCCCCTAACGTGCTTCTGTTTTGAATGCGGATCTTCTCGCCTGATCGCGCCCTCCTCCATCCCTACCGTGGGGGTGGGGGGTCTTTTCTGCTTACTTCCTGTAAAACCTCGGCACCCCACCGCCCCAAGCTGCGGGTTTACCTGGGACTTCGGTGTCCGAAGATTCGCTGGCCGAGTTCTCGATCGGTTCTCTGCCTTCGGAAGCTCTCTGCAAATGGAAGCTGGAAGCCATGTCATGGGACGCCTGCGGGGTTCTCAGGCTGTCGGGAAGCCTTTCCAAATTCATCCCACCTTTAAAGGAATCCATAAGCAAGAAGGAGGCTGAGTCGTAGCCTGCGCGCCTGCCCTTTTTAAGTCTGCGCGCTCTCGGCTTGCAACGTCTTATGTTCATACAAAACTAAGAGAAGAGGAGAACTGCCAAGCTAGAGAGAACGACAGCGAGCGGCTGCCCAGGACGGTTCCACCGAAAGTCTGCTTTACTTAAATATATATATATATATTTAAAAATTACTTTTAAATCCACTAAGATTCGGCTTGGCTGACTGTAGGACAGGCACCGCCGAGCTTCCGAGCGGTCCGACTTCCCGGGGAAAGAAGCAACGGCGCCCCCCTTGTAGGTAACGCGCGGGAGGGGGGGGCGAGGAAACCAGGCGAGTCGCTTGGGGTGGCCGAGATTCAAGTGACCTGCCCTGGAACGAACGCCTGAAAGTTGAAGTAAGACTCCGCCCCTTTTTTCTTCCTTTCCTGCCTCTCTCCTCCCCTCCCTCCCTCCCTCCCTCCTTCCTTCCTTCCTTCCCTCCCCGCCCCCACCCGCCTAGGAAAGTTCAAAACCTTCCCGTCCTCCCGGCTACTAGATCTCGTCCACCGAGCTCTCTCTTTCCTTCGCCTAATGGAGCCTCCTGCGAGCTCTCGGTCCCTGCCAGCGAGAGCTTCCGAGGGTGGGCTTCGCGCATTGGTTAAAGAGACCGCGCCCGCTCCGCCTCGGCTTCTCCTTCTCTTGCAGATCGCTTCTCTCTCTCTCTCTCTCTCTCTCTCTCTCTCCCTCTCCCTCTCCCTCTCCCTCTCCCTCTCCCTCTCCCTCTCCCTCTCCCTCTCCCCCTCCCTCCCTCGCTAAAAAGCTGAGTTTCAGGAACGGGGCTCTTCTTCCCAAAGCCACTTTGATTCTCCCTCTCTCTTTGCTTCTCTCTCAACCCCCCCCCCCCACTCCCCACTCTCCAGACGGTTTGGTTCATTCCAAGGTCCGCTTCAGGCAAAGGGGACTTCTGTCACTGAAATCACCAGAACGGGGGGAGTTAGGGACTGGGGGTGGGGGGTGAAAGAAGGAGCTCGCTTACTCGAGAAGGGTTTCTATGGAAATCCTTACTGGAGCGATCATTCAACTCGCCTATTCCTCCCGGCGAATTTTAGCTAGAAAGGCAATTTGTTTCCATCTACGTCCTATATAGAAAAGCTTCTCCAGGGGTTGCTGTGGAAGTCTCCAGGGCTCAGGGTGGATGTCACTTCTGGGACTGACGGGGCTTAATTGCAGTGAATATGCGCAAGGTCGGCCTTCTATTCCACTGTTCAGCTACGTGACTCATGCAGAGTGCAATCCTAAACGCGTTTACTAAAAGAAGCAAGCAAAAAACCCAACTCTTTCAGTGATTGCACGTGTACTCAGATTTCGAATAAGTCAGCCAAGTCCTTCCACATTTACTCAGAAGGATTTTTCGTTCCGGTCAATAGGGCTTACTTCGGAGAGCCTTTTAGTAAATTTAATTGCGACCGATTTTTGAGTTAGACGTGCAACTTATAAACTACATCAGAGCTTAGAAGCAAACTGCCAGGAAGTACTGTAAGCGGGGTATATTCTGTTTGAAAAGCTACGAGGATTTGTGTGTGTGTGTGTGTGTGTGTGTGTGTGTAACTAATAATGCATTACGAATGCTTCTCCCAATTTTAGGAGGGGAAAAAGCAGTTTAAACATTTGAACAGCCCAGAGTGGATCTCCCCTTTGCCTTCTGCTTATTTTCTGGTGGCCCGCAAATGCTGGCTCAGGGAAATTTTTTTTCCCGTAGTTCTGAGTTTGGGGAGAGGAAATATAATATAGTACGATAGATTGAGAAGAATTAGTTTTCATGGATCCCTGCCTGGTGTCTTTGGACGTGGAAATTGAGACTTCAGGCCTCAGCGCTTTAACCACATCCCTCGGCTTTTCCCAGTCCAATTGGAATATTTTTTCCCCCCAAATCAAGGTGGAACTTAGTCTACTATTTTGTTTTTTTAAAAAAAACCCAGGAGTTTTTAGGTGTCATTATAAACAACTAAGTAAAGTGCCTCCTCCGTTAATATTATTGACGGTCTTAGTGAAGAGCCGCCAGATCTTATTTTTAAATCTCCTCTGGGTCATGGAAGTCCCTGTGCTAAATGAGATTTTTCAATTCTATAAATCTGGCGACGATGCGACAAATCCGTCGAAGTAAATGGGATTTGCCGGGTTCATAAACACCGCTCCTAAAAACGTACCAAGTCCTATCTCTGGATCCCCGCGGAATTTCTACTCAAACCGCCTAGCTGCCATTTTGGGCTGCTTTCGCGATTCCCTTGTCGTCCTCGCCTGCCTTCAACGGGAGCTCCGCCACAAACTTCTGGGATATTTAGGTAGTGCCGTGCCAACGCGAAAGCTGCCTGACCCCCTCAGCCACAAAGCGCTTGGCCGCAGGACAGACAACTTCAGGAGGAGAGCTGAGGACTCCGGAGCCGTTCCCTCCGCTGTCCTGGCCGTAGTTCAACACAGATCCTCCTCTCGGCTTTGCTTTTCGCACTACTGGTGGGGCGGCCGGGCTGCGGGTGTGGACTCCAACCCAAAGCGTTTGTCTCCGGCCTGACCCCACTCTAAGCAAGCCTCAACTTGTTCGCGGGGGCGAGGGGCGGCTCATCCCTCGAGTTCTGGCCACTGCGTGCTGGTTTCGCGTTCAACTCAGCTTGGAGGACGGGGGAGAAAGCCCTGGGGTTTAGACCCGGCCAGGGCGCAGCACAGTGAGGCGCATGCCTCTCAAAACCCATGCCAAGCCGCCTTCTTCCCTTTCCTTCTCTCCCGGGGATCAGGCTTGGGACGCCGCTGCTGCCTTATGACAGCATCGGCGAGAAGACCCACCATATAAACCGACCTCACCGCCTTTACGGCTCCCTTCCTTGCAAGAGCTCAAACGCGAGGACTGCGGCTCTCATCTGAGAAAGGCGGCTGGGCACTTCTCTTTGGCTTCTCCGGCCACCCGTAAAGTGGACGTCTCCTCTCTTCGTTACTGTTCCGTTGCCACTGCAGAGCGCTCTAAATCGCCGGTATGGAAATACCACGCCTACCCTCGACCCGTTCCCCGAAAACGGGGTTGTTGATTATTGGAGAATAAGCCTGATTTATCATGTTATTTATACTTTCATCTCTATCTATCTATCTATCTATCTATCTATCTATCTATCTATCTATCTATCTATCTATCTATCCATCTATCCATCCATCCATCCATCCATCCATCCATCCATCCATCCATCCATCCATCCATCCATCCATCTACAGTATCTATCTATCTATCTATCTATCTATCTATCTATCTATCTATCTATCTATCTATCTATCTATCTATCTATCTATCTATCTATCTATCTATCTATCTAGGATGGTGGCATGCAGAAATGTCTTTTTGGGGGACTTAATGAAAACAGCCCAGAAGGCCCATTGGTAAACAGAGGGGAAGTGTTTAAAATGCTGTTTCAAAGGAAAAACTCCACCGTAGTTTCACAACTGCTTGGATAATCCACAACTGTTGCCTCTCGAACCGCCTCAAGGAAGACGCCTTCAGAGGTTCGGTTCACACATCGTTTTAAGCCATGGCTCCTTTAACTGTGGTTTAGTGACTAAATCACAGTTGACACATTTATTCCAGAAGAAGCTGTGCCATACATTATGACTCATCGACCACAATGGCAAGATTCACTGAAGCATCTCTAAATAATAATAAGGAAGTGCATGTCATGTCATGGCACGGCAAGTTCGGTGAAGGTAGCTTTTGAGTTGAATTCATATTTAGCGAGATGAACGTAGCTTCTATGGATATCGGTGGATCTTAAATTACAGAACAGCCCTTCAGCAATTTCCATTGCACTACTAATTTCTTAGGACGTGTTGTCCAGCACCAAATGCGTTACCGGTAATTGCGTTACCGGTAAAGGCCAAACGACCGGCGCTTGCTGGAAACTTTCTCTTAACGGGCTTATTGGGGAGGGAGTGGACACACGACCATTTCTGTTCTGGGGGTCTTTTCCTTTTCCAAGGCTGGAGCGCTTGGCTGCCAATCTCCAGGGAGTAATGGCTCTGAAGAACTCCAGTTCCAAGGCTGCCAGGCGCAGAGGCAAACCTCAGGGTGCTTTTTCCTCCGGGTTTTAAAAGCTACGAATTACAACCCCGGGTCTGCACGTGCAAAACAGACTAAAAGATTCCCCGAAGGTCAGGGGAGCCTCTCTATCTGCCTCCTTCTCGACCTGGGACGGTGTCCTGTTCAGACCGCATTTCTGGGCTGGAGAAATCCTACGGAGGGAGTTTTACGCGGAGGGAGGGAAAGGTGAGGGCCCTTTTCTCGAGACGCCAACTTCCGTTCATCCCATTCTTTTGAGTCCGCTCTCCTTGAGCTTCTGCAGCATTCTCTCCGCCCACCCCGCGCGAGGGCTCAGGGTGGAGGGCGGCAGGGTTGATTTTTCTCGCGCCCATCGCAAAACAAATGGCTTTTTTTGGAGAGCGCAGTTTAGAGCCGATCCACAGCCTCAGAACAACCGCCGGATGAGTTCTTCTCTCTGCCGCCCAGCCATCCAGGCTCCTACTCTGACGGAATCCAGCAGCGCCGCCGCAACCGCTCTGGTTCAGATTCCCACTGTAACTTCTAAACCAGGAGCCTTTGTAGGCTCCTTCCACGTTCCCCTTTCCCACGAGGAGAAATCCGAGGAAATCTGTTGCCAGGACCACTCGGGTATCAAGTGTCAAAGGGGGTTCCACAGTTGTCCTCAGAGTTCGCCTCGGAAATTGGATTCTCCTCCAACCGATCAAGTGAAGGAATTAACCCCCCCCCCCATTTCTTCTGACAGTCATTCCTGCACATTAAGGCCCAGCAATTCAAATCCAGACTTTCTGAGCTAGCAAAGAAGCCCCTTTAAACTGTAAATAAATACAGCGTTAAGTCGAATTCGGCTCAGAACTCCCCATAACAGTGCTGCAGCGAAGGGCAAAGAGCATTAATCCGGGGGGGGGGGGGGAGAGGTGGGGAGGAAACCTGAAGCCCTTCAGATGCTGGTCAACCACCACTTCCAGCAGCTCCACCAGCCAAGGCAATGGGGACCGTGGAGCGCAAAATCTCTACCTTATCCTCTTCACCCTTTTGATAAAGCACCAGGCAGATCTTGCTCCACTAGCAGATATTATTCCTGGCAGCTTCTGTTCTCCATCTGTCTGTCTGTCTGTCTGTCTGCCTCCCTCTCTCCCACTCACACACTCCATCCCATGTTCAGAGGCTCCAAAAGGTGACCTCTGAACTTTAACGCTGCCTAATATTTGTCTATACTGAGCTCAGAGACAAGAAAAACCATTGGGGAGGAGGAGGAGGAGGAGAAGAAGAAGAAATGACTCCTCTGACTGAAGTGCTCAAATAATCAACAAACCAACCCACCCAATGTCAGTTTCGGTTAAACAAATTCCCAAAGTCCAGTTATTTTACCCTGGTCGTATTAGACCTCTTCTATTAACTCCCCCCCCCCCAAGTGAATAAGTGGGAAATACGTCAAATAAAGTCTGAGGATTGGGACAATGTTAGCACAGTGTCATCACAATTTTCATGAAAACCCCCAACTTTACAGTGGCTGCTTTCAATACAACCAATGAAGCTGGATTAGGGTTAGATTCTTCTTTAGGTTTTTTTTTTTTGTTTTGTACCCTGTTTCCCCAAAAATAAGACATCCCCTGATAATAAGCCCAACTGGGCTTTTGAGTGCATGCGCTAAAATAAGCCCCCAATGAAAATAAGCCCTCCCCCAAAATAAGCCCCCCCCAAAAATATTTAAATGCATGCGCAGCCAGTCTCTGCCATTTCCTCTGGTTAGGGTTAGGGAGACAGAGCTGGAAATCAGGTAAGACTGCAAGAGGAGCCCCGTCTTGCTCCATGTGCCCCCAAATACTGAGACCTCCTTAAAAATAAGGCCAAGTTTCGGGGTTCAAAAAAAATATAAGTCAGGGTCTTATTTTCAGGGAAACACAGTATGTGTTATTTTAGGAAGTGGCTTACTATATTGAGGAAACCCAGGAAATGGATTAATTCAGGAACCTAGTTAGGGTTCTAGCCTACACTGACTACATTGTGTGCTAAAAGCCAGGGCTGGCCTTTGGGGTATATGGAGGCTCCTTTCAATAAATGGAGCAAAGCCTCTCCAATATACCTTGTTGTAGCTGCCTTGTTACATCAGAAGTACCTGGAATAATAACCCTTTGCTTTTAAAGAGCAAGGTAGAGGAACGGTAAACCTGTTACCTAACTCTATTACAAATTAAGCCCGTGGTCTCTAATCGCTACAGTGAATAACTTTTCTGGAATCTCATTTGGTAATGCAGCAGAAGACACCAAAGGCTTTTTGGATTTTAGAAACCAGGAAAGCAGCAAGCTGGGGGTGGGGGGGGGAAGCCCAGCATAAGGTTTTGCAGCACAACTACAACATTCTCCTAACGTTCAAACAGACTTCCTCTCCTCTTCCTCTCCTCAAGGGATGCTGCTGTTTTCATGAACAGCTTGTATCTTTACCAGCAGGCCAAATGTCCGGAGGCCTTTAGAAAACAAATGTTCTCCAGCTTACCTTGGCCGATGCCTTCCAGGCTGGTAAACACAGGATCAAGCCACAGTCATATATCTATCTATCTATCTATCTCCTTTTCTTGGAGAAAGTCCCATTGCAATGAATGGAGACTCTCTTGGGAAGAGACATCGTTGGGATTCATCTGTGCCAAGTTGCAGTTCTATCATTTGCTTTGGTATCAGGTGGAATGGCAAAGTAACAAAAATGCCCCGAAGCAGGTTCAGTGTGCCCTTTCTTTGCCAGCTTTAACCAGCAGGGAAAACAAATCGGTACATCCTGTTATTGTTGAAGCTACTTCCCAGGAGCTGCTATCCGGGAGAGACAAATTTCCTATCTCTTACAGCTTTTGCTCCCTTGCCCTCCCCTCTCACGTTGGAAAGAAGGAACGTTAATTCTTCTTTTTCACTTGTCATGTTTTCCATTTAGAACAGAAAATAAACGCCAGTTCTAAGCATGGCCTTTTCAGGAAACACAACACTGCGATCCTCAGGGCTACCTGGGAGAATCAAGCTGTACCTGTCTTCTGCTTCTTTCTCTCAACTCCAGGCTGCAAAACTGGCCTGGCTCACCTGTTCGTTTGGGGAGAAGCAGATCTCAGGGCCAAATGGACGTCTAGGCTGTGGATGAAGGTGGAAGGAAAGGTGGAGCCAGGGAGAAGGTGAGCCAAGCAGAAGGCAACAGGGACTGTTGGGGAGAAAGGCCCTGATAGGAAGGAAACAGCTTTGAGAAGGTTCCAGTTCAGAGAACAAAAGAGCCAGGTGGAAAGATTTAGTTCATCTAAAGTCAGGGTGGCATAGGAGGATCTAGCAACCACAAGTCCCTTACATTACTTTGCCACTCAGGTCTGGCTGCCAGGTAAGAAACGGTCCATCTGGATGTACATGAGAGCAGGGTTGAGCAGTCAGTCAAACCCAGTTCTGGTTTTGCTTTTTCAAAGAGCTTTGTTAACTCTCAGTACTAAACTTCATCCAAGCACAGAGTCAAAGGGGAGGATCAGGCACTATATCTTACAGGGGTGGATTTGGATACAGTACACTCTTCAACTAGGGTTCCTCTAATGGTTTTCAGTTATGCTTATTGCAGGTGATGGATATTGTAGGTCAATTTATCTGCAGGGCAACAGATTAAGCAACAGTTATGATTGGAGGAGTGGTCATTCAGACCTGATTTGAAATAGACGTTTCTTGTGGCCACTGTGAAACTGACTTTGAAGTTCAGTCTCGGAGACAAGAATCATTATTATCAGAGCGCCAATGAAAAAGACGGGGAAGCATTTTTTTTTTTTTGGTGAAACAACACATTATGTTAGTGTCAAGTATCAATTCAGGCATTTTTGCAATCAAAATAAGCCCAAAGAGGTTTATTTAACAGCAAATGGCATGGAGCTCAGAGAGCTTTACTTTACCATACTTGTAATTCAAGTCTGCAGCCTGGATGTATGGGTTGTTTTGTTTTGTTTTGGGTTTTGCTTTGTTTTGTTTTTGAAGAGGAAAGATTGTTTTAGTGAAATAAAACAAAGGACCTAACTATTGAAGATTTCCTCAGTTACTAGTGCAGTTGCAAGACCGCCTGGAGTTATTTTGGTGGGGAGAAAATCAATATTACTTGCAAGGCCAAGATATCTGGACCAGTGCAGAAGAAGGAGTAAATGACTCTCTCAGCAATTATTCTCAAGTAATGGTAGTTACTATAGCGATAGCGATAGCACTTAGACTTATATACTGCTTCATAGTGCTTTACAGTCCTCTTTAAGTGGTTTATAGAATCAGCATATTGCGCCCCCCCCCCTCCCCGGACAATCTGGGTCCTAATTTTCCCGACCTCAGAAGGATGGAAGGCTGAGTCAACCTTGAGCCAGTGAGACTTGAACTGCCGAATTGCTGGCAGTCGGCAGTTAGCATAATTAGTCTGCAATACTGCATTCTAACCACTACGCCACCGCGACTCCTATGTAATATATTTCTTATATTACAAGAAGAACATCACGAAGTTGGAAGTTGGAGGAACTCGCTGTCATTTTGGATGATACGTAATGGGGGTGGGGGTGGGGTGAGGAAAAAAGCACACATACACAAAGTTGTTGAGTGTTATGAAAAAGTTACACTTGATCTGTAGTAAGGACTACTGCAGATTTGGCTTCCTCAACGTAACTAAACATTTCCCCCTGGTGTCTCTGCCATCCAGCATGACAAAAAGTTCAGGTGAACTCCAAAGCTTTAAGTATATTCATTCTTTAGCATTTCCAGATCTTGGGTGGCACAATTGGAAAAGCTAGAATAGACCAGTTTCCTCTGACTTTATGTCTAGCACAACATGGTAGGCTTCAACTTTCATGTTCCCTCAGCCAGCATGGCCAATGGTGGGTTTAAGTCCAACCCCCTTGAGCTCCTAGGTAAGGGAAGGTTGGAGCTGAAATACTGAGTGTGATCAGTTATTGATGTGACTCAATATAAACTAATTTAGTATGTTTACATATTTACTATGACTTTAACCTCTTCTACTACCTGATCAAAAAGCTGTCTTCAATTTTTGACAATCATGAAAAGATTGTGGGAGAAAAAAAAAGAGTAGTTATCCTTTGTAGTTATATTTTTACACTGTAAAGATAAAGGAATCTCATTCTCATGAAAATCGATTCTGATTCTTTAAACCTAATGGCTGACCATTTTAGGAGAACTGGAGGGATGCAACATTTGGGGCATTATGCTCTACAAGAATCCACGAATTACCCAATGACCGGTAGGTCACGTTAGAATGAAGATCAAAGGAAGTGTGGGAGAAGAGATATGCATCTCCTTCATTATTCATGTTTGCTTTTGTGGCTTCCTTCTCTGAGAAGCTACCAACCTGTCTGATTTTGCATAAAGAGGATCTCAGGATTAATACTGGAAGATATGATCTGTTCAGTATAACACTTCATAAGGATTCTCTAGATTTCATGATAAGGCTATCTGATCAAGGAAGCACAAGCTTGTCAAAGCTGATTATTAAAATTAGGATCAATGAGAATTAATAGTAACTTAAATCCCAATAATCCTCTATGTGAAATTAGAAGACAATTGACACCAAAGTCTCAAAGCCTAAGTACAGAATGTACAGAGTGGGGCTGAATAGGTGGGGCTGAGATAAAATTGCATAAAAGTGCCACTAGCTTTATTATTATGCTCTCATTACTGTAAAATGGATGAGACTTTGCTGAGGTGGGAAGGAGATTTGTACTTGTTTCCCCTTTATTGACTTTTCTTGCCCATCCATTTCCCCACCATAATAGGATGCTGGGTAGTCAAGCGAGATGGGGTGCATGAAACTTGAAATCTTGCTAGCTAGTTCCATTCAGTGCTTACACTACCAAATGGTTCAGACAACTGTGCCCCAAATGGATTCTGAATTGGTACCTAGCTTCTGTTTCTCCTCCTGATGCCTTCACAATGGATCCATCACTTATCCTCTTTTTCAAGGACAGAGGTGGTATTGAATCAGCCGCTCATGTTTTGCTTGACGGTACTTTTTACTGGGATATTTGCAAGGCACTACTAACACTTCTTTTTAGTTCATTTCCTAGATGGACAGAAACAATTCTATGTGCAGCTTCTTTTGATGCCTGAAGATCGCCCCAAGTAACTCTTGCTGCTGCTAAGTTTGTAATTGTAGCCTGTGATATTTGTGTTTTGTTAATTGCAAAGTAGCTCAAGCGTGAACGCTACACTTCTTACTATGTGCATTATATTTTGTTTTTTTGTTGCTGTTTGGGTAGTATTCTGCTACTATGTGTACTGTCCGGCACTAGCAACAGGGTTCCCTCTCCCTCCTTTTCCAATTGTCCAAAGTTATGCAGTATTTTCTACTGCTAGCCCATATGCGTGTGTGTGCGTGTGCACACACACATGTACATACACAGATAGATCCATGACTTTCAGTTCAGTCTCCCAATGAAGCTTCAGGTTTGTGGCTGGGAGAAATGTTCCAAGCTAAACAACAAGACCTCCGCAGTTAGTAGCAATTTTCACTGAGTACACCCTGCAGAAGCAGACTTCAATTGTCCACACAATCAATGTCCTTTCTCCTCTTCCAAGTTCGTCTCTTACCTGTGGCATTAACAGGTCGCAGTAATGTTTTAATGTGGCATATCCTCATGGCATTGTTTTTGTCTCATCCCCAACTTACAGCGGTTGGCAAGTTAAATTTGTCTTTAGTTCTTCCTATTTTGAAGTAGCATTTCCCCTCTTCTCCCAATACAATTTCTGCTATGAACATTCTGGCTTTGCTTCAGAAGTGGCACTTGAAGCAATGCAATGCCTGACCAGTGCTGTTCAAAACATTTGTTAGGTTTTACGTGAGCTCCATAGAGATATGGATTTAATGTGTTGGGAAGAGATGGACTGCACTTTAAACCCAGTTATCCAGTTGGGCTCTATATTTTCCCTACATCCCTCAAGCTCATTTCATCCTGAAGATGCTTGGCCTATGAAAGTGTCCTTGAGAGGCAAGCCACCTCACTTCTTACATTTCTGTGTACCTGCAGTTCCATGGATCTGCTGGAAGAAAAGGACTCTGTATGTTTACATTTAATATCTGCGCCATCTCTCCATTTTGGATATTGAATCACTGATGAAGTTATAGAGTTTAGAGCAATGCATTTTATATAAAGAACTGCAAGGACTAGTCAACACAGTTACCAGGAGTCAACTCTGACTTATTGGCACCAAAATCAATCAATCAAGGAAATATCCCAATCATTTAGAGAGAAGGTTGGATCAGCTGGCTTGCAAATAGCTGTTGCTTGTTCTAAGAGCCAAGTGGCTTTGCATAATTGGGGATGGCACCCCCCCCCTGTATGTTTACTCACTACGATTGTGCAGTGAGTGTAGATTTCTTAAACGCTTTCCTCAATATGCCCGGTAGTGCTTGCTTGAAGTTGAATTACAGTTCCCAGAATCCCCAGCCAATATATTGCTTTAGAATTTAGTGCCATATTGGGAAAAGGTTGATTGAAAGGAACTAGACAGATTATTTTAATTCTAAACCGAGGCTAGTAAACCACTTATTATTTCATTTTACGAAGGACGCCGAGCCTGCAGACGCCTTTTACCAGAAAGGAACAAAGAACGCAGGTTGGGTTAACTACTTCATCTTACCTTCGCGTACACTTTATAGTATGAGGAACGTGGATGATTTTTTTTTTAAAAAATATTTATATGCCGCCCTTCTCCGGAGACTCAGGGTGGCTTACAATGCGCTAAGCAATAGCCTTCATACTTTTGTATATTTATACAAAGTCAGCTTATTGCCCCCATAAACTGGGTCCTCATTTTACCCCACCTTAGAAAGGATGGAAGGCTGAGTCGACCTTGATCAAAGGTCTGCTTGAACCCCAAATGCATGGACCCCCCCCCTTAATAACCCTGCCCAGAGAGACCCGAGGGTTCCTGTGATGGATCATTTAACCGGGAGCGTTACATCACACGCTAACCTCCGCCTCCGCCGGTTCCCCTCGGGACTCCACATCCTGGAGGGCCAGCAATAAAACGACCATCGTTTCACCCATAGGAAAGCTCGAGTAGGGTTTTGCTGGCCGGTCACCTTCCCCTCGGAAGGGAAGATTCATACGACCGCGCTTTAAGATTGCCCGCCTGCTTTTGCTCTCTGAGGTTGATGGTGGCTTGTCCACAGCCCTCGTTCAAAGGCAGGTATAGTGTGCTAGGGGGCGGGGCGAGAAGAGAGAAAGCCGGGAGAAGGCCCGCCACGGTCCTTGGGACGCTTCTTAGAAAGGGCGCGGGTGGCTGGAAGCTGCCGAGAGGAGCGCGAGCTGACGGTGCTGGGCCTGGGAAAGGTGGATTAAATGGGCTACTAGGAGGATGTGGGGGAAGGGAGGTCTGCAAGACTGCATTTGGTACAAGAATCAAAGATAACTTTGCTGGTCTTAAGACAAATTCCACAATCCCCCCAGGATAAACATCAGGACCGCGCCCGGTTTCCAGATCTTCTTAAGGAAGGTTGTATTTTGGAAGCCGTTCAAGCTTTTATTGTAGGCGCACAAAACCAGGAGATATTTCTACCCCGCTCCCCCGTCCTGTCCAGTCCCGTCCCGTCCCGTCCCAATCCAATCTTGGGTTCGCCCTGCATTAAACAAAGAAAAGATACTTAACGCCGCATAGGTTTCTTCATTTCGGCTCAAAAGTCACCTGATCGAATTTAGCGAGTTAAGCGGACATGTATAAATTATGTTGTAGACTAAAAGACATAAGACAAAATGGGATATTTTTTTGGGTTTTTTTTTTTTTTTTGGAGGAGAGGGAGATTAGGTGATTGGAGATCGCGGGATTACTTTCAGGTCAACAGCCTGATCCGGTTCGATCACCCGGAAATGTGTATTGGTGGATGTAACTTTTCTGCCTTTCAGGGAACGCACTGAGAACCGAGGAGATCCAGCATTAATATCATACTAACAGTAGACACGGAGCCAGCAATCCTCATCTTCCCTCTCCTTCACCCTCATCACCAATAGCACCATCGTAAATAATTGTAATCTGATTTGATAGAAGTGTAAACGTCAAACTTCACCAAGGAATCTTCTTGCTCAAGTTAATGCCTACATCCTTTCAGTATCCACTTTTTGTATGGTTCAAATTGTCATAAACGGATTAATCAGCATTCAGCCCCCTTTAACCGCTTCGTGGGTCAGATCCGTACAAAGGTTAATGCAATTCCATACTTTTTCCTGAAAGCTGGGGTTAGTTTGCATTTAAGGTATACCCATGGAATCCCGACAGAAAAATCCCCATTATTCCGACTTGTTTTACTTCCCACTTGACCCAAATGATTAATATGCATTTCTGTAAACCTCGTGTTTTAAAATTGAGATTGTATGAGTCTGATACCACTTGTATTGCCTGAAGTGAAATTGGTCTGTAGACAATTTCAAAAATGTTATGCAAGAACACAATTTTATAAAATAAATTTTATATTCTTCTGATCCTATACTTGTGCTTACTGGAAATATATTCTACAGAAGGCTGCCATATCTATTCACTCAGTGTAATTGGTTACATTTGCATGCAATTATTTATGAGTAAAGGCCATAGAATTTCCCTTAACTAATGTTCATAACATTATGATATATCTATGTCATCTCTCAAATAATATGATACAGTATAAATATTCTATAATCTATAAAATAAGGGTAATTTACAAAGATCCAATAGTGGATCCTTTATAGATGGCAGCGCAAACTGAAATCTGAGTTTAAAGTAAATTAACTAAATTAATTATTACATTCAATTAAACCCTAACGGATGCTTAAAATCGACAGAACATTTGCATTAATTGATTACTAGTGAACAGAGGAAAAACCACAAACTTTTAAATGCAAATTAAATGCTTGGGTTGGGCAATTTTGAACTTTGGAAAAGGAAACTTTGCCATTAAAAACAACAATAACTAAACCAGGCTGCACCTGGTAAAAGTTCAGTCAAACTTCTACTACATTAGCAATCGATCAGTTTTTCTCCCCCCTCCCTTCAGGAAGCAAGGTTAAACTATAACAAGCCAATCTGAAATGTCTATTATTCCGTGGGAACAAAAATGGGCCTGGATGAGCACTCAAACAGAGTAATCCAGATAAAAGCCATCTGTTCCTCACAAATACAGAAGAGATGAATGTGTGGTTGCAAATCTAATTTTATCTAGTATCAGTCAGTTTTTTTTAAAAAAAGGAAAAAAGAACAACTCTGATGCAACGTGTCTATCTTTCACACATGCATACCAATTGTGGGAGTCTGGGAGCAAATGGCTTAAAAACAGCAGGGTTGTTGCCAATACATTTTATCCTTGCGTTTTATCTGTATCTGCATCTTTATAAGAAGATGACCATCCTACGCAATTCACTTCCCTGGTAGGGCACCACTAGACTCCCTGCCTGGGCTGATTTTGTACAGCTTTATTGATGCTACAGAAGCTCGTATTTCACCGTTAAATTATAGAGAATTGTTCACTTGTAAATGATGCCACTTCCTAACAAATGCCAAAGACAAGCCTGTTTATCATGAACTGCTAATTAAAAAAACAAAACAAAAAGGTGGTGGACTCTCTTCTGAGATGGTCGCTTCTTTATTGCTTCATATGCTATGCTCTTTTTAAAGGAATTTGGTAAGCCATTCTGTGTTTTTTTTCCCAATGCTTCACATGGTGGCTTGGTCTCTAGAAGACAAAGTCTTAAGTGGATGGGATAGAGCAGGAGTCTCCAACCTTGGCAACTTTAAGCCTGGACGACTTCAACTCTTCAGCTTTGCTGGCTGGGGAATTATGGGAGCTGAAATCCACCAAGCTTAAAGTTGCCAAGGTTGGAGACCCCTGGGATAGAGGAGGCTCCATTGCAAGGCCCAGTAGGCCAGTCACCAAAGGAATGCTGTCATGCAGATATACCAATACCCAAGTTGATAATGAAATTGATCTGGCTTGGAGGGAAGGACTTTGGTGCAAACTTGCAGGTTTCATTCCACACAAGTGAAAGAGTCTAAAAATAATAAATAAATGCCCTCAACTGCAACTTTGCCAAGTGTTATTTTGTGCTGGAGGAACACAGCTGCCCTGGAGACCAGCTGAACGGAAGTGGTCTTCTCCTTGTTCCATTTGGATAATGGTTTTTCCCAACCTGGTGTCCTTGAGATGTGGAAGCCTGCAATTCCCCCCTGTATCCCAGCCGGCATAATCACTTATTGGCGGGACTACGGGAGTTGTAATCCAAGATAACTGAAAGGCGCCAGTTTAAAGAAGGTTGGCCTAGAGAGTAAAGGGCATCCAAGAAGCTATGAGAAAGGGCTTTGACTTCTTATCATGGAAGGAAGGTTTGCCTCCCCCTTCTATGTCAGGCTCCTGAGCTGGACTCTATTGTGTGCTTTTTGCCAACACAAAGTGACACTGGGATTTCTATGGGAAATATGTAACTATTTTATCAGAGGACAATGAATCCCTGTGCGGTCATAGAATGACGATGTGCCCATCAGCCTCTTCCAGACAAGAAGGAAAGAACAATGGCTATTTTCTATCTTGTGGAGAAAAGATAAGTTCTATCTAAAAATCCGCAATGGGACAAGTCATTGGCTTAATGAATGCACAATACTTTCTTCAAGGGTGCAGCTAAGAAGGTGGAGGCTGGGGAGAGAAGGAAACATGCAGTAAAAGGGAAAAATACCCAAGAACTGACAAAACCTACATGCAAAAACTCTTCACTCTTCAGAGATTTTCTGAAACTTTAATTTAGCTTCTCCCAAAATGATATCTGCTCGGAATATAACATCATAGCCTTGCTTGCTGGGAAAATGGTTGCGGTAGTTCCGAACAGCTGGAGCACACCATGTTGTAGAAGATGTCTGCTGGTTGTTCAATGTTGTCAATAGAAGCCGCCTTCCACAACATTCCACCAGCAAAACAAATGAGCAAGTCTGTAAAATGGGCCCTGCATCAACTATCTTCTTACTACCAAGGTCTTAGCAGTGGAAATTCAAGAAAAAGAAGAGAGAAAATCTTCTGACCCTGGCCTTATATTTCAAAATTAATAGGCCTTACCCTCCCCAAATTTAATGGCATTTACATTGAATTGGCATTCTTTCTGAATAGTTCTAGATAGTAGCTCCAGTTGTAATTGAGATCTATTTTTCCACAGTAAAAGACCTCCAAACATGGCTTTTGATATCCTAGTAAAATATTTTACAAGGTCTTGAACAAAAAACATCAGATTTTACACCTACATGTAAAAGTTGGGACTGGTCTACTGACACATTCCATTTCTTTAGTGGGAGAGCTTGATATGTATCCTAGGATGGTAGACAAATGTCTATTCAAACATAAGTCCTCTTGAATGCAAGAGGAGGGGGGTCTGCTTCCTTGTAAGTTTGTTTAGGATTGCCTTGCACTTCTTTCATTAGCAATGGATTTATTGCGGTCATTCCTAATGTCTTTCCCCCTAGGTTTTAGGGTCATAATATCGATTTTCATGTCTATTTTATATAACCACATGTAATAGCTCATTGTCTTAATCTCTGTGGAAAGTGAGAAACCCTTCCATAATATCCATGTTTATCCTCAGGAATCTTATAATACTGTACATTGCTAATTTTTGTAGATTTCTTAGCTGCTTGCATACACATACATAGGTATATATACACACACACATTTGTATGTATATATACATATACACTTATATACACATATATACACATATATACACATACATACATGTATGTATGTATGTATGTATGTATGTATGTATTTCTCTTTAGTCAGGTTCTTCCTACGTAAACCAAGATTTTTATACAGCAAGATTATATTGCCAGACGAAGGAGACTTAGACCCCAATGGGCAGCAGAGAGCTTGTTGGCTGCCTGAAAAAAAAGCCTAGAAACTAGTGGATTATGATTTCACTGAACTAGGGCTGCATAAAAATCTTGGTTTACATACGAAGAACCTGGCTAAAGAGAAATACACATAAAACCTACGAAAAGAAAACATACATACACACACACACACTTCATAGGGCACTGACAACCTCCTGTTCAATCACACTATTGATATTTAAATCTATCAAATTCCAGTTGGGTTAAAGACATGGAATGTGAATTCATTGCTTCACTCATACGTGCCCACCACGCTATTCCTTTGGGATAAGCAACCTTTGGAGTAAACCCCCCCCCCAAAAAAAAACCCAAAATAAAAACCAGACTAATTAAAGGGTTAGAAAAAGGAAACATAGCTAAAACCAGTATATACCAATCCCAATTCCTCTCCATACGTTCTGCAAAACCACCCTCGCTTCCATTATCTACTATCCACACTTGCACGCTTGTATTATAATACGTAGCCTCTCCTAACGCGCGAGTTTGTGCGCTTTCGGCAGTATTAGCAGAACACACACGAGACACTAAACTAATGTTGTAAACTCCACCCACCCATCTTTACTTTGATAGCTAGGCCCCGCTATAATGAAATTGATTAAAGTCATGGTGGCATCTGTAGTTTGAACGCCCTCGTGCACATTCAAAAGTTTCAGGGGCCTGAATTCACATTCAGGCCCCTGAAACTTAAGACAGCCCCGTGAAAATCAAGCAAAGAATCCACCTCACGCCATTGAACTAAGAGGCAAAGGGGCCTTTGCCAAGTCGCCACTCCGCGCGGAGGGGCAAAAGTGAACCACTTCTGCGCAGCGTCCAACAGGGCACAAAGGGAAATCGCCCCCTCCTCCCTCCAAGCTGCCACCTCAACTACTCCCACTCTTTCTTATTCTCTCCGGGGCCCGGGAAGTAGATTTGCAAAATGAAGCCTTTCGGTGGGATTAGACGGGAGAAAGCTCCCCGAAGGAACTAACGCAGGCTAAACGCGTTTTCGCGGCGAGGCTCCTTAGGGCAGGGAGCCCTTTCGGCGCGGGTGGCCGTGGCGCTCGGAGTCCGGTTCCTCCCAAGGCGGCTCAAAGCTGACCGCCCCGCCCCGAGGCTCTTGGCCTGCGAGACGGCGGGAGCTGGAAGGGGGGTAGGGGGAGTCCCGTCCAAACGATCGCCGTCAGGGCAGGCGGCCAGGCCTTTTCGAGAGCATTTTCCCTTCTGGAGTGCTGGGAAGAGCCAAGCGGAAGAGCTTTCCGAGGCCCAGGGCGACCGACCTGAAAATGATCCCTTCTGGCGGCTCTCCGTCGAAGCCGCTTGCCAGAAAAGCAGCGGTGGTGATTCCGGAGCCAGGGCTCCTTTTTAACTTGAGTTTGGCCTGGCTTCCCCTCAGCTGCGTGCACGGTCCACCACACCCCGCTGTAGAGCCTGCTCACGACGGCTGGGCAAAATCACCCCGGGGAAAGAGAGAAAAAAAGAGAAGCTATCGTGGGGATCCGCCTCAGTGCCGGGCTTCTTGTGGGAGCGCTAGGGCTCTGGATCTCACTGGCGGCTGGGCGGCCCACTTTCCCGGCCAGGAGTTCAACTCCTCCGGTGAAGCCGCGGCCCTGCTTGGAAACCTCTGCCTTTTAGAGGGCGCGCTCCCGGAGGCGGAGGGAAAGAGGGCATCCTCTGCCGGCGGTCCAGGTGCCATTGCTAGCCGAAGAGGGTCAGATCAACGACGATGAAAGAAGAAAATAGGCCTAAAGGAGGCACCTTCCTACCTTCCCGCTTTCGGCCAGGTCTGGAGCCCTTTGCGCCCCCCCTCCCCACACTCTATACCACAAACTGGGAGCTTCCCCCCCTTCCCTCCTGCAGGAATATCAAGCGATCAAAGCGATGCCGGAAAGAGGAGCAACCCCAAGCATGTAGGGTCTTCCATTTAGGTCTGCTCCGAAGGGACGGGGAGGGGGGGGGAGCGGGGAGAAAGAGATTTTTAATAATACACCGGCAGCCCCGAACAAAGTCTGGGGGGAAAGGTAAGAAACAGCAAGGGCTAAGAAATGGGAAGTTTAAGGGTTGGTTTGTTTTTTTTTTGACAGAGACAGATAACACCCCAAAGCTTGTTTTCGAAGGACAAACGGCCGGCTGCGCTGATCCGCCTTCACTTGAAGCCAGAGAGCTCTTGGGTGATCTCAGCCACTTAGCCGAGGCGGCCCTAGCCAGCCCTTGGATACGGACCACCTGGTTAGACCAGGAAGTCCCTAAATAAACAAACAAACAAGCAAGCAAACAGGCAAGCAAACAAACAGAAAAGCGCCTCAAAAGAAGACAACTAGCGACACCTTTACCTTTACAGCGGGTCAGTTTCTACCGTGAGACTAAGCAACTATGAACAGCGTAAGGCCCGGGCCCGTCGCTGCAGATCATTTCCAGAGCGCTCCGCTGGGAAAAAAACAAACGAACAAACAAAACAAAACAAAACAAAAACCCCAACCCTCCTTCCTGAAACCTGAAGGAGGGTGGCAGGTTTGGAACCAGACCGAAAAGTTTGGGGGAAGAGATCCACAAAGGCCTGGATCGCTCATTCGTTTTTGTTTTTTTTTTAAAGACAGAAAACAAAGAGAAGGTGAGAAAACATCTAAGGGATGGTCTTGTCCCAGGGAGACTTAGCAACAGGAAGCGTAGCTAATCAGAAGGTCCAGTTCCTGAAATTACCTAGGTGAATTGGAAAATATTCCTGAATCCGGTCTAAAATGCGGAAGAACAACTGCGTGTACGAACTTGGGAGTTCTTGGGATGGGCATCATTAGTTCCTATCATGCCCATCAGCTATGTTGACTGAGCATGAGAGGAGTCGAAGCTCAAAACATCTAGAAGGCGGTAGCAGCTTGTATAGTTAAGAGATATCGGGGTGCCATAGGCTGATTTGGTAAAATCATCTCCTGACCTCCCATTCAGTAGACTAGAGGTTGCCTCAAAGAAAAGTCCAATATTTAAATATGGGCAAACAGGCTAGTCATGGTAGCCTTCCACTTCCATCTTGGACAATTTGAAAATGATGTCAAATAGGATTAACACTACAAACCTGGAACACCCCCCTCCCCCTTTTAATGGGACATCTAGCTAAGATGGAAGTAGTATTAAGCAGAAGGCGTCGGTGACGCATTGCCAGAACAATGGCAGGGTGATGCTATAAATTGCTGACTTGGAAATGCAGTCAATGAAGAATTGTTATCAGAAGGAAAGCAAAGGACACCTTTTCATTCAGTGGAAAATAAGATCAAACCCTCCGTGGAGGGTACCAATTGATGGCAAAGCTTGTTGGCATCCGAATCCTTCCGAATTTAGTTATAACCTGCTTAAAAACTCATCTCTGGATTACGAGGCTACCCTTTTGGGTCTAGATTTGCTCCTGTTGCGGAGTCCGATTCCATGGAGCCAAGGGCCTCACTAAAAGACACCAACCAAATAGTCTTCAAGGAGAAACACAGCCTTAGGGCCACAGCAGCCAACCCGCTTGCCCAGACCAGCTTCATTGGTTTATTTTGGGCATGCCTTCCAGGGACCTCCCAGACTTGGGACCACGCAATCTGTAATGGAGCCGAAGGAAGAAATAATTGCATACATGAGAAAGTAATCACGTGAACCACGTTTAATGTGAATTCCATGCAAATGAAATCGAACCCCATCTAGTTCTTGCCTCGGCTCCACACGCAATTTCCTATCCACCACTCCAGGGCCAACAGCGGTCCTTGGCTGAGCCAGAGATGCCTATTCTCGATCTTCAGAGGAGAAGAAGGGCTTCTGGAACGAAGGGGAGGCAGAAAAACCTCTCGGGAGAGTGGGGAAGAAGGACAGCAGGATCGGGAGCCCTGGAGAATTCCTGGCTTTCCCCCACGGAGAACATGCCTTTTAGATTAATTGCATGCATGGAGAAAAAGGGGGCAGAGAGTTTGTTAAGCGGGCTGCTCAGGTTACTCGGGGCATCTCTGAACTTGGAGCGCTTTTGTGGGCGTGGGGGGTATGTGTTGAATTAACAGTCTCTCTCTGATCCAGTGTA
Source organism: Ptyas mucosa (assembly GCA_012654045.1). Lineage (NCBI taxonomy): Eukaryota > Metazoa > Chordata > Lepidosauria > Squamata > Colubridae > Ptyas > Ptyas mucosa. The sequence goes on from WNWU01000012.1 coordinate 22,369,214, forward strand.
ATCAAAGGCCGAAGGAGCCAGCTTTTCCTTTTCGTCAGGGCCCTTTCCCAGGCTGAAAAGAAAGGCGACAGGACCTCCAGAGATTATATTTCCCCTTTGGGTCTATTTCTGCATCCCCTCCACCATCTCCACGCTTTCTCCCTCCCCCCACCTCCCAACCATCCTCCTTATACATGCTTAATTCGAGCAGCCTCTTAATTGCTGGCATATTTGGAGTTGGATGGGAGTGGGGAAGAAATTCTCTCTTAACGGGGCATTTCCTGAATAGCTGAAGTCTTCTAATAATGCCCAGTGCTCAGATTAAATTCGAGGCTTGGGACAGCCGGCGTATTTCCTGCCCCAAGCAGATAAATAATCAAGCTTCGTCGGGAACCGGCTCAATTTTGTGGGGAGGAGGAAAACCTAAGACGTTAAATGAAAAGAAGCGGAGAAAACGAAGTTTCTGATCGGGAGAAAATGAGATAAAAACTCATCAAGGTCAATGATAGAACATTTCCCCCAAAACTTCAGCTGTAGGACCTCCGAGTAAAAACGTGGCCTCAAAGAAAATAATCATTTCCACGAAAACAAGCACAAACAAATCTAGCTCAGGCAGTTCGATCACAGGGCAACTAAGCTAAGCGATTTACCGAGGAAATCGGCTTAATTGACCCCAAACTCCGCAGCAGTTCAGTGGGCGTTTCCACTATCCGATCTGATTCGGGACTTCGCTGGATTTTGCCCTTCGAGGCAGGAAACACTGGAAACTTCAAGCCGCGACAGTCCCAGGAAGGGTCACCCACGCCGGAAGGCACTGCAAACCGGGTGGCACCACCGATAGGTACCGGCTAACACGCATTCCCCTTGAGATAAATAAGCCCTTTTCAGATCGCCTGACCTGGGTCATCAGACCCGGTGTGTCACTTGGCTCTGGGTGCCTCCAGACACGGAAGCAACAGCCCCGGAGAGCCAAAACCGTGACAAAAACATGAGTTGCTTCTGCACCACTCGTTTCCGTGGTTGCCTTGTAAAAACCGCTTGGACTTAATATAGGTAATCACTCGCTAAAGGACTGGAGAGTGGGGTGGGGGAGGAGCAGGAGCAGGGGCACTCAGCCTGGAAGCAAATATAAGCAACGAATTTGAATCACATCAGAGCTTTCTCGGCCTTTATCAGGGCACGAAAGGAATCGCGGATCTCATACTTCGAAACCCCTTTTTGCCCCACTCCGCCCAACTGCCAAAATACCCCATCTTACCTAAATCCGTATAGGGAGGGATACTTTTGGGCCGACCGAGCTCCATAGCACAAACTCTGTGAACAACAAAATACACCGTGATTAAATAACTATTTTATAGGGTTTGCTTTGCCAGAAATAATAATATAAACGCAAACACACACACACACACACACACACACACACACAAACCAAAACCAAAACAAAAACCGCCACTTAAAAAAACCCCGGAGCACCCTTTTTTGTCTCGGAGATCCCTTTTTAACTGAAATACCCCGGAAAGGCCAACATTCAATAAAGTAAATTTTAAGATGGGGGGGGAGGGGGAAACACTCTCCATTTTTATTGCTGAATTTAAGTCCTTCTTAGGCTATTTGCTCACTTGAGATTCATAGCGTAATTCAACCATCCTTGTTCAGGTATGAGGAGCCGATCCAGTTGTCCTAAACAAAAACCGGCTCAGTTGTCCCTCTGATATCTATCAGGTTCAGTTCGATTTGGCGGAAGACAAGGGGACCTGGAAGGGTTCTGCCCAGGATTTATCTGGTAAGGAGAGCCAGTGCTGTTAGTGAAATGGGAGGCCAATATCCTGTTTTAAAATGGCTGTGGCAAGTTTCTTACCAGCAACTCCTTTTAAATCTCTGTCACACGGAAATCCCCCACGGGCACAAGCAAATATGTAGACCTATGCTCACTTTATTCCGAAGGGGTATGTTCTGAGAATTATATCAATGCTACCTACAATGAACAGTGGGAATTCTCACTTTCAATTATTTGTCAACCTTAGGTTCCAAAGAGTAGAAAATTCCTGAATTTTTCCCAGGACTACTACCTAATGGAGTATTAATGGAGCAGGAGTAGGAACAGATTTCCAGAAATCTTGAAGACTACGGGAACCTAGTGGAGTAATTCTGAACTAGGCAATAGTCAGGAAATAGAAAATAAAGCAAAAGTGAACAATTGAAACTAAAAAACCCCTAAATATTATATAATGCCAAAGGCAGGCAGTTGGCAGAAAAAGCTAATATTATAACAGCATATTCCAGTTTATTTTACAACCAATATTGGAAACATTATATCTCTCAGTGCATTGATAGGAAAGTGTTCCCCTTCTTCCAGTATAAAGTTTAATATCGTACATTGTCAGGTTATGTGATATTTTTAGATCAACATGAACAGATTGAAAACTGTGTCACAGAAAGGCACATATTGAGATATACAGGTTTGGGGAGTGGAGTGGGGAGCAAACTGTCCTATTCCAAAGAAACATGTCAATTGTTGATTGGCTACAATAATTGCTTGTGTACTTGTTTTATTTCAAGGAAAGAAGTATTTTAAATCCACAGTCCATTTAAGCCAGAGTTGTGTTTGGATTTAAACTGATTGTGGGATTGGCACTCCAATTTGAAACATATGTTTGTTAAAAAGCAAGTACCCTTGATAGAAATGGGATTTACTTCCAAGTAAAACTGTATTCCTAAACAAACAAATACGGATCCATTGAAATAATGCCAAGATGTACTATCAACATGTGTATGTTTTAAGTTAAAGAAGAATGATTTAAATCTAAATCTGCTTATATCTAAGTATTCTGTCTTAAACTATATGTAGAATCCAAAAAGCCAAACTAACGAGGAATTTCTATTATAAGGAACAGTATTTTAACATGACAGCAATTTCTGTCGAACTCTGAATTCTGCAATCAACTTATTTCTGCTCTTATTAGTACCATAATTTCTGTTTAGACTTTTAATTTAAATAAGGAAAGTTTGTTTTCCTCCATATAAATAAATACTTTTAATTAACTTTTACCTTTGCCTGAGCCTTTGTATTTTTTTAAATTAAAATGTTTCCTATTAAGTAATGTAAACATATTAATTTCTCTTTATTGTCTTTGCAAGGATTGAAATTTCTTTATTTCCATTTGGGGTTAATACATACTATGTTTTATTTGGTTTATAAAAATCCGCATTGGCCAGATTATCGAAATCTGGCAGAAAAAAAATTGTTGTTTGCAAGAAAATCGTTTGGATTCTCATAACCTCTAGAAAAACACACCTGTGAAATATTACATTAAATTAGTTTTTTCCCACTGCAAAATACTCGAATGTGTCTTAGAAATATACATAATCCCATACTCCAAGATCAAGTAGCTGTTGCCATAAAAGAAAATCGAATTCCATAAAAATATAACATTTATTAGCGACGTCCCAGCGTGCTCCTTGTCACGCTGATCCAGCGGGAGCAGCAGGGAATAAAATTGTCCTTCACAACCTTGACGCTAGACAGCCCCACCGAGAGTCTCCCCTAAGCGAAGGCGTTCTGGTTTGATTTCAGACTTTGCCTTATGCATAATGAGGTAACCCCCTTGGAATTATATTTTTTCGGGTATATTTGTCAGCTTTGACGAAGCGCAGGAATCTTTGAGAATTTATACAAGGTATAAAGATGTCAAGGACTTGCAACTTCAAGGCTAAGCCCAGGCTGCAATTAGGGAAGCCGAGGGGACGACGACTTGGGAGTGAGGGGAAAAGTGCTGAGGCAGAGGGAAGGGAGCGGAGTGCGGACCGGGTTACCCAGCCGATCCGTAGCTCAGACTAGACGGGGCGCTGAGCAACTCCGCTCGGAAGGGTTAAAGGAGAATTTCTCCTGGTCGCGGGCTAGTTCATACCTCTTGAAGTATGACAGGAAGACAAGACCAGAGGACAACACCCTCCCCAAATCTCCGCACCCCATAAGTCGGGGGGGCAATGGAGAGCTGTTTCCAATATCCCCAAACAACTAACGGAGAAATCCAAGTTCCCCGGAGGCTGCGGCGGAATCCCGCAATTCTCCCTCCAGTCCGTCCCTTGCGCCCGCCTCGCCCAAGAAGCGCTTACCGGGGTGTCTCGATATCTTCTCGTTCGCTGACGGTATTTATTCCCAGCCAAGAAAAGATTGGGTTGCCTCCGCTCAGAGCTCTCTGGGCACTACTCCCGGGGTCCCATGTAGACTCCGCTCGCGGAGCCCTGCGTGAGAAGGACGGCCGGGTGGGCGCTCGGGAGGCCCTTCCCTTTCGCTCCCTCGTGGCCCTGCAGCGCCTGGCCCCGCCTGCTCCTGTCCGAGAGCCCACCAGTCAGGTACGCGCTGCCGGAGCAGGGGGCTTTAGGCTTTTTCTCCGGGAGATCTTCACGAAGTTTCTTCTGACGTCAAGCAGGGTGGTAAACGCTGTCGAGGGGGAGAGAGCGCGGGAGAGCCAGAGACGCACCGAGATTCGGGCGTTCGGGGGTGGTGGTGGTAGTGGGGAAGCCTAGCCCCCTTTGATTGATCCCGCCGCACCTAGCTGCACCCGCCGCCCTTCTTCCGCCTGGCCTCCCGCCCCGTCACCGGAGGCCGCTTTCCGAGGCCGGAGGGACCTGGCTTCCGGGATGTCTCGACCCCAGCGAAGAGGTGTGCCGGTTCCCGATGCAGAAGGCATCAACCGAGACCTCGCCTGGGAGGATTTCCTTCTCTCTTTACAGCCAAGGAGGATTGCCCGTCCATCCAGCGGCGGCCTTCCTTTGACCAGCGCACCCCACTCCCTTCCTCCCTCCCGATTGTTATCCTGACCCCGGCCCTGGGCCGCCTCCTCCCCCGCCCCTGTCCGACGGCTTTCTTGTATTTCCCCCCCCCTCCCCCCCACGCTTCCCAATCAGAAACCAAACGTGGAGGCCCCGAGCGGCCCTGACGAGGCGCAGGTTCTACAAATTGGCTGCCTTCGTTTCCTTCCCTCTCGGCGCGCTTAAATTGCCCCCTTTCCCTCCCCCTCGCCTCCCGCGCCCTGCCACAATCGCCGGCTCGTTCCCGGCTCCCTATTGCTAGTGACAGACCTATTAACATTCCCCCCCCCCCCTTTGCTTGCTGGGGGAATGATGATTACGGAGAGCCTCACCCGGGCAGCGGATAACAAGCTCTTTGCCTGGGGATTTGCAGGCGAGGATGCTTTTCCCTCGCTAGGCCTAATCCTCCTCCTCCTCCTTTTTCCTCAAGTTAGCGAGACCTTTTGCTAAAGCGCTCAATGACAGGAGGCGGGAACCCTCCGCGGAAGGGAGCCTAAGCGGCCCGGCCAACGACTGGGGGTCCGGGGAGAGGAGAAAAGGGCTGGTTGGCTTGCCTGCCTGCCTGCCTGCCTGCCTTGACGGGCTTGGAGCCTCTCCTGCTAACCTTGCTTTGGCTCCGCACCGATACGATTAGTGCCCGAGTCTACTTAAAATAAAATAAACTCCTAAGCGGGTCCTTTTTCCTGGCTTCACCGGGCACAGTTTGCCCATCCAAACCCCTTCCCTGCCCTCCTTCGCCCGGTCGGCCACTTCTTTTGGCGAAGCTGTATTATTTTACAGCACTTTGGCGAGGTGAAAGGAAGTTAGTTCCCTTTCTAGTCCGACCTGCCCCACGAACCAACCCATCCTTTCGCGGTGACAAGTGGGGCTGAACGGAATCGGCGTCTCATACAATAAGAGTGTTTTGTGGTTAAATCACGTCGCTTGATCTCGCGATAAGAAGGGCGAGTGTGAACTCAGACTGAAAGGGTTGGGGAAGGGTTGATTCTGCAAAGTTGGGAGAAGGCCTGGGTTAATGCCTGGCTTGGCTTGGCGTGGCGGGGGGTGGGGGGAGGGGGGAAAGAGGTGTCAGGCGGACGGGGTGAGGCCTGTTGTACAAAGGCAGTTTCAGTTTAAAGAAAACCTGAATTTGGCATGAATGTGAGAACAAAGACCACATGTTATAATATTGAATCTGAGCCCTTTTTAAAATTCATTTGCGCTCATTTGCAACACGTCCAGGAAACTGCTAGGTGACCTGATGCCACCCAGATGTCTTAGATTACACTTTGCAGAGTCCCAAGTCATCGATAATGTTTGTGAGGCTTATGGGAGATGTAATCTAAAGGACCTGGAGCAAGAACCAGACCAGCTTGCCCATTACGTATTTGTTAGGAAGTAAATCCATTTTATACTAAGATAAATCCATTGAAAACTGAAACTGGTTGCCAAATTGTATTACAGATTAAACTACGCGTTTGTAAATAATGGAATTAAAAATTACTTGTATCCGCCCCACATTTTGTCATATCAGTTCAGTAACAGTCCAACAGGATAATCTCTACAAAGATGAAAGCTGGGCTGACACAACGTGCTAAGCTAAAACATGCAGCGGATTTCAAATTTGAGCAGATGACCTAATTCAAGGAATTCATTTTTTATGAATTTCAGAGAATAATTCAGGAAATAATGTATGTGTACAACTGGAAGTATAATATATGAAAGAGATTCTATAAAAATAAAATATACTATATGTAAGAGATTCTAGAAAGATCAGTTCCAGTAATGGATATTATGGGTTTAGATTGATTTTGTCCATACAGCATTTTTTAAATATGGGAGCTGGCATCCTGTTCATCCCACACTGGGGTAATCTGGATCCATTGAAATAAATAACAAAGCTATCATAGGTTAAATGAAAGAGGACCACACTGATATTTGGGAATAAAACAGACTGAAATGAGAAAAATCACATATGCTCATAATTGCCAGAATCTATCTCAAATTTGTTAAAGTGCTTTCTCAAATTTGTTAAAGTGAGCCTAATCTCATGCTGAACTGTATTCAGAACAGTAAGGTTCAGGATATAAATTATTATAAACCAAGAATGTAAGATTACTGTCTTGTACTCATTCACATGGAGCTACAATTTATTGAACTTGCTATGTACATCAACCCAAGAAACACACCAGACATACATCACTATAACTGGATTTGAAAATTCTCATTGAATGCAATTTGATTAAAGAATACTGTAAGATTATCTGAGAAAAGTAATACATCTATATGGCCACAATAGAAATATTGTTTATAATGGCAATGGAAAGTAAACAGTCATATAGTTACACCATTTGACTTTTGGATGGTGTAGAATACATGTAATGATATAGTACTATAAAATGAATTAACTATTGCAATCTGATTAATCAGATTAATAAGAGCCGAGGTGGCGCAGTGGTTAGAGTGCAGTACTGCAGCTACTTCAGCTGACTGCTAGTTCAGCAGATCAGTGGATCAAATGTCACTGGCTCAAGGTTGACTCAGCCTTCCATCCTTCTGAGGTGGGTAAAATGAGGACCCAGATTGTTGGGGGCAATATGCTATTTGGTATACTGTCTTTGGTGTAAGCCGCCCAGAGTCCTCGGAGAGTGGGCGGCATAGAAATATGACTAATAAATAAATAAATAATCCTTTAAAAAACAAGCTGCAATCTGCCAGAATATGAGATTAGTGTGTATTTTAGAAGCATGCATAGGAAAAACAGCATGTTTGAATCTACTATGGCATGCTAGATAGCAAGTTGTTTGGTATTTTGAAGTGACTTCTCATTTTTGGTCATTTTCCAAAGCTTTGAATAACAGAAATCAACAAACATCTACACCTACTTTTGTTATTCTATTCTGTTCTATTTTATTAAGTTTTTAGATACAGTTCTACTGTGTAATCTCCAAAATGACCTAAGTTTGTTCCTTTTGTCACTGAAGCATTATATGAACTTCCATTGCATTTCTCTATAAATTTTGTCCTGCATAATATGGAAAATAAAATGAGTGTGATTTTTGGGTGGCCCCTGGCATTAAGAATGGATGGATTCAGGAAAAGGGTGTAACTCATTTAACTATAGGCATCAATATAAGAAGTGTGTGTCCCAGATATGCTCAGATTAAAAAATATATTAATTTTAAGTTTGATCACAGTCTCAGAAATGATCAACACATTTCCCTATTTAATTATAGTTTCTGATCACTCAAGCTTTTACAAATATCAGGAAGTTTCCCTATGGAACTGAATATATACCTAATGTTTACAAAAATACTCTCATATTTATTGAGGGATTCATAATGAAATTAGAATTTTCCAGATTCCCTGCATGTAAAATAAAATGTAGATATCTAATATGGAATGGATTAAAGAGGCTAATTGAGACAATTATAGCTTACCATTTGTTCCAGAAGTAAGAAGTAGATGGAATTCATATAGAGGGCATTAATCAATTATTAAATGGATTGATGATATTAATGTTAGTATTAACTTGGGCTGCTCAGGCTTTCAAATGTGACTGAAGGAATGAGGTTGATTTGGGTTAACGTAACCTTGTCTGAGAAATTTTGGCACAAGAAACTACCCAGCATATCAGGGCTGTATGAAGGTCACTAAAAACAGCTCATAAATTAATACTTTCTACTAGTTTAAGGCAGACAGCTAGTGATGTATTTCCTTTTCAGCTAGATGTGCAAGTTGCAATGGAGCAGCTGTTTCAAAGGGGCTATGAAATTAAAGAGAGCAAAAGATGATTGCATGTAAATCAGTGTTTAATAACAGGTTATTAGGAAGGTTTTTAAAAATATATTGCTTCCTTTCTCCTTCCTTGTACAAACTATCACACACAAACATCTACAGAGAAGCAAAGGAGGATTATTCTTAATGCGGTCTGGGATCCCGGGAACTTGGTGGGAAAGAAGGGGTGCCAGAAGAAAAACATCCAGGAAAGATAAGCAGTAAACAGTTTTTACAGTTAACAAAATTTGGTACTTCTTGGTAATGTCTTGGGTTCAGAGTAGAACAAGAAAGACTAAGCCATTCAAGGACCAGGAGACACACAGATAAGAATTGGACTGTGCCTTTAACTAAAATATGTTTAGGATTGAGGTGCATCAAATGAAGCTCATCTATATGCTTTGTCCATCTAGTTGAAATTGATACTCATTTTCTGCTTTTGGTTGTTGGTTATTTGTTTGTTAGATAAGTTTAGGTGAAAATAATCCCCCCTACCCCCAACATATACAAGGCCTGCCATGACCTGCTATAGGTTTTCTGTGTACTCCTTAATACAAGGATGGAGAAGAAAAGAGATGTCTGGAACAGCAGCAATAATTTCACTTGAAGCTAGATCTCTGAAATTAAGCTTGAAGTAAGATTTTTTTAGTCTGCAACGAATATGAATCCCATTCAATCATGGTACTCAAAACAAACCTTGGCTTCAGAATATTTTAATTCTAAGCACATGTATTTTGCAGCAGGCGATGGATTGTGGATTTTGGGATTTTAATAAAAATAAAGTAAGCCTGAACTCTGGACATCCTTGCTCTAGAGTGGTGTTAAAGTTGCTGAAGCTGAGAAACATTACTCTAGAGAATGTGATGTCATATTTTTTGGAAAGCTTGTATTTTTATTACTTAACAGGAAGCATCTGTAACTTCTGTATATCAGATAATTATCTACTAGCAGATTAATCACACATGCCCAGCCACAAAGAATCTCACAAAGGTCTTTCCTTGCTGCATTTCACAAATGAATAAATATCGCTCTTTTACATACTGTGCATCTGATCTGACTTTGTGATGCAGTCACTGAAGTGATTTTTTTAAAAAATGACACGTATGTATTTTGTATGATGATACAATTAAGGAGGGCTTGATAGTAAGGTTTCTAGCCCACACACCAGGGAATTCTCTTGTATTTAGTAATCCTTTTTTTCTTGTTCTTCTTGTCCATAATGAGCAACGTAATCCTTAACTCCAGCCCCCAGGACCTTTAATGGCTCCAGTGGAATTTTTCCTTTTCTCAATTACTGTGCACTGGGAAATTTTGTAAATTAGCTCTAGGGAAGGCTGACTTAATAATCGGTAGTTAAGGTACATTTCCAAATGGAGAGTGCATGGTGGCTTAGTGCCACAGTTAAGAGAAAGCTGCAACTGCATAATCATTTAAACAGCAACATTCCTGTGTTCACATTCTAAAGATTCCATCTTGGGATCTGCTTATTTTAAAGTTAGATTTCATGCTCAGGATAGATGTGCTTGATATAGGAATGTAAGTGAAGCAACATTGGTCTTTCATACTAAAGCAACACAAATATTACAATGATGAAAAATTACTAGTAAGACAAGGAACTATTCTCTCCTTCCACTCCAATGGTAATCATACTTTGGTTTGGAGACTTTTTGGGAGATAGTTGTGGTAAAGGATGCTTACTGAAACAGACCCATTAAACCTTCTGGAAAGTTTGGGAATATGATCTTGACAAGCTTTGAGTGACAATAAAAAAGAGTTGGGAGCACATGTAGCCTATGTGTCACTGATGGTTGCTGATTTATTCTGTATTGTTTATTCTGATTAGTAATCCATGTTCAATGTGAAGGGGGAATTCCTCCCCATCTGTTGCTTACTGATTCTTTTAACTGGGGATGCTTACATATCAGGTAGCAAATCTGTGATTTTTAGCATATAGTGCACATGCTCTATCATTTCACAGAAAACAAATCTCTTTCCAAAAACATTTTCTATTCTGCTGATACGTGATGTAAATCTGGGAGCAGTTATTAACTCAGCATTCAAAACATTATTTTATTTTTTTCTTTTACTAATGAGATCTTTGCTGATCTTTGCTCATAAGAAAATATTTTCTGCCACCATAAAAAATGTAAATCCTGCTGTTATGGTTGCAAAGGGACAGTTACAAATAATATTGAAAAAGGGAAGAAAATGTAAATGAATGAAATACTGAGAAGATCCTCATTAGTCAGAGACGGGACTTTAAAATTATTCCCAGTTTCTGGTACTCTACGACTCTAAGAAGGAATTTTAAAGTAGTGTAGCAACATCTGCATGAAACCAGGTTTCTATTAATTAAGAGATTAAGGCATGTGCTATTTGAACTCAAATATAAGTGATATGTACAATTTAGACTTGGACTGTATTTCCTCCTTGAGCATCCTTTACCTATGGCCCAAGGGTGGATTCTATTTACCTTTACTACCAATTTGCAATGGGGTCGCACACATGCTCTTCTGTACATGCTGAAGATGACGTCGGGGTCGGTGGGTGGAGCCTCCTGCCGGTTTTACTATAGAACCAGTGTGAACCAGGGGCAAACCCCCACTACTATGGCCCCAAATAACCTAGAATTGAATTAATTTATTTAGTCATCTAGGGAGACAAAATACTGTTTGTGTGCAAAAAGTTACTTATTTGATTTATTCCATTTCTATGCTATCCTAATCAAAACGATAAATTTGACTGGTAATACATGGCAGTAGTAATATCCCTATGAATTACAGATCAACACCCTGGCAAAACAAAATAATGTTTATATCCCTACTGATGATCCACAGAGAGAGGATCATCCTTTAATTGGGATGAATGATATAGACTAGTTGGCAAGGATAGATTGGCACAAAAAACAAACTTCTTGTATCCCCACACCCAGAACTTCAGGGAGGTGGAATATGCAGCATTCTTTCTCCGCTCAAATGTGTAGGATAGGAAAAATCTATCTGCAATAGATGGTCTTGAAAATAATTGGACCCAAGATGTGATGGATAACATTTTGAATTATACGTGGAACCATAGGTAACAAGTGGAGCAATACAAAAAAAGATATTGATTGTAGAAGTTCTGAATTGATTGTAGAAGTTCTATTTTGAAGGCAGTCTTTAAGTAAAGTGCACTGTAGTACTGTAATAGTGGGGTTGTGATGATGATGATAAGCATATTTCAAGGTGTCTGTGAGCCCAAGAGGCTCTAGCTAGAAATTTTGTATAGATGTTTGGAAGATATCTGCGGAGGTGGCTAGAAGACTGGCGAGAAACGAAGAGTTCCAATATTAAAAAAGAACAAAAGGGAAGCCCCAAGAAACTATTATTATTATTATTATTATTATATTATATTTATATACCGCTCTACTCCCGGGGGACTCAGGGCGGTGTACAGACAAATGATAAAATACATATAATACAAATATTTTAAAGAATTGATTAAAATACAATTAAATAATTTGGTCTTAAACCTAAAATTAAAACTCTAAATTTATGAGATTAAGATTTAAAAATATAAGAGCAATTTTAGAAGAGGTTAGTCCAGGCCAGCCTGCTGGAATAGAAACGTCTTGAGGGCACGGCGGAAAGCGCGGAGATCTGGGATTGTCCGTATCTCCGGGGGGAGCTTGTTCCACATGGTGGGTGCCCCCACAGAGAAGGCTCTCCCCCTGGGGGCCGTCAGTCGACACTGTTTGACCGACGGCACCCTGAGAAGCCCCTCTCTATGGGAGCGTACTGGTCGGTGAGAGGGTACTGGTGGCAGAAGGCGGTCTCGAAGATAGCCCGGTCCTAAGCCATGGAGCGTTCTAAAGGTGGTAACCAAAACCTTGAAGTGCACCCGGAAGAACACAGGAAGCCAGTGCAGCTCGCGCAGGAGGGGTGTCACATGGGAGCGCCACATCGCTCCCATAACTACCCGCGCGGCTGCATTCTGGACCAACTGGAGCCTCCGGGTGCTCTTCAAGGGGAGCCCCATGTAGAGAGCATTGCAGTAGTCCAGGCGGGAAGTGACGAGGGCATGAGTGACTGTGTTTAATGAGTCCCGATTTAGAAAGGGGCGCAACTGGCGTATCAGGCGAACCTGATAAAAAGCCCTTCTGGCCACAGCCGTCAGGTGTTCTTCTAAAGATAGCTGTGAGTCCAGAAGGACGCCTAAGTTTCGAGCCCTCTCCATGGGGGCTAATGACTCGCCCCCAATAGTCAGCGTTGGCACCAACTGACTATATCGGGATGTCGGAAACCACAGCCACTCGGTCTTGGATGGGTTGAGCCTGAGTCTGTTCCTCCCCATCCAGATCCGTACAGCCTCCAGGCACCGGGACATCACTTCAAGGGCATCATTGGGGTGGTCTGGGGTGGAGATGTACAGCTGGGTGTCATCAGCGTACTGGTGGTACTTCACCCCGAAACCACGGATGATCTCACCCAGTGGCTTCACATAAATGTTGAACAGAAGGGGCGAGAGAACCGATCCCTGTGGTACCCCACATATAAGGGGCCTCGGGGTCGATCTCTGCCCCCCTGCCAACACAGACTGCCACCGGTCAGAGAGAAAGGAGGAGAACCATCGCAACACGGTGCCCCTCACTCCCAACTCTTCCAGCTGGTGCAGCATGATACCATGGTCGATGGTATCAAAAGCCGCTGAGAGATCTAATAGGACCAGGGCAGAGGAACAACCCTTGTCCCGAGCCCTCCAGAGATCATCAACCAATGCAACCAATGCTGTTTCCGTGCTGTGTCCAGGCCTGAAGCCTGACTGGAACGGATCCAGATAAGATGATTCATCCAGGTACTGAGGAAGCTGTTGTGCTACCAACTATGGTCCCAATCAACAACAACTTTTTACACCTGGGCTTCTGTGAATGTTGAATGCAATATTTAGATTCACTTGAATTGAACTAGAAAATTTGGTGGTTATTAAGTACTTAATATGGCTGTTTTTAAAAGTGGCTGATTAATTAAATATGTTTTTTTTTTCTTTTAAAACAAATGTTCAGGTTTTCTAATTCCAAATTGGAAAGTCGAAAGCTGGCTCTTTTAAACATATGTATAAGATTCAGATAAAGCTGTGGTTAAACTATTCATTCTTCATAATTTTGTTGAGCTCTGCTGTATCCTAGTAAGTTAATTGTGCTTTCTAAACAAAATCCCAAATGCCCTGTGCATTTTTTGCAGAGAAAGTCCCTATATGAGGAGGTTTCTCCCCTGCATTTTCTATACACATATATATTGACTATATTTTCTTTCTTGCACTAGGTCCAGAGCACCATTTATGATTATTCCTAAGTCATTTGGGCATCTACAATATTGAAAAATATGTACCTTTTTCTGCAAGATTAGCATTTGTTTCTTTGTTAATTTGCATCTTGTCTCTAGAAACACATTTGAAGCCACCTATTTATTATAACATCTTTTATTTGCCCTCCTAAATAGTTAGGTAGCACTTGGGAAACTAGCAGCAGTCCTGGGATAAAATGCATGAAGGATTTGGAAAGCATGAAATGTGCTGGGTACTAATGAGCAGTTGTTGCTGCTGTTGTTGTGAGACAATTTTCTATCACTAGCATTCCCAAGGGTCATTTTGGAAATAACCGTACAGATCTCTGTGTGCTTTTGCTTTTCAGACGAAGGATAGGATTTTATGGATTTAAGCATTTTGTCCAAAGAACTGGAGCGTAGACATTGATCTATCTATCTATAAAATGTCATGCAATGTTTAGATAGAAACTTTCTTAACAGCTATTAAACATTATATGAAACTTGATTGTACTTAGTAACTGTTAACTATTCGATACCATCACAAGTATCACCATTGCTGTCCTGAAAACAGCTCATAAAAGCACTTTGGTTTTATATAAGAATCAGCTGAATGGTGCATGCTAAGGTGTTGATGCTTTGATTGCAAATGCACTGTGTTTGTAACTTCCTTTTGAAATCTCTTTGCAATAAGCAGATTGTTGAATTATTTATTTATGCCAATCATGCACTTTCTCCAAAGGATATAAAATTTGCAGTTTAGTTTTAAATGTTGCAGAGATAACTGATGGATGATGACCCAAGGTAATACCTCGAATATAAGCCGAGTTTTTCAGCACGTGCACCGCCTTGAGTCCTTCGGGAGAAGGGCGGTATAAAAATTTAATAAACAAAATAAATAAATAAAATATTATTCTATTGCAGCCAACTCAACAAATGTTTGATTTGTAATCTAGTCTTGGTTACTAATTCTATATCAATATACAGACATTTGGATGGGGGTTTTAACTGGTCAAGATTTGGAGTTTTATCCTAAGACAGAGCAGCATATAATGTATAATTCTAGTACTCTATGTAAAGCCTTCAGAGATCTTCAAAAGTTGTGATCAAATTGAAACTTTCAAGGCAGGAGAAGAGAATTTTAAAATATATGACTGAATAGAAGTCACAGCAGTTCTATACAATTTTAATTAAATAGATATGTAAATGAAATCAAATTAAATTTTTGTCCTGGCCTTGCCCAGTATTTCTTGGGGTATGTTCCTATATTAGTATGGCCCTTTATCCCTGGTATAGTTTTTTTCAAAAACTATCTGCAGATGATAGCCATAGACAATTACAGACTATGCACTTTATACATGCTATTATATATTATGTATACATAAATGACTGTTTATATACACACAAACATGAATATGTGTAATTTATTAGGGACGTTTTAGCACCCATCTGAATTCTTAGTGTTGTTGGCTTAACTTAAACTCATGTGTTCCACCCATTATAAATTCTTTGTGCTTTCATTAAAGATGCACACACTGCAAAGATTTTTTGGATGCATTGATTAGGGTAATGAGTTGGTGAATATCAGAAACATTGTTCTGAAGAAACTGTGTTACTCTTCATCATCTCTGATCAAATTGCCAAAACTACTTAAGATGTATATTTTTCTGGATTAACTACTGATTTAAATGTTTGTCTTTAAAGACTCAGGTTTATTCCAGTTTATATTTAAGTAAACAAATGGACATAATAGGAGCTTTCATTAATTAAAAACAAAAACAGACAATATGTCTGGTCCATCAGATCTAAATCCTACCTTCACTGGCAGAGATCCATATCCTGAATTTAAGAGGAAAATCTTCCAGCCATAATATATCAAGCAAACTGAAAAAGAATTAAGGTGTATCTGCTTTGTATGCCTATTTTTAGTTATAATGTACATAGTTGATTTTTTAGAAGCTACCTAGCCTCTGGCTGCATTGTCCATTTTCATTAATACATATTCTTTTTAATGTGTCTAATTTAGAATGTAACTTTTCTCCCCAACAAACCCAGTGTATTTTCATTCAAAAATTGACCATGGTTAGAATGGTCAATGTAGCCATGGCAGCCAGAAGCCAAAAATAGTTATCTTTATGCAAAACAAAAAAAGTGAAAAAAACTAAAAGCAGATTTATCACAGTGGTTTAGACAAATGTTTACTATGGCCATAAGTAGAGGTAATTTATTATACTATGCATCAGGATGTTTTTATTAATATGACTCATAAATGTAAAAATGTGCAAATGAAAATCAGCAAATGATTCTATTAAACCATAGCTTTTTATATATGAATAATATGAATAAACAATAACATAAATAAAAATAACCAAGCAAACATTGTATTTTTATTTATTATTTTAGTTGGGCATTTTTAAACTGGTTGACTATACGGAGGACCCAGACTGAATTTTCTGTGATAGTTTATATTTGATTATAAACCTGGATTTTTAAAATTTTGGAATCTCAGTTGCATTTTAGAATGTCGCTAATCCTGGAAATCTTAGTCTAGAATGGAACCTACATATATTTGTGAGTACTTAGTTCTTTCAAAAATTTCTAATTTAGTTAATTTGGTATGTTTCTGGAATGTTTTATATTTCTATGCTTAAAATACTTTCAAAATAGTTCTGAATTATAATATAGTTTTGTTTCTTCCTTTTGGTTCTGTACTGTGATATGTTTTTTTCTGAAGGAGAATTACTCAGGTTTTCTTTAGATTACCACTGTTCTTATATTTCATGAAAAGTCTGTTTATATAAATCATGCCTGGGAAAAGTCATTCATCATAAAGTGCCAAGTAATGTAGTTCAGTTTTAGACTCTCATTTATAGATGGGTTAGAGCATTATTATCCAACTTGGCCCCTCCAATTTGGAGATGCTGGCTGAGGTTGATGTGGCTTGTAGTCAAACACATATGAAAGAAAGCTTGGCGAAAGCAGGGTGAATGATTTAACTCAATTGGTATTTTCTATTTTTAGTCTGTAACCTTTCAAGGTCACCATGAGGAGCTGCCCTCATTTTATGAGACACTTCCAACCAGCAGCAAATAGAAATTTTAATAACTAAGGAATGGGCGGCAATGGCTGTTCTATGTCTGACTGAAAAACGCCTAAAGTGTAGACAATCATGATGTCAGCATTATCAAAGATAACTAGATGGACAACTTATTTTATTAGAGTAGCTTTCAGGCACTCCCTGCAGCATTTAGAGTTCTGAGGTCAGCAAGGTAACAAGATTGCACAAGATTAATATTGCCATCTGGGAATTCAGTTCTTTAAGGATAGCTTCAGTTTCTGATTAGAAATGGTAAAAAAAGACAGGATTGCCTATTTTTTAAATATTAAAATGCAAGTCTTTTCAGAGGATATTTAGAACTTCAAGTAATTCTATTTTCTTTTGGGCTACCTGAAGTCTACATATAGATAAGAAACCAATATAAAATGGGTCCTGCATGCTATTTTGGTTTTGTTGTGAAGCATGGATCAGGAGAAAGTAAGAAATAAACCACAAAGAGTTCAATGTAGAGGAATTTCTCTAGAAGACTGAATCAATATTATAAAGGGCCCCTGATTACCTGTTCATTAAAAGACCAGGGAGACCTAGAAGTCCATTGGGTATTGTTTATTACATGTATATTGCTTACTACATTGCTAACTGGTGTACAGGTGTACTTCCCTCAATTCCATGCAGGAATAGTCTCACAAGTCACAATGCGATCTATTCTGCAGACTAGAACACAGAGTACAACCTACAAAGCTCAGAACTGTTAAATTGAAGCATTATTGAAAGAAAAGCAAAATCTCCCTCTCCCTCTCTTATCCCTATCCTTATGACTTTATATTAATTTACCTATCTATTTGTGTCTTTGTTTCAATGTTAACTCCTGGCAATTGCCTGGACTAGTCCTTGCAGTTTTCTTGGTAAGATTTTTCATGACTAGTTTGCCATTGCCTTCTTTTTCCTAGGATTGAGTGAGAGTGAATGGCCCAAATTCATCCAGTTGGCTTCTTGCTTATGGCAGAACTAGAACTCACAGTCACCTGGTTTCTAGCCTGGTGCCTTTAACCACTGCATCAAACTGGCTCTCATCCTGTTATCCCTCTCTCTCCCCCCCTCTCTCTCCCTGAAAATGTTATGGTGCTAAAGATATATTCTCATATTCTTTCAAAGGATCTCCCTGCTGCCCTGCAAATGAAATGAAAGATAATGATCTTATCTGTTTTCCATTTCTGTGGCTTTTGATTGTACGAAATTGCAATGCAAAGAAAGCAAAAATATAGATCTTTTAATATTTGCACTTTATCTGCTTGCTTGTTTGCTTATTTTTCACATTTCTGAACCTCCCATCTCCCTCAAAGAGTATTAATTATACTCCTGGTGGAGAGCAGGGAAGGTAAAAATGAGAACTCAGGATGTAGGGGTTAAGTAGTTTGCAAAGACCAAGATATACAATAAGTGAAATATTACTGCTCAATATGAGAACACTACACAAAAGCTCTATAAAAGCTGCAGGTCAGAAACATTCATCATTTTTCATGTATTTCTCCACATCACAAAGGCTAAAATGTGTTTAAGTTCTCTCAAGATCTGAAGGCTTGTTGGGAGGTAAGGTACGCCAATGCTCTGAACTGTGATCCCAGCAATGAAAACATTTAGGGCTTCTGTGTATATGTTCTACTTTTCTTGTCAGATCAGGAGGAGATAAGCTCAGACCTGAAGCTGTTTTTTTAAAAAAGTGATATATTTAGAGACATAGAAGACAAGCCATTGCAAAATGAACCACAAGGCTCATTTTGATTGTATTCAACGGTTGGAATTGGTCAAAATCTTACTAAGAATTATTCATATTGATTAATGAATATTAACTAGTCCTTTCCATCAGCAAATGGCTGAACTTTCAATTACAGCATAATTACTTTTTTGCTTTTTTTAAAAAAGCACATTTTTATTGAAATTCTTGTTTTACAGAACTGAAAGCAATACAGGTCCTGCGCTGAACTCAAGGCATACTCTTAAAAATAGCATTGAGACCACCAATATGCATTTTGATGTTATGTTGTGTTTAAATCTGTCTTTCCTTTAATGTGTAACCTTACTCTATATTGAGCACAGTTTTTTAGGAACGTGAAATGAGATTCTGTTATATAGATTGGATGAAAAGCTTCATTTGGGTTCACCACTTAAGTTCAGTGAGATGTAAAGTAGCCATATTACCTAATTAAACAGGCTTTTGTTTGGGTAATAAATACTGTATGTAATTAGTTTTCCTGATTTTTTTTACATACTTTATGTGGCAGTTGCCCCATTCAGACTCTAAATAATAAGATATATCCAAAATCATCAGAGGGGGCCATGCCAGTATTATGAACTCTTGGTAAACAGACTATGTTTTCTTTCTCCCCAAAACAGAAAAATGATGACTATTAAGCACATTCTGAAGGAAGCTGAGCCATTTCTAATTAAATAACATGCAAGTAACCCAAGAATGAACATAGGAAGAGAGAGGAGAGGATATTCTTTTAGGGATTGGTAACTGCCCTTTTAACATTTTGCTTTTTGCTTTGGATGAGCACTGCAGTGAGTGAATTGATGGCATGGAGATGGCCCTTAAGCACATGAGTTCAATTTTCCAAGGGTCTTTCTGGGGTATTTTTTGAATATGTTGACCTACCATAAGGCTTCGCTTCACAATACTGGAGTAAAATTCAACTTCCAGTGCATTTGGCTTCTGTATATAAAAATTAGGAAGGGGATCAATGTAATCTTTCCTTTACCATAAAAAGGGTAAAAAATTTCAAAATATTGATTTATTAAATTTATATCCTAGTGATTCTGGATGGTTTACAAAATGTTAAAAAATAAAATAAAAATAAAACAACACAAAGTGAAAAAAAGCAAAGGCTGCAAAGATAACAAACCCAGATGGGAACAAAGAAAAAAAGAAAAGAAAATGGGATTCAGACATGCTTACCAATTGCCTGAGCAAAGAACCAGGTCTTCATGGCACTTTGAAAGGCCAGAAGGATGGGGACAACCTCATTCCAGAAGGCAGGTTCTGTGACTGAAGAGGCACACTTCTGGGGTCCTGAGAGGTGGCATTATTTAATCAAAGGAACCTGGAGCATGCCAACCCTATCAGATTGGATCAAATGAGCAGATATGACGGGTGACAGGCAGTCTTCTCAAGTCCCAAGGCCTATTGCAATGTAGAGTTGAGCTTGATTGCAAATGAAAAATCTCTCAGAGTAGTCTTGACTGGAAACCTCACTCTGATATGAATGAATGAATGTAGGTTACAATTTTAAAACATATTATAAACAATCCATTGAAAGAACTGTCCTTCCACAACTTGAATGTTTGTCTTTAAGAATTCCTTTTCATATTGGGATGAAAACTCTTGGCAGTCAAATGCATAAGATCCACTTTATTCAGCTTAAGTATCAATTTGCTTGGTAAAACAGGTCCACTAATAGGAGGAAAGGAGTCGACTGAACCAGATACCCCTTTCAAAATTTATTGCTATTCTGAGGAATTTCTTATATATACCAGAACTGAGAATCTGAACAGGCTGCCATGACAAGGAAAAGAATAAGTGGTGTTATCTTGATAGTCAGATAAACATAGTATCTGCTTAAATAAAGTCATTTGGGGAATATTGGCTGAGAAAGCCACTTCACTTTAGATCTACTCCTTGGTATTGAGAAAAAGTTCTCAATACCAAGCTGTTAAAGGCAGCCATAAAATTGAGAAGAAACACTGACAAAGACATTTTATCAAGCTCCATCTGGGAGACAGGCCAGCTCTTCCTACTTCAAGTTTATTTCTCCTACACTGGTTTACTTCAGATAAAGTCTCATAAATAGTTAAGAGGGCCATTTATACATGTTTGAGAATGGTTATTGCTTTCATCACAGGGCCAAGATCCCCTGGCCTTAAGCTGCATGAAAAGCCAGGAGGAAAATGCTAACTTTTTTTTTGATTATTCTGCATTTTCACTCAAAATTAGAAGTGTGAAGCTATACTGTTTATGTAACATAGTTACATACTACTCCCTTTCTTACAATGCAGCTAGCATTTCCTACATATAATTAAGGTGAAAATACCAATGTTGGAATAAGTAGATTATTATAGAATTGGTATCTCTTCTTGCTTCAAAATAAGATATTATTTCCGTTTATTCGTTTTCCCCAGTATTTTCAATGGGACAATTCATCATATTTGTATTTTTTGACAAAGGTTAAAAACATGAACTTTTGAGCAGATTATGATAAGTTTGTTTTAAGAAAATGAATTATAACTTTTTGGTCATCTTTTAACTCTCACTTTTCCAACAACATTGTAATATGTATGATTAGTAGCTATTGAAGCTGAAGGAATCAGGTTTATAATGCTGTATTATTTCTTAGATTTATAACCACTTTCGAAGGAATGACTAACCATTTATAACAATCTGTGCTGGTTTGGAAATGAAAATGTTCATTTATGGAAAGTCATTTAAATACACACAATAAAATGCTAAGTTTTTATTACTATATTAAAATTAATTTTTATTATCTTTTGGAGAATATCTTTCTAATGAGCAGTATGAAAAACTGAAAGAGTATGACAAAGGCTGATTTTACTATAATTCTACTTTCTCTTCAACATATCAGCTGATGGTAGAATTGAGTTTCTTTAATTTAATGAAAAATAAACTGAATGAAATAAATACAACAAATTAATAATGTAATAATCCATCAGCAATAAATAGTAGGAAGTACCAATGTAGAGTGATTGATTATGACAGAAGTTATTCAACCTCACTGCCACTTTGGGAAAAAATATTTTATTTTATGGCCACAAGAAATTTGTGTAGGCAGTGAAAACATGATAATAATTTATGGAAGATATATGATAAAAGCAATCTTTTGAGAACTGAGATGAATTCCTTATTCTGGTATTCATATTGTGGTGCATCTTTTTATTAATCATATTAAACATTACTGTTTATAACTGAGAAGATCCATTTCTCATTCATCCTAACCACTGTGAAATGGGTTGCTATCTGTTACTGTAGAGTGGCTGCCATTTTGTTTCTCTCTCAAATTTTTGTTCTGAAATGATTGTTGAATGTTGTCTGTTTTCTTTGTAACACTCTGGATGCCAATAAAGGACAGGCTCTGAATACCCATTCATATATTTACAGAGTGAAGGCCATTTATTTTACTAAAGTGGTACACTTTTACATTGTCAAACAGGCCAGTGATTGAATTAAATTAGTTAAAAACATAAAGGCATGACAAACAGACAAAACCATGAAGAAAATGTAAATCTCGCAATCTATGTTTTGAATGTTCAGATTAACTACTATTCAGTAGATATTGAATCAAATAACTCCCACACTGTGCCACCATTGAATTCAGGAGGATTTACTCACAAGGAAATATACCTGAGTATAAAGTATTTCATTAAATTAAACTGAAATGGACAAATATCTCCAGCCAGTTGGTATGGTATGTCTCTCCTTTAAGTCAAAATATAGTATATAGAAGCCAGGTTAGTTGAACAATTTGGCAGAAAAATTGCAGATGTTTCATTTCCTTTCCCAGCAGAAACAGTAGATGGGAATAAGTTAAATAAATAATGATTTACTTGCATTTCATGAAACACTAAACCTGTTCTCCACTTCAGTTGCATCCTTTCTGCCTAGTAGTAGAGCAAATATTATTCATCATCTTGGTTGAGGCAAGACAAAGCTAGATCAATCCCCCAACACCAAGTCACTGTTTTTGAGTTTTAGCAGACCTTTCAAGTGTTCCAAGAAGTACAAACAAAACCTTCTTCAACAATTA
The DNA here is from genome assembly GCA_012654045.1 of Ptyas mucosa. Taxonomy (NCBI): domain Eukaryota; kingdom Metazoa; phylum Chordata; class Lepidosauria; order Squamata; family Colubridae; genus Ptyas; species Ptyas mucosa. The sequence goes on from WNWU01000012.1 coordinate 22,391,938, forward strand.
GCTGATGTGTTAACCTTGAATCTCTTTCCTTCTTCCTTACTATTGTACTGATCCCTTTGAATAAAGTGCCCTACTATTGAATTTCACATTTCTGTAGATTTGATCTAGAGTTCCACTGTAATCTCTGATTTCCATTTTGACCAGGAATTTTATGTGGTCTGAACGGAAATTGATTTCTTATTTTTCAGATGAACAAGAGTCAAATTGCATGTTAAGTTAAGCTCCTGCTTTAGTGGGTATGCTTACTCAAGTTACAGAAGGCAATTGCACTTTGCTCTGATTTGGAAGAGAGTGTGTTTGTGTGTGTGTGTGTGTGTGTGTGTGTGTGTGTGTGTATGTGTGTGTGTTTATTTTACTGCCTAAATAAATACATAAAGGTAAAGGTAAAATCTCCTTTGAGTCAAGCTTGATTCCTGGAAACTCCTTAGATACTTCCATCTAGTTTCATAATAACAATGCAGAAATGGTTTGCCATAGTTTACTTCTGCAAAGATTGTTGACTTCCTAGACTAGCTTACAACAATTGTGGCATTCTCTGGAGATCTCTCATCCAAGTACTAACCAGCCTTAACTCTGCTTAGTTTCTAAAGTCCCACAAAGTTGTCCACCTGCTCCCACATGATGTTTATCCTCCCCAAAATGCTTTTTAAAAAACAAATATAGATGTGGGGAGAATGTTGTCATTGGAGAAAGAAAAACAATGCAAGATGGAAATACCAATTGTTCCAATTATACTAATCATTAGTATACTAGTTACAATGTAGATTTTCAAACAATTGTTCTTAGCTTAAATGGCTTGGTCTTTCTTACTTGTTCCCATATGACACATATCTCATACACAAGTGCATGAATGATTATTCCCTAATATATTATCTATAAAAGCTTTTTCTAAGCTGGTGCCATTCAGAAGTGTTAGGTTACAATTTACAATCATTTTCAATCCGCACAGCCAACATATCTTGTAGGAAGGCCAGGAATTTGAAGAAGGCATATTTCAACTCTTAAGGGTAACTGGTTTCTGCTTTAGAGCAACATTAATTCCAAACTAGTTGTGTTTTGCATTTTCAGATTCAATTTCTCATTTAAGACAACTCTGCATCTGGTTTTGACTTTAATGAGGCACAGCCCTGTCAGTATCTTTTCCAAGGATTTCACCTATGTTGTATGAAATGTGTTTTTTGGTAATATAAAAATAAAATTAGCACTTTGAAATGGCATACACATAAAATATGATTATTTTTGACAGGAGGAAATTAAATTGTAGGAAGTCTGCAACAGCCTGTTTTACATTTAGAAATGTATATTTGGAAGGATAAAAACTCAAACCAAAGTAATGTAAATAATGTAATTATATCCAGGAGTTTCCGAATCCTAACACTGATTTGATGTTTGTCCTTGAGAAAGTCACAGATTCTATAGGATCTCTGCTGCTGACTTGCAAAATATACCAGACTCAAGATAGAGGGGTAGGGTGAATTCCAATAAACATTGTGGTGGAAATAAATACTTTCTCTCCCCCTTTAATGAATTAATGTGAAACAATTATGTTGCACTGTCTTTTCATTCTGTGGAATTGCCTTTCTATTTGGAAGTTAGATTTATAGCCAACCTTTTCCCCCCTGAAGTATATTTAGGGGTCCTTCCTCCCATATCTCTCCCCTACAAAATAACAATGACCTACCCCAGAGAGCTGAAGTGACCATGAACTTGAGTTCTGCTATTTTAAACTTTGATCACAGTGGTTATTGGCCTACTGAGCGCCAAATCAAAGAAAACCTGGACATCACTTAGAAAATATGCAGATTGATAAAATTTCCATCAGTCAATTGCAAAAGATCTCACTGCTTGGTTCTAGACTGATACATTTTAGGTTCTCAGGAGGAACTCAATGTGTATGAAGGCTAATACTGGCTAAAGAACTGGCAGCTGTGGCTTCACATTGTTGTGAATAGATAGTAATAATACTTCTATTATGAGCCGTGGTGGCACAGTGGTTAGAATGCAGTACTACAGCCTACTTCTGCTGATTGCCAGCTGCCAGCAGTTTGGCAATTTGATTCTCAATGGCTCAAGGTTACATCCTTTCAAGGTTGGTAAAATGAGGACCAAGATTGTTGGGGGCATTATGCTGACTCTGTGAACTGCTTAGAGAGGGCTGTAAAGCACTGTGAAGCGGTGCTTTAAGTGATATTGCTATTTACCAAATATTTCACACAAGTATGGAAAATTATGAAATTAAAACTAAACGAAGGAAACATCATTAGAGCAATTAATACCTGGGCAGTCCCTGTTATTTGATACATAGCTGGAGTTCCCTAGACTTAGGGAATTTGATAACTTGGATCCAAAGACTAGAAAATTAATGACAATGCTCCATGCTGTGCACTCAAAAATTAATGTTGATATTTGCCAAGAGCCAAAGTGAGTACAGGACTCCTACAGGTGAAACTAAAGAAAAGCACAGCCTGAATGACTACATTAAGAAAAGTTAAGAACCCTTGCTGAAGGAAGTCAATCAAGGAAAGTTCTTGAAAACAACAAAGGTGAAGGCTGAATATGGAAAATAAACAATTGAAAACTGATTTGTTAATTAGAAGAACAAGCCAATGTGTAGTCAATACTTGAAGCATATAGAAAGAAAAGTTGACAACAATTTTATATGGAGCTTGTTAACATCAGGATTGCATAAAGGTAAAAACATGATATATAACAAACAGCAACAAAGGTCATTTTTGTAGGGAAAAGGATGAAACAATTGACTATTTGATCAGTGACTGTGGCAAGATTGCACAAACCGCTACAAGCAGTGTCATGAGTAAGTTGCCAAAATTATTCAATAGAAACTTTGCCAGAGGTTTGGAATCCAGGGTAATAAAAACTACTGAGACCATCAGGTTGAGAAGGTTTTGGGAAATGAGCGAGTTAAGATCTTATGGGATTTTAAGATCAAGCAGACAGGCTTCTTGTGCATAACATGCTTGATATAACAATTATTGAAACAACTGATGTTATTATTCCAGGTGATGCTAGATCTGAGGATAAACTATTAGAAAAAAAATATGTGAAATACTGGGACTTGCAGATTGAAGTTGAACACTGATGGAAACAAAAATCTATTGTTATACTGGACTGGAGCTCTCAGAGTGTAACCTCGATATTTGGAAATATTGACTTTATCAGATCTGAATACTTTCCTTTTACAACATCCCCCACTTAGATTGTATTTCTCCATTCTGTCGTATTTAGTTTTAAAATCTTACACCCCAAATGAAGATGGATTTTCTGTCCGTGCATCCATCCACCCACTTACTCTAGACATCATCATCAAGACCGGGGTGGGTTCTACTTACCTTTCCTACCGGTTCGCAATGGGGCCGTGCACGCTTGCTTTGCTCATGCAAGCGCAGAAGATTCTGATGACGTCAGGGTTGGTGGGCGGAACCTCCCGCCGGTTTTACTACCGGTTCTCTAGAACTGGTGCAAACTGGGGGCAGCCCACCACTGATCAAGACCCATGTAGCCCTAGAGATGGGAACACTTTTTAAAAATTACACTTATGATCATTAATACAAATATTACTACAAAATACTGTTAAATGATATGATTTATGATCTTTTAAAATAGTGTATAAATCTTCCTATTCTCCCCCATATAAACACATGTCAACTTGAATTTGACAAATGTATTTTCTAATTACAATTATTAGCTAGTGATAGCTTTCTATAAGTTAGCGGTGCTTTTCTTTGAATCTTGGCAACAGTTGAGGTTAGATTTTTTTTGTGTGTGGCCTTGACATTTATTTAATAGAGAAGGTAGGAGTGAAAGATAAAGGGCCAAAGGAGTGCATTAAGTAATGGAGAGCGAATAGAAATTACAGCTGAAGTATGGAAAATTGCAACTTGCATTTACAGTATTCTGTATACTTGCATTTAACTAAATACAGTAACAGGTGGCCCTGCAGGTTGCATAGCAATATCAGGAAATGTGGGAGATAAATGATGTGAAAGGAAAGGTTACATATATTAAAAAATATAACCATTTATAAGTTTGATGGTTCTGTACCGTATATTATGGAAGAAAGAAGCACATAGTGTTATAGTTACATTTTCTAAATGCATTAAATAATTAATACCAAATTCATTATGGCATACACAGTTTAACCATTTTTTATATTCCAAAGGTTATTATTCATTTATCACCAGAAAAGTGAATTACAGTTTGGGGACCAAATGCTGAATTTAATTTGTATGTGTGTGTATATTTGCATGTGTGTGGGAGAATCAAGAGTCATAGCGGGCAAGAAAATGTCATGTACATATGAAGAATAAGGGCTTTCATTTTTTCATGGATTTACAAGGAGAGTTTTCTTTTTCAAATAGCTTGCTAAGCTTATTTTAGAGCTCTTGCAATAATTATAATTGTTTTGCACCTCAAAGCAGCATCACTAATTTTATTAGAAACGTTGGTCAGAGGAACTCAAAATAATCCTGGGGTTTTATACTGCCATCATAGGATTCATTTTGTCAATAAAACAATATGTAATTGGATTGTACAATTTGAAAATTAGAGTTCATGAGTATTTGTATGCTTCAATGCAAAATTGTGTTCTGTCATATTGTAGCATTCTCAAATTTGATAGTCTGCAGATTTTAGTAAAAATTCTTTCTTAGTTGTAGGTTCAATTTACATCTCAAAATTATCCTTTAAAGTCATAATTAAGAATCTAAATAATTTAAGGACAGTCCTTAAATAAAGGTCAATAAAATGTCAGCCTTGGAAGCCATATTAGGCCAGAAGCTTCAATGCTGCCACCTCCTCATGTGTGGGAAAGTAGGAGGGGGGATTTAGGAGAGGGGAGTTAGTAGACATAATAGCGTTCTTCCTATCAGTCAAGGTCAGGGTGAGCCAGCATTTGGAGGAGGAGTGGTCAGGGGCTGGCTTGAGGTGGAACGGACGATGATTGGAGCATGTGACCGAAAGGGGAGAAAGGGATTGGTTTTGGAAGCTTTGTATTATTGAAGGAAAGCCCGGGTTTTTCAGATTCGGGATTTCCCAGATGTGCCAGTTTCCCTATTGCTAGTAAAGAGAACTTTGGAAAATGCCTGCTTCAGTGTCTTTACTGGGAGTCGGGGGTTTTCTGGAACGCTGACATAAAGTTTTAGAATATGAATTGTGTGAATGTATCACTAAAACTTTATTCCATTCCAACCAAAACATCTAATTAAATTCTAGGTTATTCCTTACAAAAGCTCCACATTACTGATGTCCCAAATACCTTTTAATACTGAATGAAGCCCTTATGAATGGATGGATAGTAGAAAAAGCAATTAAAAAGGAAGTTGAAACATAATGCTTACATTGCCACTCATTTTGTGTTTTGTGAATCATAGTTTAGCAGAGATAGGCAATCTATGGCACCTTGAACAACAACAAAAAACATTCTTTGTTATTGGTCATGTTTCTAAAGAATGCTGGGAGTTATAGTTCAGCAAAACCTGGAATAACATCAGTTATCTCCCTCTGACTCATAGCATTGTTTTAATCATTGTTGACAGTTGTGAATATATTCATGTGATAGCTGGCAGGACCTAGAGAACATTTCTAAAGATATATCATACAGTTCTATTGCATGTTAAACAGGTCTTATCTCATAGATTGCAATATTCCCACAGAACTCTCTCAAGGATTATCAGGGTTGCATGATAGAATAGCAGGGCATTAACAGAAATAATGAATTAATAAGTAGTGAGCTATAAGCTGTTTTAGAAAAATCAGGAATAGCACAACAATGGTTCACTTTTAGAAACATAAGGAAAGCATCTTCTGCTCTTGGGCTTAAGCATTGTGAGAAAGATGAAATTAGAGGCACAGATAATGGTGTTCTTGTGCAAGAGCTTTTAAAAGTAGCAGTACAAAAACAGCTGTGAGATGGATATAATCCTCCAGTTCTTGTGCAAGCTGTTGCACAAAAGTTTGTGGAACGAGCTCTCTGTCCAGACCTAATCAGATTGTGGGAAAGTAGGAGGGTCATTTGGACCAAGGTTCAGTTGGAAAAGGGGGTTTAAATTTAGACTTTTTTTTTGCATTTAGGCATACTGGAATTGTAGCTCACAGGTGCTTTTTTGGGTAGTGATAGGTATTTTCTTCTTTTTTTAAAAAAAATTATTAATCATTTTTAAAAAAAACAAAAAGAAAGCTTTAACAATTTTTCCTTTTCAACAGTTTCACATCAGTAAAAAAATTCTTATTCATATGTTTTTTCTTCCTTATTCTAATTTTATACATATACTTCTAATATTGATTTATTTATTTACATATATACATATAAATACCTGTGTACACAATTTCATTTCTACCATTTTTGTTTCCTCATATTTGTTATTGTACTTTTTTTTTTTAATTTGATTTATATGCCACCCTTCTCCGGAGACTCAGGGCGGCTTACAGTGCGTTAAGCAATAGTAGAATACTTCTACTCCTATTTCAACCATTATTTAATTTTTCCTTGCCTTTTATCTCTCTCCTCCAGCGAGTCATACCATTTCTCCCACACTACGTAATATTCTCTTTTTCTTGTATCTCCTTTGTAAGTTTATCCATTTCCACACATTCCAAAACTTTTCTGATCAAATTATCTTCGGTTGGTATATTATTGTTTTTCCAACTCTGAGCGTAGATTATTCTTGCTGCTGTGATAATATGAATATTGTATTTCTTTTTCATACGACCCTGGGAATATTCCTAGTAAAAGTATTTCTGGCCTCATCTCTATATGTTGTTTGGTTATTTCTTCTAATTGTGATCTAATTTTATTCCAATATTGTTTTGCTTTATGACAGGACCACCACATGTGGTAATATGTTCCCTTTTGCTGTATGCATTTCCAGCACATTGGTGAAGTATTGGGAAACATCTTTGCCAATCTGGCTGGTGGCAAGTGCCACCTGTAAAACATTTTGTACATGTTTTCTTTATAGGATGCAGACATTGTCAGTTTATAATTTTTGTTCTATAATTTCCCCCATTTGTCCAATTCAATGTTATATCCGAATTTTTTTGCCCAAATTATAATATTTTCCTTAACTACCTCCTCTTCCAATTTGTAGTGATAGGTATTTTCATATGCCATCATTTTTATTTTTATTATAGGGAAACTGCAGGGGCTTCTCCAGGCAGTTGCCAGGAGCCAGCTGACTTTAAAGCACAAAATAAAAGTGTGTGTATGTGTGTGTGTGTCTGTGTGTGTAAAACTTCAAAGTTGGAATTGATCTGTGTCTCTCAGGATCTCTGAGAAGGACTGCTTCTAGCAGAAGTGATTACATTTACTGAATTTCTTCTTGCTATTCCCTGGGTCCCTCCCCTTTGAAAGCTAGAAGCCAGCACTGCAGTCTGAAGGGCCACATGATGTGCTCTGAAATGATCCCATTTTCTAAATTGTGCTTCTGCACTCTTTTTTGTGTCACTTCTAATAACCACCAAAATGTGAGTGGGTTAACACACGGATTTTTTCATGATTTATGAGGTAGCCTTCTTAAAGCTACAGATAATTTTAAATTATCTACATCTTGAGTATTTCTAAGATCAAATGGTCTATTCTGAAAATAGAAGCTGATACACTATAAATTATTATAAAAGGGAATACATATTATTTTAATACTGCAGAAACATAAGACGGAGAGCTGGAATCAGTTTTTAGCATTTCCCCCCCTCCAGATAAACCACATATGCAACTTCCCTAGATCTCCCTTGGTGCTGTGCTTCAATATCAAGAGTATTGGTGTATGATTGTTAGTAACAAGGAGCTTAAAACTGACTTTGAAAAAAATAAGTTGTGCTGTGCAGCTTCCTCAGATTTGCCCTCAGCAAGGAGCTCAGTATCTACACCTGTTAGCACATTTGAGATTGGCATGAAATGTGTGGAAAATACATCATTATAATGTGTAACAAGCAGCATAAAAACAGTTTCCCAAGTGAAAGGGTGGGTTTCCTTTGATATATCAGCAGGATCATGTATCCAAATGTCTAATTATATTGGGACATAACTTCAACGTGAAATAATTTCAAATGAAATTATTCTAAAGACAAATTAAATTGATAAAACAAATTGTCCAAGAGGATTTGAATGCGTCCAGGGGTGGGTTCTAAATTTTTTTACTACCGCTTCTGTGGGCGTGGCTTATTTTGTGGGTGTGGTTTGATGATCATGTGACAGAATCACTGTGAGTTTTTTGACCAATTATTTAGGATTTAGCAAAGATACTGGTCTATCAGGCTTTTAACTGCTTGCAGAGCTGTACCGGTCTACCTATTTGTTTTTTGAGCACACCGGTCTACCCATTTGTTTTTGGAGCGCACTGGTCTACCACCACACTGCCTTTTACCACTGATCAGCTGTAGGGAAGCCCTTTGAAGCATCGTGGCATGAGTTTAAACAGTTTTTTGCCGCTCTGCCACCACTGAGAGCATCGGAAACCACTTTCAGGCAGCTTGGCCTCAATTGTCAATCTACCACCACCAAGCAGTTTACAAGGACCGGATCGGTTCTAGCCGACCAGTTGGGAGGCTTCTTGGCTTCTCAATTTAAAGCAAATGCTATGGTAATTCAACTATACTGCTTGTTTCTATTTTTTGCTGACTTTTTTTACAAACATACTGGTACACTTTATAAAAAAAGAGATAACAAACACTGAGTTCTTATCCATTCTCTTCTTACTCTTTCTATACATCCACCCACTCACTAGTGGGTTTTTTCATTTGAAGATGTAACCTTGCAGTATGTGGGTTTATCATTGGACTATGACTGGAAAGACTGAGATTCAAATCTTCATTTAGTCATGAAATAAAAAATGGTGAACTTGGAAAATCTCCTATCTCGTTCTCAGCCCATTTTCAAAGGTATTATGAGATCAAAAGAGAAAAAGAAAGAACCTTTCATACTGGCTTGTATTTCTTCGATTTTATCTTCGATAAGATAATTTTGTCATTTTTTTACTTTGAGCACATAGCCCCACATTAAAAATAAAATTCTGTTGTCTGCTCTCAAGAGATAGTGTATATCTACCCAAACACATACATAACACACATATACACAAACTATCTATATACATAAATATATACCTGAACTATACATATATACCTATATATATACTAATCACTGTCCATTTTGAATACGTAGCGGAAAGAAGAAACTTGAGAGTTCACAAGGTTGTAAACAAAACTGACTGAATCTAGATGTTCTGTTTCATATACCATGAAGCTTCGTCCCAGAAGGTAACAAGGAAAACAGGTCATGAAGAGGATGTGTAGACAATCCTGTGGACTCTGCTCAAGCATCGCTTATGTGCTATGTCCTGGATAGAAGGAAGTGAACTACCAATGATCTTTTCTGCCATTTTCATCACTCTGTGCACCACCTTCCTGTCTGAAGCAGTAATGCTTCCAAACCAGACAGTAATGCCATATGACAGGGTGTTCTCGATTGTCCCTCTATAGCAGGGTGTCAAACTCAAGACCCGGGGGGGGCATATCTGGCCTGCAGAGTGCTTAGATCTGGCCCACGGGGCTGCCCTGGAAACAGCAAAGGATAGGCCCTCAGTGCCTCTGCCAGTGAAAATGGAGCTTAGGAGGGTTCCGTCCATCCGTCCCTTCCGAGCTCCATTTTCGCTTGGAGAGTGTTGCAGGAGGCTGTCACAGCTGAAACAGAGCTCAGGAGCCCATTTTCACTGGCAGAGTGCTCAAGCCACCACAGGCTCCCCCGACATGAGTGACGTTGAAATGGCCATGCCTATTCTGGCCATACCCATCCCGTCCCCCCAAGGTCAAGCACAACCCTGATGCGGCCCTCAATGAAATTGAATTTGACACCCCTGCTCTATAGAAAGTGGTAAGGACAGGGGAAGGAAGATGAACTTCTCTCATGCGATGCAGAAAATGTAGGCACTGCTGAACCCGCTTCAACAGTGTCTCACTATTGAGCAACCAAGTTAGAAAAGGCATAATGCAAATGAATGCAAATGAACAAATTATATATTTGTATTAGTATTTGATAAGGATCAATAATGGATCATTAAGATATTAATGCATTTTAATGCAAATAAAAATTAATCACTTTTAAGAATGTGGTAAAAAATACTCAAGATGGCAGCTATAACAGTGTGATCAAAAGTATCTTTTTAGGCCAGGCCTAGCTATGATCACATTGTCAGAGCTGCCAATTTGACTTTTTTGACCATACCCTTCAAAAATTCTGGCCTAATTTCAAGTAAAAATCAAAGCTGAATACTGATTTCACATTTAAAATATCACCAATATATTAAGCCAAGAGATTTTTAATGTTAAAACTTTTGAAATGATTGTGAATTTCATCATTATTTTAAAATGCATTGAGATCCTCCTTAAATGAATACATCATCTATGTTGCATAAGTTGTGGCCGCATCAGTAGCAAACAGATAATGCAATACAGTTAAGGAGTTAAATCTGTTTATTTCAATGGGAGAGATTTAAATACAGTTTAATTGTTCATTGGAAACTACCGTGTTTCCCCAAAAATAAGACCCTGTCTTATATTTTTTTGACCCCTGAAATAAGCGCTTGGCCTTATTTTGGGGGAGATCTTATTATCTTGGGGCGCGTGGAGTAAACCAGAGGAAATGGCAGGGACCAGCTGCTCATGCATTTAAATATTTTCGGGGAGGGCTTATTTTCAGGGGTTGGCTTATTTTAGTGCACGCACTCAAAAGCTCGATTGGGCTTATTATCAGGGAATGACTTATTTTAGGGGAAACAGGGTAGTAATGTGCAATCTTAATTGCATTTAGTTCAGTAGATGTAATGTCTTTACCGAGACAAATTATCTGATGTTATCCTTCTCATAAATTAAAGGAAAGCAAGCAAACAAATTTTGGTTTATGCTTGAGCATGTAGATTTGACCCAACAGATTCACCTAGCAATTCTATTTTACTCCTGAAAATTGGTATTTACTAAATGGAAACCTGTCATATTGTGTTGAGGCTATATATACACATAGTAGCATGTAAGTATGATTCCCAAAAGCACTGTTTACAAAAATACTATGATAGAAGAGTATTACTTTTTAAATTGGGAAAGTACATCTGTTGTGAAATGGTAATCAGTAAAACTTTAATTGTAACTCATCCATTTCTGTGGTATCATTTTACACATTTTGCCCATATTCTATTGATTCAGATGACGTTGTTGTATAATTAAAAATTAATACTGGCTTTCTAGTCAAAAGGTGAATTGATCCATCTTGGCATTCAGTAGCATGTTGGAGGGTACACTTCAAAAGTGTGTGAGGTCAGGACACAATGTTGGCCCCAGTTTATGGAGGAATGCTGCTCCTTTAAATATTCAAATCCCCAAATAGAAAGCCTTGTTCTAAAATGCATTGTGGATCACAAAAGGCCCATAGTTTAGGCATTTTTTCATTTCTGTTTTAGCTCATAAGTCATATAAGGTAATGCTCTAGATCAATATTTAGAATCTCAACACATTTTGCAGCTGATTGAGCAACCAAAAATAGAGATATAAAGATGATAAGGTTTGAAAAGAAATTTCTTTGTTCTCCAGCCTAAAGGAACCAGTCTAGTATAAGTTAGCCAATTCTGTTCAGCAGAGATTTAGGGTAGCTACTCTTTGATTTTGACCTACCTAGGTTCCAGCCTTTCAACTAGTTATTAAAAGTTAATCCTATTAAAAGCAAAGGAATTTGTCATAACCAGATAGTTTGACCTGCAGGAGATTTTGTTCTATGCCAGTGATGGCGAACCTTTTTGGTGTTGCGTGCCAAAAGTCCAAGCGCGAGAGCCTTCTCGTGCTCTCGCGTGCCAGTACCCATAATGCAATGGGCACCCCCATTTGCGCATGCGCACATGACCCCCTCCCCATGCTAATGCGCATGCACCTCACACTGCACATGCGCACATGCAACTCCCACTGCGCATGTGTGCGCCCCCTACGCATGTGCCCTCACTTTATCCAAGAGGGCCGGCGCGCCATTTCCCGGAGGACAACCAGTTACCCTGGCGAGACAGCTGTTCCCAAGCCGGCAGCAGCGCTCTCGGCCCTGCCTGCCAACTTGCCAGTGCCCCATTCACCCATCCCAACAGAGCCTTTTGCCCACGCTGCTCCCCCAGTCAGAAGGGGTGCGGGGAAACATGCGAGGAGGCCGCGGTTGCCGCCTTCTCCAGTTGGCAAGCGGCTGAGGCTTGCGATGAACGGTGCAAGCAGGACCTCAGCTCCGCCCCCCCGGCTGTAAATGCGCCTTGCGGGAGCAGAGGCTCGTGAGAGTTGAACCCTCCTGCCTGCCTTACGACGGGCCTTTCCAAGGCAGGGCTGGGCTCTCCAACCTTGGCAACTTTGAAAACTCTGAGAGTTCTCAAAGTCCACAAATCTTAAGGTTGCCAAGGTTGGAGAGCCCTGTTCCAAAGGGCGCCTCCACCCGCGACTGAAGCAGCTGGAGTTGTGGCTGTGCCGGCCGTCCCGTTCCCCCCCACCCCATTCGGCTCCCTTCCCCCTGGCCGCCCCCTGCTGCCATCGGGCTCAGCGCCTGCAATCACCGCAAGTGGGAATCCTCCACACTGCCAGCGGATCCCGGGTTTCCTCCTCACTGCATTCCAAGGGACCCAGCAAGGGAGCGCTACGACCCCGGCTGTGCTGCAGTCTCCCCCGAGGTGGCCCCGGCTGGACCGCTACCCAGCCCGGCGAGCAGAGAGCGAAGGGGCAGCGTCTCCGGCCAGCCCTGCACCTGCTCTCTGCTTGGAGGACCCGCTCTTGGCCTCCGACTGAGGGAGTCAGCCCTCTCCATGGGGAAACCCACAGCAAAACACGGGGAGAGGAAACCCGGTTGTGGCTGCTGGTTGGGGGGCTCGGCCCCCGAGCAACAGCAGCTTCTGGCCTCGCTAACGTGGGGCAGAAGGAGTGCGGGGGAGTTTGCAAAGGCCGCTCGGAGGGACCTTTGGGGAGGTTTGAGCAGCTGGAGATTGAATGAAAAAATCTGGAAAAGCTAATAAACTAAACAATTGATCTGATACAGAATTTTCCGGCGGTAGCGTGGGCTGGGACCAGCCGCTGCCTGAAATGCAATGCACGTATCCCGTGGCTTGCATAAACCGCTCCCGCCCCTTTCAAAATAGCCACCCGGCGCTTCTCTTGGGTGCTCAGGGCCGGCAAGAAGAGGGGGGGGGAGAGGCAGGTGCGCCGGCGGAGATGGGCTTTGGCTCCTCGTTCTGCTGCGACCCCGAATCCTTGCTTGGGCTCCTCCCTGCTGGGTGCTGGGCTTCCTGGGAAGCCCCCTGTGCCTTTGCTGCCTCGGAAAGAGAAAATGAGTCTGCGGAGAAGGAGGCGGCGGCTCTGAAATGTGCATTTCCAGGGAAGAAAGGATTTTCAGGTGGCAGCGCAGGCTGGGACCAGACGCTGCCTGAAATGAAATACACTTATCCCGCAGCTTGCATAAACCGCTCCCGCCCCTTTCAAAATAGCCACCCGACGCTTCCCTCAGGCGCTCAGGGCCGGCAAGCGGCTCTTCTTCTGAGAAGGGGGGGGAAGGCAGGCATGGGCTTTGGCTCCTTGTTCTTTGGCTTCCTCGTGCTTTCCGAGGCAGCCTTTGCTGCTTCAGAAAGAGGAAAGAGAAAATGAGTCTGTGGAGAAGGGGGAGAAGGGCGCACGGCTCTGGAATGTGCATTTCCAGGGAGGAAAGCATTTTCAGGCAGCAGCGGGGAGGAGCCCAAGCAAGGGTTCGGGGTTGCAGCAGAACAAGGAGCCAAGCCCGTCTCTGCCGGCGCACCTGCCTTTCCCCCCCCTTCTTCTTGCTGGCCCTGAGTGCTCAAGGGAGAGTGCAGCACAGTCGGGGTCGTGGGGCTCCCTTGCTGGGTCCCTCGGAACTCAGCAAGGAGGAAACCCGGGATCCGCTGGCAGCATGGAGGATTCCCAGTTGCGGTGATTGCAGGCACCGAGCCCGATGGCAGGAGGGGGCAGCCGGGGGGAAAGGAGCGGGGGGGGAACGGGACGGCCGGCACAGCCACAACTCCAGCTGCTTCAGTTGCGGGTTGCAGGCGCCCTTTGGAACAGGGCTCTCCAACCTTGGCAACCTTAAGAATTGTGGACTTTGAGCACTCCCAGAGTTCTCAAAGTTGCCAAGGTTGGAGAGCCCAGCCCTGCCTTGGAAAGGCCCATCATAAGGCAGGCAGGAGGGTTCGACTCTCACGAGCCTCCGCTCCCGCAAGGCGCATTTACAGCCCGGGGGGCGGAGCTGCGGTCCTGCTTGCGCCGTTCATCGCAAGCCTCAGCCGCCCGCCA
>WNWU01000012.1:22421256-22503579 GCA_012654045.1 Ptyas mucosa
CCTGTGTATCTCCTTCATTGGGCTCGATCCAAGAACATTCCTACAAAACAATCCTGCCCAGATGCATTAAAATCAGGTGCAAGTTTTGCCATTGTAATGTGGATTGTACTTGGTGCTTCTGACACTCAAGAATCAATCAATCATGGGGTCATGTTCAGAAGGGAGTTTCATGTCTGTATACTCCATATAACAGATTTGAAATATAGTCTCTATCTGATAGTAGTGAGAAGCCCACACAGTGTGTGTATTTTGCTCGTTCCTCAGAAGGTTTATCTGTTGTTCTGGAGCCCATGATAAGAAATTGGTCTGCAAGATAGTGTCAGTATCCTTCTGTCTGTAGTCTGCAACTTGTTTTAGCAAAGATGTTTTGAAGTTTTCAGGCAAATAAAGATGGCTTTATGTTTGTGGGAATCATAATCTCTCTATAGGTTTAACTTCCACGTTCTTTATTCATCCTGTACAGGTCCTGTGTTTGTGCAACATAAACTATTCATTTCTGTAGCATGAGGAACCTGATAAACCTGAGTTACTAAGAAAAAAGATCCTTCTGCACAAGGCTATACTTTCATTGTACTCTGTGTTTGGTTTTTAAATTGTAACTTTGGTACTTCAGGTGGCAAAAAACAGCATAGGAAAGAAGGTGAAAATCTGAAATGTACAAATGTAAGTTAATTAAACTCATTGGCAATAGAATTTTAGAAAGATGATTTGTTACAGATAGAAAAATTACGATCCAAGGCAGTAAAATAATCTAGGTTATTGTCATATGGACTTAATTCACTCTGAGGGAAGTTAGAAATAGAACTTAGAATAATAGAGTTGGAGGGACCTTGGAGGTCTCTAGTTCAACTCCCCTGCTCAAGCAAGAGACCCTTTACCATTTCAGACAAATGGTTGTCTAGTTTCTTTTTGAAAACCTCCAATGATGGAGTACCCACAACTTCTAAAGGCAACCTATTCCACTGGTTCATTTTTCTCACCGTCAGGAAATTTCTCCTTAGTTCTAGGCTGCTTGTATGCAAGTTATATTGTACAACTTGATTGTACATATCATGACACTTTGCTTTTGCAAAATGCCTTGGAGTGTTTTCTTGCTCCCCTGTTGTTTTTAGCTTTTTCCGCCTTTTGTGCTTTCTTTCATCTTTCTCCGTAATTTTCTTTATTAGATTTCTAGTTTTTCTTCTCAGTTTCTATTATATATTGTTACTGTGAAGCAGGGGTGGTTTCTAAAATTTTTTACTACTGGTTCTGTGGGCGTGGCTTATTTTGTGGGCGTGGCTTGATGGGCATGTGACAATTCTTTAGGCTTTAGCAGAGGTACTGGTCTACCAGGCTTTTAACTGCTTGCAGAGTTGTATTGGTCTACTCATTTGTTTTTGGTGGCACCAGTCTACCCATTTGTTTTTGGAGGCACTGGTCTACCCATTTATTTTTGGAGGCACCAGTCTACTCATTTGTTCTTGGAGGCACTGGTCTACCCATTTGTTTTTGGAGGCACCGGTCTACTCATTTGTTTTTGGAGGCACTGGTCTACCCATTTATTTTTGCAGGCACCAGTCTACTCATTTGTTTTTGGAGGCACCGGTCTACCACCACACTGCCTTTTAACACTGATCTGCTGTAGGGCAGCCCTTTGAAGCCCTGCGGCAAGAGTTTAAACAGTTTTTTTCCTTCTAGCCGATCAGCTGGGACTCAGGAGGCAGCAATAGATTGAGGGTGGGGCCAAATAAAAGGTAAAAATAACATGAAGGGGGGGCGGGGGGCGGGGGCAGGGGGGCAGAACTGGTTCGGTGATGTCATATCGTCATTGCTACTGGCTCGGCGGAACCAGGAGGAACCGGGAGGAACCCACCACTTCTGTGAAGCCTCTTAATACCCTCAATAACAATTAAAAACATGGATTGCAATTTCAGAGAGGGCTGCCCTCTCCAAATCACAATATAGTGTTTTGCTTTTAATTTGAATCCTCAATCAGATGCAGGTGCAACAGTCATACCGACAGACCAGTTCTGACCATGAATCTCTATGAATGGAACTGAATACAAAAGTCCAGTCACAGTATCATTTCAATTTCATATCTTTTTGGGAGACATTTGTTCTTTCCATCTTTAAGCTTTTTTGAACTGTGCAAAACTATTACAAATAATTCTGTGATATACTAATAGATTAGCTGCCTTCTAGTCACTTCCACCATATTAGGAGAACTTGCAAGATCCAGTTGAACAAAGTTTTCTCCCTATACATTGCAGACAACTAAGGTGTGACAGTGTGACACCCTCTTTCCAAAAACCTAGTTTTCCTGAGTTCCTAATGAGTAATCATAATGATTGGTGAATCATGCTCAACATTAGTGTCAGAACCTATGTAAATTTTGCCCAAGAAGTACACTAAAAAGGGATATCTCGTGTCTGCCTGTCAAGTAAATTTCATAAGTGAAAGCGAAAATGCTTGTGATAACGTTATGCTGTTCTTACTGCAGTACGTATAGCTTTGCAGACAGAAGCAAGCATATTTTTTCTTGCTCTAGTCTAAATTCACTTATTCTGCTGTAGCCTACCCTGCAATAATTGAAAAGTGAGGAAAGGAATTTGCTCTCTTAAGATACAAAAGATCTGACTGACTTTAATCAGGGATGGCTATTTTGATACCAGAGCACTGACCTTCAAAGCCAAAAGGTGCATTTTGATATTTTGCCTCCTGACTTTGCCATTCACTTAAAACACAGAGAGGCTGTCAGGAAACCTGGACCGGGAAAAACAAAAAGAGGAACTGAGACCTGCAAATTAGCATCAAAGGACTGGCCTAAAGTTTATTGGGACATTTATTAGTGTTGTTTTCATTATTTACACCACTGTTGATTCTAAGAGATCTCATTAAAAGTGTAATAAATGTAAGAAAAATTTACAAGCCAATAAAATGTCCACAATTGATACCTCCCCCACCTTTCTCTTAGTGCTTGAAGTTTTTCTTGCTTTTCTTCATACAATTTTAAACAACTTGCTATAGTATCACACTAAAGCTGCTGATAACTGATGGAAGACTGAAATAGTTTTAGTCCTGGTTCAGGAAAAAGGGCTAATGGATAATGCTAGCTGCTTTCAGATACTTTTACCTTATGAGCTCCATCATGTCCCTTCTGGGGTTGGCAGAAAATATTTTCTATTCAAAGTAGGGGAGTGGCAAGGCAATAGACCAATTTTTAGGTAATTTCAAATCCTTCCCATAAAAAAATTCAATTTCTGCTATGAAAATATCAGTTGTTGGCTTATTTCTATAAAAGGCAATAATGGCAATTATAATGGTAATGATGGAGCTGTCTGTGAAGCAAATATGCGGTTTCTAAGTGAAAAAATGGTTGGTTAAGAATTTATTGGAATAAATGAATAATTTTGCAGGATATTTCTGTAAAAAACAAAAAAAGGAGATGGAGGGAGGGAGGGAAAGAAGGAAAAAATAAATTCAAAAAGAGCTGAAGTAGCTCTTGGATGAGAAGTGAATCGTCTTCAAAGAAAAACCAGAAAGTCCAGTTTCCTCTTGAAAAAGCACCTTTGGGACAATAAATTCAAGAGTTCAGAGAGTAAGAAACATACTCACGTAGAATGAAGAATTACTACAAAGGCAGAACAGGCATGGAACTGGGCATATAGAAAAAACCCAACTCTCAAATGACAGCTTAAAAAATAGATATAAACTTACAAAAAAGTTTCAAAATATTAATCTCCTAATAATTTAATATTTAGGATAAATAATATGTTACATCATTTTATAGGCAGCATATAAACAGGCAACACACTAAATTTGTTCTGTGCCTGCAGTATTCTTCACTGGTCATCTAACATTCCATTCCTCATAACTTAATCTCTCAGATCAAACTGCAAAAAGTTAAATTCAATGTCAATATTGCCTCCCAAGAAATTTCTCCCTCGTGCCTCATCTGACGCCAAAGTGGCAGATAAAGTCCACTCATCCTTCCAGGCACACCCAAGGCAGTCATGAAATTGCAATCAAGAATCTAAGATCAACTGTCACGCAAAGCCTATCTCATCTGCAGAAACAGAGAGACGATTGAAGCACTTTCTTACAGAAGTACAAAAAGAGCAACAGTAGGGCTGCATGAAGAGCTCTGAAGTTTTAGGAATGGTCTTCAAAAGTTGTCATTCAATTTTATTTTTTTCTTGGAACAGGAAGAGTAGAAAGAATCATTTCTCTTGATTTAATTAATTTATATAAAGGATATTTTATATTTAATCAAATAAAATCTATTGTTACTTGTGCTAGGACCCAACTTTTTCCCCCTATCCTTGCTTCTTTTTAGAAGTTTAGCTTGAAGGAGACCACACAAAAATCAAGTGTGTCCTTTAGCTGAAAAGATTGGGCATTCCTTCTTTTTTACTACCTATATGAACTGGCGATTTTATGTGGGCTGGTAAGCCTGTATTTAACCTCATTTATGGAGGTTGGAGTCCAACAATCAAACATTGCTGCACAAATCAGTTCCTGATGAACTATTTATTGCATGTTATTCTAGATTATCCTAGGTTTATATCTATGTACCACAGTGATAATTGGGTGACACTGGATTTGAACTTGGATTTTCCAAGTCCTAGTTCTGTATCTTTACAATTATGCTGCACTGGCTCTATGGTGCTACACATGTTCAAAAGAATGCTTGAGTAGAAGTCCACTTAAGGCCTAGTCATTCGAGACAGACAAAACAGGGACCAAGAGACTGATGGCAGAGTCATATAAGGGGACTGTCTTTGGGACCTGCATAATTCTATATACTGGTACCTGTTCTGAAAGAGCGGGTCTTAAGTTTCAGACAGCTCAACTTGAAATTGATGGAATTTAGGTTGCTTAGATTTAGTTCCTGACCAAATACCTGTATATTTCCTGGAGGTGATGAACATATGTATAAAGAAAACAAAGATTGCAGATGCCACCCACCCAGATACTTGTGGGAAGGAAGGTAGTTCAACCTGTCTTCCTTCTTTGAGCATCTGAATCAGGTTCCGATGCATAGAAACCTTTGGAGACAAAAATAACATTTTTATGCGGTTCCACAGTCTTTTTTTTAGATCCAAGACCACTGAAGGGGTGTGTGGGGGGGGGGGGGGGAGGCTGTCTAGACACAAGAGTAAATATTCTATATTTTAGAATAAATATATCTGAAGAAAATGAAATATTTCCTCAAGAACCTAGTATGAATAAAGCTAAACTCATTTTTCTGAATGAATGAATAAACATGGCTTTGACACCTGGAAAAAAACAATCAGAGAAAGCATTTTAAATCATGCCAGTAGTAGTGATTTACCGCACAACCTTTTCTAGAATTATCTAACCACTGTTGTGCTGAAATAACAATTATGAGGACATGCTTGTGGTATCTTTAAAACAATGAGATACTGGTGGAAAATGATTCAAATTCTTTTTTCAGTGAAGTTTTTATCCAGCAAAAGGTCTTTATGAATACAAGCAGCCTGTTTTGTGTCTTGGGCCTTAGTTGTAGCATACAGAAAATTACATGTGACAGGAAGTGTTCCATCTGTAATTCCCCTGGACTAATACACATATGTTAGAAAGAGTATGATGATAAAATGGTTCTTCCTCATGTTATTCAACATGCTGTGCAGTCCTGTGCATATGGCTAGGTACACCAGTATGATAAGGTATCAAGTATTTACCTAACCAATTTGGTCAGGCAGGTTGGGTATCATCCGGATCTTATCAGCCAAGAAATGTTGGCTGGTGAAAATCAGGAGATGTGCCTTCTCTGCTGCAGCTCCTGCCTTTTGGAATTTTCCCCTTTCAGATATCAGGATGACCTCAACTCATTTCCTGAGTTGAGGAATATCGATAGTATTAATATCAATAGTAACACTTTAGTTTTAATGTTTTTTAAAACATTTTTTAACGTTTTATGATGCTGATTGAATTCTACACATTTAAAATGACATCCCTGTAATTAAGTGCTTAACTTGCACTGTGAAGTCCAGGAAGCAAAATGACAAAACCAGTGATATAAATTCCAGCATTTCTTTCACTGTTCCCCACATTAAAACCTTCTCTAGAAAGGTGGGTCTCTGCACAATGTATCTGCGGGTGGATAATTTCAGTCTGGTCATTTGTGCCTTGAGTGAGAACTCTGGGTTGATTTGTTCAACGGTGCATTTGTTTGTTTCCTTGGCTGTCCGTGGTACAGGTAGTCCTTGACTTACAACAGGCCATTTAGTGACCGTTCAAAGTTACAATGGCACTGAAAAAAAGTGACTTATGACCATTTTTCACACTTAATGACTGTTGCAGCATTCCCATGGGCACATGATTTACATTCAGATGCTTGACAACTGAGTCACCTTCATGATGGTTGCAGGGTCATGTGATCCCCTTCATGATGGTCCCAGGGTCATGGGATCCCCTTTTGCAATCTTCTGACAAGCAAAGTCAATGGGGAAACCAGGTTCACTTAACAACTGGGTTACTAATTTAAGAATTGCAGAGATTCACTTAATAAATGTGACAAGACAAGCTGTAAAATGGGGCAAAAATCACTGAACATTTTTTCCCTTAGCAACATAAATTTGGGGCTCAATTATGGTCAATTATGGTACCTGTATTCTCAGAAGTATTCTCAAATACCAAAGTTCAAAAGTGTTGGTTCTCTTCCTATCTTGCACCTTC
The DNA here is from genome assembly GCA_012654045.1 of Ptyas mucosa. NCBI lineage: Eukaryota > Metazoa > Chordata > Lepidosauria > Squamata > Colubridae > Ptyas > Ptyas mucosa. The sequence goes on from WNWU01000012.1 coordinate 22,427,938, forward strand.
AAAGGTCAAACTCATATTATAGAAGCCCAATTTTTGAAGGGCACAAAGTAAGATGTACAGCTCTGACTTTTATGGCATTGTTTGGACTTTCGGGGGAGACAGGACGGTAAAGATGCAGTCTTTAATATGGATTCTACAGTTTTTCTTACAGCCAGCACATTGGCTGCCGGGGTGGGTTCTAAATTTTTTTACTACCGGTTCTGTGGGCGTGGCTTATTTTGTGGGCGTGGCTTGATGGTCATGTGATAATTCTTTAGGATTTAGCAGAGGTAACTGGTCTACCAGGCTTTTAACTGCTTGCAGAGCTGTACTGGTCTACTCATGTATTTTTGCAGGAACTGGTCTACCCATTTATTTTTGCAGGCACTGGTCTACTCATGTATTTTTGCAAGCATCGGTCTACTCATGTATTTTTGCAGGCACTGGTCTACCCATTTATTTTTGCAGGCACCAGTCTACTCATTTGTTTTTGGAGGCACCGGTCTACCACCAAACTGCCTTTTACCACTGATCAGCTGTAGGGCGGCCCTTTGAAGCCCTGTGGCAAGAGTTTAAACAGTTTTTCCTTATAGCCCATCAGCTGGGATTCAGGAGGCAGCAATAGATTGGAGGTGGGGCCAAATAAAAGGTAAGAATAACCCGGGGTGGGTGGGTGAGGGGGGCGGGGGGGGTGCCGGGGGCAGAATCGGTTCGGTGACATCATATCGTCACCGCTACTGGCTCGGCGGAATTGGGCGGAACCGGGAGGAACCCACCACTGATTGGCTGGTAACACAAACATGTTACTTTTACTTGTTTCATGCAACTTCTCCAAGCATTATTTTATTTTTATTGGGAGGACTGAGACAAAATAGATTAGCCTGAGAACTTTTTTTTATTGTCACTGCAAGTGTATAAGTGTATACCTTCTTGTGTGGCAGCTTGGTGGTTTTAAAATCTTGCCTCTGAATTATAAGCCAAACATAAGCATTTATCCACAAATGGAAAGATGCTCAGAAGAGAGCTGAATCATGGACATTGTTCTGAGCTTGTCTTTGATGAAGCTTCACAGCTGTCACTGCTGGCCATCAACTTCCACCCTTCTCCATATGTAAATCCTCCCCCCACTTTCTGTCTTAGCACAACAGCAGTGTCTTTTAGTAGAGAAAGTGCTGAGAAAAATGAGATTTGTTTAGCTATATCAATAAAACAAAGTATAAGCATTTAATAAATGGTTACACAGTCTGTTTATCCTAACACCCCCTCCCCTAAATGTTTAAACAATATTACAAAAAGGTCATGTTATATTAACATTGTTTGTGATGTCTCTGTACCAAGATCTGTCGTACACTAAAACAGTACAAATCCTTGCATAGAGCCACAAGCCCATGTGCATATTTCTGCCACCCACACTGCATAAAAGAAACATTGATTATGTTTGTGCTATAACTATTTGTGATAGCCTGCCAGGAACTGCTGTGCCAAGGTTCTGGTTACACTTTGTCCTTTGGGAGTTAGTACCCAAACCACTGACGTTATAAATTTCAAGCTATTTGTATTTGAGGGCAACAATCTAGGCTTCCCTCAATGGAATGAGCATGAAGAGAACTTAAATTCATGTTTTAACATTAACAAAGCAAAACATCGACATCTACATTAATGTGGATGAGGAAAACAGAATGGATAAAGGCAGCATATGTATTATGCATTGCTAATTTTGATCTAAAGAACTCCCTTTCATTTCATGAACTTCAATGTCTAAGATGACCAGTTATATAAATGACTAGATCTAAAGACTAGAACATTTTGGACAGGGAAGTATGTTCAGATTCCATTCTGGCTGGCCACAGGATTATCCTAAGCAAGAAGCTCAATGAAGGGACTCCAGATCAGGCTGGAACATCCTTCCTAGAGTATTCAACTAAGACTGGGGAGAATCTAAAGGCTTTCAACTAGTGGTGGGTTGCTACCGGTTCACCCCGGTTTGGGACAACTGGTAGTAGCGGTGGTGGGAGGCTCTGCCCACCTGCCCGGATGTCATTAAATATGCTCTGTGCATGAGCGAACCGGTGGCAAAGGTAAATGAAACCCACCACTGCTTTCAACATTAGGAATGATTAATGAATACAGGTAGTTCTCAATTAGCAACCACAATTGGAATTGGCAAATTAGTGATTAAGGGAAGCCATGACTGTGCTTACAATCTTACTTCAATTTTCCTTTGCTTTATAGACCTGCAAAAGTTGTAAATGAACCGACTGGTTGTAAATTATTTTTTCATCACCTGAGAATGGTTGCTAAATGAGGACTGCCTGTACCATTCTACATAAATACTTCTCATCAACTACATTAGCAGCTGAAATGGCTCTGTTCATAAAACAAGTCAAGAGTAGAAAGAATTAAGATGTTTATATATGGCTGGACAGAAGCAGAACTCTATCTCTTTGTTCATTTTGCATAACCAAGACTATGCAGTTTGCATCAATATGCACATCAAAGTGAGTAGACCAGAGGAATTTATTTGGACTTCAGTAAAGGCATTTGATAAAGTAGATCACAATCTACTACTTGATAAGAGAAAAACATGGGTTAGACAGCATCACCATGTAACTGGCTGACCGACTGCACTCAACGTGTAGTCCTAAATGAAACTGCATCTACATGGAGGGAAGTATGAAGTGGAGTACTCCAAGGCTCTGTTTTAGGCCCAGTACTCTTCAACATCTTCATCAATGATTCCGATGAGGGGATACATGGGGAAACGCATCGAATTTGCAGATGACACCAAGCTGGCAGGAAAAGCCAACACTCCAGAAGATAGGCTTAAGATACAGAAGGATGACAGACTTGAACATTGGGTGCTATCTAACAAAATGAAATTCAATGGTGAAAAAAGTAAGGTTCTACATTTAGGCAAGAAAAACCAAATGCACATGTATAGTTTGGTGGTACCTTGCTCAATAGTAGTAACTGTGAGAGGGATCTTGGAGTCCTAGTAGACAATCACTTAAATATGAGCCAGCAATGTGATGCAGCTGCCAAAAAAGCCCACAGTTCTAGGCTGTATTAACAGAAGTAAAGAATCAAGACCACACTTAGCATACTGCATCCAGTTTTGGTTGCCACAATGTAAAAAAAGATGTAGAGGCTCTAGAAAGAGTGCAGAGAAAAGCAACAAAAATGATTAGGAGACTAGAGGCTAAAACTTATAAAGAACAGTTTCTGGAATTGGGCATGTCTAGTTTAATGAAAAGGACTAGGGGTGACATGATAGCAGTGTCCCAATATCTGAGAGGTTGCCACAAAGAGGGAATCAAGCTATTCTCCAAAGCACCTTAAGGCAGGACAAGAAGCAATGGATGGAAACTAATCAAGGAGAGAAGCAAACTAGAACTAAAGAGAAATTTCCTGAAAGTTAGAACAATCCAGTGGAACAACTTGCCTCCAGAAGCTGTGAATGCTCCAACATTGGAAATTTTGAAGAAGAGATTTGACAAACATTTGTCTGAAATGGTATAGGATTTCCTGCCTGAGCAAGGGGGGGGGGTTGGACTACACCACCAAGGTCAACTCTGTTATTCTGTGATGACAATCATCAACATTATAGTGGTAACTTCACTTTGGGCATTGTTAGCTTTTAATCTTCAGAAAGGCAAAACATGATGACATCCTTATTTTTCTCATACACTGAGGTAAGAGTTGGATGTCATGTGAGCCTCACCCAGAAGTTAAGTGGTGGTCAAGTTAAGTGGATGTCATGTGAGCCTCACCCAGAAGTTAAGTGACCAAATATCTTTGGTCTAAAATGACCAAAGATATTACACCAAATCTAGGTGGAAACTAGAAGGCTTCTGAGAAGGGAGATTTAAGATCTTTATCTTCTACCCTAAGGCCTAGGCCAATCTGCCATATAGTGATATAGTTGTAATTCAGTACAACTCAGTGTTAATTTGTTGTTAAGATAGTTTGGTGAGCAAAATATGCTCCTTGTTGATTAATCATACAACAGGTTGAGTCTTGGAACTGTGGTCTGGCTTTGACAAATTTCCTCATTCTCAAGGAATGATGATAGATGAGGCTCAACTCAAGGAACTCCATATAATTTCCTTTGTATTCTTAAAAAAACCCATCTATTTTCCATCAACTTTTTGCAGTGCTATCTATAACTTAGTTATTATGATTAGACAGGTAGCAGATGATTTGTGAATGATTCCTGAAAAAGATTTATCTGCTGATCTAACACTTACCATTGTTTTTAAACAGCAGAAGGTCACATGATGTCAACTGAATCAGTAATATTTTGTGGTTTATTACCTGTACCTCAGTCAGCCAACACAGTGTTGTAATAGACCACAGCCACAGTTATTTCATGCAACTGTGGTGTGAGAAGAAATGGGTGGAAAGGAAGTAAAGAATCATCCTGGAAGTGATTCACCAAAATGCTTTTAAAAGAAATGTTAACCCCTGTGTATCTGCCGCTCTACAAATGCATTGGCCAAGACTAGGTATTCTTTGAGATGTCAAAGTAGAATACCTTGATTGGATAGCTGTTCATTGGGGTCTCACAAGAATCAGTACCCAGCCACATTGGCTGACTTTATCTGCTCAGACTCTGGGATCCAACAACAGAGTCTGAAATATGTTTCAAAAGTTGCTTGGAACCATTTCTTTCTGAAGTAAAATTGCCTTAGAAACCAGCTTCTGATAACTTGGTTATTTTTTTCAGCACTGCCATCATCTAGGCAGCCATACATGTAGCTTAATACCTCATGAGGCACATTATGATTAAACCTATAGCACCTCAGTCACAGCCATTAGTACCCTACTTGATGCTATGTGGAAGTGGGAAAATTGCAAAATAAACCATTGTTGCTGAAATGTTTGTGTCATTCTCATTCTATGCTAATGTCTCCATTCTCCTGCAGAGCCAGTTGGATGCTTTGCCATTTTGGCAATCCACTTCATTGTCTTTCTTGGCTATGTGTTTGTATGTTTGATTAGGCCAACCAAAACATTATTTTATATGGCATTAGAGTACTAGTATTTTTAATTCTGAGTCCTTTCCTAATATCCCTTTGGTGGAATTTTCTTTTTTTCCTGAATGTTATTTTCAACCAGTAGGTAGGGAGCTTGGTGGGCACCAATGAAAGGATGCTCTGCTGGGACCATAACATGTCATTTATTTCTTTATTAGTTAGTTTGTTTATTTATTTAATCTACTGTATTTTTGGGTGTATAAGACGCACCTTCCCCCCCCCCCAAAAGAGGCTGAAAATTTGGGTGTGTCTTATTTATTTTATCTATTTATTAAATTTATATACCACCCTTCTCCTACTGGACTCAGGGCGGTGCACAGCCAAGTAAAAAACATTCCAATACAAAATTTAAAAGAAATTTAAAAGAATTATACCCTTTGGCCGAAAATTTTTAAGATCTTCCAATTAAAACCCATTATACAATTAAAAGTCTAATATCTCAAAAAAAAAGGGGGGGGGGTTTCGCCAGCTCTGCTTGTTGGAAAAGAAAAGTTTTTAGGGCACGGCAAAAAGCCCGGAGATCTGATATCCTTCGAATCTCCGGGGGCAAATCGTTCCAGAGGGCAGGTGCTGCCACAGAGAAGGCCCTCGCCCTGGGGGTCGCCAGCCAACACTGTCTGGCTGACAGCACCCTGATAAGTCCCTCTCTGTGGGAGCATACTGGCCAGTGGGAGGCTATTGGTGGCAGAAGGTAGTCCCACAAATACCCAGGTTTGATGCCATGGAGCGCTTTAAAGGTGGTAACCAACACCTTGAAGTGCACCCGGAAGTCCACCAGGAGCCAATGCAGCTCACGCAGGAGAGGTGTCACATGGGACCACCCCATCGCTCCCATAATCCCCCGCGCATCCGAATTCTGCACCAGTTGGAGCCTCCGGGTGCACCTCAAGGGGAACCCTATGTAGAGAGCATTACAGTAGTTCAGGCGAGAGGTGACAAGTGCCTGAGTGACTGTGCGAAAGGAGTCCCGATCCAGAAAGGGACGCAACTGGTGAATCAGGCGAACCTGATGAAAAGCCCCCCTGGCCACGGCCGTCATATGCTCTTCTAAAGACAGCCGTGCATCCAGGAGGACACCCAAGTTGCGAGCCCTCTCCGTGGGTGCCAATAACTCACCCCCAATAGCCAGCGATGGCACCAGCTGGCTATATCGGGATGCCGGAAGCCACAGCCATTCAGTCTTGGAAGGGTTGAGTCGGAGCCTGTTATTCCCCATCCAGATCCGCACGGCCTCCAAGCACCGGAACATCACTTCAAGGGCATCATTGGGATGGCCTGGGGTGGAAATGTACAGCTGAGTATCATGAGCGTACTGACTGAATTCCACCCCAAAGCCACGGATGATCTCGCCCAGCGGCTTCACATAAATGTTGAATAGAAGGGGCAAGAGGACCGATGCCTGCGGCACCCCACACACAAGGCGCCCCCTGCCAACACCGACTGCGTCCGGTCGGAGAGATAGGAGGAGAACCACCGTAAAATGGTGCCCCCCACTCCCAACCCCTCCAACCGGCACAGCATGATACCTTGGTCGATGGTATCAAAAGCCACTGAGAGATCTAATAGGACCAGGATAGAAGAACAACCCCTATCCCAAGCCCTCCAGAGATCATCCACCAACGTGACCAATGCTGTTTCCGTGCTGTGCCCAGGCCAGAAGCCGGACTGGCGTGGGTCCTGATAGACAGCTTCATCCAGGTACCCAGAAAGCTGTCGTGCCACCACACTCTCAACAACCTTCGCCATGAAGGGAAGATTGGAGACCAGACGATAATTAGCCAAAACAGCCAGATCCAGAGCAGGCTTCTTGAGGAGGGGCCTCACCTCTGCCTCTTTCAAGGCGAGTGGCAAGACACCCTCACCCAAGGAAGCGTTGATAATCCCCTGGAGCCAGCCTCACATAACCTCCCGGGAGGCCAGTACCAGCCAGGAGGGACACGGGTCCAATAAACATGTGATTATACTCTGGATGTAGCTTTTTAAAAGCTTTTTTCAGCCCTAATGAGGCGCTAACAAGGCACTAGTGAGCAATCTTCCCAGCTTTGCCAAGCAGGGGATAAAAAACCAGTAAACTAATGTGCTGAAGCTGACCAGTCTAAGGATGCTAGCCAGATGAATACCTGGTAGGCAGATTCCCCCCCCCCCATTTTCCTCTCTAAAAATTAAGCTGTGTCTTATACTCTGGTGTGTCTTATACTCTGAAAAATATGGTATTTATGGAACCACCCATCTCACAATTGTGATTCTGGGTGGTGAATGTAATAAAAATCCAACAATGACAACAGGAAAAATAAAATAAAAAGAAGAATAATGAAGAATAATGGTAATAGCATAATGAAGACAAACTAACTCAAGTCCCACAATCACAGGTTTGTCCAGAAAGGCCACATTGACAAGCCCACCCAACCTTTGAATCACATGTCTGAAGGAAAATTTTAAAGGACATTTTTGGATACAACATAGGCTCTAATGTTTACTTAAATAATTTTTAGAAGTAAAAATTATTAACACATATTGAATAATTTTCTTGCTTGTTGACACTGTTAGAGAATACAAAAAAGCTAGTGAGGTAAGATGATCCTTTGCAGTTGCCCCACTAACTTCTTTTTAGCAAGAATTTTCTTTGTGATTACTTTTTTTTTTAAAAAAAGATGCTATATAGGCTACTTTTTCAAATTTTGGGATGTATTGGCAGTGTATACTTTCGTTAGCAATTTGTCAATAATTCCATCTATACTTGAATAGTATAAATGGCCATTGAGGCACATTATCTTGTTCATTTTTAATTTGTCATTAATCCCAAGAATTCCACCTATCACATTGATTTGCCTAAATTCTTCAAATGCTGTTCCTAAAAAAAAAACCACCCCACTTTAGGACACAAATATCTGCCCTACATATTCTATAGTTACCATAATTACTTAATATCTGTAGAGTATCTTTGTTCTCCTTTAGTACTCTTTCTACCTAAAAATCAGTCTCTTCCCACAGCCAGATTCCTTTTTCCGATGTCTTTCATTATATATATATATGTATATGTAGGTCTTTGGTTATTCGGGTTTTCTCCCGCGTAAAATTGGAAGTGTCTTGGTGACGTTTCGACGAAGTCTCATTCGTCATCTTCAGGCTGGTGTTCTCGGCTTCGTACTTCCAGGAGCAAGTTGCCCGTTGGGAGACTAAGATAGATCTATTTCTGCCTTATAAGGCTTCATCAGTTAGCCAGGTTTTTCAAACTACAAAAATGTAGTTCTTTTTCGAACTACACATAAAACCTACGAAAAAGAAAGAAAAACAAATATTGTACCTTTACAGGGAGGATACATGAGATGAGGGTGTGGCTAACTGATGAAGCCTTATAAGGCAGAAATAGATCTATCTTAGTCTCCCAACGGGCAGCAAAGAGTCTGCTGGCTGCTAGAAGAAAAAAGCCCAGAAACTTGTGAATGAGATTTCACAGAACTAGGGCTGCATAACATCTTGGCTTACGTAGGTAGAACCTGGCTAATGAGAACTACACATAAAACCTACGAAAAAGAAAGAAAAACATATAAAACATATAAAAGAAAAACCATAAAAATAAATATGGTAGTTTAATGCTTCAAGAAGTAAGTTGCTTGAATTTCTTTTGTTGCTTGTTTTATTGTAAACCCCCCCCCCCCCTGCCCCATTCATTTGTGTTTGTTTCATTGCTGTGGAAAGAAAGAAAGAAAAAAAGGTACAGAAACTTTCCCACAACCTCAAAAGGATTTGTTGGAATGTGACTCACTTCTTTTTTTAAAAGAGGAAAACATACACATGTACACATACTTATATACCTACAGTTCCAGCATAAGCATTATACTGAAAGGAAAATCTCCAAAATTTCAAATTCTATTGACTTTTGTGAATTTTTTTGTGCAGTGTGTGCAAAAATGTTCTTTCTCATGGTCAATAAAAGTTGATAATCTCACTTTCAACATATCACTGATTACACACACACAAACTCTTAAGACAACTAAATAATATAGAAATAAAATACAGAATAATGAAAACATGAAAGCAAATACGTTAAAATGCATCCTTAGAAACAAATAAACCACACTTACCACATAAAACCAATCCACAAAAAAGTTAGCTGGAAAAGTACAAAGCCTGAATAAAAGTATCTTTGTAAACCAAAGGACAACAAAGATGGTAGTAGCTTGGTCTCTTATGTTCCTATAAATTGTATATTCAATGGTAGTAGGACTCTAAAAAATGACTCATGATGATCATGAAACTTGGCCAGATTTCACATATCTTGGCATATTGTTATTCGACATTTGTTATATAAATATTCAATCCCATTCTTCTCATTGTGGTGGAAAGAGAGAGAGAGAGAGAAAAAATATAAGAAGTGACAGTTAAACATTAAATGGTAGGAAAGAATTACAGGAAAGTTGAACTCTTTGCTACCATGAAATAGTGGCTGGAAATCCCACCAAGTAATTACCTATCAATGACAATGGAACTACCAGCTAGATCTGAAGCATTACCGTCTCATCCCTCCTTGAAAATTAGAGCCCAATGAGTGAGAAGATGCAGTCGTGCCATGGAATTTTCAATTGAAGCTGAAGAATACGAGATGTAGAATACACTGTATAAAAGGGGAAAAAAACCCCCTCTGGACATTAGTGATATAGTGATAGCTACAAACTTTAATGGAACCATAAGATCATGAACAGAGTTATGAACACAAGTCCTATTCATGATGACGTCCAGAACTGCATTAAGACCATTTGTTAGGGAATATAAACTGGGATGCTGAATTTGACCCATATCATGGTCATAGGCTTCCCGTGGATGTAGATGGTCCTAGATATTGAATCTAGTCCTTGGTATAGCTCCCTCTCTTTTCATTTACAGAGTCTGTCAGTGTCACATGGGATAAAGCAGTTAGAACATGGGTCCCTAACCTCTGGTCTGTGGACCTGTGGCTGCGGCATGCCAGAAAGTGGGCTGTGCAAACAAGCAAAGCCCCATCCGCGAGATGCAGGCAGCATGCAAAACCACATCCCCTCTGGTCCACGGAAAAACCTCTCTCCATGGAAGCAGTCCCTGGTGTCCCAAAAGTTGGGGGTCACTGAGTTAGAACGTTTAATGCTCAGATAATTTTTTGATAATGCCCACAATGTTTGGATTATTCTTTACTTTTTTCTTTGCCAATTTACTAAAGATTTCTAACCTCTTAATTATGTTGGTCTGTTCTTTACAGACCAAATCTGATTGTTGCTGAAATGTTTTCCCAGGCATGGTTGCCTTCAAACTAGTGATGCTTCTCAGATTTGATTTTAATGGCAAGTCTACAAAAAAGGGGAAAAAACCAGGTTAGCAACATGTCCTTCTTGGAAGCAAGGTCTTTGGTTCTTCTTTAGTTTTAAAAAATATATCACCAGATTTTATTTTTTAAAAAATTCCTCAAAATTTCAGTGAATACTGAATATTACTGCAGTTGTTCAAATTCATTTATTCATTTTTTCTTTTCTTTTTTTCATTCCAAGGTATTTTAAAACCTTGAATGCTCATGTGGTACTATGAAAACTTTTGTAAACTGAAAACCAACCTGTCATCTTTTATTCCTTGGAGTCTAATCCTTTCTTTTGTTTTGCCATGTGCTTGCACAAGTGGTTTCCTAGAGAATTGTAAAACTGGGAATATATCATTAGAAATAAAACCTTTGGCATTTATTGTTGATCTTATCACCGAGCTGGGCTTTTTCAGCTCTTTGTTCAATATTCGTAGGCCTCCAGTTGAAATACTTAATTACAAGGTCCTTGCTTTACATCCTGACATTTCAGATGGAGTCTTGGCTTCATATGATGTAATGTGCTTTGTGAACTAGCAATCTAGGAGGTTCTGACATCCCTTCAGAATGGTGGAAGTTTTGACATAGTAGCTATAGGGTTCCCCCCTCCCATTTCTTCTTATGATGGGTGATCACACAAGGGTAGACTCAGATTCAGTTCTTAGAAAAGCAAATTGATATGCCTGCATAATTACAGAGCTATAGCTATTGTCCTGTATGGGGGAATGTAAACTGAGAGATTTCTACAGAGCCTCGAGCTAATGCTGTTTACCGAGGGACTTACTTTATATTAAATTAGAGAACATTTCATCTAGTCAACTATGTACATCTGGCAGAGCTTCTGTAGGATCTTTTTGATTGATGATATCAAGGACTGGACCTGAGACTAGTTCCACTGACATGGACTAGTTTCCAAGCATCGTCTGACCCACTGGGTTGTTTTCTTCTATAATAACATGGTGAGAATTTCATATGCTAAACATATACAAGTCAAAGAGGATTTTGCATCAGATGTTCATGTATTTATGATGAAGCAACATTTCATAGATATTGAATATATAAATTTTCTTTTTTTCCCCCATTACACATACATTGATTTAGTTGAGCCCAAACTCAAATTTATTGTAGGCTTCTTACTGTTGTTATTGTGCCCTCCTAAAATTTAGAATGGGTATTTTTCTGCAGCGCAGTTTCAGCCTTGAACTACTAAGGAAAGTACATTTCAGTTATTTACATTCATGCATGTTCTTCTTACACCCTGTTTCTTGCATTGAAGTGAGGAATGTGGTTTAGTAGATCACATCTTTCAGAAACAGATTAATAATCTAGCATACAAGAATGTTGAATAAATCCACCATACAGTTCGGTAGTAGAAAAATAGTGTGATTCATCGAAACAGATCAGTCAAGACACCTGAGAAGCAGTGAACTGAGTTCTCTTAAGGTTGTCATCTTCTTTTCCAAATTCTCATAAAAATGCACATGCATTTGAGATAGATACAGTACCAATTACTAAAGAATATTTGGGAAGGTTGCACATAAAAAGTTAGATATTAGAAATAATTATTTTTAAAATAGCAGTTTGAAGGCTGTATAAGGCATTGAAATGAGTTGAATTAATAGCTGTGTAATCATACCCATAGTAGCAGATCCAAAAACTAAAAAAGTCCTCTTTGATGCAATGGAACAGATTGAATATCTGCAACCTTTGCCAGTTTTAAGGAGTAGTTTGCTAATTTGATGGATTTTCAGCTTCTGGGATCATGGTAAGCAATACATAGTGCTGCCATTTGGTTTTCCATTTATGGAAAGTAAAAATAGGGGGAGAATTGATGGGGTTGTCTTTCTGATTACAGTAATCAATTAGTTTCATCACTGCATTAAACTTTCTGCCTATCAGATCTATTTTGGGATGGCAAAGCTAGCATTCACTTTGAAACTGATCTCAAGGCTGAACAAGTTCAACAAGTATTGTGGGGACAAACATCACATTCATTTTTAGAGGAATGGGCTCAGTTTAAGTATCTTGAGAATGGATAGCAAGAGTGCCATTCAACTTACAGGTTTATGAACAGCTGTTTGAAAGTAATGTATAGAACTGGAAACAAGAAATAGGTGTGCATTTATCTAGAATGAATACACCTATAATGTATTAATAAGTCTCCCTTGTGTTAGATCAGTTTTTCCCAATGGGAATTTCTCCAGGAACGTTGTTGTTCTAGTTGTTGTTATTATTAATTTATTTACATTTATTATCGCTACTTACTTCCTTAAACTCTGGGAAATGTTGAACCACAGCCCCACAGCCTCTGTGCAGTAGTGCTAAAATGTCATTATTGGCAAGGGACTCACTTTCTCCCCCCTCAATCTTTATTTGGCCATCAGGAGCTTGAACTTGGCAACATTCTGCACAAAGGGCTCCAAATACTAAATGCAATCTTTATCTCCCTTTAAACCTGGAAACAAATTCTGAGTTTAAAATTTACTGTGATCATTACAGTTTTGCATTTGCATCCCAATATTCCTAGCAAGTTCCAAATAATAAATACATATAAAGTTCTCTCTCTCTCTCCCCCGTCTCTCTCTCTCATCTATCTATCTATCTATCTATCTATCTATCTATCTATCTATCTATCTATCTATCTATCATCTATCCATCCATCCATCCATCCATCTATATAATATATGTCTAAATTCTAACAGTGCCCATTGATTACTTTAAAGCAGAAAGCACTTCATCTGGGGTTAAGTAGCTAATGAAATTATTACTAAGTAGGGATTAGTTTAGCTATCTTTATGTTGTCATTTTAAAGTCTTGTTTACTTTGTTTTCTTATAACCTGGAATGCCGTTTCACTCGCAGGTTTATTATTTGCTTTATTCTCAGGTCACTTGCCTATCATCACCAGCTGCAGAGCAAACACTAACTATACAGTCATGCCTAGTGCTGCTTTTCTGTAGACACACCTGGTTCAAACATTTCAGATCAATGGGAGTAACTTCCCCCTTTTTCCTCTCTTTTGCGCAGAAGCAGAAATTCGGTCCACATTTGGTGCAAGACCAGGTCAGGGCACCCAGTGAGGCAGCTATATTTTATCCAGAAGCAGAATATATTGTGTGATCTGACCTTGTTGAGAAAGCCACAAACTCTTCAAGTGAAGGCATTTCCCCTGTTTGTTTGTTTGTTTTCCTCAGAGGAGTTGATGAAATAGCATAGTCCAAATCGAACTCAATCATATTGCCTCTGAAATTGTTTGGTATTTTCTGCAGTAGGTCTAAGTCTGACCAGAAGAGGACTTTTGAACTTCTAGAAAAGTTCCAACATGTGAATACCTGATATAGGAGAAGTTTAGTGCTCTGGTTCTGTTTGCCAAGCCAGAGACTTAAGATTCATTTCTATTATATTATATCAATAATAGCAATGAATGAGGGAGATTAAACTGCCCTGTCTCAATCTCATAGCATATACCAGTAGAATAAAGGAAGAACCCTATGAAAACTTCATCAAGAAAGTGCATTCATTTAGCCCATGTGAAAAATGCATTCCTTAAACCAAGGGTAAGTAACTTTTTTGATCTGAGAGCCCAAAGCTCATGGCCCCGGGAGAATTACCTGTATTCAAAATGGTTTGTCATAGCAGGCACAACTAGCCATAAAACACCACATTCTTAGAAAGTTACTAGCTCCTTGAATTGCTATCAAATTTCTTAGTGGACCTTTTGTGGAACCTAAAGGCATTACTGTAAAGAAATGTGATCCTAGTTTGCTTTGTTTTGCTTTGCTTTTGTTTTATTTTATTATTTGTTTTATGCTGATCTCCTATTTTTAAGTTAAAAAGAATGTTTTAAAAATGGTCTGATGGAACAAGAAGTCGACCAGGCAGCAAAGAAAATGCTTGGAGACCATTAGTATTCATGAACACTATGTTGCCAGTCTCCAGCTCAGTTTTACACCCATATATATTCACTCAAAATTCTTTCTGTATCATTGGAGCACTACAGCAAATTTCTTCCCTCTCACTTTTTATTTAAACCATCTACATGACTCTCCAGCCATTTATGAATGAGGCTGTATAAACAAAGTAAGTTTCTTTTTGAAATGCTTGTTTACAGAAGCTGCCATTTTTGTGCTTGTACAGTACAACATGACTATGCTACATAACTGTCATGAGCTCATTGAAATGTGTAGGTAACTATTTGAATGTATTTATCGGGGATATCTGCAACAAGTCATGGTTTCAAAAAAGATGAAACATATGTGATGACATCACAATGCAAGCTCTGCCCCTTGCTTATTTGTATGTGGTATCATAATTCAGGTTAAAAAAAGATGGGATTTTGGGTTGTGGTGCCATATATTTTTCTATTAGCATCCCCTTGTCCTGCTGTCTGAACACCCCCAGCAGTTACTCTAATTCAAAGAGACAAGCAAACTTGTTTTGGCTTGACTATAGTCTAGGACTGTGACGGTGAACCTATGGCACGCGTGCCACCACTGGCACGTAGAACCCTCTCTGTGGGCACACCAGCCGTCGCCCAGCTCAGCTCCACTGCACCTGTGGGAGACGGGCGTGCATGTGCAGGAGTTTGCGCGTGCATGCACGGGGGTGGGGATCACACACACATGCATGGGGGAGCACCGAGCCCATTTTGGGGCCGAGGAGGCTTCAGGGAGGCCTACTAGGCCCAAAATGGGAGGCAGGGGGTCACATATGCATGTGCTGGGGAGCGTGGGGGGGTTGCATGTGCATGTGGGGGGTGTGGGGAGTCATGCGCTCAGGTACACATTGCACTATTGCAATGCGCTTTACATGGGGCTACCCTTGAAAAGTGTTCAGAGACTACATTTGGTCCAGAACGCAGCCGCGTGAGCTGTCGTGGGTGCACTAAGGTACATCCACATTACACCAATTCTCTGCGAGTGGCGCTGGCCTATTGGTCTCTGGTCACAATTCAAGATGTTGGTTATTACCTTTAAACCCCTACATGGTTCAGGGCCAGGTTATCTTTGAGACCACCTTCTACCGCATAGCTCCCAGCGACCGGTAAGATCCCACAGAGTTGGTCTCCTCCGGGTCCCATCAGCTAAACAATGCCGGCTGGTAGGCCCGCGGGGGAGGGCCTTCTCTGTGGCTGCCCTAGTTCTCTGGAACCAGTTACCTCCTGAGGTCCGGACCATCCCCACCCTATTGGCCTTCCAAAAGAGGTGAAGACCTGGCTTTTCCAGCAGACCTGGGGCTGTTGATCTCGCTCTTGCGATCTGGCGAGATCTGGCCATGAATGGTATGAATGAGTTTTAATGTTTTTAATGTTTTTAATTTTAAAATATTTTTTATTAGGATATTAAATGTATTGTGAGCCACCCTGAGTCTTCAGAGAGGGGTGGCATATAAATTGAATTAAATTGAATTGAAATTGAATTATGGGTGCCGGCACGTGTACGCGCTTTGCATGCTTTCGGCACATGAAGAGAAAAAGGTTAGCCATCACTGGTCTAGAACTTGAAGTGCCAGAAGATTGATAGGCTTTCAAACCAATGCAAGTTCATCTTCCTTTTTGAGGCAGACCTCAGTTCTGCATTGGTGGAGGTAGAACTCTGCATGATTTGAGATCCTCATGGTGATAGTCTGAATGATTCTGTAGAATGAATAAAAGGATGCCCTTTTTAAAATATCATACATATATTCTGGATTGTTGGACTGTTAGTGTCTGTTTGCTATCTTCGACATTACAGATAGTGTGCCTTTAATACTCCTGCCAGAAATAACAGTGGAAGAGGCTGTCTCATTCTTCTACCTGTGACTTAGACTGCTGAAATAAATGAACCCTGGATCCTTGTATAACAATACTATTTACTAGTCCTGTCACACCAGCTATCTCAGCATTTGCTGACTTCCCAAATATTATCAAATATTTTAGGGCCTAGAATAGCCACATGCTCAGATTTACAGAAGGCATTCATTTCTTTATGCACATTAACTTTTATGATGGTATTATATTGGTGAACCACAAGTGATTTTCTGTTGACCCTTTTTAGTTAATAAAGGTGTGTACATCAAATTGGAAACCTCCTAAATATTGATTCATAACCTGTGGTGACAAACTGTGGTTTAGATCTACAAATTGAAGTGTTATAGCATGTCTGCACAATAAAGCCCATGAAACAACTCTATAAGTCAGCTGATATATTCATACTATGCCAAAATTCCATCTTTCAGTTTCTTGAAAGTCCTTTTCCTTTGAGAAAGAGTCATTTTTCCTCTATCTCATTCTCAAAGCACTTTAAAAATTGGTGGATGATGTTTTTGAGCTTAATTTGTTTGAGAACGTTTGTGTTTGTTAAGTTATCTACCTCTTTATCTTTCTATAGCTTCCCTGAATGGCTGTGTTTTCTGCTCTGAAAGAGCTCCATTAAAGGAACTCCCCTATATCTTAGAACACAGAATATCAGAGTTGGAAGAAACCTTGGAGGTCTTCTAGTCCAACTCCATGCTCAAGTAGAAGACCCTATACCATTTCAGACAGGTGGCTGTACAGCATCTTCTTAAAAGTCACACCATCTTCTTCTTTAATTTTGAATAGAAGAGAGGGGAACCAGGGAAGCTTGGGGTAAAAGGGGCAGGAGGAGGTTGTACAGGAAACTTGTACATGCCACTTCCCCATCTTGTAATGAAGTTAAGGACAAGAGCTTGATAATTTTACTGAAGATTTGCCTCTCTCGCTTTAATCATCAAAATTTGCTTTTTTCTCATTAATGTGAAGGATAGTAACAAAAATATGCAAACAATATTTTTGTGTGTGTTAAAAATAGATCAAGCATACTGGTGCAATGTAATGACTAGGAGTGGAGAATAGAGCTGTCTTGGTTCAAATATTACCTGAGTTATAAACTTAATATACAACCCTATGAAAATTAATGTATTGTTAATTTAACCTCACTTCTTCACTAACAGTATGGAATAATACTGACCTGATTTGGGAGGTAGCCTTATAAAATTATGCATATAATATGTAGAAACATTTAGGATTAGAGAAAATACTATATGAATTTCCCAAGCCTAATCCAGAAATTTAAGAAAATACATGGCGAGAAGCAAACAAAATTTCATAGGAAATATATGTAATTTGTAAGGTTATGATGTAGTTGATTCTGATATAAACAATATTTTATCTGATCGCCTATTTCAGTTTCATTTGATTACTATTTTTATTCCTTTTTTGTACTTTGCAAAATGTTTATTACAAAAGATTATCATGTTTTGTTTTATTTATTTGGTATATGTGTTCAAATTTTTCTGATGAAATAGTATGATGGAATATGTCTAGATTTTAACATAGACATTAACAACTAGAAGTAGCAATTGCAACCAAGTTACCATATTTTTCGGAGTATAAGACGCTTTTGGGGAGGAAAACAAGGGGGAAAAATCTTCCTCTCCCTCTGCCTCCCAGCAATTTGCCTCCTTGCAGCAAACAGCCCATTTCAGTTTCAGTTTCAGCACAGTCTGATTAGCACAACCAGCTGATTGTCAGTTGGATCGGCCTCCCCACAATCAGCTGTTTCAAGCTGCAGGGATTACCATTGCCTATTACCTCCTCCATGTGTCCTATTTTTGGCCTCCACATCCAGTTTTCAGCCTCTGCATGCCCCGTTTTCGGCCTCCACCTGCCCCATTTACTGCCTGTTCCAGCTGGTGGGGATCAGAATTGGCGGAAAATCAGCCTGAAACAGCTGATGGTTGAGAGACTGATCCAACTGATCATCAGCTGCTTGTGCTAATCAGACTGTGCTGAAGCTGAAACTGAAACTGTTTGCTGCAAGGAGGCAAATTTCTGGGAGGCAGAGGCCAAAGGGTGGGGTTGATGGGTGGATGGGGCTACAGTCGGTGTATAAGACGTACCTAAATTTTCACCCTCTAAACAACTAAAAGAAAGAAAGGAAGAAAAAAGAAAAAGAGCAAAAATGCAGACAGAAAAAATAAAAAGAAATGAAAGAATTTTCTGATTTCCTTTGTAGAAAATATAAGCACAACTGCAAAATTATCTCTTACCTGAGGATTACAAAAGAAAGTCCATTTCCCCCTAATATCCATTTTTTCTAATCATCAAAACCACAAGTCCTAAGTGCATTTTTCCTGTTTTATGCAAAAAGTCTATAAGTCTATAAGACATTTCCAATCAGCCATAAATGTAGACATTGTTTTTTCCATAATCAAAAAGATTAATTTAGCCATGTCCACAAGCTCCATCAACCATTCCTCCATTGTGGGTAGCGTTGAACTTTTCCACTCTTCAGCATATAACAATCTCACTGCAGTTATCATAAAAAACCCCAATGTTTCCTGGTTTCAATTGTACTTTAACTTTTAAAATAACATTTTAAAAAGGAGGCAATAATTTAGTCATGTTCTTTCACTTCATGAGCACCTCTCACATTGCTCTTGATAGAACCCCTAGCTTGGAATAGGATTACAGATGTCATAGAAGGCTTTTAGCTAATCAAAAAGTTACCAATAATTATCAGTAGATATATATTTCTCAGTATGATTCAGTTCCATTTAATAAGAAAATAGTAATCAAAGCATCATTGTGAATCTTCTGCTTGTTCTCAGTCATATTGTCACCTGTTATATCATTCTATGTTTGATTAGATAACCCTCCTTTCTTCATGGTCAGGGTAGGATACCTAGATCTTCCATGAAAAGAGAAAGCCACCAATATACCCTAAAATATATTTCCCCTAAAATAAGACATCCCCAATTGGGCTTTTGAGAGCATGCACTAAAATAAGCCCCCCCCCGAAAATAAGCCCTCCCTGAAAATATTTAAACGCATGTGCAGCTGGTCCCCGCCATTTCCCCTGGTTTCCTCCACACGCCCCAAAATAATAAGACCTCCCCAAAAATAAGGCCAAGCGCTTATTTCAGGTTTCAAAAACATATAAGACAGGGTCCTATTTTCGGGGAAACATGGTAGACATGATGACTCATCAACATTTCTGTTGACATCTAGACTCCTGAAGAAAATGTTGTACATAAAATGGTTGTCACAATCAATTTTCTTCTGATCTTTTGCAAACTAGCCATTAATAATGGTCAAGAAATCAGATGATATTTCACCATGCTTCTGCACATTACATTTGCTTCCATGATTTGCTGTTCAATTCTTCTTCAGGAGACACATTCCTAGCCTTGAAAACTCTTGCACGTCTAAGACTTAAGTAAACATAAAAGCAAAGTCAACAAGTCTAACATTCCCAGTGTCTTTATTTGCACCTGGTGAGTGTGGAATCTAGTGTTGTTGGGCTGGAGGAGGGCGTCTCTTTTGTCTCTTTGTCCATTTGAAAAATGAATGTTATATACTTTGGTTGCCCTCATGTATTGTCACTAAATACAATACAAAGTTTAGCCACATATTAGTAATAGAAGAGAGAGAGTGCCAAATTTTATGTGAGTCATCAAATTCTTTTATGATAACTGTGCAGGATTTTTTATTTACTCTTTTTTTAAAAAAAAAAATGAAATAACATGTTAGAAGTTCATTTTGAATTTTGTCAGCCTTCTTTTTTTGCGAAGTGCAGTCATTTTTCATATGTTGAGGAATGAAAAGCACTTCAGAATCATTTCATTCCTCTCACTGGTCTGCTTTACAGAGAGATAAAAATAAAAACAACCACAGGAATCAGATATGCCAGAGTCATGATTAAACTTGCATTTCTTGTTTTCTCTTTTTGTTTGTTTATTTATTTAGTATTGAAACTGAGGTAACATCCTTGTGATAATTCTTCACAAAACTAGTATGAATGATACACAATCAAGACTGCCAACACTAATGTTATTTAACTCATTGGCAAAACATGAGGTGATTCATAGGCTGGCCAATTTTATATAACCAAGTATACATTGATGAACATGATTTTCTCAAGGTACCCTAAAACACAACTTGAAATGTAACTAGGAAATTATCAGTTTCCTTTGTGCACCATTTATGAATGTGCATTTATTCTATATGAAATGAATAGAGACAGAAAATATTTTGGGAGAGAGAACAAGGCCCGCCATCAGCTTTGTACCAATTGCTCTTGGCAGATGAAAGGACTGGAATAGGGTTTGAAACCTAAATTTTCTTTGACCAGACAAGCAATATTTCTTGCTTTGATCCTTATATTATTACTTTTGTTTCAATCACAACTATCTTTAAATACAGTGTCAGTATTTAAATATTTTTAAATAATTAGAACAGAATTCCATCTGAGGTATTTCTTCATAGGAAACCCTTCAAAGGAAATACGTGTCACACTGCTCCTCCATGGAAAATAAATATTAGATACATCCAATTATATACACAGAGCCTGTGTGGTATAGTATACTGATTACACTACAAAAGTGACCGTACAGATCCTAGTTCAAATCTGTGAACTCTAAACCCATTGAGATTAATCTCTATCCTGTGTTCCTTTTGAGGAGAAATTAGTGTGTGTGTATGTGTGCATGTGTTTATGCGTACGTGTGTGTGGAGACAACTGTTCAAGTTGTCCGAATCTGACAAGAAGGAAGAAAATGAAATGAAATTGAGACTTGTTCCCCAATCTTTAGTTTTTAATGCATTAGGACACTTTGTTAAGTGTATTTCTAAAAAGAGGTATCCACAAAATTGGTTTTGGAGAAGGAACCAAGAGGAGGTTGAAAATTACCAAATGATACAATCAGGTATATTTTTCAACAATGGGAAATTCTCTTTTTTTCTGTTACCATTACCAGAATGTATTTGGGCTGTCTCAAAATCAAAAGAATTTTTTATTTATTTTGCTCTTCGATTTCTTCTTCACCATTAAAGGTCATGGAACATCTCATTGGTTGTAGGTAATATTTTAAGGACACAAAATATGTAACTACTACAATGAAATAGTCTTTTAGAGTTTTTCAGAGAAGGACTTAACAAGACGGCTTAAATTTTGATTCACGTGAAACAATATATTTGAATACTTGAATATTTTCCCAGCCTTGGGTTAGGTTTGTGGTTGAGCCACTTTGGATTTTGGTGCTGTCTTCTGTTGAGCTGTATCCTTTTTCTTTGATATATGCTGTTTTCTTTTTAATTTTTTAATTATAAGCCACCCACAGTCTCTATGGAGTTGGTCTTGAAACTGAAACAGCAACCACAACAATAATAAATAGTAGTGAAACTAAGTTTTGGTAAGAAATTACTATGGGACCCTAAAGCTGCTTTTTCCTTAAAAGGAAAAGTATGAAGCATGATTTCAAATGATAATGTAATATATAACTGGGCAAGAGAAAGGCTTTGTTCCATATGGAGGAGCTAATGAGAGAGTGTTCAAGGAAAAAACTGTAGTAAATGTTATCCTTTGTAATCTGAAGAACGCTAAGATTGGAAATATTTGTCAGAAGGACAAATAGTGAAAAGAAATATATATATATCCTGAAGCTCTTTTATTTTTTTTAAATAACCCCATCTCTTTTATGAGTATGGATTAAGTTTTGGAAATACCTGAACACTCAGCCAGTCAAATCTATAGAACTGACCCAAGTCTTATTAGAGTTGGGTTAAATTCATACTGAACATAATGATTTACTCTGAAAAACTGTTCTAAGATACAAACAGTGAATATGCTGGGCAGAGGGAGAATACACCAGGAAAAATATCCCACTGCTAGGATATTTAAAACAATCAAGAAAAACACTGGATTTCTGAACTGTTTTAGGAGAAAACATATAATCCTACTGGTAAAAATTCTAATTTTTTTTCCTCTGGACAGTATGTATAGTAATCACTGTTAGGATAGGCCTCCATTGGTTCAAACATTGGAAAGTAAAAACAGTTTTTTTGATCTAAATGGGTAGAAGAGTGACCAACTTTGCTTTATATCTCCCTTTCTAAAAGGACTCCAGACAATTATGTTTTTAAATAGTGAAATGTAGGAATTTTAGATTTATGACTAGTTGGGAATAAATCAGTGGTGAAATTAAAAAAAATTCCCTACTGGTTCGCTGGGTGTGGTTGGTGATGGGGTGTCATGTGACTGGGTGGGTGTGCCCAACTTTTTTTTTAAACTTTTTAAAGCATTTTTTACTACTGGTTCAGGCGAACCAGCCCGAACCGGTAGCATTTCACTCCTGGAGTAAACTCTTAAGTGGATTCTTATAACTGGCTGGGAAAGGGCTATGACAGCTGCACCAGATTCTTGACTTTAATAGGAAAAAAAGGCAAGTAGGAGAAAATGATGGAAAAGCACTGTAGGATGCCATGTTATTGGTGTTGAGTTGACTGTGAGTAAAAGAGAAAAAGTCATAGGTGTTTCCTTGCTTTGGATGAGCAAGGATCAATGCTCACTCTGTTTTCCTTTTAATGGGGAGAGGATCTATAGTTGTGGTTAAGAACAATTTCCTGATTCTGTTGGGCATTCTACCCCAAAGCATTATATTTCTAACTGAAACAAGATAAAACAGAAAAAAGTGTGGGGAGAGGGAGGGAGAGAAGAGAAGAGAAAAGAGAAGAGAAATGGAAAACAAGATAGCTAAACTAAGATAGCTAAGAAGACTTAACAGACAACTTGGCTTCCATTGTACTTGATTGGAGGACAACCACGGCTTCCTACTTTCTGGTCCCAAGGATGTCCCCATTTCCAGAATGTCCTGCTGCCCACACCCCATGATATCTGGGAATGTAAGCAAGATTCTTTGTTTGCTCAGCACACTCATTAGCGAAGAAAGCTACAGAAGGATATGAGTTGCTTTCTGCTCTCTTTTCCTGGTTGTTGATTTTGTTATTGTACATTTCATGTGCGGCTGAGAGAGTCATTAGAAGGCTTAAAGGAACTGCTTGTGGTGATAGAAGCATGCTACAAAACATGCAGTCCTCATGGAATGCACTGGGCAGAATGGAGGGGTGATGATGGATAAGAAGAATAGGCTTTCTCCCCCCCCTCCCTGTTTGACATTATTTGCACAAAGCAAAACGCAAATGAATGAAGTTTTTCATCAATCAGTTGGCCATGCACATAGACAGCTGTGCAACATGACAGAACAGACCTACAGATTATATTGTTTATAAACAGGTTACTTGAAAGCCAGTGTTATGGCTTGCTTTGTCAGAACTTGAATGATTGTTTGATTAATCCACTGCTGCTGCTTTTGCTGCTGAACAAAGAAAAAGTAAGTTCCATCCAATTGTAGCTGCCTTAAAATATGTTTGCATAGACACCATTTTTCAGGAGGAAAAAGTGGACAATGCCTCCAATGGAAGAAAGTTGAAAGCCAGCTAGAACACAGTCCTAGAAAATTTGGAATAGTTATATTTTTATGGCAACAGAATGTAATTTTTTAAGACTGAAGTCAGGGATATAACAAAGCAGTGCGGGTTCCATTTTGTGTTCATTTGTTTGTGGCAGGTCAATGTGTCAAATCAGCTTCGGTTTAATTTAATATACATATCATTAAAATCATATTAAAAGTCTCCTTCTGCCATATTCAGGTATAACCTCAAAAAGTCATGCCTAAGGATTTGAGATACTCAATGCAGTCCTGAAGAACTGAATTACTGTTCTTTAGATTACTTTTCATCTGAGATGCTGAAGACCCATGATGTCCTAGCTCATTGTCAGCTCTCTTGGTTTCATTTTTCTATCCCATCTCTCTAGGGGCATCGTATTACCATTATATATGGACTGAGCCACTTACTCATGAGAAGAGTGTCACATGGAAAAACAACATCTAGCTAGTCAAAGAACCAGTCATAGCTTGAGAGGGATTATTATATAAGGGAACAGTAGAAATAGCCTTTGACTTTAGAAGAGAAAAAAGAATAAATGACAGAGTAAAAATATTGTCTTTGTTGGCCTGAAGCAAATTTGTAAAATTTCCCTATGATGGCAGGATTTGGGTGATGAGCATGCTAGCAGTGGAACTCGAGTTATAAGGCATCTGGCAAAGACCGTTTACTATTATAGCAGTAAGTGGTCTTTGCCAGATGAACTCCTGAAATTATTTAGGCATAGCATTCGGGATAAAGACTTCGTTCTACCTGAATTGTGTTGCTTTCCATCTCCTCCCCTCTTCTTAAGCCAAATGGCATGCTTATAAGCAGAGGGCGAGTTTGAGCTAATTACACAATAACTTCATTCTTCCATTCAGCCCACCAAGTATTATGTAAGTGGTAGATCCTCATGACCTAAGTAACTGAATGCCAGACTTATTTTTAGTAATCACCTTGTCACTGCATGGTAGTTCGGATAGCAGATTAGTGCTATTAGTTCAGGTTCACTACATAGAGGTTATGCATTACATGAGGATTCGATGCTGAACATGTCGATAGATTGAATGGCAGGCATTCAGTACTGGGTCCATCGATGGGGATAACATCAGTGGTGCAGAGCCTCTTGGAGAGTCAATGAAACAGCAGCCTTTTCTTTCAGCACTACTTGCCTGAACGGAAAAAGAGGGAGTATGAGAGGAAAGACATGTTCTTTGGGTATCATAGCAATCATCATTATAGTATACGGCTATTAGGATAAGAAGAAGCTGTAATAGTATCAGTAAGAATTAATTCATAAGGATATTAATTTAGAAGATTCCTCTCCATTCATAGTTTCTTGATCATTTGTAATATGTGGAGAAAGAAGTGAAATGTACATTCCTCCCAGCAAGATTTTTCATCTTCTTTTTTAGCATTTCAAATGGCCCCATGAAATGCAAAATTATACCTGTATGTTTTAAAGGTTTAAGGTAAAGGTTCCCCTCGCACATATGTGCTAGTCATTCCCAACTCTAGGGGGCGGTGCTCATCTCTGTTTCAAAGCCTAAGAACCAGCGCTGTCTGAAGACGTCTCCGTGGTCATGTGGCCAGCATGACTCAACGCCAAAGGCGCATGGAACGCTGTTACCTTCCCACCAAAGGTGGTCCCTATTTTTCTACTTGCATTTTTTACGTGCTTCCGAACTGCTAGGTTGGCAGAAGGTGGGACAAGTAACGGGAGCTCACCCCGTTATGCAGCACTGGGAATTTGAACTGCTGAACTGCCGACTTTCAATCGATAAGCTCAGCATCTTAGCCACTGACCCACTCGTCCCTTTTAAAGATTTAGCTGGTTCAGAAAATAGGTTTCTTCAGTTTTAAGTGGCTTGCCCTTACCTTCTTCTTCCTAGGGCTGAGAAAGAGTGAATGGCCCAAGGTTACCCAGTTGGTTTTATGCTTAGGGCAACCCTAGAACTCACAGCCTCTAGTCTAGTACCTTAAACAATTACACTAAGTGGGATCTCCCATCAATTAAATAAAAAATTATTTTAAACAATCACAGAATCTAATTGTGGAATATAAAATTGTAATGAGATATATATTCATTCATTTGTTTAATTTTATGTTTAAGGCCCTGAAAATTAAAATATTATTCTGGAACACATACATAGACAGTTGTATTATTGTTGTAATATTGTTTTGGAAAAGTTTCAGTATTGAAAATTTAAAAAAAAACAAACCTCTTTCTTAGAAAAAATTATTTATTTATCCACTTTGGAAACTGCACATCTCCCTCATAAAGGGATTCTGGGTGGTGCACAAGTCAAATATTAAAACACAAAAACTGTATATAAAATTTAGATAAGAAGCAAAGATAATTAACTTTTAATGTTGAATGAGCCACAGTGGCACAGTGGTTAGAGTGCAGTACTGCAGGCTACTTCTGCTGACTGCCGGCTGTCTGCAATTTGGAAGTTCAATTCTCACCAGGCTCAAGGTTGACTCAACCTTCCATCCTTCCAAGGTGGTAAAATGAGGACCCAAATTGTTGGGGGAAATATGCTGACTCTGTAAACCACTTAGAGAGGGCTGTAAAGCACTGTAAAGCGGTATATAAGTCTAAGTACTATTGCTATTGTTATTGCTATTGAGCTAAGAGCTGGGATGGGCCTTCAGGGTGCCCCACAGCTGTGTGCTCCCCTGTGTTTGGTTTGTAAAAAGTTAAGGATCTAAAATAGTTTGATAGAGGAACTTAGCCAATTAGTATTCTTTGAAGTAACTTCTGGGATTAGAAGAGGATCTATAGGGATTGCTTGTTCAACTCTCTCTCCAGTATTGCCAGGCTGAATATTATATTAAGAAGGTTTGACGTTTTTGACAAATGAAATAGTCTTTCTCCCTGTCTTCTTCTAGATATGAATCACTGTTTATGCCCTGCCTTACAAGAGAAATTATCTTTCAGCAATTTGAGTTGAATAGTAATGCTGAAATTCTCTCACACTTCAGATTCAGTGTACCTTAGTATATTCTGTGATAAACACATATATACACTTGGAAACAGTCTTTCTGTAGCAGGAATAAAGTAGTAGTGAGTTGGTGCCAAACAATAAATTAAACTTTGTTCTCACTTCTTATTTTCTTAACTAATGCTAAGGACTCCATAACATCACACACATTGTACATCTTCATTCCTAACAATAATGTTTGCATAAATGTTTGGTTGATTTAGTCTTGGCTGTTCTTTCTGAATTAGCTCGGAATTAATGGTAGAATTTTTTTTTTAAAAAAATTCACATTATGGTTCCCACAGTAAATAGTGTATAATCTTCAAATGCATTATAAAAAGGCACTCATAAATATTACCACCACCTCCAGCACCATATCACAAACGATGAACAAAATAAGCATCTATATATGGAATTAATATTAGTATGTTTATTAAAAACAATCAAATGATTAGAAACACAGTGGGCTACAGCCAACATTATGCATATAGCCTTCTATTGGTTCCCCCCCACAATTCCATTTTCCTTTCTGCCTCCAAAAGCTGTTTGGAAAACCTGCCAATCCTTTGGAGCAGACTTGTGGAGGGCATGGCTGTCTACAGATTATGGTCAGCAAAATCAAAATGGTAGCCATGATCAAAGCACTGCCTCTTTAGAGACTATATCTAAGGTATATCATCTTTTTTTCCACTAAAATTTCATTAAAACAACAACATAAGGCAGGGGTGGGCAACTGTGGCCCTTTTAAAACTGTGGACTTCAACTCCCAGAATTCCTGAGACAGCCAAGCTGGCTCAGGAATTATGGGAGTTGAAGTCCACAGGTCATAAAGGGGCCATATTTGCCCACCCCTGACATAAGGGAAATATGTATGATTACACCGTGGTATTTTTTTTTCTTACTGCATGCATGGATTCTTCTGAATATTCTATAACATATGTATAGTACTCTTATCACTTGTATCTTACAGACTCTATTCTACTAGAGTTCCAAGAGCTATTGCCTGTTGATCAATGGACCAATAATATTTGGAAGCTTTGAACATTGCATGGCTGGTAAATATGTGCCTTTTCTGTATTTTATGGGATATGGGGATTGATTTTGTACATAAATCTAACCCACCTCCAAATAAAAGTATTTGTTGCTTGTCCTCCTAATATCACCAAATGCCTTCCTGTCCCTTAATGGATGCCTACTTACAGAGACTCGGCTCTGGTACAAATAGATTCAAATGCATAAGGATGAATTCAAAGATGTTTTATACAGATGTATGCCATCAATTTTCTCCAGAGGTTCTTTGGAAAAATGATAAAGCAGGATTTCCCTTCTCCCAGAACTGTTTACTCAACTGCAGTCAAAACTATTTATGTTTTTAGAAAGATTTAATGAAATTGGATTTTAACCCTGGATCTACATTGTCTCATCTATTTTGATATCTGATGTATGGAGTACTTTGGTTCAGTTTCTTCAGTTCTCTTTCATCTTAATAGGAAATGAATTAGAATACTTATAACAAAACGACAGACATCTCAGTTCATGCCTTTTCATGATTGATCTTATTACATGAATTTCTAAAAATTAACGTAGCATCTGTTTTCCTATCATTCTGCCTGAAAAAAGTTGACATGCACCTTATTTTAATTTGAGATATAAATAATAAGCAAACTTCCAACTAATACTTGGAGAGTTTTTGAACCACGCATTAAAGGGGTTATAAAATAGTCATGTTCAGATTAGATTCTTATTCAAGAAGTGTATTTTTATGGATATAATTATTCTTGAATAAGAATGTGATTTAAACATAGATTAGGTCTAGATTTAAGCATACTTAAACAGCTAAACCTGTTCATGACTAACTGAAATTTCATTGATTTCAATGAGTACAATGTAAACCTGACTAATTCTGGATTTGGTCTGAAAGACATTTTTGTCTGAAAAATAAAAGCAGGGCATATTGTAAAATATCTGCTTGATTATACAGTATCTAGAGCAGTGATGGCTAACCTTTTTGCCATCACGTGCCAAAAGTCGGGGGAGTGCGGGGTGGTTACGCGCACATGTGCCCACACTCATATGCGACCCCCCATGCTCCCCCCGCATTTGGCACACGATGGCACGATGGGCCCATTAGGCCTGGGTTTTTTTGCCCTCCCCAGGCTCCAGAGCCTTTCTAGGACCCTGGGGAGGGCAAAAACAGCCTTCCCCATCCCTCCGGAGGCCAGAAATGGCCTGTTTGCCAACTTCTGGTGGACCTGGAAGGCCCGAAAATCAGCTGGTGGAGCTGAGCTCGCGTGCCCACTGATATGGCTCCACATGCCACCTGTGGCACGCGTGCCATAGATTCGCCATCACGGATCTAGAGGTTCCAAAATTACTGAAAATATAATCCTAAAACACAAATCCTAATATCAATAAGCATGATATTTGTAGATCACAGTTTTTAGGAAGAAACATTTCACATACATTATGTTTCAGTTTTGACTCTATGTATAACATTTGTTTGACTCAAAGTTCAGAGTTACTAAATCTTGCTTGCAAAACTCTGGATGACCGCTAGATTTTGTAACCCTTTTGAAGTTGAACCATTGGATAGAAGAAACCTGAGAGGCACTCTGTTAATACAAACAGAACAGTAGTTTTTCCTTTGAGTCAGGCAAGAAAACCTGTGATGCAGTGGAAGAGTTAAATCAAAATAACAAGGGTGATTTATCCAGTAGCTTTTCCAGGCTAATCTCAAGGGAGCCAATACCAAATCTACCTATTTGTCAAGTCACTGACAATAGCCTATTTCTTGCTACCATATGCTTTATTAAAGAAACACTTGACCTACCTGTCATACCAAGAGCCTTCCCTTTTCCCCAAACAGAAATAATATAGACATTTCCCTTAAGGGAATCCTGATGCAAATACATCAAGACAGGTTGCCAATTTGTTGAGCATATTAGGATATGGCAAACTGTCAAGGGAAAATGGCTGTGATACAGAGAATTCTAACAAGCTTATTTTCTCCCGTTTTTCCTCCCTAGCCACGCTTTTGGAGGCTCTCTCACTAGTTTATATCACCCCGTTTATCCATTATATTTTATGGACAGCTGTCAGATGTGACTGTCTGTCTTCTCTTTCAAGCATTTGGAAATCTCTCTCTTAGCCTCTGCCAATAACTGTTGCAAATCTCCCAGCTGCAAATTGCTATGGGCAAAGATACAGCAATGAACTTGAAAACAAGTCTTCTGCGAAGCAAGGAGGATGGGCTGTGATTTGCAAAAAGCCCACGCTCTCGAATGAAGCTTTGCAAATTAATTTTCCATTTTTCTCTTGCTTTGCCGTTATATTATGAGAAATGGTTGAAAGGGAGCACTAAGCGTTTATTAGTTGAAGCAAAAGAGAGAGTTACAATAGAACTCCCCTGTTGTGTTTAAAAGATTATAGGGAAAGCCACAAGTTAAACCGGAGTGCAGTGTAATGTACAGAGTTATAGGCTATACATGTAGAGAGTTTGGTAGCTTAGAGAATGCATATTTAACTTCCAAGAGGCAGTTTTTGTTTTGAACAGAAACATCCTGCACATTTTAAGACTACTACATGAGTAAGGTTTTGCTTTTGACAATCTTCTCATCCTTCCCTCTAAATTTTAGCTGCGTTAGTCTCAAGATATCTTTGATGTAGGCATTGTTTAAGAATTGATTGGCTAGTGTTACATTCTATACAGAAAACAAAGCCACAAGGAAGCGATCATATTCGGTCTCTGTTGCAATTGCTTCTCCTTAGTGATTATTGACATTTTTGAGCAGTGTATTCTCAACTTTGTGACATTCCACTGAACTTAATGGGAGTTCCATACAAATCTGTATAGGATCAGGTTGTAAAGGTTCGTAAAACCATTTGGAAACCATATTTACAAATGATTGACGGCTGAATTTGGATAGCGCCATCTGCTTAAATGTCTGTGTAAAATGCAAACTGAAATGTTTTTGTGCTTTCGTCTTAATTATTATAGAGAAATTTTTATGAGGTTCTGCAATGCTATTTGCATAACTGATGCAATAATAATAATAATACGTTAAGAGTTCTTAGTGTGGCATATTCTCTCAGGCCAAAATATCATTTGCTGTTTCCCGTATTTTTTTATCTTTCATTATTTAGTAAATGACAGGTAGATTTAAGGCAGTATCTAATTTCAAGCTTTGCATCCTCATTTATGTGTGCCTGTCTTGTCTTACTATCAGATCTGGCTCTGCCAAGCCAGCAATGCAAGGCTTTGGAAACTAGACAAGGAAAGGAAGAAGGAAGTCTGTGACAGGTAACAGAAACCAGCAGAGTAGTCAGATTAGAAAGCATGCCCAATTTACAGGTCTTTATAGAATTCACACCTGGGCCCTTCAGCGGTTGTTCAGTTGGCATTTTTGCAAGCTTAATCCATTATTTTGCAATCTCTTCCTTTGGCCAGGACTACAAATGGTTGCATCCTTTTCTAATCTGCCTGACTTCAGCAGGATGGACAGACTTTAGTCTTCTTGGATTGATTTTGTTTCACAACCCCCCCACCCCCCCAAGATCCACCCATCAGAGCTAAGACGTATAATTAGCATTCATGAGCAGTGCATAATCTCAATCTAAGATTCTTTTTTGCATTCATTTTGGCAGAGTACTGACTGAGGCTCATAACCTTACACGTCTATGGAGATTCTCAGTCATCCAGGTCATGGTTGTCCCCAAGGGGCTTATTTCAAAAGGCAATTGGACTTTCCTTTTCCTTGAAAGATGTTTTCACTTCTCATCCAAGAGATGAAAACTGAAGAAGCTTCTTGGATGAGAAGCGAAAAGTCTTCAAGGAAAAAAAAATACAGTTGCCTTTTGAAAAAAAGCACCTTTGGGACAATTCTTTCAGGTGAAATTCCACTTCTGATGATCCCAAGTCTTCTCCATTTCAACAATCTTATTTTGATGGAGACTAATTTGTTGCTGCTGTCAGTAACAACAAATCTCCACTGATCTACCAGGTCCAGAACATCATCCATTCACATTCAGAGTTCACTGCGGGCATGGCTTCCATTATTCCATGCTGGGCCACAAAAAGATTGCTAAGGTATATATATATTTGGGAACGGGAGGGGGGGAAAAGAAGAAGATTTCTGACACATGCAATAGCCTTTAGGCTGGTGATTGCCAAGCATTTTGCATATCAATCCATTCGATAAAATTTATTTCAAAATATAATGCATTTTTCAGTTTGGAAAATTGATCCTAATAGAGAAAAAAAAAGAAAGAAAAAACAATCAATTTAAAACAATTAAAATAATTAATATTTTTTAAAAAACCGTTCAAACATGCATGCTTACAACAGGAAGCTGTTTTAAAGCTATGATACCAAATAGCACTGAACAAGAGCCTCACTATTTTAACTGGGGGAATCAATGATCTGTTTTAAACTTTGCTGAAAGTTTAACAGAAGGGAACTGAATCTGAACTGGGAAGGATTTCCCAAACTAGAGCATGCACACCTCCTTTCTTGGGTCATGGGATAGAGGTTCACTAGCAGACGTGACACTCTGTGAATGTCTCTATCTAGATCTTAGATGCCCAACTAGACTATGGGATTAGAAAGACTTTTACTGCTTCAGTTTTACAAACTGAAAAATGCATTATATTTTGAAATAAATTTTATCGAATGGATTGATATGCAAAATGCTTGGCAATCACCAGGTTTTTAAGGTTTTACCTGCAGTAATAAAAACATGACTTGGCCACAGCATCTGAGGCTCAAACTAAAGCACTAAAGCTATCCCCATCAATTTTCCTGACTATACCTATAGAGAGCAGCTTCCTTAGAAGATTCTTCCTTATAAGCAGATCACCTTCAAAAGAATCACCATTTGAAATCTTTTTAATAGAAAGAAAATGTATATAAGTAGACTTATTAAACTGCTACGTTTCAAAGGAAATTTTATGGGGAAAATGTGTTTAAGTATGTTTTCTGTATTTGAATATTTATCAAGTATTATAATTTTCTTAGAACATTTGTCTAAGTAATTCTTTTTTTTTTGTTTGTAGATGCTTGACTATTAACAAATATTAGCTAGTATTTGGCAATTGTGCAATAGTATTCAGCTGGAAACTGTTGATGTGCTCTGGTATTTATATTTGATAATACAAATGCTATGTTTGCTTAAAATATGCAGTGTTAATATTCAGTATGTTTCTAATGTATTTGCATCTAACTATGCCATTTATAACCTACATTATATGGCTATGACATTTAAAAGGGCCAATTTTATCAATCTCAAATTTATTATTATTTATTACTATTATTTATTGGATTTATATGCCGCCCTCTCTTCAAGGGACTCAGGGCGGCTCACATCAAACGAAACAATCCCAATAAATACAATTTAAAATAGACTAAAAACCAATTTAAAACAGTAAACCCCATCAGTCCTGGCTAGGGTGTTTAAACAGCTAGGTCTTAAGCTTTAAATTTAAATTTTAAATACTTGAATAAAAATATAAAGAAATGACTGTACTTGATATAACAAGAAATGTCTTTCCATTGTCTCATTTTGATTTGCTGTAACAACAGCAAGCAGGTTTCCAGAAGTAGATGAGTTTATTTTATTTATTTATTTCCTGCCTTTCTTATTTGTATGAATAACTCAAAGTAGTGAACATTCCTAACATACCTCATTGCAGAAGGATAGCAATCAATAAAATAAATACACATCAAAGCATCTTAAATACGACAGTAGACTCAGCTCAGAACTTAATTCTGCAAGCTAAATAAAGAACGGTAGAGACTGCCTTAAATATCAAACAATATTTTGGTAAATTTTATACTATGCCTGTTGTATAGGAAGAAAATAATGATAGATGCATTGCTGCAATAAGTCTGAAGGAAATTTGATGGGAGACATGTCTTTGATTTATGAATATGCATAGTTTAATCTGAATGCACGACTCCCTTTAAATTAGTTGTTCTGACAGCTGATATGTTGTTTAAAGGTGACATTCCAAAAAGGAAGGCCAGAGTAAAAGCTTACCAAACTAAAATCAAGAAAAATGTCTGATGAAATAGAGGATTTCCTTAAAAAAAAAGATAACTAACATTGATAAATGGAATAATTCAACAGAAATATTAAAATTATGCTAAAGGTTGAATATCAAAGGGACATTGAAGGGAGAGAAATACAGAAATGATCATTGGGGGGGGGGCGGATGTTGCTTCAACTTTCTGCACCAATTTGGAAACAAAACTCTTTTTATTTCAGCTTAAATCCAGCGGAATCTCACCAGAAGATGGTTTTAATAGTGCAGGAAAGCATCTAACTGATGTTTTTTGTGTTAAACAGCATATCCTGATATGTTACTCATTTGGTTTTAATTCATTCTACAGCATGTGGTTACAGGCTCAGCTTCTTTTC
This sequence comes from Ptyas mucosa, assembly GCA_012654045.1. Taxonomy (NCBI): domain Eukaryota; kingdom Metazoa; phylum Chordata; class Lepidosauria; order Squamata; family Colubridae; genus Ptyas; species Ptyas mucosa. The sequence goes on from WNWU01000012.1 coordinate 22,461,944, forward strand.
ATTCCTGCTTATTTTTTAGCTGCTTTCAGTTATTTCCTCTTTTTCACTTCAGCTTGTGAATTTCAAGGTCAGGCTGAAGTCAAATGTTGCCATTTTAGTGATGAAATGCAAGCAGATGTGGCTGGTTTGCATGACATTTTCCACACTCTTCCAGTTGAGTCTTTTGCTGTGTGGGGTGGAAGCTGAACAAACTCTAGGCATTTGCAAGATCTGCATTTTTAAATTTGTATTTCAAATGGTTGAACAAGGAAATTAACTTGATGTTAAAGAACATTTTGTTGATTGGTTTACTTAACAAAAGAGAAAGCTAACCCCAAACAAAATATCCTACCCTTCATTTTTGTAACCACAGGGCCTATTAAAGATAAAGAAGGCTTTATTTTCAGTTTGTAATAGATGACATTCATTTTGCCTAGCAGTTTTTCTGTATTTCCTCAAACCCATAAAGCTGCTATAAGTGGCAAATTATTGTCCAAAGATTCTGAAGCACAAAAAGCAACTGAGAAATGATTTAATTATAACAACAATGAATGTTTGTTTTCTAAACTTTCTACAAAATTAACTTGAATTTTAATTTAATTTCCTCATAGGATAAAATTCCTCCCAAATATTTATTGATAATTTAGTTTGCGAATAGGAAACCTGGCCACAATTCTCTTACATAATCCTTCTTCTGTGAAAAATTACATTAACGTGGGGTGAATTACTATTGACAGATTAAAGTCATTTTATTTTCATTGATTTCATGATGTTATGTTGATTTCATGATGTTACATTGATTTGATATTATTTTATTGACATAAAATATTGATTTTATGGTGTTATTTTAAAGTTATTACTTTTATTCGTAGGATAATAAATCCTTATGATTGAAACAGACTGTCAGTTTACACTATTTAGCATGCTAGCTGGCAAATTTTAGGAGTTGAAGTTCAGACAACCTTTTTTTTAGTTTGATTTTTTTTTATTGCATTTCAGAAAAGGATACTAAAACCTTTACCTATAATTACAGTCTTTTTGTTTAAGAGATACATTTTTAAAACAAATGTGAAATTAGCTGAATTCAATGTAACTTACTCCCAGGTAGTATTGGGAGTAACTGCAACTTCTGAGAGCCCTTGAATTTGTGTGTTGGGTGTCTCTGTGTTAATTCTACTTCTAACCATAAAGCTAATCTCATTGACAGGCTTCTGTCAGGCGCAACCTAAGATTGTACTCCTAAATCATTCTCCTAAAGCTATAAAGCATTCTTATATTAAGATTATTCTAGAAAAAAAGGAAAAAAACCATATCTTACTTACACCTGGAACCTATTTATTCAAACAGAAATAGAACCAAATATTATTCGAAATGGAATGGCCAAGACTTACATCTACTCTGTTGTGGATCAGTCAAGTGTTTGATTTGCATATAATTTAAGATGTATAGACAATTATCTCTCTTTTAAGTTCCTTTAATTAGCAAATTAACTTTACAATATTTATCTATGCACATTAAGATATAGAGTAACAAGGAGTAGTGTTAAATTTGCATGTAATTGAAATGTTCTGATGAAAAATTGCGATAAAGAATTGTTTTACAATTAAAATACTGCAAAAACTATGAAAAAAGAGGATACTTTGGATTCAGAATATCAAGAAATATTTTCATAATCTGACTTAATGTTCATTTAGTATATATTGATACTGGCTATGTTTTAAGTCAGTTTTTGTTCTCAGATAAAAATGTTGTATATTTAGCATATGTTTATATAAACAAAATAGAAAAAGTGATTAAAACCCTACACATTCTAAAAAATTTATTAAAGGAAAGAGAATATTAATAGTGGTATATTAATTTATATTACCAAAAAACTAACATTTCACAAAATGGATGGCTATTTCAAAAACTGATACAAAACAGATTGCATAACTGATGTGTGAATATATACACAAAAATGTGCTTATATTTAATAAAGGGGAAAGCTGTAAACATGTTTCAATACCACTTCACAAATGGCATTGAAATAACAGATTTGGTTATATATTTTATAATTGTACATTAAATGTTGGCATCTTCTGATGGAGAAAATGCAGACCAAAGATGTATACCTCAAATCACTACAAAAGCTGAGAGGGAAGGAGTAATGCTGGAGTAATATTGGAACATGTTAAAGCATTAAATCATACCCATGGTCAAAGAAAACAAACTTGTACATTTTAGACCATAGAAAAATAGTGGGAAGAGAATTAGGAAGTTTGTTTTCCCACAATCAGGTAATTTTATGTGAGAAAATTCAGTGACAGAAACATATTCTGCAGACACCATTTTCCAAGATGGAAGATAGGTGAACATGGATATGTGGTACCTGGTAGACCTAAAGGTGCTTTTTCAAGAGACATCTAGATTTTGTTTTTTCTTGAAGACGTTTCACTTCTGAAGTCCATTGCCTCTTGAAAAAGACCTTTAATACAGATGGCATCTACCATTGGCAAGGTTGGCAAACATGTTTAAAGATATGGAGAAGCAAAGAAGTATTGGACAAAAATTAAGATATGGTTGGAAGAGATGATACAACAACATATTGAGTTGAAACCAGAAACATTTCTGCTAGGAATTTTATCAGAAATTTATAATAAAGAGAATGTATATTTAATTATTCATGTATTAACTGCAACTAGAATTGTATTTGCACAACATTGGAAAAGTGGAAAGATTCCCATTGATGAGAAGGTGATAAGGAAAATATTAGAATGTGCAGACACGAACAGATTAACATTAGCAATCAAGGAGAAAGGACAAACTGAATATTATATGATATGGGAAGTATGTTATCAATGGTTGGAGAATAAAAAAGGAATTTGGAAATGAAGGCTAAAGAACAAGTAGAAAATACATTAAGACAGAGATATACATAAGATGAAAATAGTTAGTAAAACTTTTTATTAAAAAAAATAAAGAAAAAAAAGAAAAAGCACTTTTGGGGCAACCATGACCTGGATGACCAAGAATTTCCATAAATATGTGGTACCCTGTAAATTTTAATAATTTTGGAGGTGAAAAATAAATACATAATCTTGAGACAAGAATGTTTAAAGAATGATTACAAAATATATTTATCATTTCAATAAAAGTTGAAATCAGATACTGCAAATCTGTTAATTGCCTCAGATGATAAATATAAGCAGGTTACTCTGAGCTAACCACTTCAGCTGAATTGTTAGTCAGGTTTTCCTAGTTGCATAACATTTAGGAAACTGTTGCAGACAGGGCTCCAAGAGGAATGTATATGAACTCTGCCTTACTAGAAACAAGGAAGAACTTTCTGATCTCATCATTATAAGATTTTTCCCAAGAAAATGACATTGCTCAGAGGTTGAGCATTACGATTCATGCCCATTCAAAATATTTTCCAACATTAGAACTAGGAGAGATTTATGTTTGGCATTGTACAGAAGAACAGGCATCTCCAGTCATTTGGAGCATGAGCAACAATTTTACACATAGGAATGAGAAATGTTAGCCATCAAACCTGGAGGCAGCAGGTCAGTTCAGATGATAATAAACACAGCATTATCCTCCCCCTAACTCAAGAGGAATGGCTAAGGGACTGCCTGCCTTTCTTTCCTAGGAGTCAGCTCGCTCTTTACCAGCTAGTAAAGTCAGAGTTCCTTTGGAATGTTGTCCGCCTATTTTCTACCATGGATGTCTCAAAACAAGTAGAGAAACACAATAATGGAAATCCCAGTTTGTGAATGCTTTATTACTTTATTGTGAATACTTTACAGCATGTGTGAATGGGTACGTTGCTGTTGTGAAGGCTGTTGCTACTTCACTGCCGTTTCCCCACCCCTTATGTACTGTTTGTCATTAATACATTTATATAGCTGTAGCCATTTAAACTGTGGGTTTTACCCAAACACCAGAATTCTTATATAATATTATCCATTTTTTTTATTTGCTTCCAGTATTAATTGTTAACTGATGGGTCAATATAAGTAAAAGCATTCACACAGGGTATGTACTACAGAAACACAGAGAAATCCCCTTATTTGCAAAGGGTGTCACGTAAAACCCTGTACATAAGAGAATAACATAATGCAATATTTGTATACAACTCTCTGGTCTGAGACCTTAAGAAAAGGAAGACAGATTCTATATACCATTCTAATGAGAGACTACATGTTAATTGCTAATACTTACTGACCAGTTACAGGCTGTCAAACTGTAGAAGAATCTTTAGATCAACTCTGATTTAGCAAGAATGGCTATGAGGGTCAGAATTAATGTGTGCAGTAGAAGTGAGTTGCCCTGAAAGTCTGTCAACTCTCGGACAAGGTTGTGCCAGCAGTAGCTGGACCTGAAGCTCCACTAGGGTATACCTCAACCAATAAAGCACAATAGCTTTCCCAAGATTTTTGCCATTTTAGTTCCTGGGCTTGTCATTAAATGTATCCTAGGGATATAAGGCAAATGTATATGTCGTACTGTATGTGTTCTCGCTTATGGATTGATGTTAGCCATTTTACTTTTGAAAGGTTTGGATGAAAAGATATAGGACACCTTGCCTCCCAGTAGACTTGGCCCCTTAAGGGGCCAAGACCACAAGGCTGGGTCTGATATCTTCTATGGTTGCAAGAAAATAGCATGTGATTGCTCATGTGGTTATCCCAAAGATTTTTCTCATTGTAGGCCAGGTTGGGTTATCTGGCCAGTACCTGGATTGCCTGAAGTGAGAAGGTTGGATTGAGATGAACTTTGGAGTGGAATTGGATCTCCCTAATAGTTACAATTCAAATCTCTCTATCAGGCTCTGTTTTGGACACAATTTTGGTTCCTTTGCCTCTTCCCCGTTTCTTAGCATCATTCTTGATGCTTTGTTCCGGGCTGATTTCTATAAACAGCACGTTAACATTGATTGTGGAATGTAGTTAAAAGTGTAAAAATGTTGGATTTTTTTTTTAAAATGTATTTTGGAAAACACAGTTCTAATGTATGATGGAAAGGCATTTTTAACAGTATGGTTGTCATTTTGATTTTTTTGATTCTTCAGCGATGGACACCCCCTGCCCATAGATAGGATTTGATACTATCATCATTTGGCTTTCTTTCTGGATATCTCTAAATTGTCTGCATATTTTCTTGTTCTTTTAGATTTATTCTTTTACAAACTGGAAGAACTATAACCCATCGGAATATTTTCAAGATGTATTACTGTAAAAACTGCAAATTAATTAGGATTCATAGCGACATTGTAACAGATTCCACGTGATTTTAATTAGGTTACAATCCTGGAAAAGTCTAGTCAGTTCTATTGAATATACAGGATTAGGGTGTTAGGATCTGTTTTCTATTTTCTGAAATTACAAAATTTTAATACTTCTTTGTTAATCATAAATCCTTATTATCAAATAATATACTAGCTACTTTCTTCAAAAATTCAATTTTGATTCAAGATGTTCATTTTTATAAAGAGAAATGAAAAAGCACAATGAAGAAAAGTAGGTAGCCACTCTCTGTTTCCAAAAATATATATCAGTGGCCAAGAAATTCTCATTTAAGTAACTTAGGTTCCTAAAATGTGACATTGGAAGAATGTAGACCTCTAAGGAATGTTCTTTAATTTTACAATTTGCTTGGATAGCACTTTAGATACAGTAGGTTTTGGTATGTTGTCCTGTATCGTGCCATGCATTTGTGGCACAACAAACTCATCAGGGCAGGATTCAGCAATCCATTTGCATCTGAAAAACAATTCCACTCCAAAATTCATCTCAATTCCACTCAATGGAATGGAATATAAGATAGCAAAGTTCACATTCTGGACAGAGAGAACCAATGGTTTGAAAGTAGAATCAAAGAGACTACTCAGCTGACTTAAAACTGAACAGCCTTCCCTCAACAGTGGGAGAGGCATACAAAACTATATATCTCCTGTTTACAATGCAGTCCTTTCAGCAGTCCCAAGAAGGTTCCACACCCATTTGCACTCTGATTCTGGTGATTCCAAGGATACAGATAAACCCCCAAGTAGCCTCAAGGACTCATAGAGAGCTAACGACCAGATGACTGCAAAGAATATAAATCCTTTCTTTCCTCACCAGTCAGATAGAACTGAAGAAGCTTCTTGTATGAGAAGTGAAATGTTTAAAACAACAACAACCCAAGAAAGTCCAGTTGCCATTTGGAAAAAGCAATAGCAATAGCACTTAGACTTATATACTGCTTTATAGTGCTTTTACAGCCGTCTCTAAGCAGTTTACAGAGTCAGCATATTGCCCCCAACAATCTGGGTTCTCATTTTACTGACCTCAGAAGGATGGAAGGCTGAGTCAACCTTGAGCCGGTGAGATTTGAACTGCCGAACTACAGCTAGCAGTCAGCTGAAGTAGCCTGCAGTGCTGCACGCTAACAACTGGGCCACCTCAGCTCTTTGGTCTTCTAAAGAAAGCTTATTGAAATGGATAAATGGTTTGTAAAAATGTGGAGATAGAAGAAAAACACATCCTTTAAAACTGTGGGATTTCTGGATCCAGTCAGACAGGCAGGTACTGGCCAGTCAATCATATATCATGGTAGTAGATAAAGAGCAGAAGACAGTGGTGGTGATAGATGTAGTGGTGGCAAGTATCAGCAACATCAGGAAAAAAGAGTATGAGAAGTTAGAGAAGGGTTGGTGCCTGAAGAAGGAACTAAAGAGGATGTAGAAAGTCAAGGCCAAATTGGTCCCATTGGTGGTAGGGGCACTTGGGACTATGACTCTTAAGTTGGGGGAGTGATTCCAACAGATTCCAGAAACAGCATCAGAACTTTCCATCCAGAAAATGCAGTGCTATTTCAGTTTCAACAACTGAAATACTGTACAGAACCGTCAAATTTCAAGGCTTCTGGAAGAGGACCTAAAATTGAGAAAGACACACACCACCCATAGAGGTGAGAAAGGGTTCATTTTTCTTTATGTACAGTACAAGACATTTCTCAAGTTCTTTGGAGTTTTAGTATGGAATAAATACAATCCCTGGTATTTTTCCCACAAAGCTGCTTTTCTGTGTACTTTAAAACATATTTTTATATATGCATGCATGTGTGTTGGTACGTAAAATAGATCTCTTTCATATATAAAATAGATCTCATTCTTTTTCTATCTGTAATGGCTAGGTGACAATTTACAAAATTTAAATGTCTGAGAAAATCAGAAATCAGTAGGATTCACTCCCCTCCCAAGGCATACTAGGTATTAAAATGTGAACTTGCAGTTTTCTGCCAAGCTGCTATAACTTCCATTGTTTATTGATTTCATTATTATAGACTGATTACCACATACATAACTTCCATATCACTAACAACAGCTTTTTAGCAGATGGTATATGCATTCAGCAGGACTGGAAAAATTAAAAAAAATCACAAGGTATATTCATGTATGAACCACTGTTATAAAAATATATTAAAATCATAGGCATATAAAAACCAAGTCATATATAAGATTGGCCAATTATTTGAAGATTGTGGTTACTCAACTTCTTTTAAAATGCTTACTATTAATGCTAAATAAGTATCTTTATTCTTACATATTGACTTCATATTAGGCCAAGTTTATTAAAAGTTTTAAGTACTTATACTCTCAAGTTAGTTTGTTCTTATGTAAGTTGGCAAAGATTTTAAAATAAAAAAGATATTTTCAAGAATAAATAAAGTAAAATCATATAGTCCAAAGGTAAAACAGATAAAATAGGGTAACTTTTTATTTATTTGAATTAATTAGCCACCCAACACCAAGGATTCCTTAAAAGTTTGAAAGAATTTGTTGAAAGTCGAACGTTTCCTGAGAATAACCCGTATATTTTATTATCTCTGCTTATAATAACATACCAGCCTATGGTTGCCTGTGATTTATCTATATTAAGAATAAGAATTATGGAACTATAGGTTAGTTTGTTATTGTAAAGCATAAAGTAAAACCTGTTGAAAAGATATGTGTTGAAATGAATAAAGGAGGAAATCTCCATGCCCAATAAAAATGGGAGAATTAATTTAGTGCTGCCTCAGGTGAATCTGATTTATAAGGTTTTTAAAGGTCCCAGAAGTAAGCATACTGTTTGCTATTGGCTTGGTAAAATGGCTATTTATTCTGACCATGAGAAAAATATTTAGCTAATAAAGGAAAAAGAGGCTGAATGTCCGTAGTTCTAGAGGCAAAATTCAGATGCTTCTTTGTTCAGACAAAATTTCTTCTCACTATCAAGAATACAATTTTGCAGATTCTTGCTTAAGCAAAGTACAATATAGAAAAACACTTTTCTTTTGAAGGTGCATTAGAGCAAGTACTTTTATTTCTTTTGCTTCTTTCATGATATCATGAAACTCCTGGATCTATGCCTCAACACATACTTCAGGTTCAATGGGAAAATCTATTAGCAAGTACAAGGTACCCTGATTGGATCATCCATATCAGGCCTAATAGCAGAAGCAGTCATGCAATGACTCAAATCCATAGTTCTATCCACCATCCAACCAAAATTCTGGACATGCTACGTCGATGACATCTTCATCATCAAATGTTCCCAAATTGAAGAAACACACCACCTACTCAATAGTATATTCCTTGAAATCAAATTCACACACAAAGAGGAAACAAACAGACAACAGACTCCCATTCCTCGACGTTGACCTAAGGAGACTAGACAATGGAGAACTAGAAACCCATGACTACCGCAAACCAACGCAGGTGGACCAGATCCTCAGCTTTGCAAATAACCAGCCCATCACAGAAAAAGAAGCTGTGTCCAGACCCTGTTCAGAAGGACCAGGACACACTGCAGCACCACCACACTAAGAAAAGCAGAAGAGAAATGGCTGCTCGATATCTTTCTCTGCAATGGCTATCCAAAAACTTCATATTCTGACACACAGCACTCAAACCACACCACACCCAAAATACTACCATGCAAAAACTAACCCTACTGTACACAAAAGGGGTGTCAGAAGTGACAGCCAGAATTCTCCAACCCCTAGGAATAGCAATAGCCCACAAACCAGAGGTGGTTTTCAGCAGGTTCTGACCAGTTCCGGAGAACCGGTAGTGAAAATTTTGAGCAGTTCGGAGAACCAGTAGTAAAAATTCTGACTGGCCCCACCCCCATCTATTCTCTGCCTCCTGAGTCCCAGCTGATCGGGAGGAAATGGGGATTTTGCAGTAACCTTCCCCTGGATTGGGGAGGGAATGGAGATTTTACAGTATCCTTTCCCTGCTCGCCCACCAAGCTACACCCACCAAGCCATGCCACACCCACCAAGCCACGCCCACAGAACCGGTAGTAACATTTTTTGAAAGCCACCACTGCCACAAACCCACAGCCACACTCCACCAGGAACTATCCAGAACCAAAGACAAAATACAGAGAGATGAAAGAAACAATATAATCTACAAAATCAACTGTAACAGAGCCTGTAGTACAGTGGTTTAAAGCACCCTGTTATTAACACCTATTAACATCTGCTGCTTGCAATTACTGCAAGTTCGAATCCCACCAGGCTCAAGGTTGACTCAGCCTTCCATCCTTTCTAAGGTGGGTAAAATGAGAACCCAGATTGTGGGGGCAATAAGCTGACTTTGTATAAATATACAAAAGTATGAAGGCTATTGCTTAACGCACTGTAAGCCGCCCTGAGTCTCCGGAGAAGGGCGGCATATAAATCAAATAAAAATAAAAATAAAAAAAAACATTTGCAACCAATTCTACCTGGGACAAACATCACATCAATTAAAAACCAGGATTCACAAACATTGGCTGGCAGTCAAATGCCACAATCCCAAATCCTTAATCTCTACCCACACTGACACCAAACAGCATCAGTTTGATTGGAACAACATAAAAATCAGCCATGCTACCACTCACCATGCTCATGAGTTTATTGAAGCCTGGCACTCCACCAGCAATTCTATCAACAGACATTCTGACCTACAACCAGCCTACAAACCTCTCAAAATCCAAATCAACCACACAGCCAACCAGAGAGAGCACCAACTCTTAACCAACCTACACAACCCCACCAGCAGGTCACCTCTTAATGACCCGGATCTGATCAGTGGTGGTATTCAGCCAGTTCTATCTGGTTCGGGTGAACCGGTAGCAGCAGCTGCAGGAGCTCTGCCCACCCACCAGGACGTCATCACATCCTGTTTTTGATGCTCTGCACATGAGTGGAAGGTCATGTGCATGCACAGAGATGGCACAAGCGAGCAAATTGAGCGTACACACGCTCGTTCCCATTTGCAAATCGGTAGTGAAGATAAGTGGATGCCACCCCTGGACCTGATGTAATCTCCTTATCACAAGACCCATCAAAAGGCTCACTGATGACTCATACCTGATCCATCACAAGACCCATCACAAAAACCTGACTTGTCACACCTACACCTGAAGCCCTTATAAACAGAAGAACACTGCCACTGACATCCACTAAAATCCACTGAAGATGTTAGCTTGGTAACAAAATGTTCGGAAACCAACCCACAAGCTTGGAAAATGAAACTTCACCGTCATCCTAACTCTAGCTACAGATATTTGCCTCTATTGCAAAAGTCTACTATGCAATAATAAAATATAGTTTGGATTGGATCTAGTGTTTATTATATTTTGAGTAAAGCTACTAAAGTAGAGGAATTTTAACTTGATCATCGATACCTGAAAGCCTACTCATTTTCAGAAGGCATTCAAAATATGTCAGTGGCTGGTAATGTCGTTAGAATTAAGAATATAATAGAGACAATTCCCAATGAAAGAGAACTCTCCTTATGATCTCCCTCTCTCTATTTTACACACGCTATCTATGTAAATGCTCCAGGAGCCAAAAGAAACAACGTGAATATTGGGTGATGATTCCATTTCTTAAAGTGCTTCTTTTCATAAGGTGTCATAAAGAAGAAGAATCCATCTTGAGGCATCTTGAAACTATTTTTGAAGTGCATAGTTAAGAGTTCATTACACAAGATGAGATCATCACTAACTTAGATGACTTTAAAAGGCGTCTGGATCAATTCATGGAAATCAGGTCCATTAAAAGTGATTGGTTTTGAAGTCTCATTGTTACATCCAGGTTGGGGATAGTATGTGTCAGGCTTTGGCCTAATCTAGAAGGCTATTATTAATTTTGATAAACTGGGATGGGCATCCTATGTAAGTAGATATTCCAGTGTTCAGTAAATAAGAATATGTTGAGAATATCTTAATGAGTAATATCTCTCAGCCTCTCTGGAGCTGCCAGTGCTTCACCGGGCACAAACGAACACGCACATACAAAAGGAGGGATTCGATCCAAAACCCGGTTTAATGAAAGCAACACAGTGGCGTACAGTAGGCACTGAGCTGCTGAGCAGAAACAAAGTCGGAGACGCCGTAACTCCCCGCCCGTATGGTTTTATAGGGTGTGGACACAATTAACTATCATTAGGCAATCCCTCACAGCTGTTACAATAAAATCTGCCCACTTGTTCCGTTCATTCATTTGCCTTTGGTCGCAGGCATGTGACGTCATTCTCCGCCTCGCTATCAACTCTTCAGCTGCTGATGTACGTTCCCATTCCACCCCCCTCTTCTTATATTCCGTCCTTCACCCACTATTAGTGTGCATGGTGATCTAACGCAACACCCACCTCCACCATGTTTTGTTGCTGGAATCCATCAGTATGCTCCGGATCCTCAGGCGATATTCCTCCACTTCATGGTCTTCCATACCATCAAGGTGATGTGGTGTTGAGGGGTATTTGACACTCGACAATATCTTCAAATTGAGATTGCTTTTCTTGTGTGTTCTACACTTTCACATTTCAGCAAATACAAGGTTTTCCTTCCGGGAAAAAAAAACCAGAATATATAAATAGCTTTAGAGAGAAGTAGGCTATCCTCACCACACAAGCACATATGCTTTTTATTTCCCACTAGCTTTTCCTGTGCATTTCGTGGAAGAAGCAAAAGATTTTGCCTGGGAGCAGAAAGGAGAAAAAGCATTTTTAATGAAGGAGAGTTGAAGTATAAGTAGACTCAATATATTAGGCAGGGCTACATTATGATTTTTGTGGGCCCTAGGAACTTTGGCCTTCCTGGGCCCATTCTTCTTACAATTAATAATATAAAATTATATTTCGAATGATTTTCAGTCTTTCTTTGTATTTTTTTACAGAGAAATAGTGAATAGAACATATTATATGTATTATTTTGTGGTAATCAACAATTGTTACTGATTCATTATTATAGAGGGAGTAGGGAATGTCCTAGAGGGCAGTGGGAAGATCTACTATCAAGGCAATAGTCAAAAAGCACAACTTAAGTCCTTTCCAGGAAATTAACTTGAGAAAATATCTCAGCAAGATCTGTCCCTACTGTAATTCACATGAAGACAAAGAGTGAGGGAGCAGGGAAGCATATTTAGAGATGCAACGGGAGAATAATGAAATGTTTAGTAACTGTCTTAGCATTGGGCAAGGCATAAGACAAAGATACATTATTCCCTCCTTGTTTGTTTAATGTAGTTATACATAAATGTATAGGAAATGCGTGAGGTGATCTTAGAAGCATGTTGATTTGGGACATTAATGTATGAACACTTTTGTTGGGAGAACTGGAGTTTCACAGGATGAACTAATCAAAGTCACTCTTTGACTTTATTGTGTCACATAAGGTGGAAAATCAAATTTCCCATTCCATTGCTTATGATAGAATAGATCTTGAAAATGCCTTAGAATGTGTACGTTATGTTTAGTTTACTCATTCTGGTGGGTGTATTCCCTGAGCAGATTATGTTGTTTTGTTGGTTGAAAGCCCACACAATGTGCAGCAAATATTAAATAGATTATATGATGCAGGGAGGACTATGGAACTACAAATTAATGTATCCAAACTAGTTAGTTGGGCTTTACAAGGAAAATGGAGTGAAAAATGGAGAAGGCACATAGAAATGAGACAAAGTGAAAAAAGTGGCCTCCTGTCCTTCCACAGAGAAGATTCTCCACTGACTCTTTGACCTATCCTATGAGTGAGAAAAAAAATTCAGCTAACTAGGCTCAAGTGCATGTGGCTAAAATAAAATAAAATAAAGACCTGGCCAAGACCTGTCAGCTCAAATTTGTCTTTCTATGCTTCTGCTGCTGCCAAGTTGAACATAGCAAGTCTCCCCTTCCTTTCTGTGGTATGTTTAGGTAACTTTAGTCACAAAAATATAGATGGGTCATTTGTACTGAGAAGGCAATGTTACCACCACTTGAGAAAAATGAACAAAAGGATAGTCAGAAGAGAAGACTGTGTGGTAAAATGAGGGAGTGAGTGCTGATGTGCATGGATTGGTCTCTCAGCATCATGAAGTATTTGGCAGTTTTCTCTTCTAAACTCTTTTGCCATTAAAGAAACACTTCCCTTTTAGAACTGGAGTTTTCCCCATTATCCCCAATGGAAAATCAACTCATTTTCTCCCAGCTGAAGCAACGTCTATACATTTAATATATTTGTGGGGAAATCATTAGATATGATTTGAGGTAAGACTCATTTGTTTCAATAAGACACATCTATCAGCAGAGGCTTCCTCAGGAGAAATTGCTCTGGAAGTCTGAGGAAGAGAACAAAAAAGGAAAACAGGATTATTGAGTGAGACTGTATGCCTTACCAGGAAATAGAAGAAGCTATGCTAAAAACTACTAAGGAAAGCTATTCTTTTCTTTCATTCTTTCATTCATTCATTCATTCATTCAAGGATTTATTTTGTAATCTCATTTTCAGGATGACATACTTTTAAAAACAGATTTTTTTATTGTATAAACCACAATAAAAGATAATAAACCTATAAAGCAACAAAACTCAAAACACTGTGAAATCATAAGAAAAGAGGGCACAAAGGTGTGTTCTGCCAGCATTCTGTTACTTTTCTAGATGAAGCAAGAAGCTTTAATCTTTTAGTTAGTGTATTATGAGAATATGACAAAGAGAAGTAAACATATATGTACAATCCATGTAATTATATACAAAACGTCTATGGGGGTATGGCAGTGTTTTATACATGCTGTATACTCATGCCCATTTACCCTACAAGAAGTGCATAAGGGTCTGGATTCTTTACAAAATAGTAAAGCTTCAGGATTTGGTGGCATAAATCCAGAATTACTGAAGAACTGTGAATCAGCAACTAAATGTTGGTGTCATGGACCAATCACAGTTTTTTAATTGCATACTATACTCAGAGGTAGCATGGTGTCTTGGCAGTTAAGATGCTGGGCTTGTTGGCTGGAAACCATCAGCCCAGGTTCGACACCTGAGTGCCACATGATGGGGTGAATTCCTGTTACTTGCCCCAGCTTATGTGAGTAGATAAATAGGTACCACCTTGGTGGGAAGGTACCAGTTTTGTAACATGTCATGCTAGCCACATGACTGCGGGAATATCTTTGGACAGAATTAGCTCAATGGCCTTGAAACTGAGATGAGCATTGCCCCCTATAATCGATAACAACTAGTGGAGTAAAATCTGCAGGGACTCCTTTACCTTTATTTTTACTATACTCAGGATGACTGCCTCTTATATTCAAGCAGACCAAAATTATTGCAGTTGAAACCAGGGAAGGATCCAAATCTTCAAAGTTTGGATCCAACTGCTCTTCTCTATGGATCCAACTGCTCTTCTCTATGTCTACAAATTTTAGAAAGATTTGTATTAAACGGAATAGGCCTAGCAGTAGAATCTGTAATTAAAGAAGAACTAGCTGTATTCTGCCCCAAACATCACTGTACTGATCAAGTCCTTGTATTAACTTCCTACCTGGAGAATGGATTCCAAAGGAAAATGAAAAAATGTTGTCTCTGTCTTTCTTGATCTCTTGGTGGCCTATGATACTGTCTGAAGAGAATGACTTCTCCTCAAACTAATCAATGTTATATCTTGTCACAACCCATTGCCTTGGTTGACAACATGCTGATTAACAGGCTACAAGTTTTTAAAGCATTTGACAGAAGCAGATATCATAAGTTGAATGGACTACCATAAGAAGTTTAATGTGAGAAGGTATAACACTAAGGAGGAGCTATGAGCAAACGATTGACCATTTTTATCACTTGTTTGTCTTTTATTCCCAGACCAGATTTTTCCTAAGAAGTTTCAACATCAGAATAAGATTCCCAGATTCATCCTTACTAAGGAGGGCCCAACAAGCTTCTACTGAAAGCATAGATCAGACCCATGCACAACCTTGATAACATTTTGTGATGGAGAAAAATGCTTTACCTTTTTTTTTGTGTGTGTGGCAAAACATATTTTCTGAATTCAGTTTTATTGGAGGCATTAGCCTTATTTAGGCAAGTTCAAATGCCTGGGATGTTTTGCCATTCAGCTAGATTCGAGATGGAGGAGCATCAGTGGTGGGTTGCCCCCAGTTTGCACCGGTTCTATAGAACTGGTAGTAAAACCAGCGACTGGCTCCGCCCACTGACGTCATGAAAAAGCTTCTGCGCGAGCGGCCCCATTGCAAACCGGTAGTAAAGGCAAGTAGAACCCACCCCTGAAGAGCATGGCCTCCAACTCCAACCTAACTCACACAAAAACATAGAAGATGTTCCTTTATATGTATTGGCATAAACTATGGCTGAAGAACTGCTCTGGCAGAATAGGACAAAAGGCTTGTATCTGAAAATTTTTATCTCCAAAATGTGATAGAGTTACATTATCTAGAGTGGCCAAAGGAGTTCATCTCCCATAGCTCTCTTTCTCTATGGTAGACTATTGAATAACACATCTTTATATAGTTTTGGTTAAACAACACACATTCTTCTTACAAATGTCACAGATGGCTTGGCAGGTGTTTTTCCTTAATCAAGTAGATTTCTAAACTGCAGCTATTTTGTTGCCCAAGTTTTCATCTTGAAAAGGTTTCTTTGTTAGCTTTGTTATGAACATGGTTTGAAAATATGTCAAGACCAGAGAATCTTGTGAAGGTTCTTGTGCAGAAAATGGATTGACTAAATGTAATGTTGAAGGATACTTTGAGAAAAATGAGAAATCTCAATCTTGCTTTTTGACATTAATACATCAAATCAAATCTTTATTAGTCATAGACTGAGCTAAGGAAAAAGGATACAAACAATAAATAAGCTAAAAGCTTATATAAAAAAGCTAAAAGGTACATAAAAATAAATAACACAAACTTTGCCATGACTTCCTTATTTTCAAGCTTCATATTGAAGGCTTATTGCAGATGCTCCAGTTTGCTTTAGCACTAGCACTTTTTGCGATTAAGTGATTCAGTATAACACTTTCTGTTCAATTTAATTTGTTTTCATAATTTCATCTTAACTTCTTCATTTCTGACAGCTAAAAGTGCAATCCATCAGGTGTTACTGCTGCTTAATTTTCTAGTAATGTTGATGGTGTTGTATGGACTGTATTTCTTAAGTACAATGAAATGCATTATTCTAGTGTGGTGAGATATGTGGCAACCAGCCAGTTAGGTGTGTCTTTTTTCCACCCAGTCCATGCACACACGTACATACATAGATGCACACAAACACAAATAATGGTTGAAAGGCAGCCACACTAATCTGGCCTTTGGTAAATTTTCAATGGGACTAAAACCAAATTCAACCCAAATGCAGCTCTGCTTCCTTGTACACTGGGATCAGAGCATTCTTTATCCTGAAAACCACAACTTCATTTCTCTGTCTGGATTCCGGCTCAGTGACAAAGCAGCTGCTTAGAAAGCCCATTTCCAGAAATGTGTTCTAACAACATTGCAGACTCAGTATAGTTAATATTTGACTGAAGAGAGAGGGAGAAAAATTCTTATATAAAAATCCTTATATAAATTTAATAATAATAAAACTTCACAATCCATCCCCATACATGTTACTGAGATATATATTATTAGATTTCAGTTCTGAAGAGAATTCATGTATACGTAGTCCCAGCATAATATTACATTTAGCATTTTTCTAAAAAAACACCATTCCTCTATTTTATTGGGAATATCGTTGGAATAGAATGTTGGATGAAATTAAATGCTGGTTTTCATGGACAGCAATGTTTTCATCATTAAAATAAAGGGGATGACATTTCTTCTCTGTGCACCCATTTGGGTATTTCAAAAACTTTTTGTAGTGCTAGGTGCTGACAAGGCAGAGGAGAAGGAGAACAGAAACAATTATTCAGAGAGAATAATTATTCAGAGAGAAGAAAACTTAGAGAGATCTTGAGAAGGATTCCATGGATGAGAATCCTCAAGGGAAAAACAACTCAAGAAGCTTGGGAAATTTTGAAAAGTGAGATTATAAAAGCCCAGTCTAGCACAATACCAATGAAGAAGAAAAATAATAGATCTCAAAAGAAACCAGCATGGCTGCATAAAGAACTCTCTAACAAATTGAAAGACAAAAAGGACAAGTATAAAAAGTGGAAAGAGGGGCAAATAACTAAGGCAGAATATCAGCAAGTAGCCCAAGGCTGTAAAGATGAAGTGAGGAAAGCTAAGGCTCACAATTAACAAAGGCTTGCGACTAAAGTAAAAAATAACCAAAAAAGTTTCTTCCAACATATTAAAAACAAGACAAAAGTCAAGGAAACAATTGGCCCATTGCTGGGAGAAAGTGGCAAGAAGGTGACAAGCAACAGGGACAAAGAAGATCTACTTAACTCATTTTTTGCATCTGTCTTTACACAAAAAGAAAAAACAGTCCAACCTATCAAAAACAACACCACAAAAAACAGATTAGGAACACAAGTTAAAATAGGAAAGAAATTGGTAAGTGAACACCTGTCTACCCTAGACGAGTTCAAATCACCAGGACCAGATGGATTACACCCCAAGGTTCTGAAGGAACTGGCAGACGAGATCTCAGAACCACTGAACTATATCTTTCAAAGATCCTGGAGCATAGGGGAACTGCCAGAGGATTGGAAAAGAGCTGATGTAGTTCCCATCTTCAAAAAAGGAAAAAAATAGATCCAGGAAACTACAGACCTATCAGCCTGACCTCAATACCAGGGAAGATTCTGGAAAAGATAATCGAACAATGAATCACCGAACACCTAGAAGCAAACCAAGTAATAAACAAAAGCCAACATGGGTTTGTCAAAAACAGATCATGCCAGACTAATCTTATTGCATTCTTTGACAAAGTGACAAAATTAGTGGATCAGAGGAATGCTGTCGATATAATTTACTTGGACTTCAGTAAAGCATTTGATAAAGTAGACCATAATCTATTACTAGATAAAGTAGAAAAATGTGGATTAGACAGGATCACCACTAGATGGATTCATAACTGGCTGACCAACCACACTCAACGTGTAGTCCTCAATAGAACTGCATCTACATGGAGGGAAGTATGCAGTGGAGTACCCCAGGGTTCTGTTTTAGTCCCAGTGCTCTTCAATATCTTCATCAATGACTTGGACGAGGGGATAGATGAGGAACTCATCAAATTTGCAGATGACACCAAGTTGGCAGGAATAGCCAACACTCCAGAAAATAGGCATGTTGAGAATGGCAACATTTCTTCAGATAGTTGATCTTATTATCACTTTATTTTGCCTTGAGATGCACAGGATAATTGACAATTTAGACCAGGGGTTCTCAACCCCTGGGCTACAGCACAGAACTGGGCCACACAAGTGGTGGGCGAGCACGCACCTGCTGCTCGTGCAAATGGAGCACATGCACACACGGGCTACTCACACGGAACCATCCACTCTCCTCCCCCTGCCTGTGATGACCCAGGCTGGGCACGGAAGCGACACAGCCAAAGTGAAGGCTTAATTCCTTTTTATTGCTCCAACTTTTTCCCAAAATCCCCACAGTTCATTGAAAATTCAAGGGCAGAGCTCTAAACATGCACACACACTTCCAATAGTTCTTGGCTGCTATACATCCAGAGAAGCAGCACAGTCCTGGGAGCAGAAAACCTGATCACGGGGCGTCCTTGACACCCCCTCGTTTGCTGGGGCTGTAGTAAAAATCTGAAGCAGAGTGGTGTTGCTGCGCACTCACACACAGCCAGCCTAGGCAAGGTAAGGCAAGTTGAAGCAAAACAAAGCAAAGCAAGGTAGCAAGATGTCGGTAATCGCAAGTGTAGCTGGAAGAATTCTTGTTTCTGACAAACGTCTCTCCCCACAGCGTCTCCTTAAATCCTATTCCCCAGGTAACAGGGGGAAGTGACAAGCCTGATGATGAGGGGCAGGGCGTCCTCCTCCCAAGTCGCCAAGTTGCCTTGCACTGATCCCACCTCATCTCCATTTTCTGTACTCGGGGATCAGGCAGGGGAGATAGTTGCTCTTCTCAGGAGCTCTATTGCTCCTCTGCTCCGCTGCCTGACCTTTCCCGAGGCCCAAGAAACCTGGGGCTGCCTCATTTTGCTCCTCCAGTCGATCCATCGGGGCCATCTTCCTCTGTTGGCCCCGGTTCTGTCTCCTCCTTGTCCTTGGCTGCAGCCTTCAATGGGGCAATGCCACCGCCGATCTGACAAGCCAAAAAGGTTGGGGATCATTGATTTAGACAGTTAGTGCATGTTAAGAATATGTATGTTTTATTATGTCACCAGTTATTTGGACTTTATCAAGATGGAAACTGGCCAAAATAATTATTATATCACATTGCAAAAATAAATGTATGCTTGGTTTACAGTCAGGGATTGTTGAAATGTGTTGTCTCTTGGTATTCAAATTAATATTTTGACCTCCCCACAAAGGAGGGCTTTTAGGCATTTTAGACACCTTTTGAGGAGTTGTTTTGCATATCAGAGTCTTCCCAGGCCTTTATTTTAATTTTGAGCTTATTTGCATATTAACACTCATGTATATGCCTTTTCGCTGCTAATTAGCATGTTTTTACAAAGTGCTTTGAAAACATTTTGAATGAAATCTTAAGTGCTATCATATTTCCTTAAGCTGTTTAAGCCTTAATGTTTAATTTATTTAATTGCAGCTTTGGGGAAGGAGGGTTTATCACCAACATATGGCAGCAGGAGAAATATTTATTGTCTGAGAGGTACAGTCTCATTAAGATTGCACCCCTTAGAACTCTTATATCTATTTCTTATCAAGAGGCAGAGAGACAGAGATGCATCACATTTAAGGACAATTTTGAACCACATACTTCAAGATGCATCAAGTTTGACCTCCCTTCCCCCAATGAGAATATGATCTAGACCAGGCCTGCACAACTCAATGATGGGAAGA
This sequence comes from Ptyas mucosa, assembly GCA_012654045.1. NCBI lineage: Eukaryota > Metazoa > Chordata > Lepidosauria > Squamata > Colubridae > Ptyas > Ptyas mucosa. Next base: position 22,482,128 of record WNWU01000012.1, read on the forward strand.
AATAATCCAAGGCACAAAGGAATAATTGGTGCACCAATCAACTGTTTCGTGATCTGTGGTATAGCGGCAGTAATGGAGGAGGTATTGGAGGTGCTTGGAGGCAGGATGTCTTTTTGGGAAGCGTCAGTGGCAGATCTTTCATGACAGCAGCGATGTTTGTTTGCAGTGGATTTATTGACACTTCAAAAAAAACACTGGCACACTACACAAGGTTGCTTGGTGTATGGTGCAGGCCTGGTCTAGGCCAAGAAATAAAGAGAAGGGGCTGTAGTGCAGAACTTTCATTGCAGACAGAGCATAGATAGTTTTATGTAACTATTTATTTCATCGGTTTATATAGCTGTCCACTCATTCTGACTCTGGGCAGCTGAAACTGTTTGAAAGCATTCAATATAAGGAAAATTATCAGCAAAATAAAACGTCACAATGTAAATGCACATTGGTGAGAGGGGCGACTATATAAATTTGATGAATAAATAAATTAAAATTTTCTGCATCGTGGATTCAACATAGTGAATGTCATACATTTTATATGACAGCTCATATATTTCAGGCAACTCATCTAATTTCTGGGCCTCAGTGCCCAACATAATTATGTAGCCCTCAATCCCCCCCTACACAGATTCTATCCAGTTAGATTGGGATAAACAACAACAAAAAAATTGATCATAAATACTTGAAAAATATTTCAAAACGGAAGAATGAAGCTTAAGAAGATGAATAGCATTTGATTAGCTATTGGGGTAGAAAAAAATTAACTTCACATCTAAATTGATTTGGCCTGGGCTGGCACAAACTGCCCAGGAAAGAGATCATCAAGACTGTGATAGACGATAGGTTTATGCCAATGTCGCTATAAGACTGTGGTGAAGAAAAATTTAGTGTTCTGGTTCTTATGAAAACAAAAAAAAGCCAATACCATAGTTGATTACCTAGATCCATAGTGTGATCACACCTAGGGCATTTCCACAAGAAGAGTCTTCACCATGAGTTTGAGATGTCTGTCCCTTAGCATTCAATGAGATTGGGAGATTAGCTGATTTATTCAATGCAAAAGGTGGGGAATTCTTCTTCTTCTTCTTTTTTTTTTAAAGGTGGAACTTACTGAGAGTTTGGATGGACTCTTTTTCCATTGGAGGGAAGTCTTGCATCTGCCTTCCTATTGGCTCCAGGGGGATGCTAAGCTGAAGAGCAGGTCTTGTAAGGAAAAATAGAAATGAATATTCAGAATCTTTCTCCTTCTAGCAGAAATGTAAGGATTTGGGCTACTCCAGTGAAGTGGATCTGGCAGCTATATTTCCTTACAATGAGTACATTTCTTGCAGCATAGAAAAAACATTTTGTTTATAATTTATTACAAGCTCTCTCACATTTCATTTATGGCTGAACTCTACAACTATAATTTGATGTGCTGGGGGGACATCTTGGAGAAAGGACTGGAAGAAAGCTTCACCCCAATGCTAAAATATAAGGATCATATCTTCACCACAATGCTAAATTCTCAGCTATGCAAATAAAAACTGGGAGGTATCAGGAATAACAAACGGAAGAGCTTCTTTGCACAACACATAGTAATGTCACTGCTTCACTGCTACAAATTAATAAAAGCCTTCATCTTAGATTGCTTTTATAAATGCCTAGATCTGTTCATCGAATGTGTAAGGCTATATTTTATCTCCCCTAACATCAGTTGCTGAGGAATCGGAATGGGAGGATACAGAGACAGTTTTGTTCTGCTTGTGTGTCATAAAATGTCCAGGTTTGCTTTAAAAAAAAACAAACCTCCTTGAGGTAATGACATCACTCTATGAGGTCTTTTGCTGTGTCACGAGATAGAAACTGTAGAACTTTATAGTAGAGGAATAGCAGCGATTTTCAAATATCTGAAGTACCAAATTGTCCCTTTCAATGAGGATGGTGCACTGCATAGTTTGCTTGCCAGTTTCAACTGTCAGCTTAAGCTGCTCCTTTTTTGGTGACAAGCACCAATAAAACTTTTGTTTGCATTGGCTGTTGACTCATCTTAGGTGGAATTATGTACAGAAAGAAGTCAATAATTCCCCATTCATTGTGATCCACATGCAACTCAGATTGATGATACAATGCAAGGGTCCTGTATAGACAAGATTCTTGTTTACTGTGTACTTTTCCAGGTCACTTAGCACATTGCTTCATAAACATGCTTTTAGCAATGCAGAGCCCGGTGTGAATGGATTTTAAGTTTATGTAGATCAATTCATCCTTAAAAACTACCAGAACTAATTTTTTAAAATTTGCACTGCAAACACATTAGGGATAACCTAAGCTATTCCCAGAAAGCTTTCAGTACCTCCTCAAACAGTAGGCTATTAGGAGATGCCAAATTTGTTTTTAAGGCCGTGCTATTATTCCCCACCTGCAAAAAAAAAAAGATGTCATTCCAGGGAGGGTCATTCTGGGAAGCAGGTTTTGAAGAAAAGCATTTCCATAATGTCTTTGGGTGTTAAGTGAATTTCATTATATGGGTATACTGTGTATACACGTACAATGACAATAAAGTTGTTGTTGTTGATATATTATTATTATTATTATTATTATTATTATTATTATTATTCTGCTGAAACTATTGCCACAATTAGAAACCATCAAGATATTTAAAGGACCTGACTTTCCCGAAACATAGAATAGCATTCTTCAGAACCAGATTTAACATCCCCCCTTCAGTACTTCTGCAGTACTGACCCCAAGTACAAGACCCCAATAGTGGAATGAGAATGTATATGTGGCAGGGGTGAAATTTAAAATTTGTTACTACCGGTTCTGTGGGCGTGGCTTGGTGGTGGTGGGGTAATGTGACTGGGTGGCGTGGCCAACTTTTTTTTTTTTTTTACTTTTAAAAACATTTTTTCTACAAGCTCTTCGGCAGAAAAAAATGCTTTTAAAAGCCTCTGACGATTCCAGCTGAGCCGCGCGATCATCAGAGGCTTTTTTTTAACTTTTAAAAGTATTTTTTCGGCCAAAGAGGTTGTAGAAAAAAATGCTTTTCAATGTAAAAAAAAAAGCCTCTGATGATCGCACGGCTCAGTTGGGCATGGGGGTGGGGCAGGGATTTTTGCTACTGGTTGTCCAAACCACCTGCCACCATTGCTACCGGATCAGGCAATCAGGTCTGAACTGGGAACATTTCACTCCTGTTATGTGGTAAAAGGGAAGTCAAAGAGATCACACATATTTTATTGCACTGTGAGTTATACAGAGTTTTTAGGTTAATGCATATTCTCCCCTTATTACCAGGGAGGGCAGACAATTTATATGTAGACTATCTCCTCCGGGACTCAAAGCTGGCTACCACACGTGCAGTAGCAAAATTCTGTGCAGCTACAATGACCACAAGGAAAATTTGATTACAGAATTAATGATGTTTACTTACACCAATTTTTCATAGATATTTCTAATAATTTTTGGAGAATCTTTATTTAGACACATACTTACCCACTCTCCCATCATGTAACGAAGGGCAAGAGTCATATTGTTTGATAGCATGTATTTTTTTATTATGGATGTTATTATTTAACTATTATTAGTAGTAATATCATTTAAAACTATTGTAAACAGTGATAATTCTTGTCTATTGCTGGTCTGTGACCATAATGAAGTTTTTATGATTATTGCCACAATCAGGCAAAAATGTATTTTTGGGAAAAGGTGTCTCCATAACATAAGTGAACTATTTGGATTTTGAAAAAGATCTCTGGAGTCAAAAAGTAGCTTAGTGTCTTTAATATCAAATCATTTACTAAAAGAAAGAAGGGATTATATTTTCTATATCTATTATTAAAGAATTTTGAAGAGTATACAGGTAGTTCATGGTTTACAACAGTTCGTTTAGAGACCATTCAAAGTTATAATGGCACTGAAAAGAGTGATTTATGACCATTTTTCACACTTATGACCCCAGCATCCCCATAGTTATGTGATCAAAATTCAGAATGCTGGACAATGGACTCATATTTATGATGGTTGCACTGTCCCGAGGTCATGTGATCAGCTTTTGCAACCTTCTGACAAGCAAAGTCAATGGGGAAGCCAGATTCACTTTATAAATTTATAAATGTTTGGAAAGAGCAAATATTAAACTTGTTTGATTAATATTTTTTTAGAAATCTTGGAGTAGCAGATTATGGAAGGCTGCTGGAATCTGATAACTAAGCTCATTGACCACCATTGAGAGGAAAAGGGAGGAACTATGAAACGTGCATTGCAACAATTGTGATACATTCTTTTCCCTGTACATACTGGTGTGTGTGCTGTTATAACACAATTACAAAGGGCAGGGCTTTCAGCATGAAGTTAAGACACATGTTTTGTCATTTTGGCATCATCATAGTTCGAAATGGACACCTGTAGTGGAACACAGCTCTCAGGTTCAATGGAGTTCGACAATTGCCCTTTTTGAAAATAAATATGTCCATCTCCTTTCCCTTTAGAATTCTTCTCTGAAGGTTGAACATACCGATATTCTGCCACTAGGGATATCAAGGGCAGGATACTGAATGTGACTTAAATGGAACCGAAAGCCATAAAGTTTATTTTGGATTATTATTCTGAACCTGCTTTTCTTCATAAAGTGAATTCTAGCATCTCATATGGTGACAGTCATAATACAATGCATACAAACACATGTAATATAGTCTTACAAATAATCAGCATTATAACCATTATTGCAGAAGTAACATGAGACTATGAATTAAATAAATATACAATCAAATACAGCAATACGCCCTCTAATAAACTACATGTGTTCACATAGACCCAAACGTTGGAAGGATTCCTTCACAGCCTCCTGAGATATCATAACCTTCTATGGTGCAATGTACCTTCTGAGTAATTCTTGTAATTTACGACCGACACTTTCCTGCACCTGAGCCAGGAAAATGCAAGTGATGGTGGAAATATATTTTTTTCAATCTGCAAAGCAAGAGGTTTTATGAAACAGTGCCAAGTAGAAACTAACTTGCATGTAAGTTGGGTTTTATGCAGAACTACAGCTTCTTGGGATGATAACGTAGCACTTACACACAAGCCAGGGTTGAGATCAACATAAACCTCATAAATCCCCTATGTAAAGGTAATAAGAAGCAGACCTGTTTTAATGCATGGAGCATAGATATCTAATTTATTGGAGAATTTTATCAGCGACTCATAGACTTTAAAAGGGAAAATACTTATTAGATGATAGTTGTATGAAGCATGTGTATGCCACCACAAAATTATTATTTTTTGTAATATGTAGTGTTTTGTGGGTCAATACAAAATCCAATTGACTGTCCATTGTCTTCTTAAGGTGCTCCCAGTAATAGGAATAATACCACCAATGTTATGTCTTATTTCCATGGCCAGCTTTAGGCTTCTGTGGTTAAATAATGTTTTATCTAATAGCCAGCAAGAGATAGTATAATTTTATATGGTTGAAAACTTTCTGCAAATATAGTTGGGAAGACTAAATTACATCTGAATTCTTTCTTGAAAGAGAATCAAACCTAGAAATATGGGGGGAAAGGACAAAGATTCAGGGCAACTAACTTGTGTTTAATGTAGTATACCTCTGAAGTCTTCTGAATGAGAACTCAAAATAACTGAAGAAGAAAGGACAGTGAAATTGGTTTCATAGATACCACTTAAGATAATAAATGAGTCTTACTTAAGAATCTGAGAGACGCAGATATGTTACTGCTGTGAGAAATAGAGGATGAAATGTGATATTCCAGATCACAATGATGATTCATTCCTTTTGCATTCTATTTTCTTTCAAGGAGCAAAGTGCTGCCTTTACTCATAAAAGTACCAGATTGTGATGTGCCAATCTGATAAAATGAAATTTCATAAGTACAGTAAACCTTTCATTTAATGCCTAACACCTACTAACTTCAGCTACAAGAAATGATTTTTTCCCCGTTTGAACTTCTCCTTCATTTAAATCTAGGGTTTGTCTGTTAAATCAAAGTTTTACTGCAAGTGACACTTCTGTATGTATGTCTACTGAAAACTCCTATTGCAATCCATGAATTTTAAAAAATTTCTTAAACGGGATAGAAGCTACGATAGATATATTACTAGTGCCTCATTAGATGTTACAACAACTTGTGTAGGAAAGTATGTTCATAATTCTTATTCCTGATTTCTCGGTTTAAAAAGTCCTAAAACGATCTATCATTCTGGAAAAATGTAAACATATGGAAGAACAGTGGTTCAAGGGTATTGCTAACAATTTGTCTTTGGAAGGCTCTAGCTTTTATTCTACTTTCCTTAAATGGAGCTGGAAAAATTCTCACCTAAAAATTTAAGGAGTTGTTGCTGGACAATGTTGATGAAAGTGGGCGAGGTGATCCAGTAGTCTGACTCATTGAAGAGCAGTTTCTTGTATCTATCATTACATTAGCTGTCTGATATCAGGTTTTTGATCCAGTCCACTGGCATCTCAATCTTTATTTATTCAACCTTTATTTAATAATGTATAAAAACTACCTAATACCTGACTCATGGTCACCGATAGAGCTTCCAAATATAAAAATATACTCAAATGAAAGAGTCCGTGCAATTCATTGAAGCCAAGGCAGACCAATTCATCTCGTTCAAGAGTTCCATGTATGTGGATCAGACCACACAGAGAGTTTTGAATGAGAGCCAGTGTCATGGCATGTGCATGGGAACTTGCTTATATGTTTGTGTTTCTCTAGCAAATGTTTTCGGATTTGTATTTGCATTGCCTTTCCTATAAACTGGCTCCTGGCATAACCCATTAACATTTGGAAATTTGCCAAATCCAGATGTTAACATCCATTTGAACTTCAAATTCTAACACCAATATCTGGGACTGAAGGCAAACAAGGAAACAAAAGTCATGGGAGGGTCCACATCGTCAGAATTAGGTTGTGAAGTGAATATGCCTCAAATGGAAAGCTATATGGAGATCCCAGATGTAATTTTGCATTTATCATAATTAAGACTGGGATTCTAGTTTGAAAGCTCCCCCCCTCCCACCCCGAGGTATTTTTGTTATGTTTCATTGTTGTGTTTCATTCTGGAAAGAATGATAAAAACAACAACAAAACTTTAAATACACATTTAGCATAAACACAATATAAAAACAAAAATATTTCACTGGTTTCTTTGTTTCCATGTTTGTAGAAGCCAATTCTAGGGAGTGGGGAGGAGGGCAATGTCAGAATCTAAACATTTATACTATATGAATAGAGAATAATTTGTTTACCCATATATTTGGCTCAAGCAAGTCAGATTTATTATCGTATGGAATGTTTCAATGTGTGTAAATTGTGGATGGCCCCCTTTTATTCCAAAAACATTTCAAGCTTATCTGGGGGATTTGTGAAGAATTTTAAGGACCAGAGAAGTGTAAATTGCCTTCTCAATTACAATCCGATCTGACGTCAATCTTACGCCTGGGAAATGTGGTATGATACATGTGCAAAAGAAAGGTGTGCATTTCTAAGTCAAAGCAGTCATTGTTGTATAAGTCCATCTCTTCTCCTGCTCCTATCAATCTTTATTTTTTCACTTAGAAAACACTTGGCTGCTATTATTGCTCTCATCTTTAAAAAGACCATTGCTACAACTGTGACAAACACATGCTCTCTTTTTCCCCCCAACATAAAATGCAACCATAGTCATGCTTCACTGGAAGCAGTGAATAACAATTCTTTGTTTTTATTCACTCTTTCAATATATCCAGCTAGGAACAATGCACTCAAAACTAGCTGCAGCAAAAGGCAATTGCTAGGAACGGTATCAGGATTGACCTCTGTCCCTAATTGGAGTATGCACTTCAATTTGGGAATGTATTCCTTCTTTGTGAAAGTGTCTGCTTGAAAACATACAAGATGTGCCTTTTGTTTCTGCTTTAGGGCTTGGAATTGCTTAGTTTTTATATCCCCTGCAATATAATTTTCTGCAAATATCCAGAACCTTTGGCAAAGGTTTATGTTTTAGAACCAAATGCAACAAGTAACAACAGATTATTCTTTCATATTTAAGCACTTACAGTTTATCCATGCTTGGTCAGATTGAAGGACTTCTCTTTAAATCAGACCATTGCAATCATTTGCAATAATTGATATTTATTAGTAGAGGGGGATGCAAAATTAGTTTTTGATAATTAAAGGGGAAGCTTGAAATTGTATAATTCATTTTCATTCTCCTGCACATCTTCTTATCATAGAGAAATATCACCTGATTTCTCCTTATAATATCAATGCTTGCTTTGAAAATGATTTGAAATAAGTTTACAGCTGTGATTGGCTATGAAAAATGATGGTGGGTCAAAATAGGAAAATATGTAAGAGTGGGTTTCTGCTCACTTTATTATATGTCGAGACTTTGGAAAAGTGCAGAGAAGAGCAACTAAGATAATTAAACATACCAAGTGGCTGGGTGGAGGGCCGGGGCTCAGGAAACCGAGAGGTTTGACAAATTTAAAGAGAGTTGGTTTAATGTCACGGTTTTGAGTAATGCTCCCAATTAGTTCAAGACTCTGAGGCCGTTGCTTTCTCAAAGATCTTGTTTATTGGGTACATCATATCGGCATGATCAAATGTGAAACCAACTCTGAATAATTCCTGTGCTTTGGTATAATTAAAAAATAGATACTGGCCATCCCCCTTGTGTCACCTTAGCCAACCAAGCAGGTGATGAACCTTTTAGTACTCCCTCCTGCCGTTGCTAGGGCACATTTAGCTGGTCTTGGTTCTCACAAGCCTTATCGCTGTTATGTCTGGCATTTTGGAGGAAAACATCCTACAAGTCCACCCCCCCCCCCCAATAAGTATGGCAACTAAGAAACGAAGCAGAGAAAAATATGGCTTCAGCTAGAGTCGTTTTGAGAGTTGACAGTGGGTGCTTCATCACTGGGGGTCTTTAAGAAGAGATTGGACAGCCACTTACCTGAAATGGTATTGGGTCTCCCTCTTGAGCAGGGGGCTGGTCTAGAAGACCTCTAAGGTACCTTCCAGCTCTATTCTGATTGATTCTGAGAATTGAGTATGTCAAGGGAAACATGGAAACTGCATGAGGTAGGGATGTATTAATTTAAAAAGCATGTGTTATAAAACAAGAGGAGACATGATCAAAAATGAACGGGTGCAGAGTGAATGCAAATTGAATACAAATATGACCAATATGAAGAAAGTACATTGAGGTAGGTTTGATCAAAGCAAATAAATGAGGATCAAATTGTAAAACCAACACATAAAAGAAGGGGGAATGTCTTGAGACCATGGGGAAGTCCCAGAAAGTCATGGGTAGATGGAGTCGATGAGGTCCATAAAAAGAGAGAAGTAAGAAATTTAAAGAACAAAAAGCAATAAATGAATTGATGTATGGATAAATGAATTGATAGCAATAAATGAATTGATATACGGTTTGCAAGGATAGAAAGTTACAAGAGACATAGTGAATGGTATTGGTGTAAATGTCTTTTTCTTTGTTGACTTCTTTTAATTTCTTTTGCTCATGTTCTAGGTGTTGCAAAAGTTGCTGAGCCTCAAAGACTGTGGCCAGTAAGATTACACACTAACTTCTAAGCAGTTGCTGGAATTCGACCAGAATGGATTTTCTTTTTAAAAGTATTTACAGGCCTTTAATCCAGGCCATATATTTTGTAGAAGTCTGTATTATAATTGTACTCCCATGGCGTAAATCACGGCAAATGAATTTCCATGCTATGTACCAAACCTGGGATAAATTTCCATGCAGTTCATCATTATATGTTATTATCGTTAACACGTACTCAGATATCATTGCAAGAAAGCAGATTTTAAGGAAGAGAGCTTAAAAATATTGGACTGAGTAAGCACAAGTTGTTGTTGCACTGCTGATTTTAGAGCGTTGAAATTGTTTGTCTTGCTTGAAGCAAGAGTCTCTGACACTTTGTTAAATAAAAAAGCTAGATTGTCTTTGCACTTATTTAAATCAATTGCAGATCATTCTACCATCATGCATCTTTGGAATCAGAGCTTATTTATATATTTGGATATATACATGGATATTTTGGCACCATAAATTTAGCAATCTGCATGAATAGCTCTATCCTTCCTTTGCTCATGACCAATCTCAGAAGACACACTGTAGTAGTAATAGGTACAGCATTATCCTGGAAGTAGCATGTGTGTTGCTTTAGCCAACAAGAAAAAAGAAATTTATATTAGCATAACCCCTCCCAATTAGGCACTGAGAGTGGGCTAAATTACTGAGGAAAGGGTTTATGTATTTATTTTCAGTGTTTCTAGATTGTTACATGCCTCACAGCACAATAACAATATACATTTTTTAAAAAACCTTGAGTTGTATCAATAATTATCAACATAAATTTAACTTAATAGTAATATCACCATAAAAAGCATAATATAACACCAAGTACTTAATATAATACATTAAGTTTGTTCCTTTTATGTTGATTTTTGTTGTTATTGTTCCTTCAAGCCAGTGCTGAATCCTGGCTATTAGCTGGACAAGTCTCTGCAGATTTAGAAGAGGCTGGCCATTGCCTCCTTCCTAGGGTGGCAAGAGAGTGACTGGCCTAAAGAGGATTATAATTGATAAACTTGGATAAAGGGAAGAGTTCTTTCTTTTTCTATTTTTATCTTTCACTTTCCTTTTCCTTTTCCTCACTTTTTATTTTGTTTTAAATGTATCTCCTTGTTTTTGTAATTGTGTAATTTTTACTTGTATAATATAATCCATAAAAAAATTATTGAAAAAAATATTTATTTTAGTCTTAAATGTTGGCACATTGTACTGTGAGTAGTAACCCAGATTAATCTAGTTAACTGGTTTTCTGCCTATTGTGTGATTGCTAAATGTCTAGGAATCTTGCCAGAAATGAAAAACTTGCTCCTTCCTTTTGTTGACAGAAAACTGATTGTGGAAAAAAAAAGCAAGTTTAAAAAAAACTTATTTCAGATAGGCATACAAATGCAAGTTAGGAAAACTATATCAGGTTTCTGATATTGATGATGCAGCCATTGTCCTTTTTTATAGGTTTGCTTCTATTATTGTTATGAATCTTTATGGTGCTTCTGTCACTTGAATAATAAGGCTGTGCACTACTGAAAAAAAATGTAGAAGTGCTTCAAATATTCTTAAAACATAGCACATCTTTGCTGTTCCACAAACCATCCTTTTGTTGTTTCAATATAGTGACTCAAGTTGATGCAACTCTTAAAGCAGACACAACATTTTACAACAGTGGAGTAGCATAAAGTCAGTACTTCTTCCAAATAATTTTTGAAGTTCTGTTTAGTTGCATTGGATATTCATCTCACATTCCAGAAAATGTGGCAACTCTACCTCCAAGGAATAAACAATTCTTATTAGGACGCAGACTGCAAAACATAGCAGGATCACAATAAATAGCCATTTGTTTTTAAATGAATGATGGAATGATTATTATTATTTTCTTTCTTCAATAGGAACATGGATTAATCCACATTTTAAGATATGTCCTTAAATTGAAAATAAATAGAGTGGAATCTTGTGTTTTAGTAGGCTGAACAATCTATGAAGATGACTCATGGAAGTGTAACTACAGAAGCGTGCAACATGCTCTAATTTTATTTGCAAAGAGAATTGAAGTGACTTATTTAACTTTATACCAGATTTGGCCCTGACAGTCATTCCATTTCCATCTAATTTCCTTTCAGGGTACTATAAAGTTCCCACACCAGATCTTAGTTCAAGCCCAAAAGTTGATCTATTGCAGGAAATATTTCTGATTTTATGAGCTTATGGGTTTATTAGTTTTGTTTTTAAACCAAATTGTACTTGGAATCATTTCAAATCAGCAAGTATAATGCAAACTTAAAGAGCGAGAAAAAAGGATATTATTCAGCATAGTCAGAATTAAGCATATCCTAATTCTTTACTGGGCTTCATCATTCTTGGTCTTACAGATATCAAAACTATTTGATTTTTTTTTAAAAAAAAATCTTGCCAACCATTCTCAGGGAAAAAGAGCCCCAAATGCATACAATGGCCCTAAAATAACAAATTAATCAGCACCTGATTTCTTGTCTTTCAGAGTTGCCTTAAGGTGAAGAAAACCTGAACTGCAGAAGATCATGTTTCTATTAAAACAGGCCTATATGAAGCACATTCACAATACATTTGCTAAGTAAGCATCCATTCAATTAAGTTGATTTAGCAGAAGCGAGGAGGGTCTTTTGGTGGAGATGGGAAGCTACTCTATTGTACTGTACTCACATTATTAGGCTCACCTCTAAGAACTTGCAGCAAACAATTGCTCATTAGTGGATTAGCAGTAATTACTAGCAGCAGTCATTTTCCTCAAGCAGTAATGGACCAATTTGCTGCTGTAATTGGACCCTACTGTTGTGGCTCTCTGGCCCTAAAGCTGCGGATTTCAGAATCTGCACCTTGTGCTTTCCATTTGGTAAGGTATCCACTAATGCTTGAAAAACACATGTCATCAAACTGCATCCCCCAAATGTGCAGTCACACCTTGTGCTTATTAAAAATAATATAGATGCAGATTCAATTGCTACATTGGATTACCTGTTGGAATATAGTATAGCTAAGTAAACATTTACAAGATTATGAATCAGAGCTATGTCTTTAGTAGGCTTCTAAAAATGACACACACAAAAGGAGTAATTAAACCTGAGTGGCTATAACAGTAAATTAACGGGATGAATTCTCAAGGAATGTGTGAAGTTCTGTGACGTAGATGTGCAGGTGAGGGCATAAGGATACATTATACGGAATTGGGAGAAAAAGAATTAGCTTGCCGAGGAAGTTTGCAGACATTTCAAAGTAAATAACTTCAAAGAAGTCCTTTGATTTGAAGCTGTTCCTGCAACTTTTTAAAAGGATTGCTATTTGCTGGACAGTATAAAAAAACAAAACACACAGAATGGAGGGGGGGGGTAGATCTATTCAGCTTGGAATCCAGCTTAACATCTACAAAACATGAAGCTGTGTGTAGATCAGTATTTATGAAAGAATGTAGACAACCCCCATCATTTGTTAAAACTGCTAAGGGATGCTCAGTCCCTCCTAATAGACGGAGAGGACGCTCCCTTGTAAACTTAGAATCATCTCAAAATCCAAATTGCAAATGTAGCTCCCCTGAAACAGTTTTGGTGGGCTGGGAATGCTTTTAAAGGATTTGGCAAGTCCTGGTAATCAGTTGATTGTAAAACCTGATAATCTGTTTCCTCATTTTAAAAATGTTGTGGCTTAAAGTCCTTCTTCCTTTGAGGTCTAAACTCTCAGGTAGGCTCACCCGACTTACTGCTGGTTCAGGCTTCTATTTGTCAGTTGGGCTAGTGCCCAATTTTTTATATCCTGTTTTTACCGCTCTGGTCCTGTCTTTATGCCCAGTTTATATCTTTGATTCTCATTCTGTCTTGTTGCAGGATTTGAGACCTGGCAATGGAATCCTTTTTTTCTGCTCCATTCCATGTGAATAGTGTGTATATTATATTATATATATATAAAAACTGAACATTTCTACATTTCTGTAATCTGGGAGCCTTCCTGCTTTGAGTGATTGTGCTTATGACTCACACACCTGCATCTGACTGAGCACAAGAGCCTCAAGAGCATACAGCTGGAAGGAATCGAGAAACCTACAAACAACCAACAAATTTAGCCCCCTGGCTCAGAACAGGAATTGAAATTAGAGCCTGTTTGACACATGACTGTCTATCTTTTGCTTAAACATATCCAGTGAAGGAAAGCTGACCACCTTCCTAGTATTTGGTTTTACTATCAAACTGTTCCTATGGTAGGTAGCTGGCAGACTTTTCTGTAAGAATAACTACATCTCTACTTAATAAATGTTGGAAATAAGATACTCATTTTCTACCTTTCTGTAAGGGTTGACTCTATCAATAATGACCTTCTTTTCCTGCATATCCATGTGCAAGTGTAATAACATCCAGAAATACGGGACTATATGTGCTGAATTTTATGTATCTGGTTGTTGTGTTCCCCATATGTAGTATGTAGATGATAAATATTGTACCTATACCCAGGTTAGAATGAATAGTTCTTATTTGTGGGTGGAACAGAACTGGGACTTTATGAAATAATACTGATATTTATGCTTTATTTTCTTAAAACTGAATTTTTCAGTCTTCCATTCTAGCATCCTCTCATTTTTGCTTCTTTAAAGAGATTTTTTAAAAATGTTCTGCATATAAGTTAACTGCTGTTCCTTGAAATTTCTGTCAGATCTGATATTTGAGAGCAATTATCTTTGTCAGGATTGTGAAAAGAGATTGGTGTTCATCAGCTCAGATTTATATAAAACTCCTAGAAGGGGAATTTTAAAATTGTTTATGAAATAATGCAGGAATTGCAAATTAAACATTCATTCTCCTGTTTAAGATTTTGTTACTGTCTTTTTTTCTAATTGGCATCTATATTGCCAATTGGTTGTTGAAATCCCTAGAATTTAAATTCACATTGTTGGAAAGACAGAACTATTATTCCATCACAGCATAAAAATAAATAAAACAAAGTGTTGGGTGCATGAATCTGTCATGCCTCAATTTCTCAGTTTTTCCCAAAATAACTTTCCAGCAGAATGAGATATGATCTGTAAATTATGCTGACTGCTAAAGAGATAGTAATAAAAATGAAGACTTTTTAACAGTTGAGATAAACATTTCTCTGCCAAATTTCAGAACATTAGTACGATTTGTATACAGTAAAATTCTGAGTCCCTAGTTATTGCTCTGCATTTTTTTCAGTATTGCATTTTTTTAACTGCATTGCTTTTTATAATTGTCATGCAATGTTTTCAGCCACTTGGATTTGGAATATAATGGTTAGTGGCAATATCAAAATAGAGTTCTGGATTAAACATGCAAAAGGACAAGATAGTAGAATAGACAATTGGTATAATGCATTTAATAGATGAGAATGGATCAGACAATGAGAAGAGATTTAATCTATTTTAACAAATAATCTCCAGTGACTGTGGTAAGGCTCAGTACCTCCTCTTCCCTCAACAATTAAGGAAACTTTCCTTCACATATTGCTAATGTACTTTCAGAAGCACAACAGAAAGCTCTTGATTGGCATCTATCTTTTGGCAAAATTTCAAGCACCTGACACCATTTATACAGTCACACCTGAGCCAAGTATCTGACCAGAATACAGGAATACAGTATCTCATGAAGCAGCTTCAGCTTCAAAATATCCTGTTCGCAGAGATAATCATAATACATATTCCTGACATTGGACAAATAAATTGTAGTAGATCTCTAAACTGTATGTTTGACAACTGACATTTATTTCAATAAAGCTGTGTGACTCATGAATTCTGCTTTGTAGAAGATGCTATTTTTTGGCAATGCAACAATAAGGCAATTATTGATGTGTAGCTTCCCTTCCTTTTTTCACAGGTGGGTGGATTTCTTAAAAATTGCATCCAGATTGTAGAGCGCTATATGTTTGTTTGGATAGGAAGGTAAGTCAGTCAATGAAGAAAAAAGTGGGCAAAGGACTATTGGGCGTTGACATCTCCTTTCTGTGTTTGTCTTCTGAAAACTATTGTTTGTACGAACAATATTCTATATAGACTGTTTTGAAAAGGAATTTGGCCAACAGCTCAGGAATTGCAAGGGCAATTCAGTAGATATATTTCTATATTTTACCACCCAACTGAATCATAAAAAGGAAGTAGGATGTGGGCACAGAGCTCCCCCTTCCGGAATAATTTCATTGATAAGATAAACTAATCTAAGGCCCTGGTTTTTTTTTAAATTAATGACTGAACCAGTCAGGGCTTCTATCAGCCATTGTTTTAATGAATGGGTTATCATTGTTTTGAAGTTTTGAAAACTAATACTTTAACTATGATTTTGCGCATATTTCAAGGACAAGGCAGTGGAAAGAAGGATGAGTTTGGATGGGACATTGATATAGCCTCCTCCCCTTTTTTCTTATGAAACTCTTTATTGATGATCAATGGTCAGCAAAATTACAAAGATGCAATGGCCAGTAAACCATGTTTGCTTTCCCGTAAGCCTGAGGCCATCTCATTCCCACTGTAGTGGATCTTCTGTCTGAGTTTCAGGACAGCAAAGAAATGGAGTCATATTAGAATAGGAATAGGAATAGGAATAGGAATAGGAATAGGAATAGGAATAGGAATAGGAATAGGAATAGAATAGGAATGGAACGGAACGGAACGGAACAGAACAGAATAGCAGAGTTGGCATGGACCTTTGAGGTCTTCTAGTCCAATCCCCTGCCCAGGCATATTGGGATAGAACAGGTCACCCTGGCCTCATATCCCTTTGTACAGCCAAAGAAATTCCAATAAACTCCAAGTGGTGAAACTGGGGGAAATTCAATTTAGGATTCTGAAAAAAGGAAAACAGCTTTTCATGATTAAATATTTCTGTTTTTGCTGAACAATATTAAAACTAAAGAAACTTATATTTTATATATATCAAAATTCAGATCTTACAGCAAAGCATAATTTTATTGCTCAGTTTCTGGCAATTAATCATCATCTATAATGAATATAAGATCAAGACTTACATTTTAAGGGGGGGGGAGATTATTAATAAAAACCCATTTATTGCGTAAATTTAAATAATAGTGCCTTTTACTAAAATCAAAATATTAAGTATGATACTAACAAAAGATTCTTTTTGGATATAGGATTAGTGTTTTCTAGTGATTATGTAAGCCATTTACATAAATGTAAATCATTATGAAAACACATTTCTGGTGTTATTTAAAGACAATTCGTAATTATCAGATTGTTCAATAAAAATTCCATTTCAATCCTGATGAAACTTTAAATCATATTCCCAATAAACAGAGGATGGGGAGAAATTATTTGCTTATTTTGCAGGGATTGTAGAATGCAAGGAAATGTATATATCAATATGTTAAACCTTCAGGTACAATTTAGATATACTGTATTTAGAAATAAAATTATATAATATATCAAGATAATTAAATTACAGAAAATGAGTTATAGTGCCTGTTATGGAGAGTCCTTAAACACTGAGACATGATTCAGCTTTTATTGTTATTACTTCTTCGTATTTTTTTAACATTTTAAGATAAATTAGATTAGAGTAGATCAATCAATGTATCATGCAAATAAACACAAACATATTCCATACTATACAAATGATAATCTTATACATTAAAAATTGTCTTTCCATATTTTATTGGGCTGGAAGTTAATTCAATGACTATTCTTTATGCATATATAAAATAGAAGAAATCCATACATAGGTAAATGAATTCCATTCTATGAGCTCTTTAATATCTTCAATTTTTTAAATAATCAGTGTAGTTTTCCATACAATGTTAGTTTCAGGGAGGAAGACATTTTTCTGATATTTCATAATTTTAGTGTAAATGTTTCTTATTCTTCAGAAAGCACTTGTCTGGTAAAAATAGAAACAGCCCTTTAATACTTCTTCTATGATAGTTGAAAAACTATTTAGCTGAAATAGTTGAAAAGATTGAAATCTTACTATAAACACTGAAAACTTTGTTTAACATTCTGCAAATGAAGTTAGGTGATTTTTAGGTGAAGTTCGGTGAAAGCTTAGCTGGGAAGCACCTTCTTACTCCTTCTTGTTATAATGTTGCATTTAGATCTTTATTTCATCCTTCCTAGATCTTTTCTGATCTTTCCTGGATCCTAGATCCATTCATGTTTTATTTCCTGCAATTGGTGCTGTATAGTCAGAAGTCATTAAGTTTACTTGCAACTTCTTGGGCAATAGACTCATTGAAACAATTATGTCTTCAGTAGATGTATTCAAGGTTCAAGCATTGTTCAGAAACAAATGAGCCCAACTGCACTGCAAATGTCTATTGAATTAATTTCACATTCAGAGGAAACAAATGGATTTATTTTGTAATTCACATTTTGCATTGCTTTTCTTATGGATATATTGCTGGCACAGTTTAAAGCTAAATATAAGAAAGGACTTATGCTTAGGAAAGAACGTTTTCCTAACTTCATAACTCTGTTCAAATATCATTTTGTTACTTACCAAATCCATTAATAAGGCCATTGTATTTCATACTTATCCTAAATGAATTCCCAATTCCTCCCAGTCTTAAAAGTCAGCCACAACTGAAATGACAGAAGAATATTTTTCTTGTTTTTGACTGTAAAGATGATACTTTGGCCAAATGCTTGGAAGAATTTTGTGCATTTGTGGCTGTAGGAAAACAAGACCGTGGCCAGACGTGCCAAGGTTTTTTATATGTTCATCAGAATACTGGAAAATAAATGCCTTGGTTTTTTTCTAATGGCAATACTGGTCTAAGGATCTTAGTTGGGGATAAGGATTTACACATTACAAATAATATTTCCCCTAATTGTTAATTTTGAAAGTGTTTACAGATGCCGTATGTGGACTACAATACTTTCCCTGCCTATTATAATGATGGTTTTTTGACAGTCCTTTTGTTGAATCCTTGACACTGAATGAGACAGAACTGGGCGAGTTGGATTTTCCATCCTTTTAACAATGTTACATAGAGTCAATTCCTTGGTTTGCTAAGTGGGTAGGTGGAGCTTTTTGCCTCTAAAGCCAATGGTCATTTCTTGATCAGTGATAATGCTAATAATCCCCAGGTCCTTTTTCCTTTGAAGTGAATGGCTGGCTTTTTGAGCTGCTGTCAGTTTTAGAGGATTAGATGCATGTTTAGGCTGGGTGAACTCATGAATGAAAATATTTTGCTTGGCAGTTTAGAAAATGTGGTTTAGCCCCCATCCCCACCCCTCCCTACCCTCCATAGCTAAGTCCTGAACCCCTTTGGCAAGCACCTGCTTTCCACCATTGTCTTTTTGGGAGGTCTTTTCCTTTAGAATAAACAATGGAAATTCTAATATTGCTATAAAAGGGACTTGGGCTTCTTTATTTATATTTGCTTTGTTGTCTTATACTGATGATTGGATCTTGGTATGCAGATCTAACACACAGTTTCTCAATTGGCGTCAGAATTATTATATGGACCTTTTAAATGTTTATATACTGACAGAAAGCAATTCAATTATTCTTGCAAAGCATAATTATATCAGAATCATTGTAAGCAAAAAATACAGAAGATGCCAAAACCATTTTTCATGACCCATTAACATGTAACTGGAAGACCATAATTTGGTTTTTGTTTGAGGTGTCTTTTTGGGAACTCTGGATCAAAATATATCATTAATTCTAAATCTGGCAAACCAGGTTGCTTCCATCCCCAAAAGTTCATGAGTAATACAAAAGTTCAAGAATTGCATAATCCTAAGAATTGCAAATTACCATTTGCTACTGAGCGAAAAAAGAAAAACAATTTTTTCATGTCAAGAGTGGTCAACATGGAGCAAAAGAAATAGAATAAAGCAAACCAACATTTCAGATGAAGTTCAGAAAGATTTTTATGAATTTAAAACATTTTCCTGTGTTCAAGATCTAATATTAAGCCATATTCATATGGATTGCTTTGCAGCCACTAGATTAAAAATATATATTTAATTAATATTTTTGCATTTCGTATCTAAACTTACTCTATAGCCGTGATGGTGAACCTATGGCACGGGTGCCACAGGTGGCACGCGGAGCCATATTGGTGGGCACGCGAGTGTTGCCCTAGCTCAGCTCCAGTGCGCACTGGCCAACTGATTTTCAGGCCTTCCGGTCCCACCAGAAATCAGGAAACTGGCTGTTTCCCGCCTCCAGAAGGCATCCGGGGGGATGGGGAAGGCTGTTTTTGCCCTCCCCAGGCTTCTAGAAAGCCTCTGGAGCCTGGGGAGTGGGAAAAACGGGCCTACCAGGCCCACCGTGCCATTGCGTGCCAAAAGCAGAGGGAAGTGTGTGGGGTTACATGCGTATATGTGGGAGGGCAGGGCGCATTGAATTATGGATGTGGGCACCCGCGACCTCCCACGCGACCCCCGCTTTTGGCACGCAACGGCAAAAAGGTTAGCCATCACTGCTCTATAGCATGTAAGAAGCTTAAAAGGGATTGAATCCTTAGCAACAGAAAGCAGAAAAATAGCATCACAAAGACCAACTTATATCAAAATATAGTTATTAAGTGAAGAACCAAAACATTGTTCAAAAACTTAATCCCACAATGAAGCTTTTTGAGTTGGTTTTGATATAACCTCCTCAACTACATTGGTTTACAATTTAATTCTTATTTGGTGCATCGCAGTTTTAAAAAAGCTGGTATGATTTTTCATTTCAATAGTCCTTGAGTCTATCTGTTTTATTACGATGAGCACATTAAGATGGACTCAAGAAGTCCACCCAGGAACAATTTTGCTATGGTATTTTGAACAAATATTTTTTTTTCTTTTTACATCAACATGGTATATTAGATTTCTTATTTAATTGCTTTTAAACATGTAGCTGTCATTTTAAGAATATGCCTTTTTTTGCTTGTGTATTATAGTTAAGGCACCAGGCTAGAAAGCAGAAGACCGTGAGTTAGCCATGAAAGCCAGGTGAGTGATTTAGGGCCAGTCACTTTCTCTCAACCAAACCCACCTCACAGGGTTGCTGTTTTGAGGAGAAATAGGAGGAAGAAAGTGTGTTGGATATATTCATTGCCTTGAGGTTTTTTTTGTAAAAAAAAAAAAGATGGGGATAGAAATATGAATAAATATAATTACTGTGTTTTGGTGTTGTTGTTTGGGCTGTGTATCTAAATTCTTACTGTTAAGACATTAAACAGGAAATTCTATTGAATTGTGTGGTGTAAATTAATATCTTTCCAGTTATGGCTTCTATTTGGTTGGGAAGATATTATATTATTTGCATAGGAAAAATAGTTAACCCTCCCCTCTGCGCAAAAGCCCAGCCTAACTTGTTCCACATGCTATCTTTGAGAAATATATTTAACAATTTCCTATCTGGCTTATACTCCTGCTTTTAGGTTGATTAGGATATGTGTCACCATATTTGCCAGAAAATCTCTTCATTAAAATTTCCAATGGAGAGGGCTTTTGGAATTGATTATGGTAGCAAAATAGTTCTCAGAAAGAGTTAAATAGATGTTTCTGTTCTTCCTTCCGATTTTGCAGCCTTCTAGGTCAGTTTTCAGAGCTCTCTCCCATGACTATGCAAATAATATTTAGTTTGCTGCAAGCAGAAGCATTACTACAGCTCTATGGCATTCCTAATTTGAATTACCTTCATAATTCAGCTCAGGATGACCAGTTAGTGCTCAAATTACTCTGAGCATGTTTAAAACGAAACGGGGCAGTGGTCTAAGTGCTAAGTGCAGGAGAATCTCTCTAAACTCTGGAGTGGGAATTGATTCATTTCAGAGTTAACAAATGTAAAATGATGCACATTGGAGCAATAATAGTAATAATAATAATAGTAGTAGTAGTAGTAGTAGTAATAATAATAATAATAATAATAATAATAATAATAATAATAATAATA
>WNWU01000012.1:22503589-22641066 GCA_012654045.1 Ptyas mucosa
TAATAATAATAATAATAATAATAATAATAATAATAATAATAATAATAAAGTTTTAGCAGTGCTTGCCCCAAATTTAGCAGTGCTTCTTTGCCCATAGGGTCTGAGTCCATAGAGTCTGAGCAAATGGTGACTGATCATAAATAATAGAAATGTTTTCAACATTTAGTGAAAATGTTGACTTCATGCAAGATTGTTTCGGAATGTGTTGCAAAAATATGGGAGAGAATAAAACTATAGTAAAGGGCACTGGTTTTGATGTCAGTCGCTAAACAGTATACTTCTGAACACCAATGATAAGGACACAATAACTAGATGTGTTAGACATCTAGTTGGCCATTGCAGGAACAGCATGCTTGAACTAAGCAGGGCAAGATTTTTCCTCTCTTCTTATCTCTGCTTTCTATTGCTCTTATCAGCTGGATTTAAGACCCTATGCTCTCATCACAGAAGCCATTGGAATTGTATACTATGGGGGCAATGGTGACATCTGGCTACCTAAGTAGATTTCCACCTTAGCTAGGAATTATGAGAACAAAGAAACATTAACTAGGGATTCCCAAGTTTTCCTCTTGTTCTTTTTCCATCTGTGCTGTGCTTTTTTAGCTTATAAACCTGAGGAGAGGCACTATGTTGATTGTACTATTCTGTAAGTATCTCTGCAAACTTAAATGCTTTTTTCAATAAGCAAAGAAATCTCAGGAGATAGGTAGTAGATGTACGAACTGTTTATCCAATATCAGGGTTTTTTTCCTTAGTTAAACACATCATTGTGAATATAATCCCCACCCCCACAAATAATTTCCTTGATCATCCTTTTTCACAGCTAGTATTCCCTATTGATCATATTAGTTTTGTTGGTGAACATAAGTAATTATGTGAGCCAAAGGAAAAAGATTGCCCATTAAGGAATGGTGCCATACAATTATAGCCTTTCATAAATATCCTAATGAACCAATTTTCCTGGTAAATAATCCTTCAAAATAAATGCTATTATATTTTTGCTTATATGTGCTATGAATTACTCCAGCACAAACAGCTACAAGTGATTTTATTTGCTTTCATTGCATTCCATATTATTCTAATTTATGGTGTGTGCATGTACTAGCTTAGCTCCTGACAGCAGTATATCAGTTCCTTGCAACCAGCCACTATCAGAGAATGGACTGACCAAGCAATATCATAATTGCTAGCACATGTGAAAAACTGCCATAAGAATAATCAACCTGAGCCTTGAGGTAAGCTCTGCTTCATTTGTCTGAATATTTCCTAATGGCAGAGAATTCAGGCATGCATGCTAACATAACATTTCATAGGCTGAAACGTTTATTTGCCCATCTTCGTACATCCTAAGTACATAAACAACTGCAGGCATGGCTTAAACGATAACTGCTCTTTTAGCTTTAGCTTTAAAACAGATTCTCAAATATGGAACAGCTTGCTTCTTAAGACAGTGCAAAGGGTTTACAAAGAACTCTGGATACGCATGATGTAGCCTGAAACTTTTTGATGCATGTTCAGCAATCTCTCAATCAATCATGCTGAGGAAATTTATTTTTTCCAAAATGGATATTTTTGAAATCTGTAATGGAATATTCTGGAAGGCTGAAGTGCTCCGATAGTACCTTGTCCTTGTTTTGATGTCAAAGTTATTTCTTTTGTGCAAAGTTTGACCTGTCTAGAAACCAAAGGGGTATGGCCGACAGATGACGGCATGTATCATATTAGGGGAGGAACACATTTAGAGGAAAAGAAAGACCCTGCATTCTCAAAGAATCCTTTTCCTATAACAACAGCGGGGCAAAATAAATGTGCCGGTCCTTTATGAAAGTAGTGAAAAATTGTCATTTATGCTGAAGTTATATTCCATACAATCTAAATTATTTCTTTTTTATGTATGAGAAGCAGCAAATTGCATAGAGTTGTTCCTTTGGCACGACTGTTTTCACTTGGCAGCAGTTACTCATTATGGCTGCCCCAACCTGTTACAAGTGATTTGCTTGTGGATCCATTTGTTTGATGAAGAAGGCTCCTGACAAAACAATGTTCAAAAGCAGCAATACTCCTATTCTGCCTTTTAAAAGGGCAACTTTTGCTTCCATAGAGGACCATAAATTTGCATTATTCCGATTGTTGTAAGCATAGATACATCATGGCATCTGAATATTTTTTATAACACTTTTGTGGTTTCTGTACCAAGTACTAATCCGTGGCCTATTTCTTGACTCTTTGATCCTTTACTGTTGATGGTTGATCCTAAAAGACAAGCTATCTACCATTTCAATAACTTCATTGCCAATTCTACGGTTGGTTCTTCTGCCTGTTGTCAAAAGTTTGGTCATGTTTACATTTACTGTAATTTTAGTCCTCTATTTTTTCATTCCATCACTGACCTAAAGCCAGTCTGTTTCACCATATTCTGTTCATACTGTGGCTTTTTAATCTGTATATAGGTTTTGCATTAGGACAATGAAATATACTTGTATTCCCATTTTTTTCAAGCACATTCCACCACTTGATATATTTGATATAATCAAAAGCCTTTCTATAATCAATGAAGCAGACATTGAAGCAGAATACTTTTTAGTATTCTTTGACTTTCTCAGTTATCTAGTATCATCAACAATAATGTCTCGTATTCTTTCACCTTTTCTAAAGCCAACATTGAAATTCTAGCATCACTTTTTCCCTGAAGGTCTGTAATCAGTGTTGGACAATCCTAAGTATTATTCTGCTAACAAATGAAATTAAGAATGTTGTACAATAATTTCCATGTTCTATTTTTTGGTATTTGAATGTAGATTGACCTCTTCCAGTCAGTGTGCTACTGTGTTGTTTCAAGGTTTACTGTGTAGCTCGGTTAGAACTTTGACTGATTCTTCTTATGTTGCTTACCATATTTCAGTGGGTATTGCATCAATTCCCGTAGCCTTCTGCTTTGATAATGACTGGAGTGGTGATCTAACTTATCCTCTAGTACTACAGGTTCTTGTAAGTAAAAAATATCTCATAAGATAACTTGGATGTTGACATCTCTACTGAAGGGTGTATCAGTAGATTCCCTCCTTTATTTGATCTTCTTTGAACTGGTTACTATTTGTCCAAGGTGACCTTTAGCATACCAGTTTGAGGCTGGAATCTCCTCCTGAGTTCATGAGAATGTTGACTGCACTTAAAGAAGTGGTTTAAAGTATGAGTTTTGTCTGAAAGGTGCTTTTTCAGACCTGGATGACTGAGAATCTCCATAGACAAGAGGTGTTTTGGTAACTATTCTTTTGACAACATTTTCCTTCTGCAAACTATTGTTAATATTATTAATTTGATTGGGTTGGATTCATCCAAATTAGTTGAAACGGGATACAGAAACTCCCTTCTTGTTTCTGAGGTAATGAGAGAAAACAAAGTAAAGCACAGGAAGCTAAGCATTACAATCTCTGTATACAGCAATAAACATGCAAACAGAACTTATGAACCATCCTCCTTTTTTCTACCTAAGTTTCAAAGTAATATTCCATTAGTATAAGATAACCCTTGGTTCTTTTCCTTAACCCTATGGCAAATGCATGGCATCACATATCAATGGGATAAGTTGGTCAGAGTTATATCTTCCCCTGGCAACTGATTTGTTCCAAAGAATGTCTATCTCTTTCCAATGCCAAAAGTAAAAGAAGAAAGACAAACCGTTCAATGGCAGCAATGGAAAATCTTTTCTTTCCACCTTTGCAAGGGAAGTAAAACAAAACTCTCTTGTGAAGTTTTGTGAAGTGATAATACCATTTTACACCATACTAGTGAGACCACACTTGGAATACTAGGTCCAATTCTGGGCACAAGGTAAAAAAATGATGTTGAGAATACAGAGAATAGCAACAAGAATGATAAGAGGTTTAGAGGCTGCATGATATAATGAACAACTGAAGGAACTAGGTATGCCTAGTCTAACAAAGAAGGATTAGGGGTGATATGCTAGTAAACTTCCTAGACTTAAGAGCCTGTCACAGAGAAGAGGTGGTCAACTTATATTTCAAAGCACCTGCAGGCAGGACAAGAAATAATGGGTGGAAGTTCATTGCAGAGAGATCCAACCTAGAACTAAGAAACTTCCTGACAATGAGAACAATTAATCAGTGAAATGGCTTACCACTGGAAGTTGTGGGTGGACAGCTATTTGTCTGGAATGATATAGGATCTACTGCCATGGGGAGGGGATTGGACTAGAAGAGCTTCAAGGTTCCTTCCAGTCCTATTATTCTATGTTCTGTATATAGATTTTTTCCTCCATAAAGACAGACCAAAAGGTCATTTCTGCCTGCACTGGCATAACCCATGTTATCTATTGTCTGGATTTCCAATCCATAATCAACTGACCAGCTTGGCTTTTTTTTTTTTTTTGAAGAAAATTTACCTATACATGCTGTTTTTGTATAGTGAGAAACAGACAGAGAAATAAAATTTCTGCAAATCAAATCAAAATTTCTGCAAAAAGTTAATATTGTATCCCTGCTTTGGTTCAATTTGTGGCCTTCTAGTTATTAATGGACCATGGGTGTCTATTCCAGGGAAAAACCAGCAACATCACCTCAGCAGATTACATAAAATATATAATTTGAAAGGTGATGACCTACCTCATATTATCGTGGCTTGCCCTGGAGGACTACATGCTGGACTAGAATTATCAGCATTGTTCATCCTTGGCTTTGTTGGCTAGAGGTTCAAAGATATCAGGTTGGCTACTCATTGTCTATCTCAGTTTTAGCAAAATAACTTTGAGTTCTGGGCTCTAATATGCCAACAAACAGACAAGGCATTTGAAAATTTAGAAGTCCCTCATGGCTATTGTAAAAGAAAAACAGGTGGGAAAAAAACATAAAAAATGAACTGCATTTTTTTTTTTTTTGCATTTATGCAGCCCTTCCTAGGGAATTATCTCCCCTGGTTTCATTTTGCTTATTTCCCTTTTCTATTCAGTAACACTGTTGGCCATTTGCTTTTGCTTTCAAATAAGCTTATACTTCATTTTGTCTCCAAAGAAGATACAAAACAGGATGGATCCTAAAACAAAGAGTTGTTGAAAGAAGATTGACGCATGCAACACATAACACAAACAACCTGCTAATTACTGAATTTCAGGTCAATGTTCAAACTCCAGCTTGTAACATGCACAAGCAAAATGTCCTGTCCTGCTGATTATCAATGAACTGAAGGCTCAGATGCTGTTATATTCCTTGCAATAACTACAATATCATCTTTTTGATACAAATCTAAGTCATCACGCTTTCTGCTCAATGTAATGCAGATTAAAATCAAATTGATGCAACTTGCCACTCACAACTTTTTGTATTGCTAAATATCACGGAAATTGAGACAGGAGACAACAATATACCCCTTTGCAAGCACAACAGTTATTAGAGCAATTTTTTTCTAGATGTTATAAAGTCAATAAAAGCCAATACTTATTATATTTTATTTTTTATATGTAAATATAAAAATTACAATGATTGAATTACACTTGAAAGAATTTTTGCCTTAAATGTTGGTATTTGGTTTGTCTTATTAAAATGCGGAACTACATCGAGCTGTGTTTTAAAAGCATGGAGTAGAAGCACAGAATGATGCTTTATTTCCTGCTTGAGCAGGGGGTGGAACTAGAAGATTTCCAAAGTCTCTTTCAGCTCTATTCTGATTGATTGATTGATTGATTTGGTCCTAATACCAGTTTTAATATTGTCCATTTTCAATGTATGGGGGTGCACATTTATTTATTTATTGTATTTTGACAGTATCCAAAAACATACATGAGCATGACCCAAGCATAAACACTGGCAAAGAGATGTATTGCCAAATGTGACTATTATAGCATTGAGCATTGTCATCGTTATTCTTCTAAACCAGTGGTTCTCAACCTGTGGGTCGGGTCCCGTTTGGGGGTTGAACGACCCTTTCACAGGGGTCGCCTAAGACCATTGGAAAACACATATTTTCATTTAAAAATTTCTATAGCAGCAAGGCTAGAAATACAACAGTTTGTTTGAAAGGATGACTTTCTAGTCTGATAACTATGCAAATGGAATTCAGCAGATGTATGCAAAGTAATTTATAGCTTTTGCCTTTCTCTTATGGAGCATACAATATAACCAGAATACAGAACAGCAGAGTTGGAAGGGACCTTGGAGGTCTTCTACTCCGACCCCCTTTCCAAGCAGGAGATCCTATACCATTTCAGAGAAATGTCTGTCCAATCTCTTCTTGTTCTACCCTTCCAAGATTATTCAGCTCCCCATTGGCAAAGGTAAAATGTCTACTAAAATAACACTGTGCTTATCCTAAAATGTAGCCGTATTCTCTGAAGAGTTAATTGAAGGGTTCAGTTAACATTTAGCTGGCTACCTTTTCACTGCTAACAAAACCTAGATCTTCTGTCTTGTATCTTCAGGACCTCTTTCCCCTCAGGATATCTGCAAGTTGTGTCATCCTCCCTGCATAGCAGTTCCTATGTTAATTCCCCTCTGGTGGCCTAAGAGTCACCTTAGAACCTGCATATGTTCACAGCTTACTTTTCTACTTTCTCTCCTTTAGTGTCTCTCTTTCTGTAAGTTTCTGACTTTTCTGTAAGTTTTTGTAAGCTTTGTGAACCTAACATGTTTCCTAATTTTGCATCTAAATCTAAAAATATCTGTCTTTAAATATGATTGAAGCACATTTTATGTTTAACGTTTGCCAATTTAGTTATTATCCATGGATATAGATCTGCAGTAGGCAATTTTTTAGGTCTGATAGGCCCCTTTATAAACTTGACAAAGAGTTGTGTGTTGTTATAAAATGGCTGCTCTGGGAAGATTTTCCAAAATGGCTGCAATGACCAGGATAACCAGTTAGATAATACCTATTTTTTAAACATCCAACAAGAAATATTATTTCCCAATATTTCTTTTAGATCTTTGTATTTTGTATCTCTACTTTGTATTTTCTTTATTATTTTTCTGGACAGGAGAATTAAAGTTACAAAGGAACATTGAACTGCAGTTTCCCACCAGTTTTATTTTGTATGATTCCCCCCAAAAATCTATGGACGGCATTCCAGTTTTTAAAACTGAAAACATCTTGGTTTATATAACCCTACAAATGTTATGGCTGTTCTTTGAAATTATATCTACTAGGCACAGAGGCCAAGAGTAATGTGCTAGAGAATGTCTTCATTTGCATGCAATATTTTATAAATGAACAGTGGGAGTATTTAGCTGTGTTTTTTTTAAATGTCAGGCAAGCTACTTCCTTTATGAAGCCCTTAGAGGGTTGACTTTCCTGAAGTTGTAGAGGGTGGTCTTCAGAAAATGAAGCTGAATTCTGATCTGTGCCAAAACCACCTTTATAATTTCATCCAAAAATCAAGGAACAGGAAGGTCATCACTGACTGCAATGATTAATACAGTTAATCCTACATAGATGTATGTGAACTGGCTTTTTCCTTGGAAGTGCTTTCCAGGAATGCTTAAAATGAAATTCAGCCTTGTTACACAGCCCTTTACATTTCCCCTTAGAAAAAAATCCCATAAAATGAGTTTATGAGGTTTATTACTGGATTAATTGGTAGAGAATTGGAGGCTTTTTTTTTAAAAAAGAAAAATATGGACTGTTACATTATAATCCAAAGCATAAGCTGTCTGGGAAATCATGTCAAATAAAATCAAGCTGAATAGCATTTAAATTCCAATCTTGCTGTTTCCATTTTTCTTGAAAAATAGCATATTAATGATGACCATGCTATGTAAAATTGATTGAAAATGTTCATTTCTTTAAACACACACTATGTTCATGACATAGCTACATTAATCTGTAATGGAGTTAGGAAAGAAAAATATTTTATTTATTAAATGTGAATTATATGTAACTGCAGTTCCCTAAAAGGAGATGGTTAAGGGTTTATAATTATATTTCAATTGTTGAAGATTTTGATTCCATTTTTCTAAACCTAGATTGGATGGAACACTTTATTTCATATGCTATTTTTTTATCCTATTCAAATATGAACCCTAAAAATATTGGATTGACTGCCATAAGAAGTTCGGGAGGATGCATGTAATTTTCAGATACTCCTTATGATGGAATTTAGGCAAGCAACAGGTAAAAATAAATTATTTAGAGAAACAAATCAACTTCAAATGTTGGCTACTGATCTTGGCAGATTTCTTAAACTAACCTTTCTTATCAGTTCAGAAAAAATCCAAAGATTTGATGGATTTGTTTCTATGGCATTAAAGCACACATTATAATTTAACACTATGTTCAAACATAACGATTGAATTGGCTTTGTATAACACTTTGCAATAAATGTTTAAACCTTCTCCTCCTCATAATCACCCTTGGATTTCACAAAATCTAGAACTGGTCTTCTTATGAACAGAGGCAGCTTAAGGTATTATTCAGAGACAAATGAAACAATCCACTTGACCTATTTCCAACTGGCTTTAGACAGGATTACAGGCTCAAATGGATGGTCTTTATCTGGAGATTGATAGCAGGATATTTGGAATTTTTGGTATTTTAACAGCTTTCAATACCATCAACCACAGAATCCTTCTGAGGAATTTGTGAACTGGAGGCCCACTTTTGCAGTGATTCTGTTTCTATCTCTTGATAGATTTCAAATGGTATCACCTGGAAACAAGTGTCCTTGAAATAGGAGCTACGAGCTACTATGGTGTTCCCCAGAGCTGCATCCTCTTTCTTATCCTTTCCTTGCTGAGCGCCTAATTTATTTTTAAAAATCCTAGGAAGGAAGAGAAAACCTGAGAAGCACAGCTTCTGGACTTTGGTTTGGGGAAGAAACCAACAACAGAAAGACTGGATTTAAATATAGTTTGGATCTGGTTTGGAGGGGGGGGGGTATAGAGAAGAATGTTCCAGAAGAAATCCCCCCCATCCCAATGCTTCCCTATGGGGAAGACTGATGGGCAGAAGAATGCTGTGCCAGCTGCTCAGTTCCAAGTGTTCTCCCCAGTCATGTGACCCAGCATGGAGTTGGTGGTAAGAGATCTTTCTTCTAGAAATTGGGAATGTCTTCTGGAATATTTTTATCTACATCTCCCAACCAGATCCAAATCTTATTTAAATTCAGTCTTTCTTTTGCTGGCTTCTCTCCCAACCCCTTGCTTCACCCGCCCTCTCTTCCATTTTTGGAGAAGTATCCTGCTGTTGGACAGACAGACAGGCAAGAGACTCAGTCCAGGGATGAAATCCAGCAGGTTCTGACAAGTTCTGGAGAACCGGTAGCCGAAATTTTGAGCAGTTCGGAGAACCGGAAACAGAAATTTTGAGTAGTTCAGAGAACCGGCAAAAACCACCTCTGGCTGGCCCCAGAGTGGGGTAGGACTGGAGATTTTGCAATATTCTTCCCCCAGGAGTGGGAAGGGAATGGGGATTTTGCAGTATCGTTCCTCTGTCACGCCCACCAAACCAAACCACACCACGCCCACCAAGCCACGCCTGCAGAACTAGTAGTAAAAAAATTTGGATTTCACCATTGATTCAGTCTTCTTTATTTTCAATTTTTTGTTGGATGGAAAAACCAAAAACTTATTTTAAAGGTCATATTAATTCTTTTTCATTGTTTTAATATCTCTGCTTTCAACTTGTGCATTTTAATAAACTGGCAAGTAGAAATATATTGTTGTATATTAAGTTGTTGTATATTAAGTTTAATAATAAATTAAGACGTGCAGACTCGCTAACAAATTTCAGCTAATCATGGTTTGCTTGTGACCCGCTTTCACCATGTTCCATTTTACTTGCCGTATTAAACTTTGCAGGCTGCCTGGAGTTGTTTCAGCTGAAGAGTGGGATTTTTTTTTTTAAAAAAGGAAAGCTTTAAATGAATAAAATGGCTTAGGCAAAACAAGTGTAATGCTGAAATTATAATGCATGAAAATACCTTATTTGTGTTGCTTTCAAACATTTATTTCTGAAAGTCTGTGCTTGCATTTCTGATGTCTTCTCTTGTCATCTTTTTTTCAAGTGGTTATTGAGAGATCTAGGATTCCACAAAAAATAAAACAAAAACATATGTAATTATATAGATCACTAACAGCATCAGATAAAACTTGTTTGGTGCATCTGCAAATAAACTAGTAGTCTGCTCTGCCACCTGTTGGCAAACTGTGGCTTGTGAAACGCAAAACTAAGAATGTTGTGTATTTTATGAGAAGAAAAGATGGTAACTTTTTTTTCTCATTGCTTTTGATTGAGATAAATAGTTCCAGTTATATACGCTAGACACTTAGCTATTTGCAAGTGCAATGGATGGTGTTGGAAGAGAAACATAGTATCTATATCTAAATGAAAAGTCCTTTCTGATTTTCCTCAGTAAATACACATGCACAAACACCCCCACAAAACACACACACACACACACACACACACACACACATTTCGATCCTTGAATTTAGAAATTCACTTTTCATGTTGACATGCAAGCAAATTCTTGTGGTACAATTCCTCCAATTTTGAACAACTGATATTTGTCTGGTTTTAGGGGTTTTGCATAGGAAAGAAAGGCATTAGTGGGGAGTATTTCATTAAAAAAATGGAAATGATGTTGTGTTGAATCTTAAAGTCCCCTGCACTCTTTTTGTGTGTGTACAGAATAGGAATGTGAAAGTATAACCATAACCAAGAAATTTTGCTCACATTTTAGAGGAAAGAACTGGTTACTTATAGTTTTAAGTATTCAAGGAAAGCAATAACATCTTATCACATATCCTTTGGGTTAAATGTAAGATGCAATGATGCGTTTGCAACATGATGGTGTTCTTTATATAAAGGTTTATAACCTGAAAGCGGTTCATTAAATGACCATATAACCAGCTGTCATTTGGATTTGCTAAGCTGCCTTGCAACAATCTTTTTTAATGTGAGATTTTAAAGGCATTCTTCCATGCTTTACATGAGTTATAAAACCAGCTCCCCCTCTTTCATAGAGTGAAAGCTTTTGCAAGTAAAACATATCTGGGCACCGTACAAAATGGTTGATCAGTAAAGTGCTTATATCTGCATTTATACATTCACCGATTTTTCATTTGTTCTACAGCCAAAAGTTTCAGGAAGATAAGATTTGGAAACAAATGACCAAATATATAATATATAACCAGATTAGTTTCCTTTTTTTTCCTGGCTGGCCTTCTAGGCCTCTAAAAACAGCTGCATGTTAAACAGTGATTCAGTTGACTCATTACTGGAACCTCCGTCCTTAGGGAAAAAAACAATCAGTTGATCTTCTGCAAGTCAGAGACCTCGGAAAGCCTCTGGTGTCCTATTAGGCCACCCACGCCCTGCATCAATACACAGACACTATTTGACCATTATCTTTATTTTATTTTATTACAGTATTATACAGCATGCTTGGAGAACAGCAATCCTAGTATTCTTGTCAAAGGGAAAGAAAGTTAGAACTTTTGACAAAACTAAATTTCTAACATAACTGACCTAAAAGAATGGAAGTGATGAAGAGGTGACATTTGCTGTTTCTGATATTATGACCATTTTCTGGGTGCAGTCATTCAGCCAGCTTAGTTTATCCTACTGCTGTATCATCTAGCCTATATTTTACTATGTTGTTAATGAAGAAAGTTGTGATACACTTTATCAAGTGTATTAAGGTTCAGGCACCCTATATCCAGAGTACTTCTATTCAGCTAGAAATTTGGTTAAAAAAAGAGGAGGTTAATCTATCGCAGGGGTGTCAAACTTGTGTTGTCATGGCATTGTCACGTGACATATCACAATTCCCCCCCTTCGCTAAACCAGGTGTGGGCGTGGCCAGCATGTGACACATCTGGCCCGTGGGCTGTGAGTTTGACAGCCTTGGTCTATTGTAGTACATTTGTTTATTTTATGGCTACAGTCACATTCCTGTGAAATGTTGACTATAGGAAGATGACTTCTGTTGACTGCTAGAACTTCTTTTCCGTCTATTTGAATTAGATATCATTGCTAGAAGGCATAATTCTATTTTTTCCTTTTTAATAATGACCACTTTCCTGATCTATCTCTATTTCATTTTTCATAACTTTTCATGGGGTTCAAAGTCTGGGATTAGATTACCTCAGTTAATCTTAGCTTGCCATCCAATATTTTATTTTGAAATATGATGCCAACCACGTTTCCAGTTCTTATGGAATTGATGCCTAAATTGGATTCCTACATCCATAATGCAAAGACAGAATAGGAAGGTATATGGTATCTTGTGCGTTTCTAGATAATCATTGCTGTCTGCAATGGTTCCATCTGAGCCTAGCTTAAAAGTCCCATTTAAATAAGAGGCAAACGTGTAAAAAATAAATAATAACAAAAACAGTGAAGCTTTACATATTGAAAAGCACAGTATGTCTACTGTGTTAAAGAAAGGAACCGCCTTTGCCATTATCCAATGACTTAGAAAGCAGCAAACTGGGTATTGAAAGAATAATTTATCTACTCCTTAAGGTTTGTAAAAGGCATGCCTATCCATTGATTGTATATCAAAAGGGTGCTGAACTGCCAGCTGGATAATCAGACTGAAGATCAAATACCAGCTCTGACAGAGGTGCTTTTTAATTTTTGTGTTCCATGTCAGAAACTAATTGCCACCTGAATGCAACTTTCTCAAATGTCACTCACATGGTAGACACACTTGGGCTGAGGCCAGTATGAACTTAAAACACACAACACAGGTGGCTGCTGTCTTAAAGTCTATTGACAATAGACCATGAATCCACAAAACCATGTCTGTGTGTATGTGTGAGATCAGCACTTCATTTGAGCATTATGTTGTTTAGACAAAACATGTAAGAAGGCAATTGCAAAAATCCTCAGTGTTACACAAAAACCCACAAAACAATGAACAGTCTAGGAATCAGTTTTTAATGACTTTGCTTACTTAAAACAATACCGTATTTCCCCGAAAATAAAACCCTGTCTTATATTTTTTTGAACCCTGAAATAAGCACTTGGCTTTATTGCCATGTGCTCAAAAGCCCGATTGCGCTTATTATCAGGGGATGTCTTATTTTGGGGAAAACAGGGTAGTTTGCCTTTTTATGGAAGAAAGCTGAACATGTTTGCTTAGTGAATATACATCTATATCCAAACTAAGTCCAGTCTATATTTGCCATCTTGAGTTATTTATAGAAAATAATAAAGGTAGGATAAAAAACTCCCTCAAACAAATGTATTATTGTAGTTGTTTGTGCTGAAGTAATATTCAGATAAGATAAGTTTATGAAAATATTGTTCCATTCTTTCGGACATGTAAATATGTTTATTTGGGTGTCTTTACCCCAGAACTATCTGTCTAAGAAAGTGTTTCAATCTGAGCAAACATTAAGACACATGGACTTCAACTCCCATGGCTGGCTGGGGAATTTTGGGAGTTAAAATCCACATCTTAATGTTGCTGAGGTTGTGAAACACTGATCAAATTATATGGAATAGTCAAGCAGGAAAACCTGTGGCACTCTCCCTCAAGAATTTCCTGTTGTTTGATTCTCTCTTTGGCTTTTTGAAACAACTGCCTGCTTTCTCCAATGAGATCTGTATCAGAGGTGGGTTTCAGCAGGTTCTGATCAGTTCTGGAGAACCGGTAGCAGAAATTTTGAATAGTTCGGAGAACCGGTAGTAAAAATTCTGACCATCTATTCTCTGCCTCCCGAGTCCCAGCTGATTGGGAGAAAATGGGGATTTTGCAGTAATCTTCCCCTGGATTGGGGAGGGAATGGAGAATTTACAGTATCCTTCCCCTGGAGTGGGGTGGGAATGGAGATTTTACAGTATCTTTCCCTTGCCACGCCCACCAAGCCACACCCACAGAACCGGTAGTAAAAGTTTTTGAAACCCACCAATGATCTGTATGGGTTTTTTTTCTTGTCAGGACTCTTAGTCCCACATCAGGCTCTGTCCCTGGAGATGGAAATGGAATTATTATTATATATTTTTCCATTCCAATGAATTGGAAGGAAAGAAAGAAAACCAAATTGAACATTCAATATTAGGTGCGGAGGATTTCTTGATGTCTGTTTGGAGATGACACTATATTGCTGCACTGATTAATGGAAAATGGCTTTGACCAGTGACACCAATGACACTGAGCTTTGTTGAAAAATAAACTTCCCATGATATGTGAACAAAAACAAGAATCTATCAATGAGCAGACAGTCAGGAGAGAGTAAGATAAAATCAAGTGAATAATATTTTTGTTGTTTTTTGTTGTTCAGTTGCCATGTCATGCCTGACTCTCTCTGACCCCTGACGGAGGTGGTTAACTCTGCTCTTCTGCTCGGAGACTGAGTCAGTCAATCTTTTGA
Organism: Ptyas mucosa; assembly: GCA_012654045.1. NCBI lineage: Eukaryota > Metazoa > Chordata > Lepidosauria > Squamata > Colubridae > Ptyas > Ptyas mucosa. The sequence goes on from WNWU01000012.1 coordinate 22,517,920, forward strand.
TCACGCCTCCTTTGCCTGCGCATGCCCAGTTTTGATGAAGATGTAGCGATTGACTTGACATATTTCCAGTGCTGATTCTGGCCACTCCTGGACTTTCGACCAGACAGTTGTCAGGGTGGGGTTGGATTCTCTCTCAGCACACCGAGAAGGAGTGTATCAGATAACACCAATGCCCCTTCTCCAGTGTGCTGAGCAGAGAATCCAAGGAACGGGGCATACCAAAGCCAGCTGTCCTAAGGGTGGGTAGCAGTCTGATCCCTAGTCCCCAAGTCTATATGTACCTTCTGGAGTACCCGTTTGCCGAAGGCTGCTTCAGCTGAAGAGAAGGTGTCCAGTTTATAGTGTCTTATGAATAGGGATGGAGAAGACCATCGCTGCCCTACAGATGTCCACAGAGGCCTGTGTCACCCATGCAGCTGTTGTGGAATGGGCCTAGGCAATGGGAGAGCCTGAAGCTCGTAGGCTTTGGTGATGCATGCCCATATCCATCATATAACCTTGTTACCCAGAGTAGAGGACTGGAAAGACACCAACAGGGATTCTGTCTTTCTAAGAGAGGCTGTCCTCTTGATGTAGGTGTGGAGAGCCCTCCTAATGTCCAAGGTGTGCCATTTCTTCTCCAGGGCATGGGTCGACCCCGAGCAGAAGTCTGGCAAGATTATTTCCTGTGCCCTGTGGAACAAGGAATTCACCTTGGGGAGGAAGGAGGGGCCCAAGTGCAGAATCGCCCTCTTTGGATGAAATATGCAAAGGTCATCTCTTATAGAGGGGGCTGCCAGTTCAGATATTCATCAGGCCAAAGTGATGGCCACGAGGAAGGTCACCTTGAAAGTGAGGACGAGCAAGCTGGCTGATCGTAATGGCTTGAAAGGTGCCGAGGTAAGAGCTTGCAGTACTTTAGGCAGGTCCCACGTGGGGTACCTGTGTACCACAGGGGACTTTAGGTTAGCTGCGCTTCTAATGAAACTGCACACAATCGGGTGTTGAGAGAAGGACTCCAGATCCCCTCAGGATAACATCGAGGCCACAGCTGCTACTTGCCTGCATATGCTATTAGGGGACAAGCCCGTGTCCAGCCCCTCCTGAAGGAATTCCAGGATCTGGCCCACTGAAACAGAGGTGGGATCAATGTGAGCCTTGCAGCACAAAAGGCCCTCCAAGTTGAGTCATAGATTAGTCGAAGGTCTCATAGCGGCCTGGATCATCTGTATGATTTTGTTGGAGAAATTGTCCTGCCTCAGAACTCTCCACTTGAATGCCAAATGGTCATTTGGAGCCATTGTGGTTCTGGATGAACTAAGGCCCTCTGACTGAGGGAGATTCTGTCCTGAGGGATCCTCCAGGGCCTGGATACTGACAGGCTGACCAGATCTGCATACCACAGATATCTGGGCCAGTGGGGAGCCAGGAGCAGGAGCTCTGCCCTCTCCGCCAGCACCTCCCTGATTACCCCTGGGATGAGGGGGAGAGGAGGAAAGGCATATAGTAGCCCTTGGGGCCACGGACTGCAGAGTGCATTGCCCCCTCCATCTCCAGTGTTGCAATTCTGGTGTAAAATCTGGGTAGCAGGGTATTTGAGGGGAGGTGAACAGGTCCAGGATCAGAGGGCTGAACCTTTCTGACAGTTACCTGAACAGGTCTGGGTGTAGACACCACTCTGAGTGGTCGACCATGGTTCTGCTGAGCCAGTCTGCCTGTACATTTGATGATCCCGAGATGTGCTCCACTGTGATGGAGAGAAGATGTCTCTCTGCCCAGAGGCCCAATTGTTCGGCCTCTTGCATGAAGGATCTGGAGTGGGTGTCCCCTTGGTGGTTGATATTGGCCTTGGTGGCCACATTGTCTGTTAGAATGAGTACATGGTGTCCAGAGATTGTGTTCTGGAACCAACTGAGGGACAAGTGGACTGCCTTGGGCTCCAGCCAGTTGACATTGTTCATCAGCTCTGCCTGGGACCACTGCCCTTGTGCCATCTGGGACTGGAAGTGAGCACCTGAGCCAAATAGGATGGCATCTGTGGTGATGGCCATGTGGCTGGGTTCCTTGAACACATATCCTTTGGTTATGGCCTGGGACATCCACCACTGGAAGGATTGAAGTACATTTGGCGGGACCTGAACCCTGGTATTTGAGTTGCTTCTGCCAGACCTTTGGAAGGGCAGGAGGAACCACTGTAAGGTTCTGGTGTGCAGGTGTGCCCAAGGATGATTGATATGCAGGACACCATTTTGCCCAGGAGTTGTGAGAGGAAGTCCAGGGACACTGTTTGGTCCGCATGGATCCAACTCATCAAGTTCTTTATACTGACATGAGCTCCTGGGATAGGGAGATCTCGCATGACCTGCTATCTATGACCGCACCCAGGTGTATCAGTTGGTTGGAAGGAGCCAGGTGGCTCTTGTTGAAATTGACAGAAAATCTGTGATCCTGGACGACCTGGATTGAGACTCGCAGGTTGTCACCCAGAGGTGAAGGGAGGACTGTATCAATATATCTTCCAGGTAACATTGGATGTGTACTGGAATCGTCCTGAGGTGTGCCGCCAGTGCTGCTAGCAATTTGGTGAAAGTCCTGGGTGCTGAGGATAGGTCAAATGATAGGGCCTTTTTATTGATAATGTCGGCCTGTGTAGTGGAACCTCAGGAACCACCAGTGGGATGGCAGGATAGGTACGTGGAGATATGCCTCCACCAAGAGTTAACGTGGAGGTATGCCATGCCAGGCCCCCTGTTCTCTCCTATCTACCTGAATCTGCCCAAGCTCATCATGCCCACTACATCATTGACACTAACCATCTCATCCTCTGTCATCCCCATCTCCTTTTCCTAACCAATATTAGCCTGTGAAAAAGAACAGTTTGTAGCATTTCAACCCTTATTTCCGTTCAGTCCTTACCAGTCACATTCAAACATAAGCCCTTAAAATTACAGTGCTGAGCCTTTTACTCTTTTAGAATGATGTATAACTTTTAACTAGCAAGTGGGATGACCACATCAGTTTGGACAACTCAATATTTAGCCCTGACCAAATGCAAAACAAAAAGAGGCAAATTTCAAGGGAAATGACAATAATACAACCATGATTTGTCCTTAAAAGCAGCTTCAGCCAGCTTCATGACATGCATTTAGGAAGATTACTTGACACTTTGTTTGTTTAGTACCACAAATAGAATTTAACAGCTGGGAAAGAGAGACAATTAAAGAATACTTTTTACTGGACATGTCATTGTCCTTGCTTCTGTCATAGTTTACCACTTGACTTGGTCTCCTGCTTTTGTTGTATGTAATCACGGTATTCCTTTTGCTATATTCGCCTTAATAATGTCATGTTGTCTGTGGTATCAGGACTCTGGGCACCTACTCTGTATCTGGAAACAACTAAAAGTGTCAACCTGATTATACAGCTTTGCAAATGGAAAGCTTTCTCTGAGCAACATCAACCTCCCAAAGCCACCTGAGGACTCTTCCTCATTTGTATTCTCTGGGCTTCGCTGATGAATGCCGGTTTCCTTTTAGCCATTTGCAGCTTAGCCAACACTGAGTTTAAAGCTTGAAGGATTTTGCAAGCAGTGACCTACAAATCCCTTTCCCGATCAGCATGCTGCCTTGTCATATTGAATAATATCCCCCTGTTTTAGTTTGCTTGCCTCAGACTTATTATTTCATGTTTCTCTACATTAGTCTTAATTTTCCATTCACTGGCCCAGGTACCTAGAAAGTTCAAATCCCTTGTTCCTTGTTATTTGCTCCTTCTCCAATTCATGTCGCCCTCAGATGTTGATAGTCTTCTGATTCTTATTCTCCCTCGCTTTACAAATGAATTCATCCTGTCTTGAATTCTCATCTGGGAACTCTTGGAGGAATATTTCTGATCAAGGGTCCAAGAATCAAAAAAAAAAAAAAATCACTCAAACTGCTATTAATGGATATTGCTTGGCAAAAATCAACTGTTCATAGCGACCTGGTGAAGTGAGAATTAATATTCCACGACTTCTCACTCCACTGAGTGAGAAGACTAATCATCATCACCAAAAAGAAATTTATTTTTAACATGTAGATATTTTTAGACTAGGTAGATTCTGAGGAATAGCCAAAATGATATAACCATAATGGAAAAAAAATTCCGATTTTTCTAAGTAGTTGCTCAAAAACTGTGATGACGCAGACAAGAGATTGAGATCTTACGATGGTTATTGGAATGGTGGGCAACCTCCGTCGATACATAAAGCCTATCAGATCATTTTATGACCTCCTGAAATAGGGAATATACTGAAGATACTCCCATACAGCTGCTGTTTTTGCCCTTTCCAACTTGCTAATAATTGCACTCACTTTACTACCCAATCAGCTCCGTCAAGACATAGCTATTTCTCTAAAACGGCCATGTCAGAGTGTAAAAAACCTTACACAACAACAACCTGCAACCACCTTTATTCTTCCTTCTGCATTTGATATTGTGGCCGGGAGGGGGGGCGGGAACCCACTCAACACTCAGGAAGGAGCAAAGCTGCTCCTCAGATTAATTGAGAGGAAGATGACTGCAGTAGCAAGGTGCATTGGGATCTTGAGGGAGGGTGGAAGTAGGGTCCATCACTGGAAAGGTTTGAGCCCAGGCTCTATTACAAAGAAGTTTGTGAACCACAAACCATCCCTGCTATTATCCTTGGGGGTATTGCTGTCTGAAGTGTCCCATCCCAAAAATACAAAAAGAGGTATATTCCAATAATTTATAATTGCCATTTTAACTTTGGTAACTTTTACAGATATTTAAGATAGTATGTGACTTTGCCTTAGATTCCTTGATGACAATTGAGTGCTAGGTATGTTTTTTTTAAATCGATGTATTGTTTTGCAGATCTGTGAGTATATTAACAGAGCAACATTTCCCATTTTGCCAGCCCTGAAATATGTTATATCACAGCTTCCATCATTCCCGACTGTGGTGATTTGGTTCAGAATGTCCCCCAGTTGGAAGGATAAGATATAATATGCATTGAAGAACAGGGCCTGAGCGAGGTCTATTATTAAATTCACGTTTAACAGTTCAACCACTCATGTTTAATGGTTTTTACCCCCAAGTAAGAATAAAAGATAAAGGTTCCCCTCGCACATATGTGCTAGTCATTCCCGACTCTAGGGGGCAGTGCTCATCTCTGTTTCAAAGGCAAAGAGCCAGCGCTGCCCAAACACGTCTCTGTAGTCATGTGGCCGGCATGACTAAATGCCAAAGGCACACGGAACGCTGTTACCTTCCCACCAAAGGTGGTCCCTATTTTTCTACTTGCATTTTTTTACGTGCTTTCGAAGTGCTAGGTTGGCAGAAGCTGGGACAAGTAACGGGAGCTCACCCCATTACGCGGCACTAAGGATTCGAACCACTGAACTGCTGACCTTTCGATCTACAAGCTCAGCATCTTAGTCACTGAGCCACCGCGTCCCTAAGTAAGAATACCTACAGTCTATTACAAAAAACTTTTAATACATTTTTGTTAGCTCTTCACCTTAGCCTGCCTTGATTTTGTGGCTTCTGTGAGATCAAAAGTATCACTCCCCCCCCCCCCCCAAATCACTGTTAAAACAAATGCACTTTACCTGGACAGGTGGGTGGGGTAGGTTCATTTGCTTTAGCTCTCCTATGTTTACTGTCTGGGACCAGGACAAGCATGAGAGAAAATGTCAAAGCAGTGTAACATGGTACAAGTGACATTTTCATTCAGTTTAGAATTCTCTCTCTCCCCTCCACCCCAATCCACTATTCTTCATATGGCTTGTAATGGCTAACCCGTTCTGAGTCTGAGGTGAGTTGTTCCCTCATTAGTACTAGGCTGAAGTGAGAATAGAAATGTTATCATTTGAGAATTCCATTTATTGTTAAAATGTCTGTTTTTATTTGTGCTTTTGAAAATTCAGAAACAGGTGAAAGCCTGTTATGCTACCTGCCTCCCAATCTTTAATACTTAGGAACAGAGTACAGATCCAAGTTATATGGCTGAAGAACCAAAAGAAGCTCTTCAGACAATGCATTTCTGGATCTTAAGCTGTCCATATGTCCTTTGTGAGCAGCTTTCTGAGTTAATAGGGCTTATATTATTTTTTGTTGTTGTTCAGTTGCTAAATGGGTCTGACTTTTCAGGACCCCATGGACCCTAGCACATCAGGCACCCCTGTCCTCCACAGCCTCTTGGGGTTTGCCAAATTCATGTTCATTGCATTGAGGATACTACCTAACCATCTCAACCTAAGTCAACCACCAATCTTTCCCAACCATCGGGGCTTTTCCGATGAGTCCTCTCTTCTCATTGGAGAGCAACGAAGATGATTTAAGGGACTGGAGGCTAAACATGTAAAGAACGGTTGCTGGAATCAGGAATGTCTATCTTAATGAAAAGAAGGACTAGGGGTGACATGATAGCAATGTTCCTATATCTCAGGGGCTGCCACAAAGAAGAGGGGGTCAAACTATTTTTCAATAGGGCAGGATAAGAAGCAATGGATGGAAAATAATCAAGAAAAGAAGCAACCAAGAACTAAGAAGAAATTTCCTGACAGAATAATTAATCAGTGGAACAACTTGCCTCCAGAAGTTGTGAATGCTCCAACACTGGAAGTTTTTAAGAAGAGATTGGACAACCATTTGTCTGAAGTGTTGTAGGGTTTCCTATACAGGGGGTTGGACTAGAAGACCTCCAAGGTCCCTTCCAACTCTGTTATTCTATTCTAATTATATGGACATGGTGGCCAATATATTTGAGCTTCAACTCATATTCACTTTATGGCCAAGACCTGGCCTGCTGTTTTTCCTTTATGGGACATGTTCACATACTTGAACATGGAATGTTAAGTTTCCTGAACATAAACAAATGTCTATTTCAAGACTGTACCATTATGGTCCTCATGTAATCCCAGTTGGAAAGGAAATAACTTTGGGAAATACGCTTCAGTAAAAAGGAAACTGGATGGGGGATGGGGGGGAGGAGCTTAACCTTTCCCATTGTTAGCACTATTGTTCTCTTTTAGCAATTGAATCCTTAATGATTTCTATATGAGTACAAGTGGAGTTTTAATTTCATGTATTGTTTATTTTGATTGCCCAAGCAGTTCTAAATGACAAAACTCTGATTTCTAGTTTATTTTGTCTTTGATAAAAAGAAACTAGGTCTAGAATGAAGCAAATAACATTTTTAAATAGGGGATATATTTCCAAAACTTTTTTTTAAAGGCACAGTTGAATAAAACAACACCACAATTTCATTTTATAAGAAAATGAAGAAATTTGGTGTAAAAGCTGTAAAGGCTTATTCATTTTCCCCCCTTGTAATATCTGAATATATAAAGCCACACCTTGTGAGTGGCTTCAATGTGATCATTTAAAAACAAAATGAGAGTCAGTTTGATACAATGGTCAAGGCAACAAGCTAGAAGCCAGGAGACCACAAGTTCTAGTCCCACCTTGGGCACAAAGGCAGCTGTGTGACCTTGGGCCACTCACTTTCTCTCAGCCCTAGAAAGGAAGCAATGGCAAATCACTTTTAAAAAATCTTGCCAAGAAAAGAGCAGGGACATATTCAGACAGTCTCAGAGATGGACATGATTGAATGGAAGAGGGGGGAAAAAACCCCAAGACAGAGTTGTTGCTTACAGACTATGTTAAACCATAATGCGATTTGTTTAATTTGTTTAAAGTGTGAATCCAAAGTTTAGAGTTAGGTGATTAGGACTGGTTCAACAAACCATAGCATGTGAGCCTAATCTAAGTATTGTCTCCTTTGCCAGGTAAACTAATTTGAAAACATATAATATGTTTCCTATTTTTTTTCTACATTTTTCCTCTTTGTTTCTTTAGCATTTTACTAAGTATTTGCTCAATTTGCAATGCCAGCTGGGCCCAGACATGGGTACCAAAGCCTAATTGAAACAGGCAGGGCCGTGGAGGTTCCAGGAGTTTTTTCTTTATATAGAAATAGAGACATAAGGAAGCAGTTTGGATACAGTATAAGCCAGGCCTTCAGAACAGATGAGCACTTCGACTTTGAGGGCTTTAACCTCCCTGATTTTTAAAATATTTTTTCTTGGGTGAGTCTCCCTCCGTCTCAAGTTTTAGCATGGCAAGGCTTTCTGTATTTGATGCTTTGTTCCCATCTAGATTTCTGTTTGCTAGCTAGTGAAAACTTTCACTCATTTTTTTTTCAGATATGCTGAGAATAGTGCAATGGGAATATAGAAGTGATCTGTTTTATATTTATCAGGAAACTTAAGACAGTTGTAGCAATATCAGTTTGTAAATGCAAAGATAGCTGTCCATTTATATTTCAACTGGTCAGTTAAATCCTCTAGAGCAGGGCTGTCAAACCCACGGCCCATGGGCTGGATGCACTGGCCACACCCATGCACTGGCCATGCCCACGCCCGATTTAGCGAAGAGGAAAAAGGTTGTGATATATCACGTGACAATGCTGTGACGACGCAAGTTTGATACCTGTGCTCTAGAGCACCTCCATGGACTATTTTCAAATGTTCAGGGAAACTAGGGGAAACCCACAGGAACATCTTCTTGGGCTACCAGAGAAGGGATGCAGTCTACATGTAGTAAACATATAAATAATTGTAAATATCTGAATCTGCACAGCTCACTAAGCCACAAAGCCTGGTTTATAGTCCACAAAGTCTGAATCCACAATCATGCTAAGTCAGAAACACACTAAGAAGAATGTCTATGGAGATTCGCAGTCATCCAGATCATAATTGTCTCAAAAGTGCTTTTTCAAAAGGCAACTGGACTGTTTTTCCTTGAGGAAGGAAAGCTTCACTGATGAAGCTTCTTGGATGAGAAGCGAAACGTCTTCTTCCTCAAGGCAAAACGGTCCAGTTGCCTTTTGAAAAGCCATCTTTTAGAATACTAGGAAGAAGTTGAAGTATAACCTTGGCCCTTGTACAAAACCAGGGATGAAATCCAGCAGGTTCTGGAGAACTGGTAGTGGAAATTTTGAGTAGTTCAGAGAACCAGTAAATATCACCTATGGCTGGCCCCAGAGTGGGATGGGAATGGAGATTTTGCAATATCCTCCCAGGAGTGGGGAGGGAATGGGGATTTTGCAGTATCCTTTCCCTGGAGCAGGGTAGGAATGGAGATTTTGCAGTATCCTTTCCCTCCCCTCCCCTCCCCACCAAGCCACACCCACCCACACCACGCCCACCAAACCATGCCCACAGGACCAGTAGTAAAAAATGTGGATTTCACCACTGGTACAAAACTCAAACAGTCTCCAATACTGGCATTGAGACAGCAACTTTTATTATATAAGTTTCTATCAGTCACCAAGAGAAATGTCTTATTTTGCCCAAAAGAATATAATATCTTTGTATTGATGTCACAGTCAGGGAGGGGGGATGACTCATAAGCATACATACCTGATGTGTGCCTTTGTACTATAAAAATCTGTGGAACACCAACTATTTGATAGACTGCAGAAAAGCTTCTCTCGTTCCACCTTTCACTTTTCCCTCCACCTCTTTGACATACTTTGACATAGGAGCCTTGGTGGCACAGTGGACTAAAGTGCTGTTAAATAGCAGTTAGCTGCCAGCTGCCTGCAATTACTGCGAGTTCAAATCTCACCAGGTTCAAGGTTGACTCAGCCTTCCGAGGTAGGTAAAATGAGGACCCGGATTGTGGGGGAAATAAGCTGATTTTGTATAAAAAAGAACACTGCTTAAGGGGGCCTGAAAGTCCTACTAAGCAGATATATACAAAAAGTATGAAGGCTATTGCTTAACGCATTGTAAGCCGCCCTGAGTCTCCGGAGAAGGGCGGCATATAAATCGAACCAATAAAATAAGATGGGTTGCCAATACATTTTATAAATAAATAAAATATTGTTTGGTATTGTACTTGGAATTTGAGTGGTAATCATACTTTGGAAAGACCCTGTTTTTTTTCTCCCTTCTCCCACTCTCTCATAGCTGACATTTTGGCTTCAGGAGAAGCTGTTATAGATCTGGGGAATGGGGCTTTGAGTAGAAATGATTTACCCCCACATCAGGTAGAGATTTGTGCTGACACATTAATTCAATTGGAAGATATATAGAGATTAATTCTAATGTCAAAGATTTCTTCAGACATTTCAACAAGGAATATTACAAACGTGATGTTTGTGATGTTAAGAGCCATGGTGGTGCAGTGGTTAGAATGGAGTACTACCGGCTAACTCACAGCTAACTCCAGTTTGATTCTGAGCAACTCAGGGTTGACTTCCATCCTTCCGAGGTCAGTAATATGCCGACTCTGTAAACCACTTAGAGAGAGCTGTAAAGCATTGTGAAGTGGTATATAAGTCTAAGTGTTATTGCTTTCACTAATAACATCTCTCAGAAGATGCTGAACTGGATTTTTTTCAAAGAAAATATAATGATATAATGGAAAGGTTTGAAAAGCAAGAGCTAAGAAAAAGTTGTTTAAGATGATGATTAAAAACCTTTCCAAATAGCTGGTGGCTTGCCAAGAAGAACTGCAACAGACCAGGCATCCAGGATGAAAAATATACATGTATCTTAATTTTCCTTATCTAGAAGATTTAAAAAATAGGGTTGTTGCCATAGAATACATTCTTTCAAGAGCTGTTTCAATGAAATCTAGTGACTTTAAATATGCAGTGTTCTATATTCCTTCTGAGTACACTGTACATATTTTGAAGTCCCAACTACTTAATTCTGTCATGTTTTGGGGATTGGGGCTCTGATCGTGATAAAATATTACAAATAGACTGGAATACAAACATTGTGGAATTGGAAACAAAATCTAATTTAGTTTCCAGATTTGCCTCTAAGGACAAAAATTTCATGAGCTACATCTCATGGCCAGGCACTAGGGAATGATGACCTTATGTTCCATTTGGCTTATTCCTGGATACTGGTAAAAGACAATTCTATGACTTGATGTGGCTGAAATGGCTGTCAACTGTTTTAAACAAAGCATGGACTGCCAAAGGAACAACAGTTCATTGAAAAATTGTATTCATTTGATTGGAGAGTTAATTGGACAGATTTTCTACAAATATATTTCATGAAAGGGACCAGGTGAGTCCTTCCCTCTTTTTAAATTTTTTGCAGCCAAGGCAGAAGGACCCATTTTGTTTTAGCTAGTTTTTCTATTTTGTGTGGATTTTTTTCTTTTGTTTTTTAAGGCCTCCATGTGGGACAAGTGATAAAACATGCAATGTTCCTTTTGTATTGAAATGGTGACTGACATTGCCTTAGAAATATATAAGGGACGGAGCTTGTGAAATGACATCACAATCAGATTTCAGCATTTTGATGAAATACCAACTGGCTTTGTTACCCTTGGTTTGTTTAAGTATGTTTTTAAACAACTTGTGGATGTATTATGAATTTTTGTAACATTCTATTGTGCAGGTATGTCTTTTCCACCCAAATTTTGTTGATATAGTTTTCGATTTTGTAAATTTTGAATTTAGCCAGCATTCAGTCAGCACTTGGGAGCTAGTTCTGTCTCCACTCTAGAAAGTAACTTAGATATACTATTATTGATTTTGTTAAATGGAAATAATATTTCTTTTCAGGAACATGGAATGGTTGAAAGGAATCATGGGCTGGAGAAAGATTTTTTTGAGAAGGTAAATATAATGAAGTCTGAAGGTTTTTTCCTTGCTAGAAACTCAATTTTCCCGGATGAAAAATATATTTTGGCTAAAAGCCTTGTTAATCAGATTTATATAAATAGAAATTTGCATTATGTCAAAGAAATAGTGATTTTAATTAAGTAGTTCTCTATTTTTTGTAATAAAACAAATAAATTTAGTCCCTGAAGGACAGTACATATTATTGGTAATTAAAAATGGAGCTTGCTGAATGGGCTTCATAAATTTGTGTGATCCAAACAAGCCTGACTTTGCAAATATTTTGGGGTTGCAGGTTGTGGTTAGGGGTTTTAATTTAATTTAGGATCCCTTCGTTGGTTGGAATAGGATCAAATATTGTCAGGGTTTATTTGGTTTTGCTTTATTTTTAAACCTATGTATGCTAGCTCTGTAAGTTCCTTTGGAACTGAGCAGCACAGAATCCAAAGCAAGCAAATAAATATATTTCAAGAAAATAAGGATTCCCCAGACTTAGAATGCTTTTCATGCCTACATCTGGGAACTTGAGTTGATATATATTGCAACATTAAATTTATACAAGCAAGAATATACACAAAGCATATGTTCAAGACTGATTTTTTTTTTAAAAAGATCTTGACTGATGATTATTTCACATACGGTAAAAATGTTAAAAAGCACATCACGACTACATTCTCAATGAGAAAATATGAAACTCAATTTACAAGTAGTAAATCTTCGACAATAGTTGAAGATAGACTATATAGTCAATACAATAAGTTGCATATAGAAAGTTTCTGACTTCCCCCATGTTAGGGAAATGAGCTCAGAGGTTCCACAACATATTAAAGTATCTGCTTTGGAGCACCACAGCTACAGTCTGAAGAGGAGGGCTTTCCCCAAAGGAGGCTAGTGCAACTGCCATGTTGAGTCCTAAGCCTAGTGAAGGTTGACCAGGTCTTATGGGGTAGATTATCTTTTTGGTTCAACTGTATAGCATGGAGTATTGAGACATGCTGGAGGAGCACTCGAGGCCCATTCTTGCATCCCAGGCCTAAAGTTATTATCCAGGAGGTTTCCGGTTATCCTAATAGGTGGATGTCTGCAGTGAAGCCTGGTGTTCATAGCATCAATAATATCTGCATTGATTGGTAGGCGAATATTACTAATTATTTCCTTTCACAGTAGAGCATTTTCCCATCATAAATGTGGTGAAGGAATATGTCTCAAACCTGGTAACCAGAAGGTGGGTGATGGTGGTGGTGGTGAAAGTCTTATTGTACGAAATATGAAGTCCATAGTGTGATTCAGCTGTGTATTGATCAGTCTAGTGTATCTACTATTGGGCAAGGATGGTATTGGATGATATTGGACAAGGACAAGGATTTGTCTAGGATGGTATAAGGCAGGGGCAGGGGTGGACTAGAAGACCTTCCAAGGTCTCATCCAGCCCTGTGATTCTGCAATTCTGAATATTATATCTGATTGTGGATGACAAGGGTTAGCTTTGACAAGAAAATCTGATGGATGTATCCAGGAGGACATTTTATTGCTAACATTCTATTACTCCTTCTCAGCCGATACCTTTTTAATCATACATCATTTATGTTTTTTCCATATAAATTGTTGCATTACTACAATACTTGAGCACAAACATTATATGGCCCATGAGACAATGGCCAAAGAGAGTCCCTTGCTTCATAGGTACAGTCAAGACAAACATTTCAAGGCCAGTCTTGTTACTCTTGGGATCTGTCACAAAGTCTCAAATGTCTCTTATAATGGAATTTATGAGGTGCTCTAGAAACTTTCTTATCAGGGCAGGGAAGGATTGTGGAGCCAGCTGTAATCTTGTTTAGGCTTCTAAAATACACTATGAGATGACAGAGAGAAAGAGAAAGACAGAAAAGCAACCTAATATTTTTAATAATGTTTGTTCTGGTTCTTGGAGAAATATTGTCTTGATTTTATTCCTGGAATGTCTTTTGTCCTTGTTGAAAGTCTGTAAGCATGATATAAGACGTTAGCAGTTTTTTGTGCAAGATTACTTTTCACTGCTAACTATGCATGGCTATTAATCTTGTTCCGATATAAATGTGAAGTCAGGTACAGGTTATTAAAAAAACTCTTGCTTGGTGATGTTTCGTTGGTTTATTAATGAATTGATTCTGCCATAATAAGAATATCAAACCATAGCTAAATACTTGCACCAATATACTTTACTTTGCCTTGGAAAACATATATACACAGACTCCTACCACATGAACATGTACATATATATTTTTTATTTAATTGCAGAGGGATTATGCAAGTTATGTAACAGCAAATTTCAGGTAATAATAAACGCCACTGGCTCTGACAAATATAACTATGCAACACATGGGTTTATAAATATAACCTTCTCTGTATTTTCTTCCTCTATAAAAGATTGGGTAGTGATCAGTTTACCCATCTCTCTCTCTCTCCCTCTCCCTCTCCCTCTCCCTCTCCCTCTCCCTCTCCCTCTCCCTCCCTCTCATGTACCTGTGTGTCACAGGTTCTTTTACATACACCCAAGTCAATGGGTTTCAAAACCCAAGAGGGCCAATAAAACCACACAGGTCCCTAGGCAACACACAAGCACTCAAAGGCTACTACTCACAGCTCAATACTTCACTCTTTCCCATTACTACATCTCCTCTCACTGTTCTTCCAAGCCCAACTGCTGGATAATAGTTTCTTTTTCTATCTGCTTCAAGCTGCTTTATTTCCAGAGATAAACACACACCTCCTTCCTATTCTCCCGCACACACCAACAACACCACACCCAGCTGCCTCTCTGCTCAGCTTTTATAGCCAACAGTTGCTGTGCTGGCAAGGGAGAGGCTTTAAAGGGACAGGGCAACGATCATTTTGTAGTCAGCCTGTTTTCTCACACTATGTTTACCGTGTACAACTCAAAGGCATACATAATGTCCCCTTCTATTTTTTTCCACCACCACAATTCTGTAAAAGTGGGTTACAAAACTGGCTTTTGTAACCCTATAGCCTTTTATTGGAACTGAACCTTTGTTGTATAAGCTTTCTAAACCAGGAGTCATGTAGAAACTAAGGTCTTAAAAATATTAACAGATATTAGTGACTTCTCTCTAAAGAGAACCAAGTCCTGTCGGAGAAGACTTTTTTTTTTGATTCACAATATCAGAGAATGAAAGTTTTCATGTGTATGTGTGAGTGTGTGGTGGAAGGAGCTGCTTCTGAAGATTATAGCAGGTATGATGGTGGCATGAAGGGTGAAAACATTGATCCAGTGTAAAAGCAAACCTTTTCAGCTTTTCCTGCATTATTTTTATCCAGTGTTTCTTGGTTTATTACTGTTTTAGTAAGAATGATGTATGAAGTCTATTGCTATCTATTGGTTTCTGTAGAATTGGCAACCCAGGCTGAATGTTAAGCCAGGTTAGAGTGAATGAGTCCTAAAAGTTAACTCAAATTTTGCCTGGAAGAATAATCTCCTTACATCTAATGAAATTAACTGCAGTTTCAGTGCATATCACTAAACAATAAAATATAACACAGGACGATTGGGCATTATTCTAACTCAAGAGCAGTATGGTTAATGTGGCATGAGTCCATAAGGTTATTAACTGGCCATACCTAAGCTCAGTTGACAGAAAAATCTTAGGTGTAGCAATAACTGAACTTTACAATGCTTGTAAGTTTATTAGGTAACTTGTAGCTTAATATCAGAACTGTAGGGAAAATACATTACCAGATTCAAATGACCAGGCTTTAGTTATTCATACAGCATTAAAGAAAAATAAACAGTAAAATAATATTCTTCTAGCAACACATAAAACTCACTTTTCAGTTAAGATTATAATAGATTTACCTGGGCATTACATTCCACTCCCTCCTCAGTTTCATTACTAAGAAATTATGAGTGTTATACTCTTGCTTTTTAAAACATAGAGAAATGTGAGTGGTGGTGGTAGTGTCGTAAATTCTTACAAGCTGATTTAGACAGGAATTTCATGAAGAGATTCTAAACTTCTGTAGTTGGAAAAACTGATCAAGACTTGAGAAAATGGTTCTGCTTTTATTTAATAAGGTTTGGTGATTCCACAAACTAGAGCAGCTTAAGCCAGCTGGTGCTCATGCTAGCTAGACTATAATTTGTATGATTCAGCCTGATGCAGGACATAAAACATATTTCTGCAGTCAAGTTAGAAATCTTTATTTTCACCATGAGAAAATCCTTGATATCAAATTAATCATCTTGGGAGAAAGAAGAAAGTCCAGAAGCATAATCAGTTCCTTTACTTACAATGGCTGCTAGTAGTTGGGAACTGAATTATACACAGTGCAAGTTGAAAAATTCTGGATGAAGGCAGCTGGTATGAGCGTTGGGGTGTAAACATCCACCCTATGAGCAAAGCTGGACTCCTTTGCTTGGATAACGGTGATCTGAGAGAGACATGACTGGATGCTCACAATAGCATGGAGAATATGGACAGTATCCAACCCTTGTCCCATGCCAGTACCAGACATTTTTCAATGTATGGAAACTGGAAAGAGATTTATAACCCAATTGTAGAAAGTGTTGGCCACTCATCTGGACAGTTTTAAAGGAGGATTGCTTAAATTCATCAAGGAGACGGTTATTAAAAATGATTAGTCTTTATGACTCAGTGTTATATCTATACTGTCAAGAGTGATGGGTACAATGGCAGAAGGTTTGGTAATCTCATGCTGGAGATTATGTCAAAGAGTGGTCTAATCACTGTGTGAAACAAAATCCTGGAGTAACATGGGTGTCGACTTAATGCACCAGAATTGTTCTTATGTTCTCATAAAATGAAAATAAGGGTTTTATATCAGGGGTGAAATTCAAAATTTTTCCCTACTGGTTCTGTGGGCGTGGCTTGATGGGCATGACAGGGGAAGGATACTGCAAAATCTCCATTCCCATCCCACTCCAGGCAAAGGATACTGCAAAATCCCCATTCTCTCCCCACTCCAGGGGAAGGATATTGCAAAATCTCCGTTCCCACCCCACTCTGGGACCAGCCAGTGGTGGTATTTGCCGGTTCTCCGAACTACTCAAAATTTCTGCTACTGGTTCTTCAGAACCTGTCAGAACCTGCTGAATTTCACCCCTGTTTTATACACTTGAAGCAATGAATGTACATTTCGGAGGACTCTAAGTAAAACGCATGTCTTAACATGTTCTTTGTGCCATTCCTAGCCTAGTTCCAGACTTATGCAGGCAATATGGCAATAACAATCTACCTTTCTGTTTTAGGAACAGAATAAGCAAAGGTTTCTCTAAAGGATTAGAATGCTAATCCCATTATCAAGCCAGGCCATGGAGTAAATTTACCACAGAATCATCTTCTGAAGTAAATTACTCTCTCTTAATATTATTTTGAGTGTCCAAGGGATGCCTTTGTATGTTTCTTTTCCATTTCATTCTTGGAGAAAAACAGGTATGGGAGAATAGCGAGAGAGGGAAGGATGTGGTGGAATTTCACAGATTGTTAGTGACTGCAAAGGAAACCTCTGGAGGCCTTACAAAATATATATTTCACCTGTATTTTTCTTATTCTGAGGACTAGAGAAACCAGAGCAAAATCGGAAGTTGTTTTGTGCATCTGGGTGTATGTTTTAATACTACAGCTATTCTTCTACCGTATTTACAACAGTTTGTTTAGAGACCATTTGAAGTTACAACAGCACTGAAAAAGTGGCATATCATTTTTCACACTTACGAGTGTTGCATCATCATCATGATCATCTGATCAAAATTCAGATGCTTGGCAACTGACTCATATTTATTATGCATCATGTGATCCCCTTTTGTTACCTTCTGTCAAACAAAGTCAATGGGGAAGTAGACTCACTTAACAACCATTTTATTAACAACTGCAGTGATTCACTTAACCACTGTGGCAAGAAAGGTTGTAAAATGGGGCAAAACGTACTTAACAATTGTCTCACTTAGCAACCAAAAATTTGGACTTAATTGTAGTCATAAGTCGAGGACTATCTGTGGACTTTTTCTTACTTTCTCTAGGTCTTGGAAACTCTGGAGTTTGGGTCCAAAAGGTATAATAGCAACATACTCAACATATTCAAACAAAGATTTCAAGAGTGCCCAGGTTTCCAAAATTAGAGGGATCACTTACAGCTCTTTTGTAAAGTTAGTCACTTGACTAAAATAGAAAGAGACCTACAGTACTCCCACCATTGTGACATATGCATCCATGTTATCCACAGATACAGCAGAACTGTGATGTTTACCTTATCTTGGATTTTGTAACATATTGTAGGACAATACTAGTGGCCAAAATTGTGGAAACCTTTTTGGAAAAGTGTATTTTTGAGGTTTGATGGCTAATAACACCACTTTTTGGGGGAGTTTCAAGATAATCATATCCCACTGCTGGAATTGCCTGGGAATAGCCCAAACCTTAACCCAATTGAAAATCTATGGAGCCGACTAAAGAAACTTTAGTTAGTTAGAAGCGACCCAGCAATAAAACCCAGTTAATAGAAGCAATCATTCAATCTTGGTTTCACATTATAACAGCTGCAGAACTAAAAGACTTGGTTCACTCCATGGGAAGACGTTGTAAGGCTGTAATTCATGCTAAAGGTTACCCAACTAAGTATTAACTGACATGGTGATAATTTTTGTATATCTCAGTTTTCTACGTTTCACTTTTCTTCTTTATACTGTAACTGCTATTCTAATAGCAAATCCTTCATAAAAGTTATTGCATTGCATTCTTGATTAAATTATCTTTCCAGTAGTGAAATCTGAACTGGTTTGCTACCGGTTCGCTGGCAATGCATGTGTGCCAGCGTGCACATGTATACCAAATGCACACTGCATGCACATGCGCAATGCACACCAAACGCACTGCATGCTTAAAAAGCTACCAGTTCGGTCAAAAGCTACAATCCGATGATCAGCTGTGCCGTGTGCTGCTTTCCTGCTTTCTAGTGAAGCTAAACCGCATGGTACAGCTGATCCCCCCCCCCCGCTGCTTCCCAGGCCTCCTTTTGCTAGCATGCGCAGTACTCACCACAAGGAGGCTCGGGAAGGTAAGTAGAACAGTGGTGGGAGATCAGCTGTGCCACGCAGTTTAGCTTCGCTAGAAAGCAGGATTTTCTGCTTTCTAGCAAAACTGAACCGCACGGAACAGCTGATCATCAGATTGTAGCTTTTTTAAACTACCAGTTCAACTGAACCGGTAGCTTTTTTAAACTACCGGTTCGCCCGAACTGGTAGGTTTTACCACTACCGGTTCGCCTGAACTGGAGTGAACTGGTAGCATTTCACCACTGATCTTTCCATTGGTACTACTCCCCCCCCCCCCAAAAAAGTGGTGTTATTAGCTAGCTTTAGAAACTTTTCCCAAAAGATTTCCACAATTTTGGCCACTACTGTATAATACTCATTACAGCACGCGTCTCAACATGAGATATGACTGCAAAAATGACTTTTGTTCTGAGAACAGAACGAGCAAAGTGGGGAGAGTTTCTCAAAAGGATTAGAGTGCTAATCCCATTATCAAGCAAGAATGTGGAGAACAGAAGAGAACGGAACAGAATAGAATCATCTTTGAAGCATCTTGCTCTTACCTAATACTACTTTGAGCATTTAAGGAATGCCTTTGTAAATTTCTTTCCTGTTCCACTCTTGCAGAGAGAGATGGAAGAATGGTAAAAGGGGCAAGGATGTGAGTAGAATTTCACAGACTGTTAATGACTGCAAAAGAAAGCTCTGGTAGCCTTAAAAAATATACATCACCGGGATTTTTCTTTCCCCTCCAAATTACAGAAACATCAAATTCATCCACAATGTTCTTTGAGGCCAAGAGTCTATGAGGGAGAGCAGGAAAGATCCACATGCAGACTTTGGGCACTTTTCTTATTAAGTTCATTTCCAGTTTGAAAGCCAAACAGAGGGAAACCAGTTTCGGGTTCACAAGGAAGGCAACTTTATTGCTGCTTTGATTTATGAATATGGTATTTATTTATTTATTTATTTATTTATTGATTGATTGATTGCTTGATTGGTTTGATTTATATGCCGCTCTTCTCCAGAGACTCAGGGTGGTTTACAATGCGTTAAGCAATAGCCTTCATACTTTTGTATATACCTGCTTAGTAGGGCTTTCGACCCTCCCAAGCGGTGTTCTTTTTTATACAAAGTCAGCTTATTTCCCCCACAATCCGGGTCCTCATTTTACCTACCTCGGAAGGATGGAAGGCTGAGTTAACCTTGAGCCTGGTGAGATTTGAACTCGTAGTAATTGCAGGCAGCTGGCAGCTAAGTGCTACTTAAGTGCTACTTAACAGCGCTTTAGTTTGTTGCTCCACCAAGGTATATAAATAGGTGTGCAACTGGAGAACCTACACTTGGTTTTTAGATCCATGTTGGAGGCTAGGCTCCACCAAGTGTAGGATACAAATGAAGAATCGGTGTGTGGCAGGACAGAATTTTATTTAAATTAATTTAAATTAAAATGTAAGATACATTACATTAAGAACAGCTAATGTGGTGGTTTCCAAAAATTTATTCATTAATAATAACAATAACAATAAGAAATATAACAATTTGAATAAATTTGATTCAGGATGAAGGCCTCTTCAGTGAACATTAAAAAGTTAATGTTTGTGACACTAAAACTTATAATTTGGCAGCAATTTTTGCACTGTTGTGTGTAAGTTCTACATTAAACAATTTATTTACTGTTCGCCTCTCTGTACTTCTCACTTACTCTGTACTTCTCACTTACTGTATACCATAGAGTTCAGAGGTGTTGCCACAAGACACCCAGATGGGACATCAACTGCACTGTTACAGATTGCCAAGAACATTGCAAAGGCCTCCACTTGGACATCTCATTAAATTAATGTCACAAGCTGTGCAGACTTTGAATGGATTCCCAGTTCTAGTCAGTTCAACTGCCTGATCCACTATGGCATATCATATGCCATATTTATGGCATACGATCTGTCCTAGATCTTTCTTATTATTATCTGGGCATCCATGTTTATTTAAATTTATTTATTTATTAAATTTGTTTGCCACCCACCTCACCACGAAGTTATATTATGATACTAGGAAACTGGATTTTCTAATCAAGAGATTACTAAAACTACCGTCCAAAGTGCTAAATGTTATATTAGATTGTTTATGCGAGTTGTCAAAGAAAATGTTAAAATAATGCCTAAGGAAAGTCTTTAAAACATAATTTCTTTGTTTAGCATAACTTTAAAAAATGATAATCTGTTTTGTAAAAAAATGTTTGAAGTTCTTAAATTTATCCCTTGGAGGTTTTTAGAATTCCTTTAAGCTGCTAATCACCACAAATTAAGACCACTCAGTTGAAATAGTTGTGGAGCAACATTTGGGAGATTATACATTTTTATCTGAATTACAGGCATATCAAATGGACTGTGCATAATTGAGATGCAAACAGATCATTTTCCAAAATATGTTTATGACAAATTTTACCAACTGGGACTTAAACAATGCTACAAGTTAATTTTTTTTAGAGAGGAGTCGTTTTATTTTTTTAATGTAATGTTATTAAGAATTCTGATGATAGTAGTAATATGTAATACAAATTAAACTCAAGAGAAGAGAGGGGAAAGAAAGAAGTAATAAAAGCTGTAAAGTAAAAAAATAAAGGAGCAAAGAAAGAAGTCAGTCAGAATATTATAAAGAAAGAGAAAAGAAATGTATACATAAAGAAGAGGCTTACAGCCTTCAGTACAACAAGTCTCCACAACAGTGGGAGCAAGAAAATGGCAAAGATCATCTCAGATAGTGAAATGGAGGTTGGCAGGGGACCGCAATGGGCAAGATAGGGAGGAGATAGACAGGGGAGGGAAATTGAAGCACTTCTGTGGTCAGAAATGCAGGGCAGTTATCAAGTGCCCAAATTTTGATCACATGACAGAGGGGCTGCTGTGGCTGTAACTTTGGGCCCCAGGCATAAGTCTCTTTGTTCAGTGCCATTGTAACCTCAAACAGTTGCTGAAAGAATGGTCATAAATTGAGGACTGTAATTCATTCAAATATTTTCATAGAGTTTCATTTCTTTTCATTTCTTATTTGTTGCATCGCACAGAGTTCTTTGAGGCTTTAATAAGCCTCCTTTTAAAATCCAGCAGAAAAAAAATTCACTCTCTTGAATGTATTTCTATTTTGAATTTTAAAACATCAGCCAATTTTTTTGTAAAAACCAATGGAAATATCTTTTTCCCACTCATTTTCTTGGCCTGTCATCTGTGAATCTTATTTTTGAGCCCATCTCTATTTTATCAGATTAATTTGGTTCTATATCTGTCATTTCTTCACAGTTCTATTTATAAAAGCAGATATCATTACTGTCGTTGAATTGCGGCTACTAATTTCTGTTACATTCTTCAAACATCTCTATAAGTATTTTCATTGTTATAATGTTTTGCATTTAATATTTCTCTATCAGGGCGCAAAGAGAAAATATCTGCTACGAACTCCACGTAGGCATTGGGAAGGGCATCTTGCCAATAAATGCTCAGCTCCATTCAGTTGCCCCAACTCCACCCCGAATAAGGAGATTAAAGGGTTGTTAAAAGGAAAAAAAAGTTTTGCATTTAATAGACTTGCATTTTTCTCTCTATCTGAAACATAAATATTCCATCTAAAGTTTCATTTTTAAATCATGAAATTCTTTATGTCTGTTATATTTCATTTATCCCAACTCTCATTTAACACAAACTGCTTCCGAATACCTTTCTAGGAATTCCAAACAATATTTACATTTTTGAGATCCTCTGTAAACTGGTTGTCTACCTTTCAGAAGATTTTTTAAAAGAAGCATACTAACTGACAATAACAGAATTTGGAATCCTGTAAGATAGCTGATATTGTTCATGAATGCTTTATAAAACCAGTGTAGTTACCCCTTGGCCAGTCTTTCTTTGGACTGTCACTTCCCAGGTTTTACTGATTTAAAGCTTAGTTTATTTAACCTACAACTTTTCTCTCTACACTGCACTGAGTTAAATTAGGAATCTCAAGTAATTCTCTTGATCCATGGATTTCTAGAGGTCACCAGAGAAATAGGTTTGATATATAATATTCTAGTGAACTAGCAGCGTACAAAAGAATGCATTAAATACTTTTTTTTTAAAAAAAGATTCGGCTACAACCCATTTAGTTGCTTGACATGAAAACATTGTGTGGGCTTCCATCTCCCTCATGCTTTTTTTCTTTTTTGCAAATGGTGGCGTGGGGGTGGAGGGGTGCTACAGAAACATAATTATTAATATTGCCTGATGGAAACCAACCTTGTAAATTTGTGCTGATAAATAACCCTTTCTAGTAATGCTGCATTTAGCAAGGAATCTGGCTCATATGAAGTGGAGAAAGACATGGCCAGATGCTCTGCATTAACATGAGAATAATATTTAGTATGAACTAGAACTATTAAGCAAGATATATGGAGCTGAGGAGGATGAAAGAGCCAAATCTGGTCTTAAAACAAATCTGAAGCTTAGTGTTATAATAATGATCTCATTTTTTTTCTTTGGCCTTTTTTGTAATGAGCTTTATAAACCAGTTAATGATATTTATGGGTTGTATGGCCTCGTTGCAGAACCTTCATATCATTAGGCAGGCCAGAGGTCTAATTTGAATGTTGTCTACTATTTAGAAAAGACATTCACAAAGTGTTGCTTTCACTCTTATCACACTTCCTGTTCACTTTTTTATACACTTATAAGCATTTTATCCTCCTCTCCTCTTATCATGTTTTACTCCAATTTCATTGAAGTCAAACTTAGATTTATTTCTCCTCCAGAATTGTTTCCATCAACATCCCTTTATTGTATCAAAGGAAGAGATGAGATAACCAAACCATTCCATCAATTTGGTTAGGAGTATCTTCCAATTGGTTTTTTCTGTCTAGAAGTGCCATCTACTGAAATCATCCTGTCTGGCCACTGTAATATTTGTTGTGCTTTTTAAAAAAAACAGTCTTGGATTCACAAGACAAATGTCAGGGAAAAACACAGCTTAAACTCTTGTTGTGTAACTGTTATAACCACAAAATATTATAGTTTTCCAGTTGCATATTTTCTTCACTGCTTTCCAAGCTCCCCCTTTTTTTCTTTCCATGTAGCAGCGTCTCTTGGATCTTAGAGCATACCCTACATTTCTCCCTGGGTTAGATAGAAACAAACAAACAATGATAAAAACAACTTTTCAAACATTCGGAAATATTACAATTCCAAAGACAAAACATACAAACCTACACAGAAGACTATACCAGTGGTGAAATCCAATTTTTTTTTACTACCGGTTCTGTGGGTGTGGCTTGGTGAGTGTGGTGTGGCTTGGTGGGCGTGGCAGGGGAAGGATATTGCAAAATCTCCATTCCCACCCCACTCTGGGGCCAGTCAGAGGTGATATTTGCCGGTTCTCCAAACTACTCAAAATTTCCACTATCGGTACTCCAGAACTTGTCAAAACTTGCTGGATTTCACCCCTGGACTATACCTATTACCTCATAACTACATTGTAATGTGAGGAAGGTCTTCTAATAAGTGTCACTTTCTAGCTGGCATCCCATAAATGAAATTCATCTCAAGAATTCTGTTTTCTTCTGCCTGGACTCAAGGATTCCATATCCTGAAATGCAGGAATCACTACTTCAGAAATTTGAAATAGTATCTCACTGCATTCCAGATGAGATGGAAGGTTTCTAAGAGAATTGATGTTTCAAACAAAAACATCATTATCTTTAGAGTTAACCTGTTCAAAGGAAGGCATTGAAACGTTCCAGAGACTAATGCAGTGAACATTCTTGCATGCTGACTGAAACTTATCACCAGATAGATTGTTAGCAACCTACCTTGTATCCAGTGGAGTTTATTTTTTTAACACTAGGTTCTAAGCCCTGATATTTATGAAACATAATGTGCCTGGTTAGTGCATGAATGGGAACTATAATAGGTCATCCCATGTAGGCTGCCTTCTGTTCTATGATGGAAGAAAGAGAGATGTGAATGGCAAAATAAAGACAGACGTTTATACTTCTACCCATTTTTTTTCTGCCAAGCTGTTTTTGACAGTAGGCTGTTTTGTGGAGAATGAAGAGTCCAAACTACTCCTGTTCTTGTCAATAGTTTGTCTCCAAGGTCAATAAAGATTAAAATTTGCTACACGACAAGTAAAGGAATGTAGAAATAATCTTGCTGAAGAAATGGATGAGTTGTTAAGGGAAAGAAAATTGCAATACAGCCCAGGGAAAGCAGAATGCATAAGAAAGAATCTCAAGATAACCCCATCTTGATTTTATTATGTATAAGATGGAACAGAGAGAAATTCTGTCACTCAAAATTCTATTACTACATACAGCAGTACAGTACAACTCATATAATCCACACAGTGTCTGATTTCTGATTTGATCTACATGGATGGCCTCGCACCATGAGAACAAAGGATACTAACAACTTCAGTTAATCCCCACACCTACTTGCTGTTTCGCCACAAAATGGAGAGGCTAGCAATTTATAGAGGATGTTGATGGAAGCAAAGTGTGAGAAGAAAATTCTGAAAACTGAATTATCAAGTAGGTTTAGGACAGGGGTCAGCAACCTGCGGCTCTGGAGCTGCATGTGGCTCTTTCATCCCTCTGCTGTGGCTCCCTGTCACTCAAAATATGTGTCACAACCGCCAATGTGTGATACCTGCCAGCATGCGATTCATTGAGTTTTTCAACCCCTGGTAGGCCAACCATGGATAAATTCAAGAAAAGAAAAGTTTCAGAAGAAAACAGAACGTTTAATTCAACTACATATGCTAGTTTTGTGGCTGCTCTAGAAATAGTCAGGCACAGGAAGGGTTTTGTTGCTCCTGGTGTTTTCTTTACTGTGGCTCTTTGAGTGTTTAAGGTTGCAGACCCCTGGTTTAGGAAATGTTACCAAGAGAATGTTATCTGTTTCTGATTATGTCAAGTAAGGGACAATATTTACACAAATAAAGATTCAAAACAGACAAACAAAGTAAAAAGTCTCATGCTGCATTATTATAGAGTTTCATTTTAGGATGGTTAAATGCTTAGTGACTAATAGCTAATGCAAAAGTAATTAATTTAAGTAGTAACTGATTACATTTTAGCAGGAGATCATTTGAGGTATGGAAATATTTGCAAAAGGGAAGAAGGTGTAAGGCACAGCCAGCAATATCAGAATGAAAAGCTTATGTCTTGATCTACAACAGCTGATAAAATCATCAAATGGATTGTCATAATAAAGCGTGGCTTTTGAAGAGGCCATGGAAATTTCATTTTTTTATAGCTGGTATAGTCTTACAAGGGGATTCTATAGGATAAAAACTATAATTATTTTTTTGTAGGTTTCTGTGGTTAAGTCATGTTTATCTAGAAAAATCTAAAGGTATTCAATATCTGGTGTACTCAAGAACATGTGCCATTAATTTCTCAACTTGTTCCTTTGTACTTTTTGTGAGTCCTTTGTACATTGAGAGAGAGAGAGAGAGAGAGAGAGAGAGAGAGAGAGAGAGAGAGAGATATGTAGGAAAAAAAGAATAGGATCAGATAAAAACCAGAAATACTGTATGGTTGCTACACAAATGCCAGTTCTGTACTGGATGATTGCCACCAAGAAAGTAAGCCTGGTTGCTTTTTAAAAAAAATGTTTTCTTAAAATGCTGACTCCAAAATCTTGATTTTACCTGGAGCAGTCATGGTAGAATTTTAGGTAGAATTTTAGGATATTAGGAGTTCTATCAACTTATGATTTTGAAACATAAATTCTTATAACCATAAATATGTTTGGCTAAACTACTGTATCTGCTTAGGTGACACAGAACATGGTATTTGCCTTTCTTCAAAATCTGGAATCACAGAAGCAGCGTTTTTAATGCTTTCCCAACTTTTCCAGTCATTTCTAGTTTGCAAGTCTTTATTATGTTGTATAAATGTCCTGATTTCCTTTGTATAGGTCTCAGACATTAGGACATCTTAGAACAGATCTGCTTGGTGTGCTGTTCTCTGTGCCTTGATGTCTTATCCACACACAACTGGGATGTAATGTCAATTGCATAACATGGAAAACATCTGACTCTACAAATTGATTGTGCAATTGCCAACATCATTGTACAGGCAAGCATCAGTGAGTTAGAGGGAGGAAAAATACAGAGGTTTTCATTGCAAATATTGTATAGGACTCCTGGTTCATTTGGATATCATTTGGATACTGTTAACTGAATTAGTCTGTGGAACATAAATCCTATTTTTCCATCTGTTCTGGTTTACTGTGCAGCATGAATATATTCTGTATATATGCGTGTATAATCTCCTGTCAGCATGAAACATTTTTCATGTACAGAGCCAATTTTTGGTGGGTGATCCGCTCTTTGAACCTTTATAGACTTAAAAAACAAGTTGACAGTAAAGAGTTTATCTTCTTTTGCCTCTCTTCCCCTCCCTGTTTTTTTCTTTCTTTCCCCAAAAGTGTGCTATTGTTATTGGAGTGCAATGTATGCTTTTTGCTATGATTATTGTGATGAGTTTGTGCTTTTTGCTAAAAACAATGAAATGAGGTGACAGAGCAGGTGCATGCTTACAGAAACAATATTTTTATTTGCTCAATGCAATGAAAACACATTTTATACAAACTAAAACTAAACTATGGAGGAAAGTCCTGTCTGATTTTTTAAAAAAATATTTGTGTTTTATGACCAAGACTGACCTGCATGTTTTGATGAACTGTTGGAGGTGATGTTAACGCCTTGCCTAGATTTTCCAAGGAGAACATGGCATTTAGGAGCTCAGCTCCAGCTGAAGGTCAGTGAGATTTAGATGCCAGCTGTTGTAGTTGTGGAGAGCTCCCTAAGGAGCCTTCCCTAAAGGTTGTGTGTCACATTGGCTCCTCTTTATTACCAGTCTCTGGCATTGTTTCCATGACCATATATTGATGTAATCTCCCCATGAAACAAGATCTCAGGAATTATAACATATTTAGGATTCTACAGCCAGATACAAGGAAACTGAGGAAGGACAATACCTTTGGATGACAACAGAAAGCAGATACTGTAAGCCGAATTAGAGGAACTTTTGGTTTGGAAATGGGGAGTTTAGGATGACCTTCAGCTCAAGAACAGAGAAGAGTGACTGAAGGCAGGTCATCCTAACTCTAACCTTGCCTGAGAATTGTCCTGAAAACAAATGGATAAGTCATAAAGCTTTCGAAACTGATGTGTACTGGTGATATATTTCAACATCTGTTGTCCAGCTACTTTGAAGGTAACAAAAGGGAAGGGGCACTTCAAATTGTAGTTCAGCCACATGTGGATCACCACAGTTTATTAATTTTCTTGGAAAGGGAATATTATCCAGGGATTCATTAAATTATGTTAGACAGTGGTTAAAATGGAGTGGCTCTGATTTCTTTTATATTGAACTAATCTAAGCTCAAAATTGTTTGAATTCTGTTATTTCTTCCCCTGATATTATATTGCACTCTTGGACATGGTCCAAGAGATCACCATAAGTCACATTTAAAGCCCTACATGGCTCAGGGTCAGGTTATCTTCGAGACCGCCTTCTACTGCATAGCTCCCAGCGACCGGTAAGATCCCACAGAGTTGGTCTCCTCTGGGTCCCGTCAGCTAAACAATGCCGGCTGGCAGGCCCGTGGGGGAGGTCCTTCTCTGTGGCTGCCCCAGCTCTCTGGAACCAGTTACCTCCTGAGGTCTAGACCATCCCCACCCTATTGGCCTTCCAAAAAGCAGTGAAGACCTGGCTTTTCTGGCAGGCCTGGGGCCTTGATCTCGCTCTTGCGATCTGCTGAGGTCCGGCTATGAATGGTATGAATGAGTTTTAATGTTTTTAATGTTTTTAATTTTAAAATGTTTTTTATTAGGATTTTAAATATATTGTGAGCCGCCCTGAGTCTTCAGAGAGGGGTGGCATATAAATTGAATTAAATTGAAATTGAAAATTGAAATCATGCAATCATGTTTAACCAATAGAAAAGTGCCCTAATCATCATTTTGCTTCTGCTCTGCTCTCAGAATTACAGCAGCTCCTGGAATAACACAAATTATTTGTCCCCACTTCACAGAGAAAGAGGAAAAATAAAATGCTAGCATCCTCTTGTTTTCAGTGTAGTGGAAATGGTGTTCATTTCTCTGAATGATGATGAAGTTATCCATTCAGTTGTGTCCAACTCTTGGCAATTCTATGGGCCAAGTCTCTCCACCTCTTCTGATCTTGTACTACTTCTTTGAGTCTCTCTGAGTATTGTCCAAAATATCTGAAGGTATGAGAAGTAAACTGTTTGACTCTCAAGTCTTCATTTTTTGTGTATATAAATTCTGAAAGTTTTAATGATCGAAAGACACCCCCATTAATCGCTAGATACTACCGGTAGTTCAACTATAGTTCTAGGCTGCATGTAGGAAAATGCAAGTATTTGTTGGGGGAAAGAGTAAGTGCTCATTTTTGCCCCAGAGATTCAGAGTGTGGCAGTGATGAACTAGGGAAAGAAGCAAAATTACTTCATTCCTATTGGAAACTCCTGGCTCTTGCCTGGATTATAATGTGATCCTGTCCACCTTGCAATTCAATTCTATCCAAAAGGATATTAAACATATCTGGAATTATGTTGGAGCTGAATCTCAACTTTTGCAGACCCATCCCTTTTTATGGCATTACAATATACTGTACATGTTATTATTATTGTTTGATATCTCTCTGTCTCTGTCCCAGTTCTCACTTACCATCCATATCAAGACACATTTACCTATTAAAAAGGTGCTCTTTTATAATTGCCATTGTTTCTGTTGTACACAAGGAAATAGAATAACAGAGTTGGAAGGGACTTTGGAGGTCTTCTAGTCCACCCCCTGCTTAGGCAGGAAACCCTACACCACTTCAGACAAATGATTATCCAACATCTTCTTTAAAACGTCCAGTGTTGGAGCATTTACAACTTCTGGAGGCAAGTTGTTCCACTGATTAATTGTTCTAACTGTCAGGAAACTTCTCCTTAGTTCTAGGTTGTTTTCTTCTTGATTAGTTTCCATCCATTGTTTCTTGTCCTGCCCTCAGGTGCTTTGGAGAATAGCACAAAATGGAAAATGGTAGATAGCACAAAAATTAGAATGACACTAGCATACTTTAGGAACAGTGGTGGGGAAAGTAGGCAAGAAATGGACAAAGTAGAAACTAGACACGTTTCTAACCTGAAGTAGCCTGCAGACCTGTTTGCTCAAGAATCTGATTGTATTGAGCTACAATGGGGTGAAAAGCTTTCTTTTGTCACATTCAGGTGATGGTAGTGGTGGGGACATTGTTTGCCTAATACCACATAGTATCCTCTGGATTAATCTTTCTCTGTCTCCAGCGCTGCATAATATCAGCCACATCAAAGAGTGCAAAATAGTCTGTGTTGTATTACAGTTCAATCCATTTATATGTCAATGTTTGTCTGTAATATGTAGAACATGGAACTTGTCCCCCCCCCATACTATCTTAAAGAACTTAGCACTCTTTTCCTTTCAGTAATCTTATGGGCCTTTGCTATTTGCCATAGTTTGACTAATAAAACAAAATATTCAGACCCGCATTTTTACAAGCTTTGAAAAGAACTCCAGACTCCACTGGCTTTTTAAATCTCTCCAACACACCCCCTCTCCAAGCTCTACAGCAGTAGATAATATGGGAATGTGTGGCATTCTTATATTCTTGAAAAGACTTTGATATGATTCAAGAGTATTTACCTCTGGGCTTTGTAAACAGTTATGCATGACAAGTAATGATAGCAGATGCCTATCTGGGAAACATGTTTGCATTTATATAGTCGCATATGTTGATATATTTCATCCTGGATAAAGTCTATGTATGAGGTTGAATTAAATTAAATTAATACACCTACTGTAATCAATCAATCAATTGTTATACTGATTGCTCATTGCCATTGTTACACTCTAAATCTGATAATCTTGGGATAAAACTGAATACATTGAAATGAAAGCCCGATGAAATAGAGATGCAGTTGGCAAGGAGAAAGATGGATCTAGGACTGAGATTAAAAATTTTTCTGAATGTGTTCCACTCTCCCAGGAAGAGCAAATCCATTGTCTAGAGGTGTTTCTCTAGAAGTATTGAACCCTGCTGTCACTGGATCTCATATGCAAATGCAAAGAGCGTGTTTGCATAATTACAGTATCCCAACTGTGACCCCTCTAAGAAATTTGGATATAGCAAGTTCATTCCTTGATAATGTGTTTTGACTGCTGTAATATGCTTTATTACTTCATTACTTGTTAAATCTCCATTTTTCTTTAAAATTCCTGTATCCTCTGAAATAAGGGAATATGTATTTCCTTTATGTTGCTTTAAGTTAATGGCTGTTCTGATAGTCTAGCTCAGAGAGGTATAATTGTGGCCTTCAAGTTTAGTACTGTCCCATACATATTCTGAAAATTGCTGTCTAACTGCTAATGAAAAGTTATTCAGAGGCTCTGAATATTCTGGAGAGCTGCTATCTGGAGTAAGGATATTTTCAGAATAAAATCACATCCAATTTCATTTCGGTCAAATACTTTTAGAAAACGAATAAGTAGCTAGGGATATTTATTTTCAGAAATTGATAGTACTTTTCAGATCATTAGTTCATCTTATATCCTAAGTATTTCTTATAAAACTCCATTCCCAGTAGTTACTTGTCTTAGCAAATTGGAAGGAGTTTGATATTAACTAGCTTTTTCCCTAACCCATTTAAGATACTATATTTAGAGATATTCTGGTGAAAGTAAGGCAGGATTTCCTTGATCTTTTGAGCTCTCCATAAAATAGCTAAGAGTTGGACACGGTGGAATATAGTATTTAGTAATGTAATTCTTATGCTGGAACTTGTCAGAAGATCGCTCAATGATTATTTATGTTGGGATACTCTTTTAAAAAATCCTGTTAACCCTTTATGTTAGGCTTATAATGTTGGAAAGACAAATTTAGGCCAAGGAGTCCAAACCTTAGCTCATAGCAAGAATCCAAACTAAAAAAAAATCTCAATAGAAGCTATTGTAGGAGATGACCAGACTGAGCCTGAGGGAGGGGTCAAACGCATCATCAGTCATGAGTTCCTGAGTGCCCACAAGAGATCGAAGTCCAGCCCCCCTTGAATGCCTTCTTAATTCCCTCTCATTTCCCTTGATCTCTAGTAGCTCAGATTCTTGTAGAGAGCTTAAACTTGCAATAAACATTTATACTCATTTGAACTGCCTGCATCTCCTGATTTCTCTGGTGCTTGACAGCTGCTGGGCTCCTGCTTGAAAATATTGTATGCCAAATACTTATTGAATAATAAAATCAGGAACACCATTAATGATAGTTTAGATTCTTTTGTGTTTGGCAGTAAGAACAACACTCTTTATTTTGCTCATTTTATTTCATCTTCATTGTATAATATCTATGTTTGATTTGTATTTGCTTTTATTTTTGGTCCATGGACTTACACTAAATGATGATTAAACTAAAACTTAACTGCAAAAGCAGTTAAACTGCTTTTCAACAAGCCTTTTCAACAACATGGAAAAATATGTACAGAGTAGCCATCATCACAAAATTCCACACTATTTTTTAACATTTAATTATTTCCATATATCCTATTATTTTTCCAGCTCTTGACCAAACGGTAGTCACATTATTTAAGATGTTGAAATGAAATGAGCCACTTGCTGCTGCTTCTATAAATAACTTCGCGGGACAATTTCCTAAAATAATATTTGAAAGTGAAGCTGGCATAGAAAGAACTTGGCTCATGGATTATATGACAGTTTTGTAAGTTGAACTATTTAACCAAATGTATTTAATTTCACTAGATGAAAAGCTATTTTAGTGTATTTGGGGGAATAGCAGATGGAGAAGCGATGTTAAACACGGGTGGCAGCTCATAAAAAATATTTCCTTTCATGAAGTTGAACTTTCTAGGCAGTGCCTGCCAGCTCATATTTTCATTTTTCAATAAAAATGCCTATTGAGTAAAACGTAATTCTTACTGCTTTTCACTCTTAAAACAGGAAATAATATGCCAATTTAAATTTAATCACAATTTATATTACATGTGCATATTTTTAAACAACAGTCGAAGATGGAGAGTTTGGTAGCAATAATATTTATGAATTACACTTTTAGTTAGCAAAGGAAAATGTGTGACCTCTTACATTTTGTTTGACATTTGAATTTGGTGTCCAGCATGGGTGACACGAGTGATGGATGCTTATTAACCAACTGTATAAACAGGAAATGCTTCTAAGCTGTCCATTTATTAACACAGTATGTATTACTATTTGGAAATTTAGGTTTGCTTTATCTTTCTCCAAAAGCTACATTTAAGCTGAAAGGAGGGCAGGTTCCAGGTCTAATGTGTTTGTCACTCCAGATACCCTGTGCTATATGAACATCAAAGGAAATGTTTGAAAATGTTAATCAGAAACCATTCTGCTTTAATAAAGATATATGGAGTTGGTGAATGTGTGCACGTGTGCATGTATTTGACCAGACAACCAATGTTTCTGTGGTTTGACAGAAACCACAGTTCTGAATAGATCAGAATTTAGTTTGAAATTGAAAGATCAAGACCAGGAAAATGGTAAAAAAAGAAAAGAAATTCTCTTACAGATCCATGAACGCTTTTTAAGATGGGGTGAGTGCAGTGGTGGGTTTCAAATTGTTTTACTACCGGTTCTGTGAGTGTGGCTTGGTGGGCGTGGCAGGGAAAGTATACTGTAAAATCTCCATTCCCTCCCCAATCCAGGGGAAGGTTACTGCAAAATCTCCATTTCCTCCCAGTCAGCTGGGACTTGGGAGGCAGAGAATAGATGGGGGCGGCTCAGTCAGAATTTTTACTACCAGTTCTCCGAACTACTCAAAATTTCCACTACCAGTTCTCCAGAACTGGTCAGAATTTGCTGAAACCCACCTTTGGGTGAGTGGGAGTTTTGTGCACTGGAAAAGAATCCACGAACATTGCTAGCTTAGTTAAATACATTAGAGTGAAACTAAAGTGACAACCACACAACTGTTTTCCTACTGGAAGACTGAGGCAGAGCCTGCAGCTTATATGTTAGTCTCTATATCTTTCTTCTTGCATTCATAATCCCATCTAGGGGAGATGTAGCGGCTTCTCAATTACAAAACAACTGGAAAATTCCTGGAATTGGTCCACAGAGGTAACTTACAATTCTGAAAGGGACACAGGTCAAAGAATGTTCATTTAAGGTTTGTTCACCGATAATTGTAACTAGATGGAAACATTAGTATCACCAACATTCTGACAGACAGTTGCAATAATTCATTAAAAAACATGTTCCAAAAAATGAAAAAGAAAGAAAAGAAATGGAACTTTTATCTGTAAAACATATCCAAACACATTGGAAACCAGATCTAATGTTTCAAACTCTAGATTTAGAACTGGCAATATATTTTAGGGAAGATTTTATGACTTGCATAGTTCTTTCTTAAATAACTTCCACTGCATTGAAAATTGACTTTTTGCTCTGTAAGCATCCAAAATTCAGTTAATAGGAAGGTTAGAAACCTGGAAGTGGAAAAATGGTGGGTTTTTTTTTTTATTAAAGCTCTGTCCTTCAGTGGATGAAAAAGTAGTATCTTTATTGCTTGTGGTCAAAGGTTAAATTTAAGTTGCATCAAATTGAAAAAACATGCTTCCAGTGAGGTTAGATTCTCAGGCTCAGAGTGATTTAAACTATAATGAAAGCAAACACTGAAAAAGAGAAATAATCCCATTAAAAATGAACTATTCACTTTAACCTCAAATATTTGGTAACTAAAATAAAGTAACCATATTACAAAAGGATGAAGCCCAAATAATAAAGAAATCTGGAACTGGGTATTCACTTTCAGGCCAATCAAAACAAAAAAGGTTTAACACAATCCTATTTTTATAAAGTAATTTTCAGTTAAAGACCACGCTATTCCATGAGCTGCTACTGTTTTCACTCAGTAAGTGAAAGAATTAGGGATATTCTTTTATTTTTATAAAATAAACCTGAGTTCAATTGACATATTTGTAAATGTTCAAATTGGGATTTGCCTATTGAAGTCTCAGGTTTTATGCTGTGTGTAGAAGTTTCTCATTGAAACCAAGCAACCTGAATTTTATTCATATTAAACTTTCTCTTAATGCATTTTGATACAATAATGGAATAAGAGTCTAGGGTTGATTTTTTTAAAAAAAAATGAAGTTATTTTGTAGATCTTTATATACCACAAAAAGAGATTCTTGAAAAGAAAATCCATCAACTTTAAAATAGACTAATAACTACCATGGTATCAGATATTTGTTTTATTACCAATGTCTCATAGTGGTTTAAATTAGGGAGTGCCAGTTTGGTATATTGTTTCAGATGCCAGACTAGAAACCAGGAGATTGTAATTTTTAATCCTTCCTTAGGTAAAGAAACTGGTTGGTTATCTCTAAGCCCTATCCACCTTACAGATTTGTTATTGTAAAGAAAATAAGAGGAAGAGCATTATAGCCTGTCTTGAGTTGTATCAAATAAAGGCGGGATATAAAGCTAACCAATTAATAGATGCACACATGGAGAATTATGCAGAAAATTAAAATCAGAAGTAAAATTACAGTACAGCACGTTAAAAGAGATGGCTTTTAAATACTTTGGAGAAAGCCAGGAAGGAAGTTGTAGCAGAGACCCAGGATGGCTGCAGAGAAAGTTCAACCACAGTTGCTGCAAGAAAAGCCTGCGGGAATTGTAGAAAAGAATGTGTCAACTCAGAAAATGTGTATTTGTACAAGGCAGAGTATCACATCACTAAGGCAACAGCCTGGTGGTTTTTAGAATTCGGTCTTTTCACAATACTTAAAGACGGGTGTCTTTAAAGGCAACAATCAGGGATTGGTGCATGTGAACTCTCTACTACAACATATGATCACTACACATATGGCTGAGAGAGGGAACCAGGGATATTGCCCCAGATTAAGAGGTTGATCAAAGAAACCAAGTTCTATAAAGAGAGTTAATCTGATACCTAGGACCATGGGTATATTTCCTTCCTTCCTTCCTTCCTTCCTTCCTTCCTTCCTTCCTTCCTTCCTTCCTTCCCTCCCTCCCTCCCTCCCTCCCTCCCTCCCTCCCTCCCTGAATTAAAACTGCATGCAGCTATATCCCAGTGAAAGGAAAAGCCTTATAACGGTGTAGTATTAGTTCAAATCTAACTGCAGTCAGTATTTGTCATTGCTACTTTATGCTTTAGTTTTAATGCATCACAGACTGGAGTCATTTCAGGTGTCATTGATGGGGTACCCAGAACTTTACAAAGTCCTTAAAAATATTATACATATATGTTTTACTTGCCTTCAACTGCCTAAAAATGGTAATAAATTATAAGCAGAGGACATCAGCTCTAATAGTGTTAGTATGCACCAGTCTTTAGGCTTCTGGGACTGTTTTATCTAGCTGTAAGTGAAGCTGTAAGTGTCAGAAGAAAGAAACTGTTGGCAGGCGATGGACTGAAAAAGAATGGGGCAAGATCTCGCATCTGTGTCTTGCATTTCTTTCAGAGAAAATAAAGAGTGTGAGATGAAATGCCCACTTAAGGTTCAAGTGAGCTTTTTTGGCAAGGTGCAAAGACCTACGAAGACAAGTTGACTGCTGCAGGATTCATTAGTTCACCCTGATAAAACTCCTGACATCAAGGACTTCCTTCAGTGACTGACTTTTGTCAGAGTAATTGGGAGAGAGTCGCTATGACAGGTTAAGGTTTTGTTTTGTTTGCTTTATTTTAATGCACAACCTTGACATTAGGAGCTAAATGGAAAGAGTATTAAAATCTGGGGTGAGGAAGAACCTGAAGCTGTTTGTTGTGACCCTGGAAAAATGACCTGTTATCTTACCTTACCCCTGAAGGATGCATTACAGTGGCAGAGGAAGGGTTTTTTTTCTCGGAAACTGAATGGCAAATGGGTCACACAAAGCACTCGGTGCTCTCTCTTCTGTAGCAAAGTTTGGAAAACAGGATCATTGATATGAAGAATAAAATGGAAAGATTGGTGAACTGCTTTTCAACGCTTTCTTGTTATCTAAATTCTGCAAATATGAATTTTTATTGCAAAAATAAAATTGTTTAGCTTCCCAAAACAATGCCCATCACTTCTTGTGTTTCAAAGATTTTTTATGTGAACTCTTAAAAATCTTTATACATGGTGGTTCTTTCTTGTAGCAAAGACAGCTGCTTGCGAGTGCCAAGTGCTCATTATAGGAGAAAACATAAACCTGGATAAATCTATTATTAGGTGAATATATTACTCAAGAACTGTTTAAGGAATGTCTAATAAGAATATGGGAAGTTTTCTTTTTTTTCATATAATTTTTATTTTAAAAAATTAAAAAAGAAAGATAAGAACTGATAGAAACTGATATGAATAAAGAAAGATAAAGACAAAATGGAGAAAAATGAAAAAGAAGATATAAAGAAGTATATTTTCTTTACAGCAGTTATAAGTATACTGTATATAGCTCTTATTCTATGGATACAACATAGTTCTCATTTTTTCTACACATCTATTTTTTGTAATCATCAAAAGTTCATTTTTTTCTCATGCAAAAAGTCTGTAAGAGTCAATACTAAATATGGAAAAGGTCTTTTGTCTGATCCAAGAATTGAATTTGGCCATCTAAGCAAGTTCTATCATCTTCACCATCCATTCCTCCATTGTGGGTAGTACTGAATCTTTCCATCTTTGTGCATATAATAATCTTGCTGTAGTTATGTATATTAAAAAGTTCCTTTAGTTTTTTCCAACTGTTTATCCATCAGTCCAAAAAGAAAAGACAGGGAAATTATTCTGCATTTCTTTTCATACCCTGGAAATAGCTACAGGTAGACCATGACAGGAATGACCTTGGCTTGACTTGAAGTCTGCTTCTCCATTTTCTCTCAATCAAAATATAAGTTATGCTGACCGACAATGGGATTGCATTGCAAAAAAAAAAAGGTTTCAAAAATACCAAGAACACACTTCAGCATCATATATTAGATTTGGAAGATCCAATGCACCACATCTCCCTGCCTGTTTTTGTGAATCATTAGGTTGTGTACCTAAGACCAGCTGAATATTTTAATCCAGTGAATTGTATCAATTTACAAGTTCCAAAATTCAGAAGGGCCCTACCCTTATCTATCTCAACAGATTAACACACTCAACAGATTGGTAATGCAGAGGAAATGTAAGAGAATTCCTGATATGATTAAACTTTGTTTTTGCAATACTAGTACCATTGAAATCACAGCCTATATTTGTCCTTTTAATAAATAACATTGCCAGGGCATTTAGATTTTTTAATTATTTATTCTCCAGAAGAAATACATCATTTCTATAAACTTTGCCAAAATCTGTCATATTTTCTATAAAACTGAGTAAGGGCTAATGAACTAATGTGTGTCTGCCTATCTTACATGCTTTGCTTTTTATGTGGTTGATCAACGACTGTCTTAAACCATCAATAGAAACAGATGTCTTCTCTCAGTGCCACAATTCTGGAGCAATTTGAGGAGGATCTCAAATAATCTCAAGGCATAAATGGGAGCAAATAGAAGAGAGGATCCAAATCCATCCATTGGAAGGTATCCTTCAGATCTCCAGCTGCGGGCAAGAAGAGTTGTGGGCTCTAGAAGAAGTATAACCCCAACTATCTTGGAATGTATCTGAGAGAGGAACTACTAACCAATAGCAGTTCTACAAACATAGATGAAACAGTATAGATAACACTGCACTGATGAGTAGACAAAGATCCATACAGAACTGCTTTGGTTCCTGGAACCATTTTCAGCAGCTTGACAACATTCCCATTATTTGCTGGACTACCTGATGGTGTTCCAGATGCTAAATTTGCTTTCAATCACCTGGAAGTAGGCTGATAGAGCACTAATGTGCAACATGTCAGTACAGTATAAAAATACTATAAAAAGGATTATAACCAGTCTAGACGATAATAGGATAATCCAATCAGTCTGAAAGAAAAGGACATATTTGCATATGGTCCAGAACCTGAGACTTTGATTAGCCATGTTTCAGAGCTCCAGTCAACACTACTTTTCTCTTGGGAATATGTAAACAATAATTGGAGGAGCAACAGAATATGTTTAATGCAGCATACACTGGTTGATTGGTATAGAATGTATAGGATGGTGAATGTTTTGAAGGAAGAGGATTTTCAGTCCCATTAATAGACAGTAGGAGACCTTACTCTGTTTCAAATATTGATTTAAAACAACATCCCCAACATTCTAAATAATTACATTTGCAGAGATTTGATTTTAATGATTTTTCTAAACAAGACTGGTTTGCTACTTTAATCACTCTCAGCTCATTACCTCTGGCTTTTTAAATCAAAACGCTTCATTGCATGAGGATGTTTGCAATGAAATATTTGGCTTAAGAACGGTTTCTGTCTCTCTTCCAATTTAGATGTCAGTTGAAAATCTTAAGTTGCTATTTTACACCCAAGGACCTGTATATTAGCTGGCTACCCAAATTAGTTTTGGGCACTGCTGCAAATTTCCCAGGCTTTATAAACATATACTTTCTGTTAATCCTATCTTGATTAGTGGTTCAAAAAACTTCAGAAGAGTTGAATAACATGTGATGGGGGCTGGAATTAACACTAAATTGGGACTGTATACTGCTGTCTTGCACCAATCTCTTGCTGAATTGCACCAATCACTTAAATAATAAGAAAGTAGCTAACCTTTTTTTTGCAATGTGTAACCTTGCATATTTAACATGTAACTCCATATTTACTCCCATGTACCTAAAGACCCAATAGCATAACCTACTCCAGTTATAGGAAGTAAACAGAGAAGAGAAGTCAATGGTACTTAAACATATCTGAATCCACTAAAATCTTATTTTGAACCTCTGGAAATGATAAGCTATTATTGTATCTATTGTATTATCGTGTGTATGTATTTATGTTTGTATATTTATATGTGTGTGTGTGTACATGCGTGCATGTGTATCTACGGTATATCTGTCTATCATCATCATCATCATTCATCATCATCTCCCTGTAGATTTTGAAAGCCAGACTTAGCAGCAAGAACCAGCTAATGGTATTAGCAAGTCTTCAATTAATCCATGGAATTCACCACGAACTATTGTCATTTGTTGTGTGGAGCTGCTGTTACTATAATCAAGTTATCAGCTCTTTTCAATTGTGTTATACTAGATATAAGGCAATGAGAAGAAGAGTGACAGCTATCCAGAATCACCCATCTCTGCAAGTGCTATTTCAATGGTCCTCAGGGACCACATAGGTGTTCATTGATCACTTGGGGGGGGGGTTATGTCACATCTGCACCTACACACACACACACACACACACACACACACACACACATCCTTTCTGCATCATTACCATCTAGGATTTCTCTTCCTTCTCAACATCATTGATTCAAATGACCAGGTCGCTGATGCTATCTGGCTATGAGAATATGCAACCACATCTCCTAGCTGGCTTGCAACAAATGAAGTTGAAATTCTCAGCAGTTCCACAAACAGGGTTTTTGATCTTTTGCAATTTCCAGGAAGTAAGGAGTTTCATGTTAAGAAATAATATCTTTTTTAAAAAAAACCAACAGCCATTGGTCTGCATTTATAGCAGAGCTACTTTAGACATGCAGGCATCTTTAATTATTAATTTTGGGTGGAGGTTATTTATGATGGCTGAATCTAACAAAGTTGCAGAACCTGCAACTTCCATATGTTTGCATTTTGATTTACTGCTAACAGGGATGTTCTACATTGAAAGATCACAATATTTAAAATGCTAAAGAAGAAGGTTATGACCTTGGCAAGTATAATGTTCACCTTAGATTGCCAGCCTAAGCAATAATATTATATTACATTAATTATATATGTCCTGCTCTTTGTTTTTAAACTCTAGAATATGTGTGTGATGTCCCAATTTGAATCAGAAATGTTGACACCAGTGCTTAACCTATTCAAAAATCCAATGAAAATTAAAACTAAAAAAGCCTCTGCTATCCTCTTACTGGGATGGCGTGGTGGCTCAGCAGTTAAGAGACTGGGCTTGTCAGAAAGCCAACAGCCCAGGTTCAAGACCTGAGTGTGACACGATGAGTGAGTTCCCATTCTCCCCCCAGTCCTGCCAACCTAGTAGTTGGAAAGCATGCAAATATGAGTAGTTAAATAGGTACTACTTTGATAGAAAAGTAACAGCACTCTGTGATGTCATGCTGGACATGGCTACAGGATCACGGAAATGTCATGGAAACGGAATGAGCACTGCCCCTTATAGTTGGCAATGACTAGCAGAGTAAAATCCACAGGGACTCCTTTAGCTATCTTACTAAAGAGTAAATAAAATGAAAATATAATGCAACAAGATACACATGATCTATTTAACATTTTAAATCTTGAATTAAACTGGGATTTGAAGGGGGATTCTTTCAGAATAAAGGATCGTGCCCACACAATGCAACTTGCCAGAACCTGTCTATCAAGTCAAAACTCTTTTTTTTTCTTTTGGCAATAAAACTGAGAGCTGGCATGACAAGGATTTTTCATCCTTCCCAGCTCTCTCTGATCCAGCATATCATTCCTGGTTTTACTCAGCCCACTCGGTTGAATGTCATCTTTAGTCCTTTCCAGATATACAGCATATTTAAATTAAAAATTGGCAACCTTAAACCATTGTCTGTTTTCCTTATACTTTGTAACCATGCACATTTCTACTCTGGAGAAAATACAATTATACAGCAACTGCCAAATTTGGAAGAATCTGATTCAGACATCTAAATAAATGAGCATTTAATGAGATATATGGATGCATCTCCTTGTTTAAATTGGATCTCCGGGAATTGGTTTGGTTGGGTCTCCTGCCGATGACATCATTTACAAGATTTGTTCCAAAGTACTTACGAGAAAAATAACACAGATGCTTTTTTTGTTTAATAACTGAGCAAGGAAAAATAGAAAGCCATTTGGAGAAACCCTTCCATGAGCTTTAAGTAGCAGTTCTTCTGGCGGAAAAGTGAGTTGGCTTCTCACCATTTACTGGATGTGTTCAAACTACATTGGCTTATGTGAATGACAGGTATATTCTGAGCAAATGTTTCTGCAGAGTTTGCATTCCTGAGTAGAGTTTCAATTGCAGCGATGGTACAAAGTCTCCCATGCAGACATGCTAAATACTGTGTTCAGGGACAGATGTTAGACTGGCTGATTGTGCCAGAGCAGTAAACCACAGCTTGTCTCAAACAAGAAGTCCACTAAAGGCTGTAGCAAGCCGGGTTTCCACTGGGTAGAAAATCTTATTTTCTCATAGATTTAAATGTTGTCTTTATTTTCAATTCATTACATCCCAAAGAGATGTTGCAAGAACTAGCTCAGTCATTCTTTAATATTATAGGTCAAGTGATTGAGAAAGGGATGTGAAGCTTTCTTTAGAAAGCAAGAAATAACTAAGAGCTTTTGATTATATATGTGCCTCCTCCACAAGAACAGGCATAGGCACACACACTTGCACTCATGCATTTACACACTCACACCAGGGGTGAAATCCAGCAGGTTCTGACAGGTTCTGGAGAACTGGTAGCAGAAATTTTGAGTAGTTCGGAGAACCGGCAAATACCGCCTCTGGCTGGCCCCAGAGTGAGGTGGGAATGGAGATTTTGCAATATCCTTCCCCTGGAGTGGGGTGGGAATGGAGATTTTGCAATATCCTTCTCCTAGAGTGGGGAGGGAATGGACATTTTGCAGTATCCTTCCCCTGCCATGCCTATCAAGTCATGCCCACCAAGCCACACCACTCCCACCAAGCCACGCCCACAGGACCGGTAGTAAAAAAAAATGGATTTCACCACTGACTCACACCCATATATAATCATATTCGATGGTTAATACAGACCCATAAATTACATATTTTTAAAGGGTGATCAATTAAATAGGTTATAGTTTCAAAAGTTCTAGGTCAAAGATAGACCAGTTTGAAAAAGGAAGCAAACTGTAACTTGGTAAAACTAAAATTTAGACATTCATGCAAAGTTACTAAATGTTCTCTAATTCAATCTTTATATAACACATGGATTTCTTCTTCTATGATGTCCTGTACTTATCCTTTGAAGACATATCCAGTTGAGATTTTTTTGAAGACATATCCAGTTGAGACCAATGTCCATAGACCTGCACTTAGAAACCAATTGAAACAAAAAAATTTAGTGCCACAGCTCTGAAGCCTTTAAAAAATAATAATTTTTTTAAAGAACTATTTGGCATGCCATTTTATATCAAATCTCTTATATCAAAAGAGGAAAAACATAAAAAAGATGCATATTTCAATAAAATTTACTTCTCTAAATGGATACAACCAGATGTATATTTCAAATATTTAAACAGAAACGAGATGTGTCTTTCTACAATAAAGAGGAAAATCAGTAGTTGAGACATATTCTTGCTTATTCAACTTGTTATCCAAATTGCTAATTGTGGGTGTCACAATAAAACAATACCTTCATAACCTGAACCTTCAAAAAAACAACATCCTTGATGTAGGCAGCTGCCTCCTTTTCTGATGAGCATGATTCACCTGTCTCTTCTTGGAAAAAAATAATCCTATGGAACTGCTGGGATTATATGTCTAGCATATGAGTTTCACTTTCCCCCCTATTCCGTTTCAGACCTTGACAAGTTAGTTTTTCCCTCACTGAACCCTTTCTGGTTCTTTCTCTCTCTATATTGAATCCAGACTTCACAGAGAGAAATGGGCATTTCCATGCTGTCAGTAAATCCTCTTCTAGCTCTCAGGAACAACTTAAACTTCTTTTTATTTGGTCTGAATGAAAGAATTCTTCTTGTAGCTTCCATGCAATTATCATGTTCTGCCTTTATGAAATTTAAAACTAAATCAACATTCCCTTTGAGCCTCATATAATAAAATAGTCATTTCTTTTGGAAACAGGTTTAATGCCATCAGCTATACCAGACTTAAAAATGACAGCTGGGTCTTCATGCCCA
Source organism: Ptyas mucosa (assembly GCA_012654045.1). Classification (NCBI taxonomy): domain Eukaryota; kingdom Metazoa; phylum Chordata; class Lepidosauria; order Squamata; family Colubridae; genus Ptyas; species Ptyas mucosa. Next base: position 22,561,628 of record WNWU01000012.1, read on the forward strand.
TGAAGTTTAGATTTCAATTGGCCTCTTTTTCTCTGTAGTTCTTCTAAATTCCTTAAAACTGCTAAGTGTTTGTTCTGTTGCACTGTATTCAGATTGCCTTGGATTTTGATTTTTCTTTTATGTATGATCATCAATGCAGTTAAAACTAATAGTTTTTTGCTTCCAAAACCATTTTGCTGGATCATTAATATTAGGTGACAATAAAATATAGGTATAGTAAAATATGAGTAGAGACTTGTGAAATTACTTTCTGACTATGAATGGTAAATACATTTAAGATAAAGAGATTGAGGCATTATGTGCTGGAGGACATCTTCAAAATGGTTTCAGGACTACTAGCTAGAAATCATTAAACAGTTAATTTCTTGGAATGCTCTACCTAGGCCATGCATTTCTTGTTGGATAGATGGGATTTATAACTTCAAATGCTTCCAGGCTTACTGCAGTGGGTTGGGAGCAAGTAGAGTGAGATTTCCTATATTGCATGCTGGTATTACAAAATGTAAGCTTTGTATAATCATCCAATAAATAAATCAGAGCACCAGTTTAGTGTAGTGGTTAAGGCACAAAGCTAGAAACCAGGAAAGTATGAGTTCTAGTCTTGGCTAGAGATAAAGTCAGCTGAGACTGACCTTGGGCCAGTCATTCTCTATCAACCTTAGGAAGAAAGCAATGGCTAATCACAGCCTAAAAGTGGTACCAAGAAACTTCAGGGACTAGGCCAGGTATTCAACAGTGATTTAAAGGTATGCACTCATGTATTCTTTCAAATGTAGGCAGAATTACCATAAATCCCCCTGTTGGGGAAATTTGCAACTTAGCGACTGCTTAGTCAGTTGTAAGTTGCTTCTTTCTAATAATTTTTGAAGACTAAATGGGACTTGATAAGACAGCCCTTCAAAGAGAAACTGCCCTCTGTAAGACAGAATATGTAGACCTTCTATGTGATAATGGCCAACCAACTCCATTGTATCACTCAAATGATACATGGATTCTCCTAACAAAAAGGAGAGTTGTAGTTGCATCTGAGTCTCTCAAATGAGTGGACTTAGAGATCTTCTGGTTTGAATCTGGAGTTTATATTTAGCAGTGTGAGCTAATATTCAGTGTTGGACATGTCCTCTGTAATTTACTCAGCCTTGCTTCAATATTTATTTATTCATTTACAGTGCTGCCCAACTTCAGATTGACTTTGAGATAGTGATTACTCTCATGACCCATGATAGTATATTCCAAAACTTAATTGCATATTATACCAGATTTTATTTTCTGAATAAAAAATAAAGCTCTTGGGAAGAAGTGCTTTTTAAAAACAATTGTATGTTCATAACAACGTTCTGAAGTGCAAGCTCAGTTTAGGCTTAGTTCCTGAGAGAGAATTTTAAATATTTCTAGCAATCATTCTGAAAAGTAAATAATATTTGTAAAATTGACATATAGGAGGAACATACCGGTTTCCACCTCTTAGTTTTTGTTTTTGACTGTATTATCTATTCTATACTCACAAGGATTCTTCTATCACTTTCTCACATTGTTTATTGAATTGCTTATTTATTAATTCAAGCTGTTGTAAAAATATACTTTTCTCAGTTGCACCTCCTTTTTCTATTAAGGACGAAGTGTTTTAAAAATTGCCATCCAATGAGGCCAAACCGAAATATAAAACCTGGATAACAGTTGCTCTTATTTACAGACATGCAGAGTTTGTGCCTGTTCATTAGATTTGTGATATATTGCCATCTCATATTTCTCTCCTTGGAATTAATAAATGTTTTGGCTTACATGGTTCTAATAAAGCGTACACAGTGACAACACAAAGGATCTAGGAAACATTATTGCTGTAATGGAAACATCATACATCTCATCTCAAGTATTGCCATGCACTCAGCAATTACATGAAATTGAATCTTTGTCAATGTCTTTGAACTGGGCTTTTGCACTTACCATGAGAACTGGGATTACTGAGATATTTGGGTGAGAAAACTTTGCAGTTGTTTCAATGATATTTAATCCTACAGGATTATAGTTCTTCTACTGCCACTGATCTAGCAGTTAATGCAATGAAAACAAAAGTTCTTGCACCAGACTGGGTCACTACATACCAAGGATACTGTAGATGTCAGAAAGGCTCATAAATTGGATGGCAAGACTTCCTGAGGATGGAACATGATAACCTCATGAAGGTGTGGAAGTAGGGATGGGTGGAAGAAAGATATTGTGCTGCAAGAAATATCAACCAAAGCTAATCATAGGCATGGTTACACTTGTGTTAGGAAAGCCTTTCTAGATGTTGGAGTACTTTTCAATAAACACAAACACAATATCATAAATTCTCACTTTTTATGACTCTGCAGTCCCTATTAAGAATAAAGTTGAGACAACTGGATGGAGCTGAGCATTTACTGGCTGGATGCCCATTCTGATGCCATGCAGTTTGAAGCAGTTTTTTTCCCCCTTTTCCTTTAGGAGAGAAACATCTTTCATTGCCGAAGATTGAACTCTCAACCTTCTGAATGGGAAGCAAATGTCTTCACCACTAGGCCACCATACTGCTCAAACACAAGAACATAAAATTACATCAATTAATGTTGAATATTACACAGAATGTCTGAAGAGCTTGATAGTTACAGTATCATGTCAATTATTTGAAGAATATTACCTCCCAGTTGCAATTAAGCTTTCTTACTAACCTCTACCTGGTTTACAACAATGTGACATAGTGGTGCTAGTGGCAATGGGTGCACCAAAGGAAAAACTGAAAGATTAAATTAGGGATATTTATGGAGAAAATCTATCTATGCAGCTGCTAAGAATCAACTCCAATTTGATGGCACATAATCGATTCGTCAAAATGGCCCATATTCCGTATTAACCAGGTATGAGACAATCTAGAAGAGAACTTTGAGGATTTCATTTCTGAAGCTAACTACAGTATGTCTCCAGTGTGACTTTCCATGAAGATGCACAAGATCAAAACATAGCATATGAATTTCAGTTTATGGTTTATCTGCTCTGAGGTGAGGTCAAATATGTGGCATGGGTCAATCAGCCACTATTTTAGACAAAGACCATGGTTATCAGAAAAGGTTAAGCCACCTCCAGACCCACGGAAAGATGATGAGGTCACCCAGAACCAATAGCCCTGTGAATTTCCAACCACCACAGCAAAGACATCACAGATCATACTGCAGTATTTATGGGAGGACAGTGAACAAGCAAGTTTCCTAGTTTGTCCTTCTAATTTATCTTTACAAATAATGCCTCATCTGCAGAACAGTGCTTCTCATGATTCCCAGGATCTCCTAGAAAGCAAATGCTGATCTCCTCTTTCCTGAGTCCTGGCTGATGTACTCAAAACTCAGCCAGTCAGAACTCCAGGGAGGAATCCCCCCTCTTCATCTATTCAGGCCTTCGTTAGACATGTGAGGTTACAGGCAGATCTAACATTCAATAACATTAGTTGACATGGGAGGGGGCAGAAGCACATTGACTATAACATTTTCAATCTTTTCGTCCGCATAATGGCTTTGATTTACTGTAATCCAAGAATACCATTTAACTGCACTCCTGTGACTGTAAAAAAGTTCTATTTATAATATGTCTGTCTGTCTGTCTAGCGATCTATCTATTTATCTAGGAGCTCCACAGCAAAAATTCTACCCAAAACAAAAATAACTATATGGAAAATTAGATCCATAACGAAATGAGGGTTTTTTGTGTTGTAAATTGCACATTTTCATTGCAAATCTTAAGGAGAGTCCTTTATGATTCTGAGAGAATGGGATATGCTGGCCATTGTGTTATAACATGAAAGGAGCAATTATGTTTGTAATAGAAGTTAGAATTTAAGAAGAGCTGGGTTAGATTAGATGAAAGGCTTCTCTGGATTAGCATTCTGTTTCCAGATGCCCATGGGAAGCTCATATGCAGAAAGGCAGTAGCAGCTGTGTGTCTTGAACAACTGGTACCCGCAACTAATATAATTCACAGTCTACAGATTGAGAAGAGTGGAGGGACGTATAATTTATCATTGACCTAACGTTATGTGTTCAGTCTAGTGATTTCTAGAAGTAGATGTATTCCTCAAAAATTGAAATTATAAAGTATAAAAAATACAACATATTCAGTAAAGCTAAAATTGAAAAAAATATATAAACACTAAAAATAAATATATATGAAATTTTATATATATATATATATAATCTATACATATACATACACACACACACACACACACACATATATATATATATACATATATATATCTACATATATTAGTACACTCCCTTCTGCTATTCCTGTGCTACTACTAGTAACTGTTATACCAATTGTTGCAGTAGGCATAATTATACATTTTTTGTTATTAGTTGCGAAGTCATGTCTGGCCCATCATGACCCCATGGACAACGTTCCTCCAGGCCTTCCTGTCCTCTACTATCCCCCGGAGTCCATTTAAGCTCACGCCGACTGCTTCAGTGACTCCATCCAGCCACCTCATTCTCTGTCATCCCCTTCTTCTTTTGCCCTCAATTGTTCCCAGCATTAGGCTGGGAAGTCCTTCCAGTGAGTCCTTCCTTCTCATTAGGTGGCCAAAGTATTTGAGTTTCATCTTCAGGATCTGGCCTTCTAAAGAGCAGTCAGGGTTGATCTCCACTAGGATTGCCTTGCAGTCCAAGGGACTCCCAGGAGTCTTCTCCAGCACCATAGTTCAAAGGTCTCAATTCCTTGGTGCTCAGCCTTCTTTATGGTCCAACTTTCACAGCCATATATTGCAACTGGGAAAACCATAGCCTTGACTATAACAAATGTCATAAATAGAATATCACTCAAATCAGGCACAAACACAGTAGGGAAAATATCAAATGCTAACATGAACTGTGTCCTATAATATTAAGATATTTGAGAAAGACAGGTTGAAAAGCAAAAAAAGCTTGACAATCAGAGTGATAAGGAAAAAGGGAAGGAACAAAAAGAAAAAGGAGGAGAATATTATCATTTATAGATACAATATTTCCTGGCTCACAGTGAGAAACTCTTTTAAATATCCACAGAGATCCAAATCAGAGTAGCTGAAAGAAATCGCTAGAAAAATCCATTTGTTTATATCGGTGTTTCTCCACTTTGGTGGCTTTAAAATGTGTGGACTTCACCTTCCAAAATTTCCCAGCCAGCCTGCTGAGGAATTTTGGGAACTGATATCCATCCGTTTTAAAGCTGACAAGGTTGAGAAACTGGTTTATATGACTGGAACTGGGCAGCATTTTGCTCATTTCTCCTGCTCCACCATGACACAATAGAATAGGTTGAATAATTTCTCCTCTTTTTAATTCAATTCTTTGAGAAATCTAAAAAAAGAATCCCTGGTAAATGAAAATGCCAATCCAAATGCCCCCTTTTCTCTGTAGTGTAAATTGGCAGGGACTGCTGCTTTGCCCTGCGTTATAACTGATAATGGAGGTTGAAGATCAGATTCACAGATTTTTTTCATAACATTTTGTAAGATTTAGACTGAGCTGAAGGTGAGAAAGACAGAAAGAATTGTGCAAGTTGGACTAACAACCAGGCATGACACCCAACATCCCTAGATTTGATTCATAGTTATACCCCTATTATAGCAACGCTGAGAAAAAAGCCACTCACAGCAGTCTGCAGGGATAAATTGCTGTAGATACCGCAGATCAGAGGTGGGACTGAGGCTGATTTTTCATATGCAGTTAAACATCTACTATGCCTCCCGGCTTGCAGCCATGGGTGGTCTTCTTAAAATGATCTCTTAAGAGCTCCTCACAAGTTAAATCAGCTCATTCCAAAGCATTGTCCTTTGTTGACATCTGCGCCACATGGGTATGCTTTTAAATGTTCAGAAAGTAAGCCAGCAAATATGGCATATGATGTCATATACAAGTTCGTGCTCACTTTTCTTTTTGTATTTTTTAAATAATAATCCTAATCACAGGTAACACCCACCCACCTGGGAAACTCAGATGTATTTCCTGTTTCATTTTCTTATTTTGCAGATTTTCTTACATCACCCACCGCAACTAACCTAGGTGTCAAAATAATTATTTGCCAAAAAAAAAACAACCCAGGAAAAGCAAAGCAGCCATTTTGACTATGAAAGAACAAAGCAAAAAGCTGCAATCTGCCTTGAGCCTATACTTTTATTATGGGATCTCAAGGTTTACAAGGCAGGGAGCATGGTTTCAACTTTGACAAGATAGTGAGGGGGTGGGGGAAAGGAAAAATGAAACTGTGCATGGAAATTGTGGCTGGTGTTTAAGGCACGCTTGCTCTCAATTACAGGGTCAAAAGTGAGATTTCATGTTGTAAGATGTTCTGAAAGCTATGCTTTCATAGCATGCATTCTCTTCCTGTGAGATAATCAGATTTGAATTGTTTATACATCATCTAATCATACCAAAGCATTCAAATGAATATTAAGATCTACTAATAAAATCATGTTATGCTTTCTATCTAATGAAGGAGCTGTGCTTCTTTCCCAAAGATTAGGTGGTTTTTCAAGTGCTCTTTATAGTTTCAAAAACAGGGAGCCAACATTTTTCTCCTTTGTTTTTATCCTGCAACATTTGGGGAAATCCTTGATGCAGGATTTAATCCTAAAAGCAATGGGAAAATTTCACTTTTGGAGTCAGATGATTGAACATCTTAATGCAGGCATGTCAAACACGCAGCCTGTGGGCCGGAAACAGCTCATGCAGGCCACGCCCTGCAAAGGCAAAAACAATCCCAATAAGTCACGATACGGCCCGCGATGAGATTGGGTTTGACGCCCCTGACCTAATGGGCATCTCTTTGAGTGGCTAGAAGAAGAACGAAGATTGCATGCGTTAGGTTTCAAAGGAGGATATCATGACCGGGTCCTGGAAAATAGCAAAAAATATAGCCATGACACTGGGCTAGATTTAAATTTCTGGGGTTCTTAGAATGAACGCAACATTTCCATTAGGTCCTCAATTAAATTTGAATTGATTGACTGAACAGAGAGTGATTTATAGAAGAAAACTCTGAGAAATTGCTCATAGTATATAAATGCACTTGGAGATGTGGAGCCACCCATACTGAAGGGTTTTTGTTAAAATGGGTTAATTTTCTTAGTGTTGGAAATACTTGGCTAAGAGGACTTGAAGGCAACTACACAGACTTAGAATTCCCTCTGTCTGTATATGAGAAAGGCAATTTTTTAGATGTAGTTACAGGAAATAATTAGAAACTGGCACTAGAATGCTTTTCCTCCCCTCTGAGATGCATGGGTCTCCTGTGGCATAGTAACACCACATTACTACTCTGAAGCTTCTTTCTTCATTTTGGCTGAGTGATAAACAATAATAGGATCAATATTCTTTGATTCAGAGTCACCAGAATCCAGTGTGCGAATCATGTGTTGCACAAAGGAGCAGATGGTAATGTGGGGTGTTATTGTAAAAAAAATAGTTCAGAAGCCACATGACATTGTTATATAGAAAGAGATCATCCCAAAAAGAAGATATACAACATTTTGACTATTTATGTCTGTGGAGATTCTCAGTCATGGTTATCCCAAAGGTGCTTTTTCAAAAGGCAACGGGACTTTTCTTTGTTTTTTCCTTGAAGACATTTCTCTTCTCATCCAAGAAGCATCAGAACTTCTGAACCGAAGAAGAAGAAGTCAGAACAGAAGAAACTTCTTGGATGAGAAGAGAAACATCTTCAATGGAAAAAAAACCTAAGAAAAGTCCATTTGAGTGTTTACAAATATGGTTTGACGGGGGTGCGCTAAATGAAATATTGCAGAAGGGCATCTTGTGTGTCAACATGGCCTGCTTTTATTAGATGAAATACAAGTTTGAGAATATTTTTTTTTCCAGGCCCTCGGTAGAGTTTTTAGAGTGTGCCAGCTTTCTATTGTGAAGAAAGAGCTGAGCTAGTCACCAGGGATGACTTCATGCTGAATGCCCAAGTGTGCATGATTGCTCACTTTTGCAAAAGAAAGCATTTATTTCTGCCTGTTCTCCATTTATCTTCTTTGGCAATATTGCCAAGTCCTCCCTTCCTAGGTCATGTACATTTTCTGATTATGATCACTTATTTTGCAATAAAATATTTCTCCCTCCTCCCCTGACATGCATCTGTGTGCATATATAACTTTATGTTCGGAGACTCATACTGATGTTAAAAAACCAGAAGTCCATTGTTCAATCAATCAACTTAATCCTGCCTCTCGCTGATAACTATGGCTATCGCATTTCAGAGTGATTTTACTGGATATTAACTGGGATTATGTGGGGTAGCCATTCAGTCTAGACAGGAGTTTCTATTACAGTGAACACAGACAAAGGACTAATAAGAATTATTAATTCCCATGTATAAACTGCATCTAAGGAGATGAATTCTGTTCTCCAGGATCTATTTGCTTTATTATTGATTTGCTGTATCTCATCATAAGACAATGGTTGACCAGATTACTTTTTTGACCAGATTACTGCTAGGAAGAAGAAGAGGTGTGCTCCTGCAACCAGGTTACTAGAACTCAGTGATAACTAGATTACTTCTGACCCATTGTCACAAGGAATGATATTCCAAATTCAAATTACCACATTTTAAAGTTGCAGAATGGTTCAGTACTCACTTGCCAAAGTGATTTCCAATAATATTCTGAGTTAAAGGCAACAAAAATCCGAAACAATCTAAATGCATTTGCATCTCAAACCAGTTCTCAATAGGCTGGGCCGTTTTCACAATTAAGAAATGGCATCAGCCTTCGGTAGGGCTTGGGAAACATTATGCCAATTTGATTTAGGCCATCAATTCATCAATACTGTGAAAATAAATACAAATTTATTTTCAAAGACTGGAAAGGATCCTAAAAGTAAAAAAAAGAGAGGTCATTTTTATAAAGAGGGCAGGATTAGGTTTTCACCATGGGTATTAGTACCTCTGCTATGGAAATTTCCTGTCCTTAAGCAATTGTTAGGGGATTTTTTTTCCCCCTGCTAGAGAATTTCTGGAAAATTGATAAGCCATATTCTCAACTCCCAACGTGGGCATCCCTACATGCAGTGGTGGGATTCAAGTAATTTAATAACCGGTTCTCTGCCATAATGATTTCTTCCAACAACCAATTTGCCAAACTGCTCAGAAAGTTAACAACCGGTTCTCCCGAAGTAATGCGAACTGGCTGAATCCCACCACTGCCGACATGTTCCAAAACTATTCCTTCACTATTGAAGTGCAACACAGCACAATGAAAGATTTATTATACATTCCCAGACTTCTTCAAAAAATCAAATAATTGGAGTAAAACAGGGATAGTTAATAGTTGCTAGAATTTAATGTTTACTTTCATGGAGATGAATATACTAAGAAATTCGGTCAGTGGAAAGGCAACTTGTTTAGACTGCAAGATTTTATTCTTAACAGGAGAAAGATGAAAACGTTTGAATCTCTTATCACCCAATGCTCTGCTATGTTTCATTAGATTCACTGTTTCAAAATAAGTAGTGCTGCAATTAAAGAACAACAAAAACAGGCAGAAACATTGAGACCTTTGACCGAATTTGAAAATCTCATAATTATTCTACCCATGTGGTTAATCAATGATAATACTGAACATCTGTTAGCTATAATTTATAAATTATTATTAAAGTATGATTCAGAATCTGAACAAGTTGACGATTGTATGATTCAATGGATACAGAACTCGAACAATTGATGCACAGTGGGAATTTTAATGGAATAACAGTATTAAATCTACCCTGAAAAATGCACTTAGAACATATTGGTATAAGCTATTCTAGGATCTTAGGACCCTAACCCTAATCCTAACCTTTATTCATATATGATACAATGTTGTAGACCCCCAAAATACTGATAAATAATTCATAGTAGAATGAAATAGATTTTGAGGATTGTAGTTCCATTACAACTTGAGATATTTTTTTTATTAAACTTCACCATAACATTCATCCATTCAAAATATATCAAAGTATTAGCATTGTATATGATCATGATTGCAAGTATTCAATATTTAAAATTTTTATATTAGAAAATATTCTTCCTTTCTTTCTTTCTTTCTTTCTTTCTTTCTTTCTTTCTTTCTTTCTTTCTTTCTTTCTTTCTTTCTTTCTTTCTTTCTTTCTTTCTTCTCACCAAGAGAAGACTTTGGGCAGCTTACAACATTAAAACCCAATAAAATATTAAAACAATAAATAACAAAAATAACAAAAAATTACAATTAAAAGATGGGGAGGAAGGGAGCAGGATGCACACAGGATCTTGTCTTCTTGTCTGGAGTCACCTGCAAAATGATGTACCCCACTTGGGGTTCCAGGCTTTATGGAAGGTCAGAAGGGTGGATGTGGATCTCTTTAGAAGAATAGCCTAGTTGGCATGGAACTGTAGGAAGATGCTTCAATGTTAAAAATAACTTTGGAACCTATGGTATATTTGGGTGAAAGAAAAGAGAGGGAAATGAAATGGATCTTATCAGTGATCTAAATTGTATAGGCACATATTTGTGTACGTTTGTTGCAATAACTTTGTATGTATATATGTAAAGAATTGGTTTTTAAAAAATGGAAATAAACTTATTTGAAAAAAAAAGGCTTTGTACATAAAATGTATATAAATCTGATGCAGAATTTAATTCCAATTGGAAACCATTCTTGGATTTTAGTATTATATAGAGTTGTGCCACATCAGAAATTTCAGTTTCCCTATCCAATGGATATAATTATACTTTAATTTGATTTATAAATATTGCTTATAGTTTACAGTTTTGATAGTGATCTGCACTGTGCCAAGTTATTTGATTTAACATTTAATAAGGATATGATTATCTGTACTTCATTTGTTGTTTTCATATGTTCTATGTATATGATCATATTCTGTTAATTTATATTCCTTCAAAATATTAAATTAATACATTATTGTTAGAGTCTTCCAATCCTAGTCTGCTGCTTGCTCTAAATTGTTTGGAATAACAATAAATTAGGAGAAGGGAAGGTTTAAACATTTTAAAAACATTTTTGAATTGTATTTTATTTTTTAAAATATACCCTTTATCCCTGCTCAAAATTGTATCATAGCCTTGATTACTTTTTGAAAGTAACTTTTGATCAAATAAAACCAAGTACGATGATTAGCCACTAACATTTAATCGGGGTCTAAGGTAATACCATTTAAATTGAATAATTTGAGGAACTTTTGCAGCAAGAAAGACAAGTCTGGAAATTTTTTATTTCATTGCATTCAGTCAGAATTCAACAACAGATATTAAAAATGGGCAAGGCCCTTATTGGATAATTGGGCTTGCTGTCTTAATCTTTTTTTTTCTGCCTATGTCTCCCCTGGATTCAGACAATTTTAAAAAACCACAATACTCCTCAGAAATCCTTCCTGGACATTTTAATAAGAGTGCAATAAGTAATCTATCAGACTATAAATAATTAGTCTGTGAACTTTTTATTCAAAGAAGGTATGCATTAATCTCACTATTACTTCTAAACTTTGAAGGCATGACCAGCATATAACAGTTCTGTGCAATATGACAGAGCAAGACACAAACTGTCCACCTAAATGCAAATATTTTTGGGAACACTAGAGAGCTGCAAGTTGATCTGTTCAATTACTCATGAATATCCAAAAGAGTTACTTCACCAAAGATCAAAGAAACTATGAAAGTGAGCCTTCAACCTTGGCAACGTATTTAGCAATATGCAGTAAATAAAATTAGATTAATTATTCTCCAGGCTTCTTTTTATTTGTGCTACAGCTATTCTGGTAAAAGAGACTATAAAATGAAGCAATATTTTGCTAACAGTAGAATAATGCAATTTAGAGTATGGTCAATCTCTTGGAATTAAATCAGTGGGAATGCTGAAATAGCATCAAAGACATCATTTCATTGAAGTATCTTCTGTATTTCTTAACCACATGATTTTTTTTTTTTGCATGTCGGGAAAATAGAATAGTTGGGGTTGGGCTGGGGGAGATAATATAAAATATTATTAATGTTCAGAATTAAGTCCATGATAACTGAAAACATTTCTTCTCATTTGACTCAAGTTCTCGGCATTCCATTTGTTTTCACTTTGTAAGAGATTTTGTTTGTGTTTGTGGTATCAGGGATTGGTGATTGTCCACAAAACAATGGCAGCTCATACTATTTTATGTGGTGTTTATAGGATCAAATTGACTGCATAAATTGCTAGCAATAGTCTGAAAATTCCCTTTTTTCTTCCTAGCATTTTCCTGTAAATGCAGTCTGCTTTTTGTGTGTGTGTGAATTAATCAAGTGTTGATCCATTGGTTGTGACAGGAATTGATCCACTGGCTTGTTGCCTGAGCATGATGTTATACATTGAGAGAGTGTGACTGGTTCAAAGTCACCCATCCAACTTTCAGGCCTAAAGTGAGACTAGAACTCAGGACTAGAACTCCTGGTTTCTAGCCTGGTGTTTAACCACCAAACCAAAATGGCTTACCTTAATAGCTTGAAAATATGTAAATATGTAAATAAAATCCTTCTGATAAAGAGAGAGCTGCTTCAAATAGAATTGAACTGGTTGAACTCATAGAGACCCAATTGCAGTTCTTGTACTTTCTTATGTAAAATCATACTCAAAAATGTCCATAAAACCCCATACTAATTAAGCACATGGAAAGAAGATCTAAACTCTTCACTGTAGAGGGACTTAAGTTCTTAGTACAAGATGTTGGAGTACATAACTTGAATCATACATCACTTAGTGGGAAATAGCTGAATAAATCTAAGAACAATCCACAGAAGTAATTTTGGGACAATTTCTCAATAGAATGTTTCTCTAGCACGTAGTTCTCACCAGTCTAAATGTCTTCTTGGCTTTCTAGCCAAACAAATTAACAGATCAGAGCAATGCTTTAAAGAAAAACCTGAGTGTGGAATTAAAGCAGCTAACTTGGCATTCGGGATCCTGGCTGGGGAGTCAATAGTTTTCACTATCCTTCAGAGAGATTGGAGTCCAGTATGTGCCTATTTCAAATCCAAGAAAATAAGGCAACCAGAAGAAACTCCATCCAAGTCCTACTTTTTGAGAAGCACAGCTAATTCTTCTGCATTCTTAGAAGACATAAAGGAATTTTGTGTTTTTAATGGGCTAGATTTGCACAGCCCCATTTCTTTTTCAATGAACTAAGAAGCCCTCTTCTTTTCTTCTTTCAGGATTAGTTAATCCCTTTTATTCTGCAGTTCCCACTGGGCTTTAGCAGCTCTATGCCTTGTTTAATTCATCATTTTATTTTTATGCCTTCTTCATTTATCTTTCTTACAGGCACTATTTATGTTCCAAGATGTTCTGCCATGAGTCAGCTTTTCCCATCCTCATGCCTTCCACAGTTTCACATTTTGCAGTTCACAGCCAGAATGACCTTTTCCCGTGCTACCCAGGATTGTAATCCAGGATGGGGAATTTCCCCAAAATGGGAGAAACTGCCATAGATTTCCTAATCTAGTTTTCTTTTGAGATTGTGTAATCATCTTTAAGGACAGATAATTTATGCAAATTAAAAGAAAACAGACCAATAAATAACAATAGTGAATAGATAGTTCCTAATGTTCCTAAAGGGGATGTGGTGACTCAGTGGCTAAGATGCTGAGCTTGTCAATCGAAAGGTCGGCAGTTCAGCAGTTCGAATCCCTAGTGCCGCGTAATGAGGTGAGCTCCCATTACTTGCCCCAGCTTCTGCCAACCTAGTAGTTCGAAAGCACGTAAAAAATGCAATTAGAAAAATAGGCACCACCTTTGATGGGAAGGTAACAGCGTTCCGTGCACCTTTGGCGTTTAGTCATGCCAGCCACATGACCACGGAATTGTCATCAGACGAGCTAGCTCTTCGGTTTAGAAACAGAGATGAGCACTGCCCCCTAGAGTCGGGAACGACTAGCACGTATGTGCGAGGGGAACCTTTACCTTTACCTAATGTTCCTAGCTTATCATGTTTTTCTGAGCAGGCATTCAAATAAGGGGATTTCATTATAATTAGCAGCAGCAACCTCCACTGTTCAAGTAAAGGAGAAAAAATGGAACCTTCCATGGAGGAAACTGGTGGATCTGAGAATGAGAGAGGTTTGCCTAAGCACAGCTCAAATGGGGAGATTCCTGATTCATAGTTCAGAATCTCATATATCTAAGCAAATCTTTATTTTTCCACATGCTGTTTTACAAATTTTTCCGGGCGAATCTCTTAGAGCAGGAAAAAAAAAGGTTGGGGTTTTTTTAAAAAAAATTGGATTATTATTTCATACTTGTTTCTTCTGCTTCTTTCGTGCATATGTTACAAACTCTATTTTTATGCTGATTTTATTCTCCAGTTTAGCTTCCCATTTTAGTTGCTGATTTAGTTGCCCGGAATTGTCTAAAGTGAGATGTCAATAACCAAATTAAAAAAAAAAATCTACTTGCTTCAGCAGGTTTATTTTCTGGGAAGCACAAACAAGAGAAAACTCCAAATAGCCTGTTTCACAAATCTTTTCTGGATCACTGCTTTGACATAACACCGTTCCTTAACAATGACAAAAGGATAACAGATTCAAACCCTCGTCCTTAATAAAGTACCTTTTTGCTTTCAAAGGTTGGTTAGGCATGAAAATACTTCTGCTTCTCTTTAAATCTATTAAGTCAATGAAGTGCAAACATATTACAAGTTCACTTTCCAGGTTACACAAATCTATAAAAAAGCTGTTCAATTGGAGTCAGAGGGTTTCTTGGAGACAAATGAGTCTTTTCATAGGTATTAGCCACCTAGGTGGTAGTAATCCACAAATGGTAATTCAGTTAAAAGAAGTCACTCAGCTTTCATGCCTCCAGTCAGAAATAATGCCAATGTATCGTGTGCCTCCAGCCATGAAGGAAGAGGCAGCTAGAAAGCATTAATTGGTATTATTTCCTGGAACTTGGATTCTACCTGGGGATACATTTACTAAGGTCCTCAGGTTCTAAAAGTTGCCATGTAATTATGATAATGACCCAATCAAACTGGCTTGCAAAAGTATGCCTGAACTAGTCCCATGAAAATAGAAATAAAGCATTTGAAAGCAATGGGCACTTTTTTAAAAAATCAACTCTCCATCAATACAACATTTAATGTTGTTGCAGAAATCCAAAAGATGGTATATATTTAGGACAATCAATAACATCTTCATTTATAAGACTTAGCTTGACCAAACTCTGTTGAATAAAGACTAGGTTTGCACTTGCTTAGAAAGCAAGTTTTTCAAAGATTCTCTGTCTGTTAACTATTGAGTTAGGTTCAAGTTTTGATTATTTATTTATTGAACAACATTTATTGATTGCTCCAACCCATACAGACTCAGTGTGGTGTATAATAAATCAAGCTGCAATAAAAGCAGAGTAGTGAAAATAATAATATCAAACGAGCCTACAAATGCAAGGCCATGAAAAATTTGGAATCAGGATACTTGTCAGATGAACTTCAGCCTCTGAGATCATCTGGGGTGTTTGGGTCACATACTCTAATAGCCGGGATATCACCTGTCAGTATTCTATAGGTAAACTTTCTGGGTAGGGTATTTATGCACTAGAATATATTCACCCACACTTAAGGAAGCATTTACCATAGCATCTTTTCGGCATCTGTTGAACTCACCTTTTCACCCATACCCTCCCATCCACAAATATTTTTTGGGAATATTGGTTGCTTCTCCTGCTACCTTCATAATGCCTCCTTAATTCAATACTATATTTTCTTTAATCTACATTGGTGTTTCTCAACCTTGACAACTTTAAGAGATGTGGATTTGAATTCACAGAATTCTAGGAGTTGAAGTCCATATGTCTTCAGTTGCCAAGATGAGAAACTTGATCAACATTATTATTGTTTGACTCTTGAAAAAGACAAGTTTCTTTAAGGAGAAGCTGACAGGTACAAAAGGGTGCTTGTACCACATCTGAAGTCCCTTTGCCCACTTCAGATCTGAATACTGGACTACTCTATTATATAGAGTATCAAGTATTTCTTTGTCAAGAAACAAAGACAGACAAAGCTAGTACAGAAATAGATAGAATCAGATAGGATGACTGTGTCCAGCTTTGGAACTAGAAATGGCCAATATTGTTTACCTTTGGGACCTTCACTTTTTTATGATTCACTTTTCAGGGAATGAAAAAGTGAAGGGTCTGGAAAAGAGACAGGAAAAATTCACAGAGCAGCTGGAGCCAGGACTTTCAAACAAAAATATGCCCATGTCCCTCTTCCCTTTTTTGATAATATCTGAATGCTAATTCAATAAAAGACTTTAAGTTAATGCTGAATGCTCAGATTTTCTTTGAAATCTTTATGATACTAGATTCCACAAATACTCCAGCCAACCTCATCCATTGCCCAATTGCATTTACGGTTAGGAGCCCTTTCTCAATATCTAATCTAAATCACTTTTCCTGTAAACCCTTCCTTAACAGTGATGCTTCCTCCCTTATCTACAATATAGTCCAGACTCTAAAGCAAAAATTGATTTGCATGCTATGCATTTTGAAAACAGATTTTTTTGAAAAAAAATGTACAATGTTTTGGACATTTAAAAATATAAAGTACTAATTATCTAGATTATGGGGGGGTTTTTTAGGTTTATGAGGAGTTCTGTGAAGAGCTGTTCTAAATCTAACATCTGTAGGAAAATGACATTAATGCAAATGAAACAAAATAACATTTTAAAATGCAGAATGAAAGGCAGACTGCCAAAGATTCCCATCTGGCTTTTCAGTTGTCTTATCCAAAAGATTTTCAATGGAGAGAGAATGTAAAACTCACAAGCATACTCACCAATCAAAGCTATGTAGGAATTACATACAATTTTAGCCCTTGAATTTATTGTTCTTATGTGTCTTCTTGGATAACCTTATCCATGAGTAATACTTTTTTTTTCTTCCCCAACCCAGCTGTACAATTTGCAATCCTGATGGTTAGATCCCAGTGATCCCCAACACCTCGCTCTTCTGTCTACAGATTTGATTTTAAAAAGTAAAACCTCTTGAGATCATACACTTTGATATTTAAACATCACTTAAAATCATGAGACGATCATGAGTACAGGAAGGTGCTTTTGCTGCTCGGATGCTAGACTTACTTTTCCAGGGATAATATAGATTTAAAATTGGGAGGCCCTGTTCACAGTTACTCATGTCCTAGTCACCTCCAGATGGGACTACTCTAATGCTGCCTTTAAGAGTATCCAGAAGCTTCAGATGGTATAGAATAAAGTGGCATGGACATGTGCTTCTAGAACAACATATGTCACACCTCTGATCTATGAGCTGCTTTGATTGCCTATTTGCTTCTGGGTCAAATCCAAGGTGGTGGTTTTAACTTTTAAAGTCCTTCACTGCATGGGACCAGGTTATCTGAGAGACTGCCTTTCCTTGTCTCCTCATCCCACTGCAGAGAAGACGTGTTACAGGTCCTATAACTGTAATCTGGTGGGTCAAATAATCAGCAGTCATAAATCTGAAGAGCACCTCATTGGGTCATGGGTTGCCTTGTATTAGGTGATTTCTGATGGCAATTGGGGGAAATTGGATGTTTCACTGCTCACCAAGTTGTTTGCTCTCGTCCCACCCTTTCCTTGGAGCAAACTTAATATCTTTTAATTTATCTTAATTTTTGTATTGTATGTATTTTAATTCTGGCTGTCCACCGCCCTGAGTCCCTTCTGGGAGAAGGGCGGGATACAAATTAAATTATTATTATTATTATTATTATTATTATTATTATTATTATTATTATTATTATTATTATAAACTGGTTTCTTAGTACCTTTTCTGTTGAGGCAATTGAAGGACTTGACTTTCTTCATTTCATTTGGTCATGTTACTTTGATACTACCTTCTAGTGGTCAGAGAGAAGTTTGTCATAATATGTTGTTAATTTTACAAATCAGATAATTATGGAAATAATTATGTCTTGGTAACTATCAAATAATTTAAAGCCAAAATTTGGGGTTCAATAATATATGGAGCTCAGCTATCTATCTATAATAGAAACCCAAGCGTAGAAGCTATAATGAAGATTTGTGAAAACTTTACTTGATTTCGAATTCTTTAAAATTGTTAGAACTAGGCTTCATCTCCTCCGGGGCTTGACTAAAAATCTGCTGATTTAAATTCTGGCTGAAGCAACTATCTTGGTAATCTCCTTGGTCCACCTCATCCCACAACAGGTTTAGAACTACCTCAAGGAAACAAATTAATGATATGATATAATGTCGCGTTTCCTTACTAGCATTTTCTGCCTTTGGCCCTGATAATACTTTGGCTGAATTGAAGCAGAGGATTTGGGACTTAGATATTCAGACCAATCAAGGCAGTGTTTCCCGTTTATTTTCTACAATGTAATTGCCACCCTTCATTGGACTGTGGCTAGATATTTCTTTACATTCATACCTGGTCTTCACATGGCACAATCTGGGGTGCTACCCTTTTAGGATGATCAGTAGACACATTAACCTCCCTACTGAAAGCTGCCCTTGTCTGTGTTGAGATACAAAGGTTGAATCTATATCACATGCTATTTACATGTCCATTACATACCCAACAGCAGTCGAAACTCTTAGTCCCATTTCTCAGTAATTCTAATTGCTCCTGGGATTAGGAGGTTTCTGCTCTTCTTTTATGACATAAGTCCTCAGAAATCTCTAAGAAGGTTGCAAAATTCCTTTTGATAGTCATAGCTTTCTGCAATGTCTGGTATCTCGTTCTTTCTAATGGGCCGTTTCAAGATGTTCATAATCTTATCTTGTTATTAACTATATTGTTGAATTTCTTTTTAAAGAGCAGTCTTGGGACCTAAATAAATAAATAAAATAAACTTATTAGCTAGTCTGCTGTGTCCTTTTTAGCTAAGGCAGAGGGGCACAAGCTGAAGTCCCACAGTTGCATATGACCCCAGAGATCTTGTTCTAAGTTGTAATGTGGGACATTGCAGAAGAGGGACAGTGGTTATATCAATCAATCAATAAATAAAATGCAATATAGTCAATATGATCAATAATTATAGTCAATATGATCAATCATCATATTGACCATGTTGCATTTTAATTAAAATAAAGGAAAGTAAAAAAATAAATAAATTTTGTGTTGGCTTCCTCCAACCTGGAAATGCCATAGGCATGAGTTGTGATGGGAATAAAATCTTCTTTCACCTGCTTTCTTTCCTAGTGGCTCTGCTCAATCCATTTTATCACACCTCAGTTTTAATGAAAGAAACGAGCCATTTTAGTGATGGTTGTAGTGATGGTTGTGATGGTGGGATTAAAGCTGATGTGTGTACCTAGATTTAGCAATTGTTGATAAGACAGTCAAAAGTGTGGACAGTGGATGTGGCAGTACCTGGAATCGGCAGAAAAGAAGAGGAAGAACTGGAGAAAATCACATACAAACCCCCCCTCAAATGGAAGTAGAACAACTGTGGTAAAAGAAAGCAAAGATGTCACCAATAGTAATAGGTGGCTTGGGTGCCATCCCAAAATATCTGGAGAACCACTTGAATGACTATCAAAAATAGTCATTCTATTTTTAGTCACCACTATCAATGACAAAATCATCACCAGTCAATTGCAGAAGGCAGCTTACTTGAAACACTTTACACCCTGTGATGATACCTTTCATATTATTAAACAACAACATCTGCCGATCCCAGGACTTGGTAAGTAGGAAAAAAAATGCCAAATCCAGTCTAAACATCTGGCTGAGTATGTGATCAACCACAATAATAATAATTTTGATGAGCTGTTATTTTTTTCCCCCATATCTGTTTTTGTTCTGAGAAAACTCTCCTTCTGAAACTTTTTTCCCACTGGGAAGCAAAAGACAATCTCTTATTGATGCTACACTATAATTTCTTCTAAATCAAATAACGCCTTCTTAATTATACTAGTAAAGGAAAACTTCAAGTTTTTCTTCATATTGGCAGTTATGTCAAAAAAATTATTTGCCTTTTTAAAAAGGTATTTTACATACAGGGCCATTTATATATAATGTCTGGTTTGATCCTTACCAAAGCATATTCTGCATGCAATGAGAAAATTTTTTAAAAAAAGAAAAGAAAAAAAAAAGAACAAAGTTTCCAAAAGCTAAAGGAAGCTGTTGAGATTTTACATGTGATTACTGAAGAAAAGGTGATGAAACTCACCATTTTCATGATCTAAAAACTGTGGAGCTGTGTATGGTTCAATGATGGATTGTGATGGGAAAAAACCCACAATCTGGGATACATTATTGAGATCCTTTAGTTAGTACCACCATCTAAAAATGTATTCACATATTTTGTATTGCTAAAGGTTAACATTAAAAAAAATCCACAATATTTTAAAATGACTGACATTGTGAAATATGTAAAACATCTAGCGATATTACTTGACTTAGGGTAAATGTGTGCTTGCTGATAATCAATTAAATGAAATTGAATGAAATTAGCAATCATAAAAATAATCAAGTTGATCCTCGAGGTGCAGAAGCAGCAGCCAAAATCTATAATGAACCTATTTACAAAGAAAATCAGAACAGGCTGCCAATTAAGAATTACTAGTGTCACATTTAAAGCTCAGGTGAAAAGGTCAGACTTTATCACTCATTGTGTTTCTGTTTACACAAGTTCTGTCAGCTTCCATGAAGCTATTCCTCCTCTATTGCAAGAAATGAGCTCATGCCTGAAGGTTCATTAAGAGAAAAGGGCAAATAAACCTTTGGAACCATGAGCCAGAGTCCAACAAGCCTAGTTTTGTGCTTACCGAGCTGTTAGGAGTAATGTTATCACAATGTGCATTCGGTGGATTTATAGAGGACCACTGCAGATGTTGAGTTTAGACAGGTCGCTAGACTGAACAAACATCAGGCGGAGACAGGAAAGGGGAAAATGATGGAGTTTCATGTGCACATAGGAAGACTAATTGCTTGTGGAACAGCTGTGTGGTACTTGAAACTCAAGATGAAGCATCTGCTGCAGCCACTGTCTGACAACAAAAGGACCCCTCTAAAATTCATTTGCCTCCACCATGGAGTCTAATTAAGAGGAGAGCAACAAGAAATAAATGCAGAAGCTCAGTCTCCTTGTGGAAGCTTCTTTGATGTTCCGCTAACTATTAGATGGTTAGGAAATGAAGAGGTTTTACTCCATGAAACCAAGCACCACTGGAGCAACTCCTATGCTCTCAGGTCTGTCACAGCAAAAGGGATTTTTTTGCAATCTCCAACACCATTCAGATCAGGCAGGCAAAACAGCACAGCAAAGCCATTTCTACAGTTTATATTCTCCAATCCTTTAGGCAACTTCCTCAAGAAAATGTTACCATTGTCCCTTTGGCTTGCTTTACCCGACGTATGTTTTTGCCATTTTTTTAAAAAAAATA
The DNA here is from genome assembly GCA_012654045.1 of Ptyas mucosa. Lineage (NCBI taxonomy): Eukaryota > Metazoa > Chordata > Lepidosauria > Squamata > Colubridae > Ptyas > Ptyas mucosa. The sequence continues at coordinate 22,583,022 of WNWU01000012.1, forward strand.
ATAATCTGGCCAATTGTGGTATTTTCTGCAATATATATATATATATATATATATATATATATATATATATATATATAATTTGATTTATATGCCGCCCTTCTCCAGAGACTCAGGGTGGCTTATAAGGCGTTAAGCAATATCTTTCTAGAAATGTGGCGAAATGCCAATAACAGCCTTGGCACTTTCATTTTTATGGCATTTGAACCTTGCTGACCATTTCATGGTCTTATTGCTTTCTGACACATTGCCCAAATATATTTCTATGGGAGTTAAAAATACATGCACAGTCAAGGCTTCTGGTTAATACATGCACAGTGAAAAAAGTTACGGGTATTAAAAATGAAATAATAAATACTATAATTCATTATGACTTAAAGTTAGGGAAATATAATATTTTCTTAAAACGAAAGAACATCCAGCTTTATCTTGGACTTCATTATATGTGCATCATATATGCACATCAGTGGTGGGTTGATCCTGGTTCTGTCCGGTTCTTGCGAACCGGTAGTAAAAGCGGGAAGCTCCACCCACCCGCCCAGACGTCATAATGGATGATCTGCGCATGTGCAGAAGCACCAGTAGCAAAAGTAAGTATGTTTACACATACATCTCACACACACTGTATGCATACAAATCTCTCCTCCCTCCTTCCTTTCTCCCTTCTCATCTCTCATTCATCTATATCACACCTACACCTACATACCTGGTAGTATAGGGAGGAATGAGAACTGTATAATGGAGAAAACCAATTGTGTTTCTTGTATTTGTCTCTAGTCTGTTTATTCCAAGGCTAACAATCTGTTCCAATCAGGCTGAAGAACCAGAGTAACGTCTGAATATCGTAACGTAAGATCAATGCATATTACAACATTTTAATATTAAGCCAATTCATTTTACTTTCAATTTTCTCCTGAACGTTACATCCTGCTTTTATGGAAATCATTCATTGTGGTGGTACAATAATTTGGAAAGTTCCTGCTGACAAGTTTCAGATGAAGAGAAAGAGTAGCCACACCTGTTTCTTGGTTGCCCAGATTGGACAAGAAGCCTCTCACAGTTGACTTTTCAATCTAAAAATCTTCAGCACTGAAATCCAGATTTCAAAGAGAAGATTTTTTTTCAGGACATTTGCTGAAAAATGATAACTAGGAAAACTCAACATCTGACTTGATTTGCTGCACCAAAAAAGGTAGGAATAGTGCAGCCATGTGAGATATCCAATTACAGTGTTCATTAAAAGTCTCTTATAACAAATGATTAGCTTAGAAATTAACAGTATAGCAGAGTTAGATGTGGCGGGGGACAGTCTTCTCAGGTTTGGTGTTATGACAGGGGCTCCCTCTTCTGTGGGAAGTTATAATTCTTCAGGAGAGGAGTTATAGCAGTTGTCTGGATAAATACATTTTGAGAATGGATAGTTGTTAAAGACAGACCAGGCAACTTTGTTCCTCAATTTTTCTTTCTTTCTTTTTTTTCATTTTTTCAAAGATAGTCCTACCCCACCCCCCACATTGTTGTAACTGGTTTTTACACAAAGACTTTAATGTACATTTTTCTTAATATTTCCTCCCAAAGTGCACATTTCCAGATTTGAAAAATCAGATCAGCCTGATTTTACATTTTGTGTTGAAGCCTTGGTTCTTCTAATCAATCTAAATCATTGAACTGCATCATTCAACAAAATATCACCTAATACCTAATAATATCACCTAATACCTAATGAGAGTGAGGCTTCCAGATCAGGTTATAGGGTTGCTAGTGTGATTTCTTGTGATTTCTAGTGTGATTTAGTGTAAGAGCTGTGGTGGCACAGTGGTTAGAATCAGAGGTGAATTTCAAAACCCGTCGCTACCAGTTCGCTCATGGGTGAATGCATGCACAGAAACGTCCGGGTGGGTGGGCAGAGCCTCCCGCTGCTGCCGCTACTGGTTCACCCTATCCGGGGTTAACTGGTAGCAACCCACCACTGGTTAGAATGCAGTATTGCAGGTTAATTCTGCTGACTGCCAGGGGTTCAATCCTTACTGGCTCAAGGTTGACTCAGCCTTCAATTCTTCTCAGGTCAGTAAAATGAGGACCCAGATTGTTGGGGAAAATATGCTGACTCTGTAAACCACTTAGAGAGGGCTGTAAAGCACTGTGAAATGGTATATAAGTATTATATACAGCTTTTAATAGCTATTGCTATTGCTATTTCTGCTCTAGCATCTTTCCAAGACAGGAATGTAATGGACTCATTTTCAGCATTATTGTCATCAGTTCACCCAGGTTAATGAGTGTTTTTCAAAGCTATAAGTTATTCCATCAATACATATCAAACTCCACCCCTCATTTGCATCTGATGCAATGCTTTAGAAGCATCATATTTTGCTTATCTCCAAAATGCCATTTAAAACTTTTTGTGAATTTTGTTAGAAGTAACAACAATCCTTCAGGAAATGTTTACAGGAGGTCATGTTATTTTGTCCAGTTTTCAACCACGGAGGAGATTTTTGTGCCTGCAAAACATCTATAGGATGCAAAGGAGTGGAGAACTCATGATTTCCTTCTAGCTGTGTGGATAAGACTGTAATTCAAGTCTAGTGGAGCTGTCAACAGCTGTTGACAAATACATTACAATGAAGTTAGGTTAAGTGAAAATGTATTTAGTATTAATCCACACCTTGGCTGATATTCATCTTTTGCACTGGGAAGAATGTGCCAGCAGGGATGACTATAATTTCTGACAACATTCTGAGAACCACCTCAAGGTGGAAATTTGCAAATAGAGCTACTGTAGTACGTAATGAGAAGCTACAGGGCTTTCAATTATCCCACATAGTCTGTCTCTTTGCAACTTGACTGACAGCTAATTATGCTGGTGCCATTTTTTTGGCAGTAGAATTTAATCTCCCAGATGGAAAGCAAATCAATCTGCCCATCCACTGCAGCTGAGGCATACTTTGGTTCAACTTTAATTTATTCTCCTAAGCCTAAGAAGCCTAGTCATTTCAAGGTACAGAAATATCACCTTTCCTCTGTTAACCAAGTCGGCAGAAAAATACATGCGGCGGAGCTGGGATTTCATAGGCTACGCTGGGAGATGTTGTCACCATTCATTTGCTATTAGAAAACAGCAAATATCATCTCCCCTTGATTCCTATTTGTGAGATCCAGCCCAAAGCAAAGACACTTATGAACCGGTTGCTAGTGATAATGGTTAAACATGAGCTGTGAAGGCATTAAGTTGGATTCTATGGAGGAATGAACTAAATCTCCGAAGAGCAAAACACAGAAAGGAACTTGTGGCAATTTTCAAGTTTTGTAGCCATCGTGCACCAGCCTTGTTCCCTGTGGAGTTCAGAGCAGGGATGTAAATACAATCCTTCTACTTACCTGCACACTTCAGGCCTATCAATTATGCTGCTGTTGCTTCTGAGTTGCAGTTCCAGCTTTAGGTATTAAGGCTGTCTGCAAAGGACATACAGAACAAAGTATAAGGCTAGTTAGGCAGAGGGGAAGACTGATACTTGAATGTAACTAATATCCAGACTAAAATGATATCATTCATATCAAGTAAGTGTTAACTTGCAAGTCTGAAACACAAAAAGAGGACACGCTTTATGCTCATTGAAGCAATTAAGTTCTTCAGTATAATGAATTCATGTTGGAGAGTTTGTTGATGACTTATCCCCATAAGGCAAAGTGGGCTGAGCCAAATTCAGCAGATTATCAAGACTGTGATGGCTTGAGATTCACACGGTTCCTGACATTTACCAACCGAAAAATCTCATTTATCTAAAAGAGCCAGCCTCTAATTTTGCACTAGCAATAAGATTGCTACTTCCCAACCTGTTAACTTCTACGCAGGTAGGACTGTGTCTCTTTTCACCTTCAGCTATCTTCAGATGATAGTAGTTCTATTGCCTCGGCGCAGAGGTGATATTCAGTTGGTTCGGACCGGTCCAAGCAAACCGGTAGTGGCGACCTGTGGGTGGGCCTGGGCCTGGGCCTGCCCCGCCCATCCACCCACCCACCTGCCCAGGCGCAATTCCGTCCTATATTGCTGTGTTTTTAACATTGCATGCATGTGCAGATGGCGCGAACAAGTGAATTGCCGTTTTATTGATGTCGTACACATGTGCGGACGGCGCAGACAATGGAATTGCCATGTTGTTGGATGTCACATGCATGTGTGGACAGCACGTGTGAGCAAATTGCTGTGTTTTGTGATGCTGCATGCATGCGTGTGCGCACCCACATTTCTGGTTCAGGGCAAACCAATTGGTAGAGTATGTGAATCCCACCTCTGCCCCGGTGGCCATTCTCTCCATTCACAGACATTCTTAAACACCTCCTTGTCTAATCCATCAGATCAGTCTTCTTAAAGGGTGGTCCAAGGACCCATGCTCACCAGAGGTGGGTTTCAGCAGGTTCTGACCAGTTCTGGAGAACTGGTAGCAGAAATTTTGAGCAGTTCAGAGAACCAGTAGTAAAAACTCTGACTGGCCCCACCCCAATCTATTCTCTGCCTCCCAAGTCCCAGGTGATCGGGAGGAAATGGGGATTTTGCAGTAACTTTCCCCTGGATTGGGGAGGGAATGGAGATTTTACAGTATTTTTCCCCTGCCACGCCCACCAAGCCATGCCACGCCCACCAAGCCACACCTACAGAACCAGGAGTAAAAAATTTTGAAACCCACCACTGATGCTCATCCTTCAAGACCTTTTCAGGACTCTGCAGAATCAAAATTATTAGCCAGAGATTGAGGATATTTGCAAAAATTTAAAACATTATAATTAAATTAAAAACATTTCATTATAATTTTTATTTACTAAAATGACAGCATTATATTACTATCTCATGGGTTCAATGCTGTTATTTTTACACCATTCAATAAATAAGTATTCTACAAATGCATCAGTTTTAATTTTCTTCCATACTTTTTGTTTTATTTAATAGATATTTTGAGGAAAAAATGCAAGCACTCAGGGCCTAACATTGCACAAGTAATAATTCAAAGGGAATTGGTATGATGATGCCACAGATGTTGCTCCAGTACTAATGATGGGGTTCCCTCTTCCCACATTAGCACATTGCATTTTAGTGCTTTTCTTCTGACACTCATCTGCCTGAAATAAGATCCAAGTTTCAAGTGTCATATTAAGCTGAGATGAGCCATTATTTTATTTGCGCTTAAGCTTATAGTTGTCCAGTGATAAACCTGTGTTATGAGCTAGACATTTGATAGAGTTACATACGTGAGAGACTTCCATTCACATTTTTATTCACTGAATTGCAAAATATAGCATTATAGAGGAGTATAAAAATGGCCTTGAAGAAGGAATTCAACAGCAGACCTCTAAAAGGGAGGAGAAAATGAGAAAAAAAACCTTAAGATGCTCTATTTTGATTTAAGAGTGAAGAGAGAGGGGAACATACATTTGAGATTTTTTTTATTACACTCTGCGACAAAAAAGCAGAATTACAGAGTTTGTGGGGTATATTTCCTTCCCAGGCCTTCCTCCAATTCATCCCTGTGTGTGGGATGAATTGGAGTAAGTGTCATATTTTAAGAAGATATTGACCCATCTCTACAGAATTCATCTGCCTTACATTTAGAAAAAGAAAAACAAAACAAAACAAAACACCAGGAGAATTGTTCTTTCACATGAACAAGCTATGTTAGTTCACAATGCAAAATTTTGCAAGCTGATAATAAGCCAGGGGAAAACAGAATTCTCATGTTCCTCTTTTATAAATTCTTTGTTTTGACTTTAATCATTTTGCTAGCTTTTAAGCCTGGTTTAGGTATGATTCAAGAGCATCCATGGGAGGGGGGAGTTCACAAAAAGGATCGCTGTGGTTGTGACCGAGCAACTCCTCCTCCTATATGTACTGAGGCCTGTTGACTTTCTTTTGCCTCCTCTGCAGACCTTGATGTGACATGATTAAAAAGGGAATGATTCAGTATGAGGTTCTGATTCAGATAGCTAACTGCAATTCTAGCCAAATTGTGTTAAGTTTCACGATTTAACCTGAAAAAAGAAAAATGAACTGTGATCTACAATGGGGAAGTGATGAAGGCTTGCTTCAGTTTGGACAGATCGAAATGAAAATAGTAGGGAAGGTTGACCACTTAGATGGCATTAACCCTGCCTTGATTCAGCTGGATATTTTCAAGGAATTTACCATAATACACCTTTGAAATCTCCTCTTTAAGGCTGGGATAGAAACGATTGATCAGCATCCAAACTGTCCAGTAAAGGGATCAAATTATATAGAACCAATGCAGCAAATGTCCTATCCCAATTTAACATAATATATTAGAACCAAAATTTTATTTAAGGTTAAGTTCTTACTTTTCCACTGCTTTCTCTCCGATACTGGATTTGACATGTCCCAAAAAAGGAACACTGGTTTCTCTAATGGAACTGCTTACTTTCTTGAATCTCATTTCTGGGGTGCCAGGACAATTGGCACAGCTGGTTGGCAAGCTGATTGCTTTTTTGGGATGAGTCCCCTCCTCACTGGCAGTTCATATAAGGCATCTCAAAGCTTACTTGCAAAGTTGCAGCATTGCTGGCAATGCTCTCTATGTTATTTAGGTAATCGGCAAAAGCAGGTTGGTTGCAGAAGTAGGTTGACATAATCCGATAAATAGACTAGCAGAGAATAAGAGGCCTTGTCAAGTAGTCTTGCCATGCTCTAGCTAACTCCTGTGGTGGCCAACTGAGGAGCAAACAATGGCACCTGTGATGGTGTCATCATGTATACCAAGGTCAGTGCTGGGATGCAAGTACTAACAGCGGCATTTGCTTAAGGAGAGCATCAGGTATAATATTAATTGCAATTCAGGAATTAGTAGAATGTACCAAGGACATCAAAAGACCACATAGTGCTTTATAACCCCCGACGTGTATTCATTCATTTGAAGTACATCCCCTCCTTCAGTTCACGAATCTCTTCACTTTGACACTTCAATCAGTTTCATCAAGTCGAAGCATTTTTTATAAAGAGTGGCACAACCTTTGGTTTTAATTCTGTAATGCTTTGCATGTACTGAAGTACTTGCCAAATGTTCTCTCTATGCCAATAAATAATACAGAAATAAAATGAAACATAAAACTTACAAATAACATTTCTGTGGGTGCATATATATAGACAGACAGACAAATCAATTCAATTATTAGAGACCCTCCTCATCTGAAATATTTGTTTATATATTTTTCTTGTTAAATAAGGATGGAAAAATGTATAAGTATTTAGAGACCCATTAGTCAAGTCAAGTCAAGTCAGTTTATTATAGTTTTTGACTGATAGACCCATTATGTAAAACAGGGGTGTCAAACTCACGGCCTGTAGACAGGATGCATCACGAGCTGGCCACGGCCAGCCTCATTTTAGCAAAGGGGAAAAAGTCGTGATATGTCACGTGACAATGTGACACCGCAAGTTTGACTCCCCTGATGTAAGAGGAGGAAAATTTATCAGTTTTTTTTTAAAAAAAATTATTTTCAATGTCCAGCCAGGGTGATTTTTTAAAAATATACATTTAATGTTGGAAGTTTGGGTCATTTTTTTCTTTTTTTGTACATATTTTTGTTGTTGTTTTGTTACTGTTGGATGTATGTTTTTTTCTATTTTGTTTCTGTTTTGTATTTTATTCTCATGGATAAAACGTATCTATATACATTAACATAAAAGGTAGAAAAAAGATAGACAGACAGACAGAGATATATGGATGGAGAGAGAGAGAGAGAGAGAGAGAGAGAGAGAGAGAGAGAGAGAGAGAATGAATAAATGATATTGGCCTCAATAAACTACCAATGTTTGGGAAACAAGATTTAGAACAATGACGAGAAAGCAAGTGATTTGGTGCAAGAAAGCTTTATTAACCAGCAGGATTCCAAGGTCCCCAATGTACTGAAACAGAAACTGTCTTTTCAGAGAAAAATGTCTCAATGAATAAACAAATCAATATTCTATTTTGATTGAATTATGTTTTGTTCAGCACACTCCTTGAGAATCAATAGACTCATTCAGCAGAAAAGCATTCCATTCAAGTCATGGAGAAGCCAATCTCCCCATGGCTTGACTAACACAAGTTCAGAACACTGAGGAAATTTAGAAACAAATTTAGAATTTGTTTTTTTCCTTTTTGTCTTCTTGACAGAGGCTCTATAATTCAAAAGATCTCTTTTTGCATCTATAACAGCTGGCAAATTGTGGTCTTTTTCTAAAACAAAACAAAATTCTCAGGAGCAAAGCAATCATTTAATCTTTGCTTACTTAGAATTGTAGAATATAAAGTTTTGGTATAATATATGAAATTAGTTTTAAATCTCTAACATTTGTACTGGTACAGAGGACATAAAAAGTGAAGTCTTTTTTCAGCCACAAAACTCAGTGAATGACTTTATATACCAGTCACACTATCTTTTTTAAAGAAATATTTAAAACTTATCTTAAAACATTGAAGGAACCAAATAAATGACTCCATTAAAGGAAAAAAGAAGAAATATTAAAAACATAATGGATAGAAAATAAAATCTCAGTAAATGAACAAGAATTTACCATTGTAACATTTAAAATTCATCATTTGATTGATTAAATAATGAACTGAATATGTATGACCATTCATTATATCATCTAAATAAATAATTGAAAATCACTAGAAAACTCTATTAATATTTATTTAGATATCATCACTATTTATCATTATTTATAAAAACAAGTGCATGCCCTTGTTCAAAAGAATAAATGATAAAGAAGAATCAATAAAAACAATTTAAATTCTAAATTACATTCTACTCTGCTTGACTGGTGATTATATCAAATATTCATAAATGTTAAAATTGCATCTGGTTATCACCTTTACATTGAATATTTGTTATTTAAAAAACGTAATCTAAATGTTTGAAATTGACTTGTTGGGTGATATGTAATATATCGGGAAGCTCTTCTTGCTTAAATTTAGTCAGACCATTAATTTAGCCATTCCAGCATATTCCTCAAGTTTGCTTTCTGACTCTGATATTGTCAACAAGCTATTGCTTTTCCAATGTTCAACCAAATTTGTCTCTGTAGCTATCAGTGTGATCTTAAATCAACTATGATATTTTCTGTTTTATTTTATTCTGGAAAAATTCTAGTAGAAAAGATGGTGGGGGGGGTCAATTCAAATGCTTGTTTTCTTTAAATTTTGAATATTGCTGTGTATTGCTAATATGTCTAGAAATAGAGGAACAATTGAACATCCTTATCTGGTACCTTTACTGATTGAAAAATCCATAATGTTCCATTTTAGCTATGATCTTTGCTCTGTGTCACTGATATTTGCTTTTAACTCACGCTTTAAATTGTACTATGGCATTTATTATTCAGTACTGCAACTAAAAATGACATTCCAAATTCTCAAAAGCTTTTCTGCATCCAAAAAAGTTATTGCTTTTTATTGATAACCTATTGCATTTTTATGGATCCACTGCTGTCCTGGCTGGTCCTCTTGAGAATATAACCTGTCTGATGCATTTCTATTGCATCACTTCTTTAGGTGGTTGCTAACACTGTAGTGAAAATTTTGTAATCAACATTCAATAAGGACTATCTTATTGGTTTCTCTTCTTTACAAACCAAAGTTATATTTACTTCTTCCATGTATGTGGTATTGCCTTTACCCAGAGGTAAAATGCTCCCGGTTCAGATCGGATCACCTGATCCAGTAGCGATGGTGGCAGGTGGTTCGGAGAACCAGTAGCAAAAATCTCTGCCCCCCCCCATGCCCAGCTGAGCTGCACAATCATCAGAGGCTTAAAAAAAATTTAAAAGTATTTTTCTACAACCTCTTGGGCTGAAAAAATGCTTTTAAAAGTAAAAAAAAAGCCTATGATGATCGCGCGGCTCAGGTGGGATCGTCAGAGGCTTTTAAAAGCATTTTTTCTAAAACCTCTTCTGCCGAAGAGGTTGTAGAAAAAATGCCTTTAAAAGCCTCTGACAATCCCACCTGAGTTGCCTGAACGTCAGAGGCTTTTAAAAGCATTTTTTTACAACCTCTTCAGCCGAAGAAGTTGTAGAAAAAATGGTTTTAAAAGTAAAAATAAAAAAAGTTGGCCAAGCCCACTCAGTCACATTACCCCACCACCACCACCACCAAGCCACACCCACAGAACTGGTAGTAACAAATTTTACATTTCACCACTGCCTTTACCTCTGAGATTCCATTCATTTTGGAGGGATTCTAGTAGTTCAGTAATAAGCCCATCTGGTCTTGGTGCCTTCCAAAGCCTTAATTATTACTTCTTTGGGTTTTTTTTTAAAATAGTTACAAATTCACTTAATATTTGCTTATGCTGCCTATTAAATTCTTTAAATGCCAAGTCCCAATATATTTATTCAAAATTATACATGAGAATGGAAATTACAGAACTTGCTTATATATATGTGTGTACACACACACACACACACACACACACATCAATTGTATGTAAAGGTTCATATTGATGAAGTAGGTTTCATACGAAGACGAATAAGGTAGTAAAAGATCTTGAAAAAAAGCAGCAACATATATTGACATATATTGACATAGTATCATGAAAAAATACCATAAGAACAAATGAGAAGTTTTTTCCCCACTCGGGACAATGAAAAACAAATTAGGAGTGTCTACGCATCAGTATAACAGAACCAGGGGTGAAATCTACTTACCTTCCCTACCGGTTCGGAAGTGCGCTTGCTCCGCTCGCATGTGCGCCATCGTCACATCTGATTTTTGACCCTCTGCACATGCACAGAAGGCTTTGCGCATGTGGATAGGGTTAAAAACTAGGAAGTAACAACGTCCGGGAGGGTGGGCAGAGCCTCACGCTGCCACTGCTACTAGTTCTCCAAACCACGCACCACCGGTGCTACCCGCTCGCGCGTGCCAGACAAAACCAGCAGGATTTTACCACTGAACAGAACCCTTTCTCTTAAATCATCATTTCTGTTCCTACAAAGTCCTTTTCGCAGAAAAGCAAATTAATGAGAAGTAATTTTTTTTCAAGAACCTGAATACCTCATAGTGTAAAGTGAAGAAACAAATCTTTTTCCATTTCCTGCTTTAACAGAAATTCATTTCATACACACACAAAAACAAGTGAGATGCTCAGTATAAACATGTAGTCCAAATGCCTGAATACAAAGGTGTAGTATGAGACTCTCAACACAAGTTTGCTTGTTTGAACTCATTATTTTTATCCAGCAATTCAAAATACCTTCATCTCTTCTATTCTGCAACTTTAGTGTGTAGTCTTCCCATTATCTGATTGCTTAGGTAAGTGTTCCTCTGTATGTTTTCTGAACTTTCTCAGGAATCTGAACTTAGAAAGGGCCAAGGTCCTTTTTCTTCTAGATGGCAATAGCAGCCAAGATGAAACATTACTTGGACTTTACTTAAGATCTCAGCTGATCACAGATAAGGGCTTGAACAACAGCTGTCTTCCTGAATTATAACTTACTCTGTATAGTTTGTGCAGTAAAATCTCCAGTGCCTTGGTTCCGCTGAATCTATCACAAGTCTTCAAATATCTGTGTAATTAAGCCCTAGTTGGCTTATTCAATGTCCTTAGTAAGGCCAAAGCACTTTTATTGAGACCAGCCTCAGATGATCCATTAAGCAAAGGCTTAATATTTAGGGCACAAATGGAAGGGGGGCACCACAACTATCATGCTGTTAACTCTTTCATTGTTACACTTAGTTTTACTGGGTTTTAATATCCTGTCAATCAAGCAATGGAAAGAGTGAAGGGCATCATGGTTGGGCTGTGCTTATGACATTAGTTGGCCTTAATCTGGCCCTGTGGAGTACATTATCTTCAAATTCTATGGACATAAGAGAGTTCTGCTGGATCACACTAAACACCCAGAAAATACTCATTCAGTTCCCAGTACGAGAAAGAATAACTTGCCTTGTCATGATCTTACAAGGAAAATAGCCACAGAAACAAAGCTGTGAAGTTACTCTGACTTTTGGTTAAAAACAAAAACAAAAGAATTACAAGATGCAGGTAGTGGCCTTGCTGGAATCCACAAAATTGTGAATTAGTCAGATTTATTCAATTCTTATTCAGGAATGCACTTCGCATTTAAACTAAAATATTCCCCAAAGGGAGAAAAAGTGCAATGCAATGTTTTAATTTTAGAATTGTAGGAAATGAAATTGCAGAATTCAAATAGCTGTTTTCCCTTTGTCATAATATAACAAATAGGATTTGAAGGATGAATGCATTGCTGTCTGTATTTCATGTGTATTTTTTCATGTATTCTGGCTCTGAAAAGACTCTTGATTGTGCCTACAATTTCATAGAAAGAAATCCTATTGTCTTCTTTATTCTTACTCCTACTCAAGCACCTGAGTGTATCAGTGGATATTGAAAACCCTGCTGGACAAAAACTCTGTCACCTGTTAAGGCATAGCTTCTGGATATTCAATCCAACATCTGGGATATTTGAACATGCAAAGACAATGCCTGAATGGGGCTAAAGTCACAGCAATAAATCTGCTTGGATTATCCTCCCAGTTGATTCTCAATCACTGGGTGAAGTGAAGAGTAAACAGCATTCAAAATATTCGTATGTGTATATGTTGGAGGGAATGTTGTCATCTATGTGATCAAGTCATAAATATGTTTGAATAGCTTTGTATGTTATTAGTATGTTGCACATAACCTATTGGAAGGTGGGATATGTGAAAAAACATCCCAAACTTTTTACCATGTCCAATAAAGGCATGTAAAAACAACAGCCAACCTTTCTCTTGAGAGTGTAAGTCAACAGAATAATCCAGCAACCACAAAGCTCCTCGATCTTATGCAAACCTCATTATCCTTGTGTAGCTGTTAGTCCCAATACTTTCATTTTACATGCACAAACTCACTCATTCATTGGGCTAGGTGTGGCTTGGGCCAGTTGGGCTTCTAGTGTTTGTGCAAACACTAGGAGTTAATTCTTACCGCATGTTCTTTCCCACTAGTAAGATTGAATACAATCCAAGAACACAAGGCTTGTTTTTACTAGATCCAACCAATATGTGTCTGACTCAGCATCTCATTTCCATCCTCATTAAGACAAACACCTCTGCTTAGTAACATTTGCAAGGAAAGGCTTTCATCTTTTTTTATGGTGGCATATAGTTATGTGAATTATGCTGCATCCATTAGTCTCTCCAGCTAATAGGCGTTAAGAAAGCCATCCTTTATTAATTTCCACAAGAGGTCATAAACAAATCTAAACTCTGTCGGCCTTGTGTAAGGCGATTCTCTTGAGCATATTGCAAATTCTTTCAGCTAGGTGGCTCTGGGTGTTTCTGTGGACTGTCATTCTTTTACACTACAAAGCTCCATGCGAGTTTGCTCTCCTACAGAAACTCTGGCAACAGCTTGATTTCTTTTCCAATGGCCCTGCTTTATCCGACATAAGAATAATGGTTAAAAATGGGAGTGGCCAAAAATAAGTACACCAGTTTTATTTATTTATTTGTTTGGTAAATTCATATAGCCCCTCATCTCACATATCTTTTTTTTTTTTTTGGACAATATACAAAGTTAAAGCAGTGAGTTGAAGCTGACTGATGAGCTATGTTTTACAAACGGTGAAAAAAAGGAGGTAACCCCAGTTTCTACTGTGAATGTTAGCCCCACAGCATTCATTGTATTTGTGATCCCTAAAGACACATATTGGTGCAAACTGGTGGAAACCCACTCCTGAGCGCTAGACTCTCCCCTTTAGTTATATATAAGTTTTGAATCAACTGCATTGTTATTGGTGTGCATGAGAGAAATAGCACACATATCTTTCTGTCAAAGATGGAACTCCATACAAGCATCTCGATATATATTGTAGGCAGAGGTGAAATCCAGCAGGTTCTGGAGAACTGGTAGCGGAAATTTTGAGCAGTTTGGAGAACCGGCAAATACCACCTCTGGCTGGTTCCAGAGTGGGGTGGGAATGGAGATTTTGCAATATCCTTCCCCCTGGAGTGGGGAGGGAATGGGGATTTTGCAGTATCCTTCTCCTGCCACGCCCACCAAACCACGCCCACAGAACTGGTAGTAAAAAAAATTGGACTTCACCACTGATTGTGGGTATTTTTAACTTCAGCCAAATGTGTTTCAAAACCACTTGAGAGTTCTCAATATCCTCACAGTCCTTGTAACTGTAGAAATGCACATATGTATAAAGAATGTATTCAGGTTGCAGGATATTATAAACTATATTTTATTCTTAAATTGTATTTGAATTGTACAATGAGGCTGGGCTGAAGGAAGAACATTTGCTTTTCATTTACTGGCTAAAAATGATGTAAGACGGCATCCAGTTATTTCACAATTCTGACACCCAATATTATGGTTTCAAATTCTCACACCCACAGCATTTTCTTTGCAAATAGCATATAAGACATCCAATTCTCCATTTGTGTTTGGAAGACTGCAAATATAATGTTCATCTGAAAGCTACTGACAAACTAAATTTGGCCTCTTCTAGGAAATATTCCAAAGCAGTAATTGATATTTTCCAGATTCTTACAATCCCTCTAGTGACATCTAGTGGACTTTACAGGATCAAATACAAGTAGATATAACAGCTTATGCTAGCAAATTATTATTATTTGTTAAATAATCCTCTACTTTTAAATAGATTTTAATGACATTTTGATTGTATTAAAAAGAGTGATATAATCAAAATCACAATTAATTTGATAAACTATTATATTACATGGGAACTTCCACAATAGTGCAATGTAGCCAAAATTAACAGGCAATTTAAGAGGCAATAAGACCCAATTGTGGCCAAGGGATGGGTCAGCATGTGAGGTGGCTCCATTATCATTAGCACCCCTTCATCTCTTTCATAGTTTTTAAAATAAGTATTATTATATAATGGATTTTAAGTAATGATTGTTTTACGTTAATAGGAATTGATTTATTGGATTGTTGTACACAGCCCAAAGTCATTTTCTATGAGATGAGTGTCCATATAAATTTGATTGATAAATAAATAAATCATTAAATGGTTATGAATTATTTTTGAGAGGTAAGAGAATCTGGCCTACTCTGACCATTAATGTTTTCTTGTCAAAACAATGGCACTTTGTATCTTGTTATTAAGCCTAAGAGGCTAGGCTAGGCTAGGCTGGCTAAACAATTGCTACCAACCTGCCTTCCATTGAGGACCTGTATACTGCACGAGTCAAAAAGAAGGCTGTGAAAATATTTACAGACTCCCTTGCATCTTGGACATAAACTGTTTCAACTCCTACCCTCTAAACGACGCTATAGAGCACTGCACCCCAGAACAACTAGACACAAGAACATTTTTTTCCGAATGCCATCACTCTGCTAAACAAATAATTCCCTCAACACTGTTAAACTATTTACTAAGTCTGCATTACTATTAATCTTCTCATCGTTCCTATCACCCATCTCCTCCTACTTATGACTGTATAACTGTAATCTTGTTGCTGGTATCCTTAAGATTTATATTGACTGTTTCCTTATGACTATCATTAAGTGTTGTACCTTATGATTCTTGACAAATGTAACTTTTCTTTTATATACTCTGAGAGCGTATGCACCAAGACAAATTCCTTGTGTGTCCAATCACACTTGGCCAATAAAGAATTCTATTTTATTCTAAAGGTTATGTGAGCCCTAGATCTCCAGTTCTGATCTATGGGCTGGATCCAGTTTTTAAGCAGCTCCCCTGACTTGAACAGGAGCTTCAATTAGGCACGTGGAAAGGCAGGTTTCCATTCTATATTGTTTTTATTGATTTTGCTGAACTTTATGCAAGAGTTTAGGCCAACTGGCTTCCAACTGGCTTCAACTGCTAATATATTGTTAACATTAATACCACTGAGAACATTATGAATAATAGGCTATACTTTTGTAATAATAAAAACAAATGCTTTATTTGTGAGAATACTGGATTTTAGGGACAAATAAAACTATTTCAAGTGTAAAATTTGAAAAGCTATAGAGAATTATTGCATAAATTGGAAAGAAGAATTGAACTAGATATTCTTGCATGACATTAAAACCCGTTTATTAACTCTGCAGTGGACATCAGAATCAATTGGGTGACCATTTTGGAAGAAAGATTCTTGATAAGATGGACACTTTATCCAAATTATTTTGCTTTGTCTCAGAATCAGGATCTCATCTAATGGGCTCTTCCTTTAGAATTCCACTAGCTTAAGGAAGCAACAGACAGGAAAAAACAGAGGAAAAGTGGTATCACTTTGTGTGTGTATGTGTGTGTGAGTGTCTGTAAGAGAGAGAAAGAAAGAAATCAAGATGCTGGCCATAATCACATAATCAAAACATTTGCCCTTTCTACATGTGTCACATATGCATTATCCTGGCAGGGTTGAAAATGTGATCACTCGGCACAAACCTCCATTCTTTCCATAAGCTATGAGAATTAATATGAGTATTTCACTGCAATATGTTATTACTCAGTCATTGTTTGGTAACATCCAAACAGACTGCTACAGATTTTTAGCTAAAGATAAAGGTAGTTTTCCCCTGTCCAGTCGTGTCTGACTCTAGGGGGCAGCGCTCATCTCGGTTTCTTAGCTGAGGGAGCCAGCTATCTTTGGCTGAAGACATTTCAATAGTCATGTGGCCAGCATGACTATACACCGAGGAGCACAGAATGCTGTTACCTGCCCACCAAAGTGGTACCTATTTATCTACTTGCAGTTGCATGTTTTCCAACTGCTAGGTGGGCAGGAGCTAGGGCAAGTAATGGGAGCTCACTCCATCATGTGGTGCTCAGGTCTCAAACCCAGGCTGTCAGCTTTCCAGCTGACAAGCTAAGTGTCTTTAACCGCTGACCACTGCGCCCCCCCCACCAATTTTACCTAAGACTTACAAATCATTAATTCAGACAACACCAAGACCATTTCAAACATTTTACTAAATCAATTCACACAAATTCCAAATTGCAAATATAATTAAGGGCAATGGGGTACTTTTCTCCTTGGATTCATCATTAAGACATGAAATAAACACAAATTAGATATGTAGCATTATTTTCTTTCTTTAAAAAGATGAGAAAGGAATGCCACCTGATAAAAGCACCACAACACTGTTACAAAATAGGGTCTGCCGGTTTCTTTCACAAATAAAAGACTATGTACTGCTAACAACTTTCCAATCAATCCATAATTCATTAAAATAAAACTATAAAATCTCCTAGATTACACTAAATTCAGACAATGCCTGGAATACAGTGCATTAAACAGCAGTAATGTCAACTATCAGTGCCAACATAAAACAATTTTAAAAGTAAAAAAAAGCCCATCTTTATTCCCTAGATGAATGAAATTTAAAATAAGGGGCTCTCTGTTTTACAATGAGGAATTTAAGGAGAGGGGCTGGGCAAAGAGGCAAGTATCATTTGCTTTCTAGACTTAGTTGGCATCTAACTTGGCCATTTCTTGCACGTAAATCCCTATACTCTCACTATCAAAGAGAACAAAATAGACTGTCTTGATTGAAGAGGACATCGTTGATACAAAATAGCTGGAAATGGCTTTCAGGATCAGCTGAGCAGCAGTCTGTTTTGGGAAACCATTCCTATTCAAAGAATTTTGGAGAGAAAAGATAATTACAATTAGTTTAATAAAAGTTGAAAGTGGCATAGGAATCTCATTGTATGTTTAAAAAATGTGACAAAATCCTAATGAGGCTTGCAACAAAGTGTAGTTTCCTAGTACCAAAGGTCCTATCAATGAATTTTATAGTGACGTTTATAATGAATTCCTATATCAGCATGCTTGGGAGTACGTCCACTGAAATCGCTGAATAGACATATATACTATATTATATATTATACAGACATGTGTTGCGTATCTTGCAGAAGGAATATATGGGGTGAGATTCAAAAGGGAATGAGGGAGACCCTGGTTCTTTTTTCACTTATCTGAAGAGCAGAGACAAACACAAATGGCAGCCTTTTCCTTCCTATCTTCTCTTTGTAGACTGGCTTCTTAAACCACCATGGCTTGTAAAGCAACCACTGCTAATAACCAAACATAAGCTATGGAAAAGCAGGGCTCAATTCTACTTAGGCAACAATATATAACAACAACAACAACAACAACTTTATTGTCATTGTACATGTATACACAGAATACCCATATAACGAAATTCACTTAACAGCCAAAGACCAGGTTCAACACACATAACAATCCCCAAACACACTCCCACCCCTAGAAATTTATGGTCAACCCCCCTTCCAAACCTACTCCAAATGTTCTCAATGAATTGTAAACTTTAATGTGATAGAAGGTGAAAATATTCCAAACTAAATTTTAGTTAACTATTTAATGTCACGTTAAATTGAACATGTGCATTAAATAGAAACAAATTATTATTATTTTGTGGATTTATTCTGGGGGGGTCTACAGTATGTCCTTATCCTCTTGGCCTAAAAATGTTGTGTACCATTATTCTACAGTAATGTTGAACTTATGGTTGGAAACAACTTATGTAAGTTTTTGCATATTTTCAGGGAATCCCTAACTAACTGATTGATTGCAAATCCTAAGGAACAAGCAGTGGAGAAAGGGGATTCTTGAGGGGTTCCCATATGAATAGTTGAAAAGGCAAGCTTTAGAGGACTTTGAAGATATGCTCTGAAGTCTACATTTAAACAACGGTACTTATTGCTTTGGAGAAGAGTATATAGAACTTTGAACTTTTAAAATGCCATTCTACAAATTTGGCTTTGCTGAAATTAGACATTGTAGAACATCTGGCATAACGATTATAGATTGCCCATTGTGCCTCCTCCCCACTTCCCTCTTTTCTTGAAACACACACACACTTATAATGAATCACCCCATGTAAATTCAGGTTTTATCCATAAAATTGGACAGAACTGTTTATACAGATTTAACGAGTAATGTCTGGCTGACAGATGTCTGTCCTAGAACAGCTGTGTACATGTGTTGGGACTGAGAGAAAAATGCTGCTCTTAAAAAACATTTTTATGTTTTAAGATTTTTATTTACCATTCTTCAGTTTTGTTGAACTGAACTGACAAGATGAGTATGCTATTCTTTAAAGGGACACATTTTCACTTGGAATGTAAATCTGATTCAATACCATTTAAACTCCACTCTATATACATACATAGCCCCACACAAGAGAACTTTATCAAATAGTAAACATTTTTTCATGCTGTAATTAATATTTAAAATGTTAATACATTCCTCTGAGCAGTTAGGACAATTTCTTAAAAAAATAACACTTTCGGGGGGGGGGGGGGGGGGGGGAGAGAGAGAGAGAGAGAGAGAGAGAGAGAGAATTAACTCCATTAATCAAGGAAACAGTATAATATTGTTTTATAGAGATTTTACCTGCAAAAATGTTTTTCATAATATTGGCTCTTCTAATTGCACCATTTCCTAAAATTAATCATTCTAGCCATGGTTAAAATGTTACCAAGGTGATAGGTTTGACCTCACTAGACAGAAATGAATGGCATCATTATTGTTTGCGCTGCTAAAGATAAAAAGGGCACTGCTGAGTCATCCAGCTTAATTATTTGTCTCACTAAGTGGCGACAAAAGCATGGCGAAGCAATAAGCCAACATTAAAGAGTAGTGTATAGTAAATGTAACATATAACCTGCAAGGATTTAATCATTTTGCAATGTATCATTTTGAGATACAGAAACCACTATAAGGGATCATCATAGCTATGGCAATCTGTATGGATTTAGGTTTTATAGAAAAGAAAAATACCTTTCAGCTCTAAATTTGGAAATTATAAGGACTTCATCTTAAATCAACGGAAGGAAATGGTGGCTTAATATACGGTAATCCACCATAAGTGGTTAGCAATAAGAAGCCAGCAGAACTGCCAGGGATCATATTGACAAATCATGATTTGCTGAATTTTATAGTTAAGCAATTTATCATGCTAAAACACAATCCTTGGATTATAAACCACAATTTTGCCAAACACAAAAAATAATCACTTTATTGCCTAGCATGTAGAGTGAATATAGATTTGGGGACAAACTGGATGAATTCCAGGTTTACCTGCCACTTCCAATGGAAGGAAATGCAATTGACTTCAGCTTCTTTTCATCTGCCAGTGCTAAGCAGTTTTTCACTGTCTTTTCCAACATCTCCTCACATTTGTCTGAACCCCAACTGGGGCTGTTGCAGTGGATGACAAATTTTGCAGGCAATCCATGTCCTGAACTGACAACAGCTGGTTGTGGGGAAAAAAAAATAAGACTGTGTTTAACATTTTGGAAAATACTATTGGAACAGTATAATTCAGCAATGAAAGATACATATAGTTCTTTACTCCAATGATCACCTATACTGCACACTGAATGAGACTGTATTTATCCCCGTGGTAAATTTGGACATAACATGAAATTATAATTTGATGCTGGGGGGGGGGGGGCAAACATGCCCTGTACTCTACAGGGTCATATTCACATGAATTAGATCAATTGTGAAATACAAATTCACTACTAATTCACACAGATTTTCACCTCAAATGGTATAATGCTTAGCATTAATATATAGGTAATACTATATAAGTAAGCTCTACTTACTTAGTTTTTAATTTTTGATTACCTAGGATTCTATATTCCTTCAATCATTCACACTTCCACATGCAGTTGACTTGCATAGGACTAGATGCCTCTAATATTTTTTTTTAATTTTACAAATATTGTTGTATAGTAGTTTGAATTAGTGCATATGCTAGTAGCGATTTAAAATTGGATGTATGTATGCATAGTTTATTTTCTTTTTCCCCATTTCTCGTTTTTATTATTTTCAATGTAGTGTTAACGCCTTCTTATAAACCCAGGTCCGAAGGTCTTTTTGATACAATCCTCATCAATGACATGCTGAGGACATTCTGGTTATTTAAAAGAATCCAAGCTAAACTGAACTACCATCTATAATACACATATATAAAATGTTCCCCATTTCCCAAGGATTTAAACTGCACCTCCTGCTGTGTCCAATGGCCCGTTCTTTTTGCGAAGTTCAACAACAGCCTCCAGGAATTCTTTTCCACCCCGCTTCTCCAATGTGCTCCCTGTGCAAGAACAGAGTGGTGACTGTTCCACATCCAACATTTATCACTTCAGGTGGCTTACACATCACAGATTTCTCTGAGCAAAAAATGGGGGTGGGGTGGGGGACTGCAAAGTAAGATCTAAACCTTTGAGGACTGGTCCATAAGTAACAATTCCCTCTTGATCTTCCCTCTTTTTAAAAATTCACCCTCCCACGGGATTTATCCCGATGCAATTTGCAATGCCAACCAGCAGGGCAGTGACATTTCATGCTGCTGCTTCCATAGAACCAACAGTAGACATGCCTTCCGGAGAACGGGCTAATGCAATGAGACTTGACTGTTGTACCAATGCTTTCCCATGGAGGGCAAGGTCCCCCTTTCTGTTACAGACTGCTTTAAAGACAAAGTTGCCATAAGAAGAACTTGAAACTCACCTCATCTTCATCCCTGACCCCAACAGGTGGCCCCCGGGAGTGTAACAGTCTTGTGAGTGCAACTGGCTGCTTTACTTGACAACTGCCCGGCTTGTTGAACCACCTTTAACCAAGAGGAAGAGCCTCAGAAATAAGGAGATTCTCTAGGGTACCCCCTTCCCTCCACTGAATTGTTTCACTACAGCTACGGAAGTGTAACAAATGCTGCTCGAGTTAGGAAGGGAGCTGCATCATTTCCATTACGGGCTGAGGTTTGCGCAAAGGCAGTCCACCATGAACTGGTTTAGATCTTATTTTGCAGCTTTACTTTAATACAGAGGAAACAGAACGTAGCTGGAAAAGGTTCATTCCTAATGAAGCACCCAAATCACATTGCATTTGTTCCATGATTATACAAGGAGCGAGGCAAAGTAACAGTGACAGTGACACTGGATTAATTCTGGATTAAAGCAGTAACTTTGTAAATTGATCTCTGCAGCCTAACCATAAACATATTTACCTAGTAAGTAACTTGGGGCTTATTTCAAGAGAATTTTGTGACGATACGTAGGAACCATGCCTCAGGTTGTAACCTTTGCCAAATTCAGCGAAGCTTACTTCCAGGTAAACATGTGTAGGGTCAGGCTTTTGGTACTTTAGAACAATATTTCCAAAATGAATTCACTCAACTGATACAGGGGAGGGGGCTGTAATTTCTAATGGAAGTCCACATATTATATGCCCGTTGAAAAATATTTCTTAACTTGGCAGTACGTATTGAAACCAAGTATCTAGAACTACTGGGAATCTATTATGCTTTACTTGATATCACAGCCTAATCTTGGTTTTATTGTGGCTGGCTGGGGAATTCTGGGAGTTGAACTGACAAGTTTGAAAAACACTAATATAATATATGCATATCCTGCCTTCCTTCTATCAGGGACCCATTCTATCATTAAGGAGGGCCCCAAGTATTTTCTTCTTCAAACATGGCTGAGAGCCATACATCCTCAGTTCCTGACCTTGGGAGCAGCAGAATCAAGTTATTAAATGAAAAGAATATAAATGACTCACACATTTTAAAAAACTATTAATTGTTAGTCCACAGTCCATAAACTATGGCTCCTGATCCTTTTCGTTTGTTTGTTTTTTTGCACTGCTTCTCTGTTCCACAGGAGTTATACTGCTGAACTACAGGTAGGAAACTCCAGATCAACAGGTTGACTCCCAGAGTCACCTTACAGGTGAGACGGGCGGCATAAAAATTTAATAAATAAATAATAAACAGGCTCTTCAAGTTTCAAACAATTTTTGCAGTAGTAACAGCAAATAGAAATGAGGACTGCCTGTCATATGGTAAGGCATGTTTTGCATGTAAATGCTTCCATGCTTTTTCCGTATTATCTGAAAAGACAGGGAGACCCTAAAATATGAAATATATGAAGCTCCTGCCACTCATTGCACAGAGCTCTAAATGAAATGGTCTGACTCAATCCAAGCTGACTAAGTTTCAGTAAATTTGACAGAAATGATTCTGGGAACAGTGACCATTAGGAAGTGATCACACTGACTATAAAGGAACTATGTACTGTTAAGTTCCTCAAAGGTGACTGAAAATGCTCCTTGAAAGATGCTATCTTGGTCAAATGCAGACATTCACAAGAATCGGTTTTGAAAGTCTGAAATGATTTTAAAGAACGTGTGTTTTTACTTTTCTTTCGTTACTTTAAAATGGGAGGCTTGCTGATTGGAGGACTGTGGAGAGGGCTTTTATCCATTTCCTAAGGCAATTCTTATACACATGGTTTGCCAATTAAGGCTGGGCTGAAAAAGTTTTAAAATTATCTTTTAAAAATCTTCCTGGATCTACATTTTTATACGACTTTAAATCTCATACGACTATGAGAAATTTTTTTTTTAATTGATGGATACATAATTGTATTGCAGGAGCATTAACTTGTATTTAAGGAATGAAATGCTGTCTCCATTTTACATTAGAAGTGTCTTCCTCTTTTCAACATGCTCTACAGCAGGGGTTCCCAAACTTGGCAGCTTTAAGACTTGTGGACTTCAACTCCCAGAATTCTCCAGCCACCCTAGCTGGCTGGAGAATTCTGGGAGTTGAAGTCCACAAGTCTTAAAGCTGCCAAGTTTGAAGACCTCTGCTCTACAGCTTTCAGCTGAGTGGCTCTTTGCTCAACACAAGCATAAATATATGTGAAACTCCCATAGAATAATGTCACTATTTCATGCTGTCAAAGCAGGCATTGGTATAATGGTGACAACAGCAGATATCTACAAAATTTGTGAAATATTTCCCCAACATACACTGCAGTTAGAAAGGTCTTTTTAGAAATAAAAGTTAATCATTTGAAGCTAAGCATGTATGCACTTCTATTCTTTCTTCCAGCAGCCACAGGCATTTAGAAGACCGTATGTTAGTGAATGAAAAAATTCAGGTCTTCCTCTCCGAAATCAAATATTGATACTCAAGCACATCTTGCTATTTTTAAGAAATTACGGGTTCTGCAAATCAAAATAAAGGACATATTGCATATGTAAATTTTTCCATCAATTGCAATGGAAATAAGCACCATTAAAGTAGAAGGGATCAAACCATTACTTTAAAATGTATATGGTTTCTGATCTATGATATTCCATGTGAAATTCTGCACAAAAGTTAGTTTTGGACATTTTTCCTGCGTCCTTACAATATATAGGAAAAAATAAGGTGGGAACTGGATATGATAGTTTAATAAAAATGTACATGGTTCTCAAAACTGTAAATTTGTAACTGATAAATTATAGAACTTTTCCAAATGTAACCAAAGTTATATTCTTTGTATTGAAGAATCAGGTACCTACAGTACTTTACCACAGGGATTCTTCAGGACAAACTTGTGTTTCATGACCATATATCAAAAATGTTATTTTATGATGGACTTTTATTTTTAAATGTTTTATTTGCCTCACTGAAATGGAATCCCTGATTAGGTTGTCATATATATTTTTTACCAAAAGGCTCAGGTATTAAAGCATTAGAATACCTGGTAGTAAATGCACCATGGTAAGATTAACAAAGCTGATTTAAGGAGATTAAAGCTATTGGCATTCAAAAACTAATGTTATTGTATCTTGATCTTACAGTGGTTCCTAGTATTTCTGGGAGGGAGGTCTTACATCATTGTACTTTGCTATGCTATGAATCCTTGCCTCCCAAATATCATTATTTTAATACTGATGGTCCCTTAATTTGATAATACATTTGTAGGCTGTCATTCCATGTTTCCCACAGGTCCATTATAGTATTAATAATTAATATTTGTGTTGGTTAATACCTATGTGTGGTCTTTAAGAGTCCACATAAACTTGATGTCACATAATCAAACAATCAAAATTGGATTTAAGCTTGTGAAATTAGCATTCTCTCAAAAAATTACACTTTGGTGAGATGCTTCTGTTAAATGGTGCCTTTCTTAAGTGTTCCAAATGTAGCTCTAGTTTTCAGGGCAAGGAGGTCTCTTCAATTGTATGCTCAGAGACTTAACTCTTACTACACAATGAGGCAGAATCACTGTCTATGTAATAGAGGTAAAGTTGAAACCTCCCAAAATTAATAAATTAATGATTAGTACCTACAAAAACACCCCTGGATTTTCTTGCCTTGTGTTTTTTCTAGAACTCTTTTTTAATTATTAATTTGTCAGTTTATTGTAGAGAATTGTGGATTTCAGAGGGATTTGCATCTAAGCACCAATCATGTCCAACTTTGCTTAAGTTCCCCTCTCCCCCACAAGATTGGTCAAGGTTGCTTTGCATTGATCAAAGAGCTTTTTTCACTTAACCATTTGGAATTTGCTCTGGAATTGAGGTGGATTGCTGGAAGTGAGAAAAGAATGCAGCTCTGCAGAGCAGGGACAAGGTTGCTGCTGCTGATTGGTCATGCATACACACACAAAATCTGCAGCACTGAACTCTCCATTACCTACTTCACCACCGGTGTAGAAGTCAGAATTTGTCGGGTGAACGACAGCATCACTGTCGATTGTGGCAATGTCAGCCTGAACAACTTGCAACTACAACAGGTAAACAAATGTGTATCAACCATGTTGGTCAAAGACCCAGAACAGGATCTACATTTATGTACATACCAACATCCTTCTTTATCCTACCTTTTGGGCTCCAAAATATGTGTAATAAACCATCACAATAAAGCCTAAGAGTCTGTGTACAGGTGTGTGCTGAGAAAAGGGAGAATGAAAGGAGAAGGTAGAGAAATATCAAATACATAACTTTTAGTATTTGACCAATAGGTCAAAGACACTGCATTTCAGGAAGGAAGTATAAAGAACAGCTAGCATCTTCTTGGTTTTGCAGAACCTGTAAAAATGTAATCTTAAAAAAACATGATGATAACACCATCCAATCTGGCTCATCAAATCTAACAAAGCAACTGTTTCTCCATTCTGATATACTATCTTTACAATATTCCTTGATTTTTATAAATATTGCCAACATGATTTTATTAATCATGTTGGGAATATTTATGCATTAAGACCTACAGAAATCAATGTGTACTTTAACTCCCCAGAGATTCTGGGAGCATTTTCAGCTTGCAATACTATAACTACTTGCTGAATATGTAACCCCATTGAAAGGGGCAGATATCCTGAATGGTATGGGGGTAAGGAATGAAATGAAGCATAGTCTTTTACTTTGACAGTCCTTTGGGCTCATTCTGGCCTGAACAAGCAATATCCGTGTTATCCTGAGGCAAAATTCTTAAATTCTCCCTCTGAAACTAATAATAGAAAACAACTATATGACCGAGTGTTGAGTCTTTGAAGGATGTAAATAATTTGCAAACAATAGATTATAAGGTGCCTTAACTCTAGAGTTCCCAGTAGCAGTCTTATGACTAAGGAACTAAAGATTCAAGAATGAATATATGTAGAGATTTCAGCGTAATATTTGTTCTATAATTTCTAAATAAACAGAAACATAGGATTATATGGAATCCACCATGGTAGTTGTTCTTTGAGAAAAAAGTGCTAATTTCATAATTTAAGTTCCAAAATATGATACTTTTATATTTTAATTATTTGTGTTTAATTTTATCATGCTACTTCTAAGTTTATTTTTTTAAGTTAAATGTATATTTTAAGTTAAATGTAAGAATAAAAATATTTGTAACCCTATGTTCTGCAGATTAATATACATAGTAGCATTTCAGAAAAATGTTTAAGTAGTTAACATTAATTTCACATCTTCATTAAAATTTCAATCAGGATATACAGTAAAATGCACTTGATTATCTTGGCAATGAATGGGAGATGGCTTTTTTTTAAAAAAAGAATCACAAATGTCAATTATTTAGGAACAATATTCTGAAATGGAATGCTCCAACCATAGAATGCAATCTCTCATTCAAGATGGTAAATGTAGTTTAAGAAGTTATTCATAAAAACTTAAATCAAGGCAAACTACTATTTTCACTTTAATCAACTCCCATATAATGTGGGACTTAAATACTATTCTCTCTCTTACCTCATTTAAAAAAAAATGTGTGCCTAGTAACTTCTCTTTGATAAAATGATACTTAAAACGACAATTAACATAGATCATTTTAACATTAAAAAAGGTATAACACAGGTAATAAGACAGCTGCCTGGAGGAAAAACTCCAGAAGGATCTGGTGCTTATAGTGCAATCCTAACCAATTGCTTCTTACATTTGCAATATGCAAATGTAAAAATAAAAAAAATATTTTAACCCTATGTTCTGCAGATTAATACACATGGTAGCATTTCAGAAAAATGTCTAAGAGTCTGTGTACAGGTGTGTGCTGAGAAAAGGGAGAATGAAAGGAGAAGGTAGAGTAACATCAAATACATAACTTTTAGTACTTCTGTGTATGCAGAAGCAATTCCCATTGTATTCAATGGAGTTTGTTCTCATGCAAGTCTGTGTAGGACTGCATCCTTAATTGTACATGTCTATCCATTTCTGTCTTTAGCTAAAACAAGGAAAATAGAAAACTGAAATCAGAATGGAGAAACTGCTTAGTTTGAAGCCAACTTGATGATATAAAGAGCTATTTCACTCCTCATGGAATTTATATGCAAAATATTCCCAAGGGAACCAACAGTCACATCTGATTATTATGGAACAACATTTAAATGATTTCAGAGTTACTCAGAGAGTCATTTTCATGCAAGTAGTATCTGGAGAATGCTACACATATTAATAGTCTTTCCATTATATATTTTGAGTACTAAAGATGCACTCCTCTATCTTCTTACCTGTGTTAAGTCCCCGTGCAATCAAATGGGATTTGTATCTGAGGAACATACATTGAGTTGCACGATAAATATCAAATTTATTACATGAAAATAATCTGCAAATTCCATAATTTTCATGTGACTGTTAGTTATAGCCACCCATTTCCCATTTACCTAGATCATCTTTAAGGTCAATGTCAGCATTGGTGGGATTGATAATGGCCTCCACTTCGAAGCCGGCTAAATTACTGATTTCACTGTGAATTAGGTTCAGCTGAAAAGAAAAGCATGAGGTGGGAAATAACAACAGGACAGTTGGGAAATCACAGAGAAGCTGCAGTAAAAGTAAGCTTTGCAACATAGATGAGGATAGCATCTCTGAAGGCAAATGTGCAAAAATAAACAGCAGATCATAAAGAAGGTTGCTTATAAATAAACACAGAATATGTTTCAAACTCTAGACACTAACATGATTCTCCATGTAGGAAGTCAAAATTTGACAGAACACGGCTTAGTTTACAAATTGTAATGCCAGATGGGGAAGGGTCTCCAAAAGCCCAAGGATGCTAAATTGCTAGGAATTGCTACTACATCCTCAAGCTTCTTGCTCATGCAACCCAGGGGCATCTCTTGACCATAATAGCGGAATTACGCACAGCAACCATTTAAATTGATGTGAAAATAGCCTTCCTTCACATTGTTCATGTTTTATTTTTTGTGATTGGTAGAGAGATCATTTATATTCAAATTTTTGGCAGAGTGCATGAGTACAACTATGTAATTTTGAGTTAAACAGTAAAAGCATCCTAAAACGCAAGAGTAATTTCAGCTGAAGACAGTAGGATGTAATACCCAGTAGATATGGGATGGACTGCACTGTAAACAATTCAGAGATGCCCTGAAAAGTTTGACTGTAGTACTTCCACTCTACAATTTTACTTTTGAATTAAGACGAATGATGTAAATATCCATTCTTAAACATCACCAGAGAGATGGTAAATTTTATTTTATTCATTTCTAATATTTTCTGGGTTTTTTCATGTTCTGTTGTTTGAAACTTGTACAAAAAATTGCCAAAAAAAAAAAGTGGGGGAGAAGTAGGAGAAGAAAAAAATCAGACTCATCTAAAAAGAAAATGAAATATTAATGAAGGAAGGGTTCATGCTGTTATATATGTACAAAATTCTGGCTGGCTTATAGTCTTAATTATTATTTCAATATTCCATTTGTAACTAAATGAAAGGCAAGATAGCAGACTTGCCTAAAGCAAAGAAAGAATGGAAATCCAGTCGTCTATTCCTGCTTTCTGAACTTCAGTTAAATCAACACATGTTATGTCTGAATCAATCCATTGCTTATATTCCACTGTTTTCAAAATGCCACAAGTAATAAGCAGATACTGGAAGACTGCCTACTGTACAAATCCAGTAAGAGCAGGATCTTAATTTGAAAATAAATTTCCAATTATGTATTTAGACTCAATAAAAAAGACAGAGGAAAAGAAAATGTCTTTAGCCTGTTGTATGTCTAGTGGAGAGTTTGCACACTTAAGCTTGTAAACAACAAATTGTATTTTGTGCAAAACAATTCTTTTCTCGAAGGAAATGTTCAGTGGGTACATAACATTTCCCTGCCCTCCCCCTCATTAGACAGCAGAACATTTGCCTGCTTTTGAAAGGAGTTCTTCTGAATGGAAGCATGGCAGATGGCAATATTGTCTCTTAGGCTTCCCCCACTGTCACAAAAGACGTTTTTCTGTTCAATATTAATATAAATTTATGCTGCACAGCACGTGATAGCTATATGGATTGATGATGCCATGGATAAACATTAATCAAAACCAGTCTATACATGATATAATTCCAATTATACAACAACTTTAAAAAGCGGTATTTCTATTATTATCTGCTGCCACCATTTCAGATTACTGTCTTTCCAAGAGCCATACATTTCTTAGACTTCTTAAGGGCTTCCATATATGTTACTAGCAGCTTGTGAAACAAATGTGGTTAGAACAACATGAGATTAACAGGATTAAGAGGGCTGAGATTAAGAATTCACATCACAGTCTTTTGACATCACTTTCATTCAACCACTATCAATACATAACATATATTTTTGGCCTCACACAGGCTAATAAAGAATATAATAATATAGTATAGTATAGTATAGTATAGTATAGTATAGTATAGTATAGTATAGTATAGTATAGTATAGTATAGTATAGTATAATATAATATAATATAATATAATATAATAATATTGTAGCTCAGTATTCAAAGCTTGTGATAACAAACAATAATATTTAGAATAGCAGTAAGTCATGGAAAGTTTAAGGTTAAACTCTGTAAATATGGCTAAATACATACACAAAGCCTTCTTAGATACAAAAAAATATGTACTTGAATATATGGCTCCTTGCTATGATACAGTCTCATATTATCTTGTATTTCTCCATACATCATTATTTATAAACCAGTATTTATTGTTCAACCTTTAGCAAATAGCTCTTAATATTTATGGATGTGTCTTGATGAAGAATTTCAATTATCATCATGCCAGTAAAGTAGAATAATATGATTAGAAGCCATATTAATATAAATCATGTTAAAAGATAACTCTTTTCTGTACACATTTACAATCACCTCTATTCCTGTGAAAATTTCTTTCTGGAGGTTTCTTGTATATATATCAAACTCTACTATTTCAATGCAATATAATTAGCCAATGAAATATGACACTATAGCACCAGAAGAAATCTGTTTACAATTTTTGTAACCAAACATGGCACACTTTATTTTTAATCATTTTTTTAATGTAATTCAGATTGGAGAAAATTGGCCTTAACTTTTCAATTGCCAGGGAAATATGTAGCAACTTGTGAATGGTCAAATATGCAGTTTTTAAGTCCACATATGCCTTGAAAAAACTAAGAAGTGGCGAGATCAGATATGAACTGGTTAATGTCTCTCTCACCCACAAATCCCTCCAATGTTTTCCCAAATTCTTTCTCATACAGTGTATGAGTTGGGATTGGTTTAAGACTATGTAAAAATTCTTTGGATTGTGGCTGAAGAATCCTCTTGCAATATTCCCCCCTTACCAGCACATCTTTTTTAGAAACTGACGCATATTTCTTTTATTGCCCATGCATTCTATTTATGTTAATTTGTGACTCTGGGTTACTATGTCAATCCCCTCCTGTCTCTATTGATGCTTGCAAATTATTTCCAGGAAGATAACCTTAATTCTAAGCTTGATTTCGGCCACTTTCTCTTGTGTTAAATTATTCCTACTCTGGATTATTGAAACCTTTTTCTTACAATTATAGTTTAGGCTTTTTATCTCTATGAAATCATTATCAATTTTTTTCAGTTTTATGAATCATTTATTTGGCCAAATGGTGTTCCTAATCAGTATCCTTTACAAGACTTTCATTCTGTTTTATAGCAAAATAAATGCCATGTCCTTACTTTTTCATGGCTGTATTTTCATCTATTTTTTGAAAACTTTCTGCCTAGCCTTTGGTTCCTTCTACCCTGCCAGAGTAATCCACTCAAAGACTACCTTCCTATCTGTCTCTTCTTTGGTTGCTCAATAAATATAAGGCAGTATGTCTTCCTCTTTTGAATGCCTAGAATAGTGCCGCACATATCCCTTTTTTTTGAGCACCAATGACCGGTTCCATGAAGAGCATTTTTTTGTGGACTAGGAGGGAAAGTGGTTTCATATGCTGTCCACAGCCCGGGGATTGGGGATGCCTAGCCCTAGAGACCTGTCTTTTCTGAGACTATTGGATTTTGAAGTATGCAAACTGCATTTGTTCATATTTATTATTAATCTTATGTCTGTTTAAATTTTACTCTCTTTTGGAGTGGGGCCTTTTTAGAAATCCACTGCAGCTTATAAATTGGTGGCATTCTGTACTTAATATATTTCATTTACAATGTTTGTAAAATAAGTTGAGAATATTCCCTTTTACTCATAGAAATGTATCTCTAGATTCAATTAACACACATGCATACACACAGAGAGAGAATATTTTGAATAAATGTACAAACCTACCTTTTGCCCAAGAAATAGACTTTTGGTGGATAAGACAGTGAAACCATCTGTTGGGGTGCCTTCTGTTGTGCTGTCAGCACTTGCTGATTTACTGACTTCTCCCTGTTTCTTTTCACATATAAATCAGTTAACCAATCAGCCTATTAGCAAATCCAATTTTAAATAAACATTACATAACTAATGTACACACACACACACACACACACACACATACATACATACATACACACATAAAGATAAAGGTAAAGGTTCCCCTCGCACGTGTGCTAGTTGTTCCTGACTCTAGGGGGTGGTGCTCATCTCCGTTTCAAAGCCGAAGAGCCAGCGCTGTCCAAAGACGTCTCCGTGGTCATGTGGCCGGTATCACTAAACGCCAAATGCACACGGAATGCTGTTACCTTCCCACCAAAGGTGGTCCCTATTTTTCTACTTGCATTTTTTACATGCTTTCGAACTGCTAGGTTGGCAGAAGCTGGGACAAATAACAGGAGCTTACCCCGTTACGCAGCACTAGGGATCAAACCATTGAACTGCTGACCTTTTGATTGACAAGCTCAGTGTCTTAGCCACTGAGTCACCACATCCCTTAAACACATATGCATACACATACATATATACAGAGACTGAGAGATAGCAACTATGTGTTGGGATGAGCAAATTCCAGAGAGGAAAGAAAGTTAGCAAAATCTTGATTTTTAGAACTTAAATGCTGAAGTCAGGTCATCCCTCCTACATCTTTTTCCAAGAGCAGCACCTATTTTCCTATGTTAAAAAATAAATAGTAATTGGTATAATAACACCAAAAATAGCTGGCTTTTTGGACTCTATAGCTAGGAATGAATGTGCAGATAAACCAGAATTGAAAATGTAACTCTGCACATCAGTCTATCTATACATCGAAATCTATAAAGAAGTTGAATTTTTATTACTATGTATCTGAAAAGTCAGTATTTCACATATCCACTCTTGAAATACCTAGATCTCATGGAGATATTCTTATGAACCAGAATAAATTCAGTGCAATTGCATTTTACTTTACATTAGATTGGAGATATATTTTACTATATATAGAAATAGGGTAAGTAACTTACTTACCCTATTTCTGAGCAAAAATGCATGACAGGCCCAAAACTTGTAGATATACCTTAGACTTTCTTGATACTTTCTTTGTGCTTGCTTTCTTTGTTGTGGTTTTCTTCTGTGATGGTGACTTTGCTTTTTTAGCTGGGGGTGGAGTGATGATTGCTTCCAATTTTCCTTTTGAACCCCGCTTTTTGGCCAACAACTCTGGGTGAATATTTGGTAATACACCACCACTGGCTATGGTGACACCTTTCAACAGCTTAAAAGGAAATGGAACAAAAAGGTATCTCTAAGGGATTTTAAAACTTGAAGAAATGAAGACGTTAATTCTGAAGAAAAGGATAATGAAATAACCAAATTAAGAGTCGAGTCCCTACCAAGTGATGAGACACTATGTCGATTTTAGAGTTAACAACTGCTGATATATTTTCTAAAGATATCATTCAAATGAAGCAATTTTGACTTATTTAACAGATCATGAGTTACATTTTTAGACAGAATAAACAGGAATTTAAAAAAGAAAGAATGAACTCCTAAACACATGGAATGTATTTTCACCTGATTTAACTCTTCATCATTTGCTACAGCCAGCAAGATATGTCTAGGAGTGACACGACCTTTCTTGTTATCTCGTGCTGCATTTCCAGCCAATTCAAGAATTTCCGCTGCCAAGAAAGATAAAATTGTTTTGATTCTTCTTTCTTATTTTCAAAATAGAATGCACAACTTTATTCAGGAATTTTAAAAAAATGCAATCTTAAAATCAATAAAAGAACTACAACTGGTAAAACAATATTAAGGATAAATAAATTGGAAAAGACATTTGATAAGAATTAATTGCACATAATCTGGTAACATCTTATTTCAGCCTAGGGATGGAGGACAGTATAGATGCATGTGACATCAGGAGTATTCATCTGTGCAAGTTTTCTCCAAAGATGTTCTCCAAAAATACTTTTAGGAAGTATTTTAAATGCATTTAACACATCTGACAGTCTTGAACATAAACCAGGTTTTTAAGGATTTTGCTAATATTAATTTGATCTGGAAAAAGTTAGTAACTGTGTACAGAAATGATAACATATGTAAAGAAAGAGCAAGGATTGTCCAGCTAAATAAACAATGGAAATACCCAAATTTTCTACATTTCGTGGCAATGTACACTAAAAAGCAATTGCAGGTAAAGGAAGCACGGTGATTTAAATGGAAAGAGCCACACAGATGATTATAAAGATAGTGAATAGATAAAGAATGCAAAATCACCAAGCAAAATATTCAATGGATATAGAAGATTTAATAAATAATTGAAGTATGTACACTGTATATATAAACATATTTAGTTACTGGTATATTTAAAAGCAATATATTTTGTTTAAACAACTTCAAGTAAGCGCCCTATTCTACTAAAATTTTGTTCATTATTTTAATGGCTCATTTTAATGTTGCTTTTAGTTATATCAGTTTTTTGGTATCTTAAAAGTTATTTTCACTATAAGCTGCTTCAGTATTGGAATATATGAAAATTGAGGTATAAATTCAGTAATAAATGAATATGGAATATATTTAACCATGTCAGAGCATGTTCACAACTATCAGATATTTTTTGTATTATTATTATTTTTTTACAAATAATCTGGTCATTAAAATTTATTGGGAATTCTGTGACTGCTTTTAGACAAGCTGTGGGTATATTTCATTAATAACAAAATAATTTTCCAATGCTTTTAAAAAAGGGCAGCAATGAATACTACTAAAAACTTGATGAACACAGTCAAAATGATGACAGTCTTACTAATTTTATCTTGTGCCTAATTCATACTTCACTGTACTTGTTATCAATATCCATTTTGATGAATTGCACTGCTCAGTTTGGAGATAGGATTCTCTTCCATAAGTATATTAATAACTACATGCTATTGACCAATTCCATTCACTGCCTTTATTAGAGATTAGGAACAGATTTTCGCTTAACAGCTAATATAAACATACAAAAAGTCATATCACAGAGTCTGTAAGTATTCTCTGAAATTTATGGGAATTATTTTTTTGTCCTTCACCCATCTCTTAAGATTTTTTAAGGTTACCTCTGTAAAAAGGACCCCCACCCCAAATAATCATTTGGAGATTTTTAGATATCTCAATCTCTTGTCAGATACAAGATGTAAATATGCTTGGAGAGTTTAAATTGGAGATATAGCAAAAAGAATGTAAGGACAGAAGAGAAACACATGCATCTCTTTCTCACAGTCCTTGACTGACAAAATATAACAACAGTACATTTTTCCATCTAGTTTGGGGAATTTTATAGATAATTTGAGGAACTTTTCTTTTTAATACGAACAAGTGACCAATAGTTCAATTTTACAAAAAGCAAAGCAAACCTGCAACCCACTACTTAAAAACTGAACCCCCAAGCCAGCAACTTCTTCAAGATAGGAAACAGACACACAGAACTTTTCCAACTTGTAGCAAACAGGAAACTTCACATGTAACTTACACCTGCAACTGTTTGACTGGTTCTCATGAAACCTTCTGGTTTTTATACCAGATTTCCATTAATATAATTTGACACAGGCCTAGCCCAATTTGAAAGTATGTATTAAATATCAGAGCAGGGAAAGCCTACGAGATTTAAAATCCCAAGGTTTAATAGGGGTGTATTGGATCACAGGAAAAAAGATACAACTGTACAATATATACATACATACATGCATACGATACAAGACACTGTTCCGCAACTCATGCCTAAGAATTTTTCAACATGCCTAATAGTTGCTGGGAATTATGACTTCCCTCCAAGTTCTTTTTCCTTGCCCAATTCTGAGGAGTTGGAGGTGGGGGCATTTTATCTTGTTTGGGGCTCTTGAATGGAAAGCAATTAATCAGATCAAATTTGAAGAAAGTCAGTAATAACAGCATTACAGTAGTTGCTCGTATCCAGGGAGACACAAAAATCCAAAACCACTGTCATTGTCAGTTCTCAAATCAGGGTTAAACTCAAGCTTGAGATCCAAGCTACTAGCAACATACCAGAGGAAGGAAAGGCTACTAGCAAATGTTTGAAATGCAGATATTTCCCAATTCCACATAAAACTCAATTGGAGAGTTTCCTACTCGGGAATCAGATAACAATGTCACAATTTTAAGGATTCCATTTTAAAAGGTTAAAATTTGTTAAGAATTCCATGCCTCCTCTTTTAGATGCTAACCTGTTTTTTTTTAGTCTATCACAGTTTTATTCATTGTTTTAAAAATTAAATAGAAAATACAAAGTGGATATAATCATAATTTGGAAAATTTTGAATTTTCTAAGGGTAGTATTTTTCACAATAACCATGCTCTTATTATTTCCTATAGTCTAAAATGGCTGAGGGCAATAGGAATTTTCTAGCAACTTTGGTTACAAATCCCATAAATCTGTGATCTTAATGAATGTTTTTACATATACAATGGATTTCTAAGCAGCTTCGTGATATATGGCATTAACCATGGTCAGAGCTCTGAACCAACTTCCTTCATTCTTTTTCACAATAATGTTCCAAATACTGTAGAACTCCCATGATGTTTTAAAGCAGTCTTACATATAAAAACATCTGTACTGAAAAGGTAGTAACTGATCAATCTCAAAATTTAACGTATATTATGGAAATTTATATGGAATGATTCTGCAATTTCATACTTTTGAAATTTAAATGTAGGTTAAATGTCAGCTCTCAAGTCAAATCTGTTGTTCATTATAGAAGACAAGTTAAATGCTAAATTTGCATGATGGTTTCTTTTCTCAATACGTAGTTCAAGGAAAAAGTCCTTGGTAATTGTCAGGTGTTTAGGACATGGACTTTTGCTATGCAAATGTGAATATACCTGACAGCTAGGAATTCTGACTTCATCCAAAGTCTGATTAGATTTTGTTTCCTCTTCTGGGTAGAAATTTTATGTCTTGAGTAAAACCATTTCTCTGATTTCAAAAACATTTGCCTTTCTTTATTTCATTGCAATGAAGTCATAATGTAGAAATTTTAGTTTGTAACAGCTAACAGATGACATGCTGAGCAGTTGCCAGCATTTCTAACACCCCTAAAAGCCAAAAGAGAAAAGTCTAAGAAGTGTGTGAAACTCAACCATTCAGCCAAAAAGAAATCTGAGAAAAACTCCAGAAACTAAGAGAAGGACATTAGCATTCAGAAATTTTTTAAAAAAGCAAATGGTAATAGGGAAATCATAAACAGAATAAACAATTTCTAATCCATACAGGTACTTTATTTTTATCCCCTTTCTCTGTTACACACATACAAAAATCAGTCTTCTATAAGTGACTAATTGATTAGATCATCTTATAATTTTGAATTATTTTAACAGAATTAGCATTGTATTCTTGAACATTCTTTTATTTTGAAAAAAAAGTACTTCTTTTCTCTAGAAATACTTCTTTAAAAATATCAGGCTTACCTTTGCCATAATTAAGAGTCAATAATGATCACTCCAAGGATGTATCTTGTCAAACCTGTTCACCCAGTTAATTGCCTGTGCATTAAATGTTTAAGGGACAGCTTTTAACAATGCAGCTGACTGAACTGTGTTTAATGGAATTTATAATTTCACATTAGAAACCTTTCATCCCCACCAAGCCAAATTTCTATTTCATCCTTTCCTTCAACCTTGCAGGTGTTTCTAAAAGGTAGCCTTCCAGAAAGCAAAAAGGAAGGTAAAGAATAGAACAGAATTCTTTATTGGCCAAGTGTGATTGGACACACAAGGAATTTGTCTTAGTGCATACGCTCTCAGTGTACATAAAAGAAAAGATACATTTGTCAAGAATCATAAGGTACACTTAATGATAGTCATAGGGAACAAATAAGCAATCAAATCATATTAGGAAACAGTCAATATAAATTGAACGGACGTTGCTTACCTGAACGTCCCTTCTCGGCATGCTGCTGGAGAATCCAAGCGGGGATCTTGTCAGGCTAAGGACGAGCAGCGCCGGCATCGCACCCTGGAGCTGCTGCCTTTCAGAAGCTGATTCCGGTGGGTGTGACTGTGACGAAGCCGCCTTCTGTTGCGCCAGATTAAATTGGCGTTCCAGGGCGCGATGCCGGCGCTGCTCGTCCTTGGCCTGAGAAGATCCCCGCTTGGATTCTCCAAGCAGCGCACTGGAGAAAAGGAAGAACATGTTTTTTAAGGCTATGCTATAGAATTCAGATAAGTGTTTTACGAAATATGTTGTTGTAAACAAAGCACTTTCCTTTGAAGCAGAAAGTAGTATCTGTGAAAGCACTCATGCAAACCAACCAGGGGTAGCTTTTGAAGCAGCCATATAAGCCATACAAGGACATGGTTGGTTTAATGCTTCAAAGAGAGTGCTTGCTTCAGGATAATGTATTTTTTGAAGCACCTCTTTCAAATGCTTTGCTCAGCCGTATTATACTTTCCATCTTAATTAGCTATGGAAGAAGTTGTGGAAAAAATATTAGATGGAAATCTGTTTTAGGTTTCTTGTGTGAATCTCACGTCACTGGGACACAAACACTCCTGTGAACTTTCAACAATAAGCAAGGACAAGCACATGGTAGAAATTACCTGGAAGCAGCATCACACCAATTTTGTTGGAATCTCAAATTGTACTTCTTTGATATGTCAGATGCTGGGTCTTAATAACTTTACAACAGGAGTGTGACCCTATACATATTTATACATTTAATTATTATTTATTGCATTTCTATCACATTTTTCACCAGAAATACCTGATAGCATACAGAAATTTCAAATCCCATTTTTATCCTCGCAACCACCTAGTGTGGTAAATTGGGTTTAGAGAGATAAATTGGCTAAAGTCATCCAAATGGGAATGGGACTATTAAAAACCATATTAGTTTAGGAGTTCAGTGGAGCTTCTTGTCATATAAATTAATTTTGAACTGTAGCTACAAGAAATACGTAGTGTAGCTATACTGCACTAGTGAGGGCACATTTGGAATACTGCATCCAGTTCTGGTCACTATGATACAAAAAAGATGCCGAGACCCTAGAAAGAGTGCAGAGAAGAGCAACAAAGATATAAGGGGTCAGGAGGTTAAATCATACAATGAACAGCTAAGCAGGGGTGCCAAACTCACGTCATTACAGCGTTGTCACGTGAAATATCAGGACTTCCCCCCCTTCGCTAAATTGGGTGGAGGTGGGGTCAGCACGTGACGCATCCGGCCCGCGGGCTGCAAGTTTGACACTCCTGAGCTAAGGGAACTAGGTAGGTTTAACTTAATGAAAAAAAGGCTCATAAGAGACATGATAGCAGTCTTCCAATACTTGAAGGGCTATCATAGAGAAGAGAGTGTTGATTTATTCTCCATTGCACCTAAAGGCTCATTGGATTCAACCTGGAAATGAGGAGGAACTTTCTGACAATAAGAACAATTAATCAATGGAATAGCTTGCCTCCCAGAGTTGTGAGTGCTCCCTTATTGGAGATTTTTAACAAAAGATTGGACAACCATTTATCCATGATGGTATAAGGACTCCTGCCTTGGGCAGGGGATTGGACTAAAAGACCTCCAAGGTGCCTTTCAGCCCTATGATTCTATGATTTTAAGAAGATGCTTTTTTTAAAAAACAGAACTGAAAGGAGGACCAAAACCTGATTAACAAATGTAAATATAAGCTGTTTTTTTATAGACCCTAATAGAAGGAAGTCAAAATCTTCATCCGTTCATACTGGCCCCATTCTTTCTTTTTCCTTCTCTCAATTAGTCTGTAAAATGGTGTTTCCTTTGCCTACCAGTTTACACTTCATTGTTACTCTTTAACAGTTTACACATGCCTTTCCCCCCTTTTAAACACATCTAAACATGATTAGACTAAGAACTGCCAGATGTTGCTTGAGTGAAAGCAGTATGCGAGTTTTGGCTCAACTAGTTTACAACTCAAGACAGGTCTTGTGCTCTTAAATTTGCTCTTGGCTTACATCCTTAAGTTCCAAGGGCATTTGTTATAAACTAGTAATTACACAAATTAGACACCAATCACATTGCATGTGTGTCCCCTGTATGCATTAACATCAATGATTACAAAGTACTAATTTCTTTGGATACAGCGCTGAACAAGTCCTTGTAGCAGACGGTTACCTCTTTCACACTTGCTTAAGGGAACATTACAGGTAGAAAAAAAAGTGAGGCCTAACTTTAGCCACAGTCATTTGTTCCTATTATGTGCTTATTTCATGATTTGAACAAATTAACAAATCTCTCAGTAACAGATTTGCCATCACACAATTGGGAATAGGTGGAGTTGTACTACCAATGGCAAGATTTTTCAATAATCTAAGCCTCCTAAAGAAAGCTAGTCTTTGAGCTTCACTTTCTTTTTTCCTTTTTCTCCCAATTAAAATGGAAAAAGAAGTTACTAGTGGCACAATTATGGTTGCTGGAACCACAGGAAGATCTGGGGGGACCTTATCCACTTCTAACCTCATGGACCTAGTAAAGTAGTTCACAGGAATAGGGCTTTTAAGTGATTTCCTTACCTTAAGGATCCAGCTTAATTCAAAAGCAGCAGAAAGAGAACATTGAAATGTATGGCTATGAGGCAGGGGTGTGTGTGTGTGTGTGTGTGTGTGTGTGTGAGAGAGAGAGAGAGAGAGAGAGAGAGAGAGAGAGAGAGAGAGAAGGAGATTGTCCCAGTCTAGTCAATTTTTGAAAAACAAAGAAGAAAACAATGACAACATGAAATATACCACTAAAAATACAGAACATATGGAACCCACTTTAGACTTTTGTTATCAGAAAAATATCCTTGCTGCTTATGAAGCGGTTTGTTGGCTGTACCAATCTGAGAATGTTTCAATAAGTATATTTTGTTTTCAGCTTTAGTTGACCCATTTAACTCAGACACGCGTAACATAAATAGAAATCATACACACAACATATGCAGGAATGACATGTATTCAAAAGGATAGTGTCATTTTTCACTGAAAACTTTTTATTCCCTCTTATGATGCATTTTAAGTAATATTCAAAACCTTTAAATGTTATTCATCAAATCAAATTAGTTTTACACATCACAGAGATTGCAATAAACATCCTTTAAAAATTACGTTTTATGACTCGGATACAATTACCCCCATGTTTTTAAATTACTTCAATTTTTCCAGAGAAGGAAAAAAGTAACATTGTGGGTTAAGTGAGTTCAAGATAATGACTTCTGACAACCAACATAATAAGGACTTAGAATGACAAGTAAAACAAACTGGCAGGAGAGAGCTTTATTGTTCAAGCATTCAATGACTTAGCATAAGTCTCCATCCTATTAATGAATTATGATTCAACAGAAATCTGATTATCTGATTTTTTACTACTTCTGAGGATTTTGGTGATGCAATAACACAGAACAACAAAACCTCAAAATCAGCAATTCCAATTAGCTTTTTTTTTTTGCATTGTTTGTTTTAAATTTATAAAATGCATGTACTAGCAAGTCATTTCCAATGGAGGAAAATGTTTATGGGCAAAGCCAACAGTTCCAGGATTCTCCCTACTGCACTTTTCTAGCAAACTACATCCAAATATATTAGAGAAATGTATGTTTTGTACATCGCCTGCAGTTTTATAAACTTCATTCTTTCTTTGTTGTAGTTTTCTTCAACTCAGTACAGCAATAAATTAACAGAAATTTCCATAAAGTTCATTTCTGTTGTCTTTAAACTTTCTCTACAAGTTTTTTCTACTTTCTGTCTGCATTTTTTTAAAAAATTGCTTTACAAACACATTGGGGGAAGGGTATCACCATAAACGGAACTACATTAATACAGTACAGCATTCTAAAACTCCTGTAAAATAATTTTATTTCAAAGAAAAAAACAAAACAGCATCATGTTTGACTTATTCATGAATATGAATATGAATAAGTAGTCCGCCTGGACTACTGTAATGCTCTCTATGTGGGGCTCCCCTTGAAGAGCACCCGGAGGCTCCAACTGGTCCAGGATGTGGCCGCGCGGGCAACTTGGCGCTCCCATGTAACACCTCTCCTACGCGAGCTGCACTGGCTTCCGGTGGTCTTCCAGGTACGATTCAAGGTATTGGTTACCATCTTCAGAGCACTCCATGGCTTAGGACCTGGGTACTTACAAGACCAACTTCTGCTACCAATAGCCTCCCACTGGCCAGTACGCTCCCACAGAGAGGGGCTCCTCCGGGTGCCATCGGCCAAACAATGTCAGCTGGCGACGCCCAGGGGGAGAGCCTTCTCTATGGGGGCACCTGCCCTCTGGAACGAATTGCCCCCCGAGATACGGAGGATTCCCGACTTACGCACCTTTCGCCGTGCCCTCAAGACACTTTTATTGCAACAAGTCGGGCTGGCCTAATTTTTAATCTTTTAATTTTTATCTTTTAAATTTTAAAACGGGTTGTTTTATTCTAATAGATATGGGCCAAATTATTTAATATTTCTTAAATTGTTTTTTAAATTTTATATCTGTGTGTTTTATCTTGGCTGTACACCGCCCTGAGTCCTCCTGGGAGAAGGGCAGTATATAAATTAGATTAATAAATAAGTAAATAATAAATAAATAAATAAATAAATAAATAAATAATGTCACAAATCTATTCATCATGAACTAATGGCTCTATGGGCCTCTACATTTTGTTAATGTTTTACAATTACAATAATTTTAGAAGAAACAGAAAAGGGCATTGGAATTTAAGAAACAAATAAACCAAGACTATTTTGAAGCGCTTCTTTGAACAAAACTTAAAAACTCTGTAACTGTCATGAGTTCTCAGGTCAAAGAAATATATAGAAGATATTTACGATCACCTATTCTCATTTCTTGAATTCCTTCAATGTTTCGAATTTTTAAAAAATCTTAAATTTACAAGCATCTTAACATGTTTATTAAAATTAGCAGCTTTGTTTAAGGTGTTGGACTAGGAGTAGAGAAATCCAGATTCCTATTTATTCTCAGAGATGAAATGACAACTGGTTGACTGTGGGACAGTCACTATCTCTGAGTTTGTCCTACTTCACAAGGTTATTGTTAGTTTAAAAATCAAGGGTGGGGCACATGTTATCCTGTGGAAAGCTGTGGTATAGATGCAGCAAATAATAATTGAATAATTAATATACATAGGCTGCCCAGCTCCAGATGGCTACTAGATAACAAAAAGACCTACAGAAAGCTTGAATTGCCATCTAGAGTTAAACCGGTGCAAAGAGGTGTTTTGGTGTGCAGCAGCTCTGAGGCAAAAAGCAATCCCTATGCCACAGCATAGTGCAGAGCCCAGCCCCAGCTTGACCCAGCAACCAGCTAGGCCTGCCTCAGCAGCTACAGGAGAAAAAAAAGCAAAAGCAAAGGTGAACTAGGGCGACAGACTACAGAGTGGCAGGGGTCCCACAGCATAG
The DNA here is from genome assembly GCA_012654045.1 of Ptyas mucosa. Lineage (NCBI taxonomy): Eukaryota > Metazoa > Chordata > Lepidosauria > Squamata > Colubridae > Ptyas > Ptyas mucosa. Next base: position 22,626,343 of record WNWU01000012.1, read on the forward strand.
GGTGACGAGGGTGATTGGGACTGGCTGGGTGGCTGCAGCTTCCAGGGCATGGCAAGCAGCCCCACAGCCAAATAGTTCTGAGTGGCTAAAAGGACAGAGACTGGGGGGAGATAGATAGGTGGGGGGGGGGAGTTGGAGGCAGTTCTTTACCTTACTGAGGCTTAGGGCTTGGAGGGACTAAGCTTGGAATGCCTTAGATTGGGATGGTTCTTGACTAAAGACTAGTAACTCTCACTTAATGACTGCAGTGGGAATTCCCTAGATTGCAGTGGCTAAGTCATCCTATCAGCTGATATTTCGCTTTACGACCGCAACCAAAATTCTGGTACCAACTGTGGCCATAATTTGAGGACTACCCTTAAGAACTCAAAAGATATCATCTAGAGCAGGCCTGTCAAACTCCCAGCCCGCGAGCCAGATGCATCATGTGCCGCCCATGCCCACGCCCGGTTTAGCAAAGGGGGAAAAAGTCCCGATAGATCACGTGACAGCGCTGTGACGACGTGAGCTTCACACCCCTGATCTAGAGCAAGTAACAACCAATTCTTTTCCCCAGTGGAGATAAAAAAATGAACATCCTTCCTCTATCATCCAATCCCAAAGTCTGGAGAAAAACCCATGGTTTTAATGCCTGTCGGGGTGGGGTGGGGTGGGTCCTCTAAACCTCTGAGGGGATGCTGTTCCAGAGGACACGTGCTGCAACAGAGAATGTTTGTTTGCTTGCTTGCTTACTTACAGCTAGATAATATTGCTTATTTACAGGGAACAGAAGCTGTACAATGGATGAATTTTACTTGATCATTTAGACTAGTTTCTTAACCTTGACAACTTTAAGATATGTGGACTTCAACTCCCAGAATTCCCCAGCCAGCATTTAGCTGGGCATTAATTCTGGGAATTGAAGTCCATGCGTCTTAAATTTGCTAAGGTTGAAACACAGTGCTCTAGACTGACATTTCAAAGGGCCATGAAATGGAGTACTTCTTGTTTGTTTGTTTCATAAAAGCAAATGACACATTCCCATTGCAAATAAACATCTTCACTTTTGATCAGAATGCATTTTAAATGGGCACAGCCATCAGAATAATCAGTCAAATGAAAGTGTCTTTTTCTGAACTTTGCTTCTTTAAAAAATTAGTCAAACAGAAAAACCATGCAGGCAATTAAAAGAAAACATGTGCACGAATACAAGCATAGGGTAATCACAGTTCCTCATAATGGAACTAATTAGAAGTAGACAATGCCTTCTTCTCAGTTCTTTCTGTAATACCTTCCTTAGTGATTGCAGACCATGTTTACAAATTCCCAAGTTGCCGGATTCTTCTACCTCCCCCCCGCTCCCCCATTCCTTGCCAAACCCCCCCCCCCAAATTTGATCTTCATGCTTCATTTTATTTATCTGCTCAAGATACTTCAGCTGACAGAAGTTAGGAAAACAGTTACATAATTGGAGGCATGTGTTGCTCACAAACATTTCTAGCAATACATGTTTTTGCAAGTTGTTCTTTTAAATAAGACACACGGTGAAGATTATTTTGTAAAAGGACATGCAATTTTGAATATTTTGATTTAGATTTCATGTCTGATAGTGTTCCTTTTACTGTCAAGAAAAATGCATAATGATACAAATTTATATATTTAGATCACAATAATATGCTAACTCAAGAATACACTATTTTGATCTCAGATGATATATGCATAGAGACTAATAGGACAACCTTAGCAAGTGGCAATTTCTAGATGACCGTGGTTGGTTTTGAAAAGTTAAGCAAGATCAAACCTGATTAGTAATTGGATGAAAGACTTAGATGTCACATCTGAAAAAGTTGGGGAAAAAACCATTCCAAAGGCAATAATGGAGAGCCATTTGCATATTTTATCAAGAAATAATATGAATGCATCCATGTAATCAGTAATTGAGTTACACTTAAGGGCACATAAACTGAATAGTAGAAATACTTTAGCTTTATATTTATATTATGTAATGTTAATCTACTTCATATTTAAAAGCAGCTCAGTATTACGTCTTTTTAAAAATAAACATAATTCAGTTTTCTTAAAAGTTGCATGTTTAACTTTTAAAAGTTTACAAAGAACCAAGAATCTGAATCCTATTAATCCTAGCTACCTACACCTCACAAGAATTTAGCCCAAGTGAAATTAACAAAATTTCATTAAAGATACTTACAATTTTTTTCACTACTGTGCATTTTAAAAAGATAATGTTTTTTAAAAAAATATTACCATAGTTGCTGCTATTTTAAAAACTTGACTTAAATTTCTATTTGTGGTCTTTTTCTTTTGTAAAATCAAATTATGAGCAGAAACTTTATACACATTAAACATCACTGTTACACTCTGACCTTGATTCTTATTAGAAGCTTACATACAGTCTGGGTGCATGGGTACTTAAACATTACAAACAATTATTCAAAAGCTATACATCTTCAGAGAAATCTATTGTAAATTCAAATTTTACATTTTTTCACAACTGCTCAAATTTTATGGTATGATACTTCCAAGAATTAAAAAAAAGAAACCTGGATTAAAACTTGACAAACTGGATTGTGTGGATAATGTTTCTATACCAAACCTCCTTCTCGCTTTCTTCATGAATTCCTTTTATGATTATTTTTTTATTTTTATTGCTTTCTCACTATTGTCTTATTCAAATGAGCTTACCAGTCAAGTATTCAAGTACTGCTGCCATATATACTGGAGCACCGACCCCAATTCTGTATTTTGGATGACCTTTCTTAATATACCGAAGCATTCGTCCAACAGGGAATATGACCCCAGCCTTTGCTGAGCGAGATGTTTTGGTTGACTTTTTCTTTCCACCCCTGCTGGACATTTTTTTTCAAGGGGGTCTGGATCAGCACACTAAAAATAAAGAAGAAAGTAAGACTACCCATGGGTTCCATAATATTTATTCCAAATAATAAATAAGACCTGAATATTGCAAAATATTAACAGCTAAATAAGGTCCATGGTTTTCTAAGTGCACTGTGCAATTTCAATTGCCATATTATCACAAATACAGGATTTTTAGTGTATTTCAACAATGGAATTAAGCATTGTTAGTATGTAAGCAAAATCAGCTTCCAAAATAATCAATATTTCACTGCATGATGGATAGTAGATTGTTTAGTTTATGTGACAAAGAAGATATAATAGAAGAGAGATTTTTAAAAGGCCTGATAAAATCTCTAAAGCAAAAGTAAAATTTAATTCAAAATTCTCAAGACAAACTTATACATATGTGTAGACATGTGCATCAAATACATAAAACTTGCCTGGGGTTTGGACAATGTGCCAATAACCTTCCCAACTAATTTCCAGATCAGAAAAGCCTGTTGATACGATAACACTAATTTTCTCTAGCTTATATTTCCACCTATTAGTTGTTTCTAGAAATGGGTAATTTTGCTTCCTGTTTTTATAAAGACATGGAAACTTCCTCTACCAATTGTTGCAAGAGATAGGGAGGGAGGGAGGGAGAAAGGTAGAATATATAGTATGGTTCTGGTTAGTCCCACTTGAATAAAGTTTGCTTTAGGCACTTTTCACATGAAAGTACACTAGTCTTCAATATATCTTTTAAGTTTTTGGATTGACCTTTAAAGCAAATTCCAAGGCTAGCAAGGCCTACTTCCTACTAAGCCTTGTAAACAACACTTGCATATACAATATGTAGTTCTTTTATCTTTTTGGAAAGGATAAAGAGTTGCAATTAAATTCCTGGAATGTGGAATGGTGGAATTCATCTCCTTACCAACCAGACTTTTATGCCATTCCCCAGATGGAGTTTCATAAACTTCAGTCTGACAACTACTTTCCACAAACGTAATTGCACTTGACACCCATGAAGGATGGCCAAAACCTGCAAGTTAATTTACTACCATGCACAACCTTTTTATGGATAATTCTGCGGAGTGCCTGTAATTTTTACCTTACATTTTTCTAAGAGTATAGGCATTACCATAAAACGCTAAAAAGCTCCATGGGGAGGTGTAGTTTACAAGCTCAGAAACTGTGGCTCTGCTGGGAACTGGTGGTTTTAAAAAAAATCTTTCCAAAGACTTAAACTTTTGATTTCGCGTTGTGGCTTTTTTCCTTTACTGGTGTGGAGATAAGACAGTTCCATAAACAAAATTTTATAAATCAAAGGAAAACCTGTTGGCATTTATTGGTCTTAAGAAAACCTCCTTCTCAGGCAAAACTGATCTGACATCAAATGAAATTATTTCACAGTAGTTCTCACTCTTTCTTTTCTCTTCCCTATTATTAAATAATGGTATCTCTATTTTGAATTTTTGATTTGCTTGCTCTCCATTCTTTTTTGTCCCCTTGGTTCAATTTCACTCGCTATGTGTTTTGTGTAGTTGTAACCAAGAGGATGCAGTGGCTAGGGAACATGGTGGCTCAGTGGCTAAGACACTGAGCTTGTCGATTGAAAGGTCAGCAGTTCAGCGGTTTGATCCCTAGTGTCGCGTAATGGGATGAGCTCCTGTTATTTGTCCCAGCTTCTGCCAACCTAGCAGTTCGAAAGCACATAAAAAATGCAAGTAGAAAAATAGGGATCATTGTTGGTAGGAAGGTAACAGTGCTCCATGCGCCTTTGGCGTTTAGTCATGCCGGCCACATAACCACGGAGATGTCTTTGGACAGCGCTGGCTCTTTGGCTTTGAAACGGAGATGAGCACCGTCCCCTAGAGTCGGGAACGACTAGCACATATGTGCGAGAGGAACCTTTACCTTTACCTTTTTAACCAAGATCTATCAAAACAAAAGTACAGGCATCTCCATAATAAATAAAATAGTTTATGCAGATTGATCCAATATTTAACCATTTCTATGAACGCTTTCATACAAGGCTGAAATGTCAGACAGATTGTAGTTAAACTTTTAATTACTCCATATATGGAAATTTGTCTATGTTTCAGAACAGATGTACTATTTCAACTGAGACTATCATGACAGTCCTAACTGAATATATTATCTTATCACACCAACAATAATTGTTCAGAAACTTAAGGAAACATTGTAAAATAAGTTAAGAAGCTTCACTCCATCCCATTATTCTTTTCATTTTGGAATTAAAATAAAAATGAAAACTGACATATAATTTATCAAAACATCTGGTTAATTCTGGCTCTTCTACCAGACTTTAAAAACAATAGAGGCCTCAGTCAATCTGGAGATTGAGCATTATAAAACCATTCACCATTAAATAAAATAATACCGGTAGTAATGGATATTTTTAATATTTTGTATTGAAATTTCAATCTAAACCAGGGATCGGCAACCCACGGCTCCGGAGCAATGGTTTTGAATTTAGATTCGAAACCATTTAAAACAATTTTAAAGCTACATCTATTGAATTTTAAAAATCTACCAGTTATTGAGAAGAGACTGGTTTATTAATAACAATTACAAACTGAGATGACACCTGAAGTTAAATATGTTCTTTGACATATTTTCTTAAAGTTTATATATATGTGTGTGTTTATAAGTTTATATATATATATATATATATATAAACTTATAAGTTTATATATATGTGTGTGTGTATGTATGTATGTATGTATGTATATATATATATATATACACACACACACACACACACACACACACACACACACATACACACATACCGTATATACTTGAATATAAGCCGAGTTTTTCAGCACGTTTTTCAGGCTGAAAAAGCCCCCCTCGGCTTATATTCGAGTCACGGAAAAAAATGCCTTTTTAAAAGAAAACAAATGAGTAGACCCCTGTCTGAAAAAATAGAAAAAACAGCCCCTTTCAGCCTCAGTATAGGTTAATTACCATAAGTTGATTTGAACAGCCTCCCGACTCTCAGCTGATTTGCTCTCAGCTGTTTTACCGGGGCTCTGTTGCTAGCTAGCTGCAAAGAGGTAAATTGCTGGAGCATTTTCCCTCCCCCTCCCAGCTATGCTAAAAAAGCGAAACTGAAACTAAAGCAGGGTCTTTGCTGCAACGTGACAAAATGAGGCAGAGAGAGATTTCTTTTTCTTTTTCTTTTGCTTGCAACATTGGAAAGGCAGATTTCTTTTTCCTCATCAAAAAAAGTAGGTGCAAACAATGTTAATTCATGGCAAATGGCAAAAGAGGAGAGTTCAAGATTTTAAAACACAAAAGAAAAAGCTCTATTCAAGCTCTATATGGGGGAAATTATTTGGTTTATTATTATTGGTAAATATAATTACCGGTAATTGATTTGTAAGAAATTGGATTGCATGGAAATAATTGGAATATTCATGTTCATATTGATTAATATACAAAAAAGATAGTTATATAACTAATTGATTTATATTAAAATGTTGAATTTGTATTGAACAACTGTAATATTACATAATTAACCAATGTGAGGATGGATATAAAAATAGATGACAATGGGAAGGGGTATAATATAGAATAGAAGTGAAAAATTGAATTTGATTAAGATTAGAGATGAGTATGAAGGGTAATATTGGTTTTTAAAAAAAATAGATGAGGAATAAATATGGCAAAAAAGGAAATATAGAAATTGTAAATTTAAGTGAAATGACTAAACACTGTTTAAATTTGTGAACCGGCCAAATACTCTGTTCAAGGAAAATACATTGTATGTTTGTATGTGTGTTTCTAATTATTGCTATTTATTCATATTTGTTCTCTTTTATTCTTTAAAGTTTAACAATTCATTCTTTATCTTAATATCTTTATATTTGTTTGGGGTTGGTTTTCTTCCCTTTCATCTTTTTTATTGTACAGCAATCTTTCTCCTCAAACCTACCACCTCTCTCTTTGAGGAAGGGGGGAGAAAGAGAATGAGAGAGAGAGTGGAGGAGAGGGAGAGAGAAAGAGGGGGAGAGAGAAAGAATGAGAAAGAGAGGGGGAAAGAGAAATGGTGATAAGATAGGGCAAAAATGTAAAATGTGAGGACAGTCGTAAGTTCGAGGACTAGTCACAAGTGCGAGGACCAGTCAAAAGTTACTTTTTCAGCCCTCTGAGTAGTGCATATGCACAAAAGGACTACCCAGAGGGCTGAAAAAAGTGATTTCTGACAGGTCCTCACACTTTTGACCGGTCTTCGCACTTATGACTGGTCATCATTTATGCCCATTGTAGCATAAAAAAAAAAAAGGAAGAAACAGCTGCGATCACACATTGCTCCTAGAAGCACGAAGCTGAGAACACCAACCTGAAGATGACGAATGAGACTTCGTCGAAACGTTGCCAAGACACTTCCAATTTTACGCGGGAGAAAACCCGAATAACCAAAGACCTACATACAAATACCCGCAAAAACCTCAGAATATATATATCTCACTGTAATGTGACATTTTTCACAAAGCTGTCCAATCTATCATTTTCCAACAGAATCACAGAATTGGAACAAGCTGTTTTGGTCAACTAACTTCAAATAATATTCTTAGAGAATCAGCCACAGCTACATAATCTTAGCCTTAAGATGCTAAACTTCTTTTGGTAGCTCAGAAATGAAGACAGGAGATTGAAAGTTGGGAGGGGGGAAAGTATCTAATTTCACTGGGCGTGCTACAATGTTGTATCCACAACAGTGACAGCATGCAACTGATCTTAAAAAACTAAGCAGAATTGAACTAGGTTAGAACTTGAATACCTCATGAATTACTAAACCTACTAGTCAGATTGGGGAAAAAATGTTGAACAAAGTATTATTATTGCCACAAAACTATATGGCAAGAGCATGAAGACACCAGAAATCAAGCTCAACTAGAAGGATGTCAGCCCTGCAAGGTAGTTCAGACCAGAAACAGTAGCTCTATGTTTATTTTAAGGTTATATTAACAAAATCATGGGGGGGGGGGAGTTATTTCTTCCCTTCTTTCCTTTTATTCTCCAGAAAACTAAGGTGGGTCCCTTCTGAAATATTTCCCATTCCCCCTCTCTTCCTTTGGGCTGATGTAGTTTTTACACACTGATTGTCCAAGCTGCAGCTTTCCCACCCCTCTCCCAAGGCACTTCCACATATCACTACGTCACTTCAGGGTCTTAACAAATGAAGACTATACCAATGAGCAACTTGGGTCACATATTTCACACCGACAAAGCTAGCTTCTGAAGCATATTTGACAAGGAAGTTAATTTAATAACAGACTGACAGCTGGCCCTCAGAAGCTGGATGTATTTCAGCTGAGTTCATTTTTCAATGTCTATGTGGCATTGTGGCAGTGGCTTGTTTCTGCTGAGATGCATTTGGACAATGACTTCTTGCATACACATGTCAGATTTTGTTACATATGACATTGCTACTAGATAATCAGGTCCTAAGGCTGGATAAAAGCCAAGCCGGACTAGAACTACATTTACATCTTCTTGAACAGCCAGCAGACTGTGAATTCATAGCCATCCAATGGCTACCGTTTCAACTTAGCCCATAAGTTATTTTATTCATATTAGTAGTGTGAAATGAAGGGGATGCAACTACCGCATGATATCTTCACAAGAACCGTGTGAAGTTGACTATGGAAAGAAAATATTTCTCCAAACTAAGATTTAAGATTTAGATTCAACCTTCCATTGTGTAGCACAGTGTACCTATCTATGATACCACATTGATTTCTCTGTTTTATTCAGCTGAACTATGTTCCTTTTACAATACACTACTGCCAATCAAGTTCTGCTGTTCAGAATTTCCTGTTTTTTCTCCACGGTACAATGCTGTCTCCTGCACTCTTATTGACAGATAAGGTAGAATCCCAGATGAACACTGCACTATAGTTGTGTAACAGCATCAAGAAAGTTACTCCATGTAAAGTAGAGCTGTGTTAAAAAAAAATGTAAATACCATTCACTGTTTCCTTCTTCTTTATTCAGCACTTAAAACACAGTGCTTGCTACAGAGAGTATGCTAGAAGCTGTCGTTCTACCCAAGAATTGTGGAACTTGAAATATTTTTATAGATATACGCTCAGCTTCGTACTACGGAGACTGTTCTACTTCCAACTCTATGCAGAATCATTTGTATATTTAAGGCAGTGAGATCAAAGCAACTTTCAAGCCCTATAAACCCTGAAAATCAAATTATTTATAAAATCAGTATATTTGGCCCCAACTAATTACTACGATACATAAAAACTTTGTCTGACCATCATAAATTGGCAGTTTCAAAAGAAGATGCACATCTCTTTGGAACTACCCATACGTGAAAGAATCTCCATTTTTCTCCCTGAACTGTTTAAATGCTGACAAAAAGTAATCACCACTGCTGACATCTTTTTATGTGTCCTTGAGAAAATCAAGTAAGAACAGGCTTTAAGAATATACAGTTACCCTTGCTGAACCAAACAAAAGACTTATTTTAGTGACCATCTAGACCAGGGGTCAGCAACTTGTGGCTCTGGAGCCGCATGTGGCTCTTTCACCCCTCTGCTGCGGCTCCCTGTCACTCAAAATATGTGTCACAACTGCCAATGTGCAACACCCGCCATGTGATTTATTGAGCTTGTCAACCCCCAGTAGGCCAACCATGGATAAATCCAAGAAAAGAAAAGTTTCAGAAGAAAACAGAACGTTTAATTCAACTACATATGCTAGTTTTGGGGCCACTCAAGTAATAGTCAGGCACGGGAAGTGTTTTGTGACTCCTGGTGTTTTCTTTTCGGTGGGAAACAGGTCCAAATGGCTCTTTGAGTGTTTAAGGTTGCACACCCCTGATCTAGACACCAAGTTGAAGGTCACAAACTGAGTACAATAGCAGGCTCTCAGTCCCAAGTCACTGACAAGAAGATATATAAAATATATCCAGAATGATAACCAAGCACTGGCATGTTTTTCATAAATTCTCTATTTTCTTTTTAAAGTTTCCTAGTTCAGTGTAGACTTGCTTCACACACTGTACTTCACAATAAGGTTTGGATTTAGCTTAGGGTTTGTGTAAAATCACTGATTCAGGTCAATTGAAAAAAGCCCAGGGTTCCTTAGGGCATCAAGTCCAATCCTTTGTTTAGTGCAGCAAGAATTTTAATTAAAGCATCCCTATCATACAGGCATTAAGCGTCTTCTTGAACTTATGTAATGACGGGGATCCCTTAACTTCTTCAAGCAATTGGAGATTGTCAATATTCAATCAATATTCAAGCTGAGATCTGATCAAGCATTCTCTTGATGCCACCCACATTGCATTTGCTTTCATACAGTCACATTATACTGCTGACTCATATTCAGTAAACATTCAGCTGCACTACATATTCCAAGAAATCTTTCCCAAGTATTATTTCCAAGCTGAGTAACTTACATCTGAGAATTTGATATTTTTAAATGTAAACAGGTAAGCATAAGTCTCCGTTAAATATTTTGCAATTTCAGCCCGTTTTTCTACACCATCAAAATAACCCCAAATTTACTTATGTCTTCTAATACACACACACTGACTAATTTGCATTGCTTTTAAATCCTTTCGTAATCTGGTCTAGAATCTTCTCCAGTGCCTGTATTGTGAGATAGGCCAAATTATGAAACAGTGCAAGAATTAGAGGAATTGTACTGAATCTTGAGACTTTGGCAGGGTTCCCCTCTTCCCCATCTTATGCCGAACAGAATCAAAGTAGGGTTATTTTGAGTTTCTTCCTCACACTTTCCCCTTTTCCAGAACTGAGTTGTCTTTTATTTTTCCTTACTTCTTCCCACATATTTTCTTCAATTTGTGGCACACAGTTTGGAATTCTACCAATAGCATTACTTTTTAAAAGACAATTGGAAATGAAAGTGGCACCCCATTTAAGAACTGAAAGAAAAATGTGTATGTGCCTATAAGCAACATATCACATTATAGTTCCCCCTTTCTCCTGATTTTGAAGACAGTGAGCTTTATACTTTTCTATTTATTTGGTACTCACTACTTCTGCAGATTTCTGAAAGGTAATATGTAACATTGGACCCAGATTGTTGGGGGCAATATGCTGACTCTGTAAACCGCTTAGAGAGGGCTGTAAAGCTCTGTGAAGTGGTATATAAGTCTAAGTGCTATTGCTATTGCTATTTCAGCCAGACTATCAACATTCCTTCAGTATCCTAGAATGCACTGAGATTTAAATACATTCAAAAGAAACATTCTCTACCCCTGGCTTTGTCAACCTCAACTTTAATTCCTGTTCTTCACAGTTTCCTGATGGAACTGGAATTCTCTTTGTTGAAAAAAATTGAACCAAAAACAAATCTGTTTAAATACCCTCATCTTAATTTCCCTTAAAATCAATAAACCACAGTTGAAGAGACTTACACTTGATACTCAACCTAGCCCTTGATTGTTACAGTGTATACATAAAGCTCTTAGGCAAACTTTTTTTTAAAAAAAAAGAATGAATGTGTAAAGTACTCATAGTCTCACAATCTTTTTTTAAAGCTTAGTATAAATCTGCCTTTTTGAAGCTATTAACGATGCATTAACAACATACACACATGAAGGCCGGAAAACATATTTGGTAGAATAACAAAGGTTTGGCTTACAACACAGACAAGTGGAACTGGGCCTTTCCATTTTATTGCTCTCTGCTGAAGGGAAAACATATTATGCTAATAAACATAACCAAGTATAATCAGGGAGGCAAAGTGAAAGAAAATGTTGATGTGGTTGGCAATATTTACGGTTGAAATATATATGCCATGTACTTCCTCATTCTGCAATGTTTTTGTATTTTTCTGTAACTGTGTCATAAAACTGCTCTAGCTGAAGATATATGTTGGCTGCTTGCCTACTTATGTATGCACTTCTTTTAGTGTGAGATTTTGCTTACATATACTCTCAGCACGAGACAACATAAATACATAGAATGCAGGAAAAAGCTTACCACAATGACAGTTATTCTATATCCATTCATCCTCCTCCTTGAGTTTGTAAAGTAGTTTTTATTAAATCATTTTGATATTCTGGGATGGTGCTTTCATGCACATACACACTTTCGTTTTAATTCTTAAATGGTATACCCCTTTTATTTCAAATTATCTTCTTTTAAAGTCTACTAATGCGACTGGCAGAATTCCAAACTGTATGTCTTAAATTTCAATGACTCTACAACTGTCACTGTTACTTGAACCAAGTTATTCAAATTCTGTTCTCAATTACACAAGTGTAAAGCTACAGTAGAAACAGTTGAAATATCTATGGTAGTTGATAATAATCAATACTCATAATTAAAATTTTAATTATACACAAAGTACAGACATTACTGCACATTTCCTATTTGTAGAATCTGCTTAGAGAGAGAAAGAAAAGTATAGTTTTAGTTAAATCTAAAGAAAGATTTAGTCAAATAAGAAAATGGGTGAATATGTGTCAAGAATAAAATATAGTGCAAAACCACAGCAGAAATTTCTTAGTAAATAAATGTATTATCAGACATTAGTAACTACTATTCTAGTTTCTGACTGTCCTAAATATTAGGGTTATGCCATGTTTTGGATAGGCTTCCAAAAAACTGTTTTGGATTATGAGGATGCATGAATGTAATACTTATTACAACTCTTTAAAGCAGTCACATCTTTTCCAGGGTTCATATAGCAGTTACCAGAGAACAGCTATGCAATACCAGAAGAAAATGCAGCTGCTTCAGAAAGTTGCACACAGATGCTATATTTATTCCTCTGTATGCTCCAAATGGCTATTTTGAAATCAAATCTAAAGTATGTAGAGTCCTAACTAAAGATTTCTCTTCACCTACCCAGGCAATTCTTGCCTGATTGAAAGAATGACTTGTTCTTTTCAAACCTTAAGAAACAGAAGGAGCATGTAAACTAGCATAGTCCCCATACACCTGTTGCTAAGTGACAACCTCCCAATAGGCGTAAGACATAAGTATTAATACTCTAGTGAGATGAACAAAATCTCAGATCATGAAAAACTGATACAACTCAACACTGCAAAAATCTACATATAGAGTTATGAATTAAGTCAGGGTACAATTTGGTCCCCAAAACAGAAAATGACAACATACATTTGTCAGGAAGTAAGTTTAAAATTTCATGCATGTACACTTCAGAGAAATATCCAAATCAGTAAGAAGTGTACTTCATACTTTGAACAGATTCAAACCGTGTCTTATTAATATCAGGGGATCACACGTAAACAAGCAGAACTACCTCAAGTTGGACTTTATTCTTTTGGATGGGTTATGAGTGGCTTTGATACTTAATTTTTATTTCCACAATTCAACCTTCTTCTAAAGTCTTTTTATAAACTGAATATCATAATTCAAGAGACAGCTCTTCTAACACATTTATTATTCATTTTATTATGGCTGCCCGCTCCAGAAGACAGGGTAAATGTTGCCGCTTCAGCATCACAGCTTTGGTTCAGATTTCTAAAATACCCTCTAGAGGTGTTTTGGGGTTAAATCCCTTTCCTGACATGGTATTTTCTTCCACATTATTTCATCCATCCTTTTGACAGTACGGTTTAAAAAGTACTTTTGAGCAAAGAATTTTGGGCCATAGCCTCCTTTGCCCTGAAACAGGGAACATGACCCCCATTAAATCCCCCCACCCCCACCCCCAGCATTTCTATTTGCAACCCCTGTTCGTTATCTGTTCGTGTCCAATGACCCGAAGTGAGATGAAAGAGGAAAGTGAAGGACCGTCGGAGGGAGGGATGAGAAACGTAACCGGAGCAAGCCAAACCATTTTTTAAAAAAAAATAATTGTTTAACATTATGGTGCAACGGAGCTGTTTCCCTCGGGATTGGCGGATCCCTTCCCAATCCGACCCTGCTCGAGCTGAAGTCCAAATGAGAACAGATGCAACGATCTTACGAGGGAAAGGAGAGTTTATTTCCTGGTTGTCTTTTAAGGGCATAGCGGAGAAGTCTTGCAGCTCTCCCTTAATCCTTGTCGATCCCGTCCTCAGGCGGATCGAGAGAGGGATCTCTCTCCTATGCTCCACCCCCCTACTGAGATCCCAGCTGCCCCCCCCCCCAAAAAAGTCGCGGCTGGGCTCTCCCAAAGGTCGCCCAAGAGCCGAAGTTTACGGCGACTCCCGGGCAGGCAAGGCAGGTGCTGCCGCCTGCAAAACAGCCACCACCGGGACTGCAACGGCAAGAGAGCGAAGAGCCAGCCGTTCCCAACCCCACCTTCCCAAGAGACCGAGAGAAGAGCGGCGAGCATACAAAGGACAAGCCCCGCCGCCCGGCAGCGTTAGCGTCCTGGAGGCTCCGGGGAAGAAACGCGGCGTGGGTCACTTACGGCGCAGCGGGGTCGGCAGCGGCAGCGGCAGCGGCAGCAGCAATACGTGCCCCCACCCCCACCCCCGGCGTCTCCCGCTCCCCTCTCAGCTCCGTCGCGCGTGAACTGGAACGACTCGGGCGAACGTGCAAGCGCGTCCCACAATGCACAGCGCCCAGCGCTCGTCACATCCCCTCCTCCTCCGCCTCAGGGGCCTCGGTTCACTCAGTCGGTCGCTCGGCGGCGGTCTCGGCTACACCGCTCCTTCCTTCCTTCCTTCCTTCCTCATTCATTCCCATCTCTTCCTCCCTCCCTCTCATTCCCATCTTCTTCCTTCCTTCCTTCCTTGATTCCCATCTTCCTTCCTCCCTCCCTCCCTCCCTCCCGTTCATTTCCTTCCTTCCTCCCTCCCTCCAATTCCCATCTTCCTCCTTCCCTCCCTTTCATCTCTTCCTCCCTCCCTCATTGATTCCCATCTTCTTTCCTCCCTCCCGTTCATTTCCTTCCTCCCTCCCT